>CAJGYO010000006.1:1268556-1908971 GCA_904845875.1 Miscanthus lutarioriparius | reverse complement strand
CCACTTAGGGAAGTTAATTTTGGCAAAATGTTGAATGGCAAGGGCAACATCGTTTCAAAATGTTTTAGGTGTTTCAAACTTTTGTTTATAAATGAATCTCACGCGGTAAAAGTATACCCAGATGTTTTGCTATGTTGCAACACAAGAAAGTATGTTACAGCAGCTCTCCATGTTTTAAATGTTTCATGGTTTTAGACGATGTTTCCAAGTGTTTCATGTGGACGCCGTGACATGTTGTTAAGCCAATATACACGTATGTCTCAAGTATATATGTTTTGAGTGGTTTCCATTTATGTTGCAAGTGTTTCAGTATGGATGTTGCAAAAGTAGATCCTAATGTTGTATTATGTACATATGGCTATATAACGATGTTTCCATGGCCAGTAGTGGTTCAAGGTTTCATCCGCTTTGACGATGTTACAAATACCGTTTATTTGGACGTTTTGTTAAAGTTCCTGGGAGCACACGGTTATAATTCAGTGGTGTCACACTTGCCATGGGATCACCGTGGGTCACCATATGTTTCGAAGCATCGCTTGTCGCCGGCAGGTCACCGCGCCACTGCACCGCGGGCGGCGGCGGGCGCAGGACCACGCTTGCTCGCCGCCGTGTACGCGGGCGTGGGTCATCGCGGGTCATCAAGAGTTTCAAAAGTATGCTGCTGTTGTTGCTGCGGATCACCGGTTACCGGTGCTGCGCGGCATGCCGTCACCGGTGCTAATGATGTCGCTGCAGCAAGTGGGCGCTGGCAGCGATGAAATGCTTCGCAGAGCGCGGATGCAGGAGGCTCTGAGTCGGCTCGGTGGTCCTCGCGGCGTAAGTGCCGACCGTTTTTTTTTCCGCAAAGTGCTTGATGAGGCTCAGAGCTGCGTCCCGGGATCGTCTCGAGCGCTTAGCCCTTCCTAGTTCCATTAGGGCGTTAGCTGCTGTAGATCAGGTGGCATGAAGCCACACGCCAACCAACCTCCGCTCTTTCAATGCCTCTTTCTTCCACCACCTCCTTCCACTCATGACTCATGTCCTGGACTCCTGCCCTCCTCCTCCTGCCCTCTCACGACATTGTTGCCCACCGCCTGCCAGGAGTTCTACTGGAGTCTCGCCAAGCCACGCTCAAAACTATCCAGTTTCGAAGCTCTTGAGTAATAAAAATTAAGCTTCATTCCATGGTGCAAAGAAATAACAAAAAGCTATAGTGCTAGATGCACCCATAAATTCTGTAGTTTCATAAATATATTGATTTTAAATTGTTTAGGAGTTCTGTATGTTGATATTTAAAGTTTTGGAATCTTTTAAATGATCTTAGATGAAGACACAAGCATATATATAGAAAAAGTTAGAAAAGCTTGATTAGATCTAAACTTATGCTGGGTTGTTAACTGACAAAAGGAAGGATTATTAATATTTTATTATGGTGAAATCGTAGATTTGACAATACATATACATATAATAATACATAAGATTCATAAGATTATAAGGGAGACACACTCTCTTAGAAGTCAGAACACTAGACCGGATCCTTTTGAACTTGTCCTCCACGAGGCGATCCATTTTTCTGCCATCTCCTTGCTCTCATGTGGTTGGCCCAGTCCCCTGACCTTCCTTCCTAAAACAGAAGAGAGAACTGGATGAAAACTCTTGCCCCCTCAACGCTGCTCAACGCCACCTGCTTTGTTAGAAGGCTCTAAGTTATGAAGTGAATCGAAGCTGCAGAAGCTCACAACCTGCTGGGCAACTCCACCATCCTCCTCCTCCTGAGCAGGTGGGGACACCTGAAGCTTCTGCGAGCTTCCTGAGAACCTCGAGCGGATCAGACACCAGCTCTTTCGTACCTGAGAAACAACACCTCTCGTGGCCTCGCCGAGCTCTCTCTTCCAGTACTGAAGGTAGTGCTCCCCAGAAAGGGCCGAAAGCGGAGCAGCCCTGGCAAAAACATGTCGAAAGCATCTTCGAGGCCGATGGGGCCTTTTCCGGATCTTGTTCTCAAAGTGCCACCCGAGACGAGGTATCCTGGCTCCCGGCAGAGGTACACCACCCTGCAGCCGAGGGTGGATACGGCGGGCGGAGCAGCAGAGAGGCAGGTGGGTCGAGAGCAGCTCGGCGACGGCAGCACCCCAGGTAGTCGAGGTCTCCCACCCACGGCGCCATGAAGGGCACGACCTTCAGGGGTGGTCGGAGAGCAGAGGGTGGTTGTCGTTGTCGAGGCTGCAACGGGAGCGGTTGAAGATGCTGAAGGCGAGGGCCTTGAGCCAGGTGGTGCCGCTCTTCGGGTGCGTCGCCAGGATGATGTCGTCGCCGCCGGGCCTGAAGCTGCCCCTCACGGTCATGAATTTTCCTAACATGTGATCTGAGCCAGCACTGGCTGTGGGAGCGTCAGTGGCGTCGACCATCCTTCCTTTGTGGGAAGCTTCTAGCTACAAGATCAGCTTCAAAGTTGCTACTTTCACTCGGGTCATTAGTGGAGGAGCTCTCTTGATGCCAGAGTGAACTTGAGCCATGCCGATCGAGAGGGGAGAGTTTCTTCGACGCACTCACATCTTCCAAGCTTAATACAACTTTGGGGTTCACTTATATAGCGAAATATGTCCGTGCGTTGTAAAAAAAAAAAAGGCATCAAAATTCAAACGATTCATGTAAAACGACGACGAGAATATTATATGTCCATTTACATTTTATCTTTCTATAAAATTTTAAATCAATGACATCCATACTATAAGTTAATGTTGGCAATTCTTTTGATAATGTCCTATTAAACCTGTGATTTTAATCAAAATAAAAATTATGATAGATTTTTCCTGTTACGAAGTATAGAAATATTTAAACGTTAAATATATCGTAACTTTAATTTTCATATTGCTTATGTGGGAAAGTACTGTGCACACTTAGGAGTGCTACATTTAACCACGACCCAATCATCACCGATTGGAACATCATAATTGGAACAGAAAGAAACGGAAAAAGAAACGCAAAACACCAAGTCAATCAGCATGAACAAAAAGCAAACCAAAGAAACCAAAAAAAGAGAAGGGGACACAATCATCGACACCGAGACAAGCGGAAAAAAGAACGTGGCAAGGTAGGTGGACCAAGAAAGCAGAAATTTTACCTTTTAATATTAGGTATAGTTAGATATAGATATGGCAAGCTGATAACCACTAACTAGTAAGGTGTGTCGTATTACTACTCCTATGTATCTAGAAAAGTCATGTATTTAGAAAAGCGAGAACGCCTTAATGTTAGAGCACGGTTATTATGAGTCATGAGAATAAAGTTCGTAAATAGCAATAAGAACTAACGGTTAACGAAGTTTCATGAGCAATGTAGGGAAAGAATGCCGAGGCGAAGGCAAGGAAGATGGGGCGCAGGCGCTTAGAACGCGGTCGAAGGCTGTGGAGGATCTTATGGCACGTAGGGTCGTGGTTCTGGACGACGGAAGTGAAGGCCCAGCCTAAGGCTTCGGGCGGAGGTCCCGAGACCTAGATCGATAGCTCGCCACGGGTACCCGGGCAAGATGTTCGGGCTTCTAGCCAGATGCCGAACTCGATGGTAAACGCAAGAGACAAATCGATTTATCCTCGGTTCAGCCCTCGATCAGAGATCGAGTAATCTAATTCCGCGTCCGCCATTTTGCCTTTTGCGCTGATTGATTATGAAGTGTTATGTTGTACAATTTTGTTCTTCTTTCAGAGCCCCGCCTCCTTTTATATAGTCGAGGCCGGAGTCCTAATCGGTTTACAATGAGATTTCCTAGTAGGATTACTTAATAGTTCTATTACTAAGATTACATGGGAAGAATCCTAGTTGAACTAGATCTTCTCTCTTGTGGGTATCCTGTGGGTCCCAGATCGACAAGCCCCGAGCACTTCATGGTTGAGCTCCCAAAGTCTCTGCTTTGCTCCTTCAAGTCTTGTTAGGTAGGAACAAAATGTTATCCGAAAGTGCTTTCGGAGGAAACCTTGTAGCGCTTCTTGGGACCTTCGAGTGGTGAGTGTTTTGTGAAGAAAAAGTACATCCATCGGGTTGTAGCCCCAGCCTCTTGCTATTTGGAACAAGGAGCTGGAGGATCTTGTCTTGAAGTTGCTCGATTGTTCGTTGAAGTTTTGTCAAAAAGAACTCAATATGGCTCTGCTCCGGTTCTTTTTTGTCATAATGTCTTGAAGTAGTCTCGCTGAGGAAGTTCTTTTATGACGGCGCTTTTTCGGAGAAAAAGTGCACTCACCGAGTGTAGCCCCTGAGCCTCTTGCTATTTGGAACAAAAAGTTGGAGGGTCTTGATCCTTTATGTTTGTTTGAAAATCAGGCTCAAGTAATCCCCGAGATTTGAATTTTGTCCTCATCCGAGTAGTTTTGTGGTATCTTTCCAAGCGTGTCCTTTAGTCCCGGATTAAAACCATCATCCGAGTAGTTTCTGTGGTATCTTTCCAAGCGGTCCTTTAGTCTTGGATTAAACCATCATCCGAGTAGTTTCTATGGTATCTTTCCTAAGCGTCCTTTAGTCTTGGATTAAACCATCATCCGAGTAGCCATGGTGTGCTTGCTTCCGAGCCTATGTCCGGTTCTTTTGGGTGGGTAATTTTTTCATAAAATTGCACTCACCGAGTGTAGCCCCGAGCCTCTTGCTTTTGCTTGCAAAAGTTGGAGGGTCCAGATTCGCCTTCAAAAAATTTGGGCTATGTATCCCGCAGCCTTGCTTTCTCCGAAGTTCTTTTCTTTTGAAAAAGAAGTCGGTTGAAGAGTCTTTGATGTTGTCGCTGTTGTAGTCTTGAGTTTCTTGTACTTTTTGTCTTTTGTCTTTGGTTCCGAGCCCCGGGAGAAGTTGAAATGAGGCTTGATTCCCTAGCTTAGTGTTGATTAATCTGTGATGTCGCCGAGCCCCCGAGCGTTGATACCCGTGTTGTTTTGTTCAGAAGAACTTCTGATGCGAGGTCTTGGCGATTCTTTGATAGTCGTCGCCGGCCGATGTAGTTGTATGGTGGTGGTTGAGTGTAAATGCTTTTTGTTCACGGGTTGTACTGTGATGGTATATCCTTCCTAATATGCCCGCCTTCGAGCATCGCTTTCCTCTCACCGAAGTCGCCCATTATTGAGTCCCGCCCTTTCACTGTGTTCTTTGTCGCTTATTTTGTCGGTGCTCTTGGTCCATGCGCCGCTTCCTTTGGTCTATAACATCATTCCCTGAGTGCTTGTTTTCATCTATTGATATTCCGTTGAAACCTTTCGTGGATATGAGCATGGTAGTTTGTGAAGTAGAGCAGCCCCCGGCATATTTTGTAGTTCCTGTGTTTTGTTGTAGCCGGAGGAAGTCTTGTGATAGGGATTAGAGGTAGGCTAATCCTCATGACAAAGATTGTGCCTGGATGTATGTGGTGGTAGTTGAGGAAGTCTTGTGATGTGGGCTTGCCTTCATCTCGCCGCCTCCGGGTTGATCTCGCCGCCTGCCTTGAGATCGTCTCCGCCGCAGATCAACACCATATGCAGATTACATCGGTCTTGGTAGACAGATGCCCCGCCGCCTTCTCTCCATGTTGTGTTGTCGCGCTGCCGCCGATTTCGCTTTGAGTGCATCAAGGCCCTTCCTTTGAAGAAAAACAGTAGCTGATGGCGGTTTGTCCTTCCGAGTAGCAATTTGGGACACGTAGTCGTTCCCAGCCTAGCCGTGTCCGCTGCTCCTCTTTGCTACCTTGCTTTTCAGAGTGCCGAGTTCGTTGGGTCTTGTAAGATTTGTAATCTTCTATTTTGAAGTCGCTTGTAATGTAACGAATCTTGTCTTTAAGATTTGTAATCTTCTCGCTTGTAATGTAACGAATCTTGTCTTCTCGAAGTTGTCTTTTACTTTTCTCGCTATGATCCCCGTTGTCCATGAGATTACCGGGTTCTTTTCAAATAACCGGTTCTTTTGTTCCTTGTGAGGTAGCCTTTTCTTTCTTCCTTCTTTCTTCTTGTTTTGACGAGTTGTTCTTGTAGCGACCGATAACCTTCGCCGTGGTGTCCGGATGATAAGTCTAAAATCGCCTGCTGGTTTGTATGTTGTGTGGATTTGTGCCTCCATTGTTTTAGTTGCGCGGTAAATGGACCGTCGTTGCCCCACATTGTGTTTTATCGGGCCTTGTGGGCCGCTTTGTATCGCCGAGAAACCTATTTAAAGACCCTTTGCTGCCCAACTCTTGCCTTTAAACCCTAGCTTTAGAATCTGCCACCGCCACCGTCGCCCAGAATCCGAGCATCATCATCCTACATCTTCTTTAGCGCCTTCTTGCTTCCGCCAGCTCATGGAAAGAAGAAAACCGCAAGCAAGTCTCAAAGCGACCTCAGAGACGAGGAATCATCCTTTCTTTGATCCAAAATCGAGTTTGTGGCTATGAGGGTGCTCGTAAGGTTTGGCCGGCCCCAACAACAACAAACGAAGACCATTAAATGCTGAGCTCAAGAAGCGATGGCTTGATCCAAAGCAAAGTCATCACTGAATGGAGGGTTCCGGTGAAAGCATCGGGTTCCAGACTCCCGGTCCCGTGAGATTGTCCTTTCGTTTCTTTTGTCCGCGCTACGGATTTTTGCCTTCGCCTCCGCTTTCCTTCATCAGCTTGGTTATTTTGGATTAGTCCAACCACCTAACCCCCAATGCCATTCTCCATCTTTTCATTTCGCTCATCTATGTAAGCTTTCCTGGAATCCTCCTTCTCCGCCTTCTTTTTCGCTTTTTTTTCGGTTCGAAACCTCAACCCGCCGTGAAGAAACCAGCCGTTTTGGCGGTTGTGGGATTCTGGGCCGCCTGTGGTCTCAAAATTAAGTTTTTGACTATGACCTGGTCGATTCTCAGAAAAGATTGGCGGCCGAGTGGTTTTACGCTAATTTAATCCTTCCTTGCCATTCATCCCGGATCTGGTCCCTGTGGTGAATGACCGATGGGACAAGAAACTTGAATCGCCCACCGAGATTCAAGTGATCCAAACACCTTGATAGGATTAATATGTTTGAAGCAGCAGGTTTGACCGGCTTTGTATCGCCTCGAGCTTTCTTCGTGGTTCGGGTTCAGCCCTTGAAAGAGCGGAGCATCTCGGCTTTGAGTATTTCGGGGCCGAGGATCCTTCACGATGGTCCCAGCTCTTGAGCTGACCGTGAGGAGGTACTGAGCCGCCTTCAAGATGCCGAAAGGTGAGCGCCATTCCCTCATTGCCATCGAAGTTCTCAACCAACAACCCGCCTCACCGTGAGTTGTCTATCTTTTTGTTTGAGTACTTTATGCACTCTAGCCACGCTTTGTTCTTGCTTAGCTTTTCTTTTCTTTGTCTCGGTGTTTTATCCTTTTTTCGCAGGAGTTTGGGCGGAACTTTGTCGACGGCCCTCTCCCGACGCTTCGCTGCAGTGGGTAGATCGAGATAGACTTGTCGGGACTTCTCGCAATTAGTAAGTCCCAAACCTCTACCGCTTCTTCCCGGGTTTCTTCCGGATTTGTTGATGTATATGAAGAATATGTTCTCGTCTAGTCCTCGCGGTCCTCGCAGTTGTCCCAAGAGGGGCGAAACGGATGGGTCTTCATCTCGCCCGCTCTGTTTCCAAGAAGCCTCGCAAACCAAGTACTTTCTCGTGTACTCCAGCTTGTTGCTAGCATGCTCTTAGGTGAGCTCATTTAATGCTCTTTGTTCTTTTATTTTCTTGTCTCTCTCATGATCCGATTACTTTTTATCCTTTTTTCAGCAGCAGTGCTCTCGTTTCCTTGGTCGAGGATGAAGAAGATGATGAAGTACCCCTCATCATGCGGCGGTGAGTTGCTTTTCATATTCCTGTTGCATTGAATTTTTCTTCTTTGTCTTGACCTTTAGTATTGATTTCTTTTTTGAAGTAATCGGAGGTCGGGTGTGAGTTCTTCCGAGGCTCCATGTCGACTCTCTTCTCAAACTCCGTGTCGAGTTCTTTGAAGCCCCCTGCATCGAGTTCCACTGCCTCTCATTTCGGCTCCTCCCGCGGCTCCCGCCGGGCTATTATTCCGCCTTGTCACGGGTGGCGGGACGTTTTACTGTCGTGGTTCCTCCCCGCGAGGCCTTCTCTTGGCTTCATGAAGAAGAGAGTGGTTGGGTGAGTAGATTCTAGCTTTATCTTTTTGGCTTTTGTTTTCCTTCCTCTCGTTCTTATCGGTGTTCCTTTTATCACTTTTCGTTGTTTCGCCTTCTCTCATTCCTTCATCGACTTCTTCTCCGCCTCCCGCCGTGCCAACGAAGTTCGAGCCTCGTGATTCATAAAGATTCTCGCTGATGAAGTTGTTGTGGGGCTTCAGAGCTACCGGGCGAGGTTATGGTTTTGGCATTCCGGAGGTGATCGTGTGGCCGCGCACCGGGTTCTTCCGAGGGTTTGACTCCGCTTCCTCGAAGTTGCTTTTGGTCGCTCCTTCTTCGCTCCATCCGCTTCTCCTTCCCCTTCTCTCGCTCCGGCGGTCCTTCTTCTTCCGATGACGTGGTGCAACAAATCGATGCCACCCATCGATTGGCCTGAGCCGACGCGGCACTGGGGAGCTTGTCGACCCTAGCGACTTTTTTTGGTGAAAAGCTCCTGTAGGTTTTTGTCGCTGCCTTTTTGCATGCTCGCTTTTTCCTCCGTCCTTACGCCTTTTTTTTCTTTTTTGTCTCTTTGGCTCTACTCTTTTCTCCGTGATCATTCTCGGCTTTTTTTTCTCATCTCAAAATGAGAGAAAGTTGTCTTTCGAGGTGGACGCTCTAAAAGCCGAGATCTCGACCTTCTCCGGCCGAGTTGGAGAGAGAACGTCAAATGCACCAAAAGGAGGAGAAACCCTTCGTGTCGGGGTAATGGAGACGGAGACCTGTATGAGTCAAGTGAAGAATGAATGCAAAGGTGCCGTGGTTCTCACCTGCTTTTTTCTTGTATTTTGATTTTTTTTTCACCGACTTGTTCTTGGGTGTCTTGTCTAGTTCTCCGAAAGTGAGAAGTGAAGCTCTCGGAGAGCATCGATGAAATGAAGGCTCTAGTCCGTTTCTAGTCATAATAAGGTTGAGGAGGTAATTACTCATGCCGAGGAAGAACTTGCCTTTTAAGTCGATTAGGCGCGGAGTCGATAGAGATCTTGTGCAGCCCCAAAGAACTATTGAAAGCTTGACCGGAAGTCAAGCGACGGCCACGAAAAATTGGAACGCTCTCAGGAAATCTTTTTCGCTCAAGAGTCGATGTTCTCCGGACTCAATGGACGACGGCAATCTTGGGCGCAGCTTCATTCCCTGATTTCACTCGCTTTCAAGAATTTGCGAAGAAGTGTGCCCAAGTATGTACCAAGAATGTGCTAGCCTGTGTCCGGGTCCTTGTTCCAGAGGCGCCTCGCCCAAGATAGCAGAGGAAGTCGAAAGCCAAGAATACCTTGACGCCTGCTTGAGAGGATGGAGCCCGAGGTCAAGGTTTAGCCAAGAGGTTTGTAGAAAGTCTAAATATTGACATTTCCTTCCTCGATGATAATGCTCGATCCGATTGACCAGCTTGTTGTAAAGCTTCTTGTAATATTACTCTCCTCTTTAAATGAAGATTCTTTTGTTTTCGTTGATGTATTCTTTGCCTCGGTGTGGTCGGGTTACTTGTCTTTGTCGAGTATTTTGTCCCTTTTTGTTTCGCTTCCACAAAACAACTCGTGTGTTATCCTCGACGAGACCCTCGATTTGTCGAAAGTGCTTTGTCCGCTACTGTGACTTGTTAGATGTAAATCTTTGTGTTGACATTGCCGCTTATGAAAAATGACTTGGCATAGAATGTTGCTTTTGAGTAGCGCTTGTACTTTTCGAGGAAAAGTATTCCTATCTGGATGTAGCCCCGAGCCTCTTGCTTTCTGGAACTAAGAGTCGGAGGGTCTTTTGGAGTTCGGGCTTTGCTGACTAGTTTTGGCCTCATCATGGGCTCAAGCGTTTTTCATTTATTTTGCTCTTGGCCGGAAGCTCAAAGTGTTTTCAAATTATTTTGCTTTTTGTTTGGGTGTTAGCTTTTAGCTACCCTCATCAAGCGGGCCTGCGTGTTTTCATTTATTTTGCTCTCTACCGAAGCTCAAAGTGTTTTCACCATTTTGCTTTTTGTTTGGTGTTAGCTTTTAGCTACCCTCATCGGCGGGCTCAAGCGTGTTTTCAGCTTATTTTGTCTCTACGGGAAGCTCAGCGTGTTTTCATACCATTTATTTTTTGTTTTTGGTGTTAGCTTTTAGCTACCCTCATCGGTGGGCTCTGCTTTGTTTTCAATTTATTTTGTTTCTATGCGGAAGCTTGTGCATGTTTTCACCATTTTGCTTTTTTTGTTTTGGTGTTAGCTTTTAGCTACCCCTCATCGAAGGGCTCAAGCGTTGTTTTTAGCTATTTTTTCTCTACGGAAGCTCAAAGCATGTTTTTAGCCATTTTGCTTTTTTTGTTTGGTGTTAGCTTTTAGCTACCCTCATCGGCGGGCTCAAGCGTGTTTTTTACTATTTTGTCTCGGCCGAAGCTCGTGCATGTTTTCAAACCATTTTGCTTTTTTCTTCTTGGGTAAACAACTCGCTGGAAGTCATGATAAGACATGTCGTGGATGAATATCATCTTTATTGATCATGAATATGAACTAATACATATGTTGTCGAAGAATATCGCCTTTCGTCGATTGTGAATGTTGGTCCCTTGTGGCTTGCATATCTGTTTTATCTTGAGTTGTTTTACGCCAGAGAATCTTTCTTAGTCGGTTGATGTGCCATGTATTGTCGATTTCTTTTCCATCTTCTGTTATTAACTTGTATGTGCTCTGGTCCGATGACCTTTGTGACAATGAACGGACCTTCCCATGGACCGAGAAGCTTATGTCGTCCGCGGGCCTTTTGTATCCTTCTTAGTACTAAGTCTCCAACTTGTAGTGATCGAGGATGGGTACTTTTGTTGTAGTGCCGCTTTAAACCTTGTAGGTATCTCGGGCTGATTGAGGGTAGCATTTACTCGACTTCTTCTCGAGTCAGTCGAAGTTCTAATCTTCTTGTTTGTTCGCTTTCCTTCATCGTATTGTTCTATCTTTGGTGATGTCCAAATCAAGTTGGCAGCAAAGACGGCTTTCGATCCGTAAACTAGGAAGAAGGGTGAATGGCCTGTTGTTCGCTTATTTGAGTTCGTAGTCCCCCATACTACTTTTGGTAATTCTTCAATCCATTTGGACCCATAGTCAACTAGTTCTTCAGATAACCTTGGTTTTAATCCGCTAGTATGAGTCCATTGGCCCTTTCTACTTGTCCGCTGGCTTCGGATGTGCAACAGACGATAGTCTATATCGAAACCACAGCCTTGTGCCCTCAATTTCCTAATTCAGTGTGAAGGGGGAGCCTAGATCTGTGATGATTCGATTGGGCATGCCAAAGTGCGTAATTTCTTGGATGAATTGACCGCTTTGGTTGCGCCAGATATGAAAGTGGTTTGTATTCAATCCACTTGGTGAACTTGTCGATTGCCACAAAGATGTATTCAAGTCGCCTTTGCTTTCTTCTGTGGGTCCCACTTGATCCAATTTCAAAGCAGAAAAAGGCCAAGCGGGTGGATACAGATGAGATTGTGAGTCGGGCACATGGGCTTGTTTTGCAAACATTTGGCAACCTTTGCATTTTCTCGACAAGTTCTTCAAGGCCTCTTTTAGAGCGGTTGCACAAGAGAATCCGGCATAAATGCTTTTCCAACCAAAGGTCCTTGAAGCGGCATGATTTCGCAAAGAACCTCGAGTGTATCTCGCCTAGGATCTCTTTGCCTTCCTCAAATGAAACACATTTCAGAGTACTCCGATGATGTCGCTTCTTCAGAGAGTCTATCTCCTACTAAAACGTAGTTTTTGCTTCATGAACAACTTGGGTGGCTTCCGCTTATCTCACCGGGTAATTTATTTTCTTTGATATAGTCGATGAAAACTTGGGTCCATGAGGTGTTGATTACCAAGATCCGAACGCCTTTAGCTTTGAATTTTGTTGGATGTCTCACCGGTTGTTTGATAGAGGAACCGATAGCTCTTCTATAAATACGCCGGGTGGAACCTTTGCTCATCTCGATCCGAAGCTTGGTAAGGACATCACGTAATGTTGGAATCACAAGAAGACGTGTAAAATTTCTAATCCTTGGAAATATTTTTCAAGTTTCCGTATTTCAAAGACAAGAAGCACCCATGTTTTCTTTTTGTGCAATCCCAATCTTTGTTTACTTGGTTGATGATCATCGCTGAATCGCCATATACGAGTAATCTCTTTATTCCGAGGGTAATTGCCACTGTGAGCCCGTGGATGAGGGCTTCATATTCGCTTCGTTATTTGTAGCTTGCCATAATATCTCAAGGACGATTTTGAGTTGTTTTCTTCCGGAGAAATGAGGAGAACGCTCGCACCTGCTCCGCTTAGTTTGAGCGACCCATCAAAGTACATCTTCCAGCTGGTCAAGGATTGTATCTCGATAAAGGTCATTGAATCTCCGCCCACTTGGCCACAAAATCGGCAAGGGCTTGAGATTTGATTGCTTTTCCGTGGGTGAAGTCGATGTTAAGAGCTCCAAGTTCAATCGCCCACTTTGATATGCGCCCCGTCGATCTCTATTGTGTAAAATGTCTCCGAAGGGAAGTCTGTCACCACGGTAATTTTGTGGCTTTCAAATAGTGGCGTAAGCTATGTGAGGTGATAAGTAGGGCGAGAGTAGTTTTTGTACATGCGGGTACCGGATTTTTGATTCGCATAATACTTACCGATGTAGTACGGGTCGTTGTACTTTATACACACGCCCTTCTTCTTCTTCTCTTTTCACGACTATTGTCGTCGACCATGTGAGTAGTCGCCGCAATGTATAGCATCATGTCTTCATCTTCCTTGGGGGGTGTGAGAATTGGTGAGGATGTGAGATATGCCTTAAGTTTCTTGAAAGCTTCACACCTCCTTTGTCCATTCAAACTTGTCTGCCTTCTTTAGTAGTTTAAAGAAGGGTAACCTTTTCTCCCAGTCTTGATATGAAACGATTGAGGGCCACCATGCATCCCGTTAGTTTTCAACATCTTTGATACTCCTAGGTTGCCCCATTTCTCGTTATAGCTCGAATTTGCTTGGTGTCGGGCTTCAATCCCGCTACCGACCGACAAAAAATCCGAGTAGTTGCCTCAAGGAACTCCAAATACACATTTATTTGGGTTCAATTTCCATCTCCATCTCTTCAAGTTTTCAAATGTTTGCTTTAAATCTTCAATCATGGTGTCCGGGTTCTTTGTTTTCACCACTACATCATCCACGATGCCTCCACATTTTTACCGATTTGATCTCCAAGGCAAGTTTGTATAGCTCTTTGATATGTGGCACCGCCGTTTTTTAGTCCAAACGACATGGTCTTGTAAATAAAGAAGCACCAAACGGAGTAATAAAAGAAGTCTGCTCTCGTCTTGTTCTTTAATGCAACTGTGATACCTCAATAGCAATCGAGAAAGGATAATAGTGCACCTCACCGTTGAATCGACTATCCGTCAATGCGCGGTAGCCCGAATGGATCTTTTGGGCAATGTTTGTTGAGATCCGTAGTAGACGCATTTATACGCACACTACTCGCCTCGTGTTCTTCTTTTTGCACAAGGACCGGGTTTGCTAGCCGCCTAGATGAAGGATTTCTCCGATGAATCCGCCGCCATCAGCTTTTGTGATTTTTTTTTAATCACGCTTTTTGTCGGGTGAGAATCGTCAGAGCTGCTGTTTTACTGTGCTTGGAGTTTTCATTAACATCAATTTGGTGTGCTCACCAACTCTCTTGGGACACCGCATGTTGGCCGGCTTCAAAGCGAAGATATCTTTGTTGTCCCGAAGAAAGTTGGTGAGCGCGAAGTTCTATTTTGCCGAGAGGTGGGCACCGATGGTTGTTGCCTTGGAGGTATCGCCAAGGCCCAAATCGATTTGCTTGACGCGGCTTCTTTTGGTGGTGTGATGATGTCGGGCTTTTTAGCCAGTATTTCTAATTCTTCTTGGCTTATCTCCAAAGAATTGTGGCTATTTGTTTTCTCCCATTGTCTACCGTGCTTTTTGCCGCAATTTGATTGCTCGAACGTCGCAGCCAAAAGCACGCTTCAAATCGCTTCAAGAGAAAGGATACCGCTGGGTCCCGCATCTTAAGCAATAAGTATGGATAATGTGGTATTGCCATGAATTTTGCTGTCTGTCGTCCGAGGATCGCATGATATGATTTAATCAAGTCTGCGACTCAAATTTGATAAACTCGCTCGATAGTTCGCAGGAGTTCCAAAAGTAACGGGTAAAGTAACTTGTCCGAGTGGCATGGTCGCTTTGCCTGTACTATTCCGTAAAAGGGGGTGCTTGTTGGTGTAATCATCCCAAAGAAGTTGTAGTCCCATCTTCCTTAGTGTTTCAAAAGATGATGTTGAGTCCATTTCCCCATCAATTAGTACTTTGGTGACAACCATATCGGCAATAGTTGGGTCTAAGACTAGTGGGTAATGGCCTCATGCTCCTCACGCTTAGTCCATTGGTCTTCTTTGAAAATTGGATTGATATTGTGACCAATTGAGATATCTTGGTGTAGTTTGGCTCGCCGCCATGATAGTCCGTGAGTGCTAGTTTTTCTTGACGCTTGCTTGTGCAATCTGGGGCCCCCGAGAAGATCATCGCTACTGCTCCCTCGGGTTTTGAAATCCCTTGTCCTCGTGGTTGTCTTCATCTTTCTTGTGATTATCCTCTTTGGTGTTCTCCTTCATCGCCTTTTTCTCGTATCGATCATTGAAAGTGTAGCAGCTCGATGGTGTGTCTCCCGTTAGGGTGTAACGGCAACGATGTTTTCAATGTCATCATATCTTCTAGGTTTGGAAAACTTCTTTGATTTGTCGGCCATTGCCACCAGATTGTCCGGTCTGCTTTCTTTTCTTGATGTCCGCTATTTCGATGATTTTGCCTATCCCGGTTGTCTTGGTTGCTTCTATCCCGAACCTTTCTCGTGTTTTTTCTTCGCAGAATCATTTTTTCTACTGCTCGTTCAATTCTTCATTGTTTCTCGGATTTTCTTTGCGTAAGTCTTGAAATTGCCACCTAGCCATGATTCCGTGAGAGAAAGCTTCAATTACTTCTCGCTCGGTGATGTCATGCACTTGAGCCCGTAGTTCACCGAATCGCCGATAGTAATTTCGAGACTTTCGCCTCTTTTGTTTGAGTCCTTTCACCGCATGAGTGATCGGTGTGTGATGATACCGCGAAATTTTCATGTAAAGTTTTTTGCAAGTCTTCCCAAGTTCTCGATCGATCCCGGGTTCAATTTATCGAACCATTGAGGGGCATCGCTTCCAAAGGCCATGGGAAAGAACAAGGTTTTGATATCATCGCCTCCTCCCGCTAGTTCAATTGATTGTGAATATATTTCGAGCCATTGCCTTGGTTCGGTTTTGCCATCATACTTGGAGTGATTAGATGGTTTGAATTTGTGAGGTAATCAGATCGATGCCAACCTATTTGTAAAACAGGGGAATCATCATGCTCCGCTTCCTTGAATTCGGATTTGGCTCCTTCTTCCGCCAAGTGTTGTTTTGATGGGAATAATTCGCGAGGTCGTTCTGGTAGGCCCTCTACTCCCGGTCTTCCTTGGTTGTTCAAATTGATGGCCCCGACTATGTTCCTCCTACTTCCTCCGCTATGGCTTCCACTCGGGTCCAAGTCTTTCAAAAGCGGACTTCCTTTGATTTTGATCTTCTTGCCTCGCGAGTTGTTGATCCGGCGGTAGTCTTGATCGGGTTCTCTCTTCATGCGTTTCTTGGGATCGTTGACCGGAGCAAGTCCCGAGTTGTTCGTATTTCTCTCCGTGATGTGAAGTTGCCCCGAAGTTCTTCTAATGCTTCTCTAATCTAATCGTAAGGCGATTTCACCGTAAGCGCTCTCTTCGCCTCTTGTTGTGATTTTTTTTTGTCGATTCACCAATTTCGACTCAGATCCGTCCAGCTTCTATCATTGCCGAGCGCTGGTGTCGGGCGCTTTGTTTTAACATGTTTTCCTTTTCTAGCCTCGCCTCGACTTTCGGTTTCTCCATCGTAGCCCTCAAAGCAAAGGGTGATATGTTGATTCTCGATTCATCCGATGACCTCGACATCGGGTGCTTCGGGGTTTAATGGTGACCGAGGACGCCGAACCATGAGCACTTCCCATGCGTGAGCCGCTCCATTATTGTTGTTAGTTTTCATACCGTCGGAGTTGTCGATGACTTCAAGATGCGCCTCGACGTCGAGATTGAGTCTCCTCTTGGTAAGGTAGAATAGCCGTTGTTGTTGTGCCGACTAGTTGGGTTCCGCTATCCTCGTGAACGGATCTCGCCAATGGATGATACAAGCCTTGCGATGTTATCGTTAGTACGAGACCCTCCTAGGCTCCCGCGCTGGTATCCCAAGTGTTGGTTTGAAAGACCTTTCAAACGTCCCCCGATAGGATTTTGTCGTGTTGTCGAGCCCAAATGGAAAAGAACTCGCCTTTTGAAAAATTTCGAGGATAATCCGAGTTGTTTTGGGTTGTGCTCGAATCTTGCCAAACAGAACTCGACTTCTTGAAAGCACTCGAATAGGACTTCATCTCGATACACGGAGCTTGAATTTGAGTCGGATGCGGTAGTCGTGGAATCTTATTCAATCGGTATTATGGGTCATGCTAATCTTCCGATGAACTGATCCGTCAGAGTTGTTTAAATAGAGGATTCTTTATGATGATCCGGATCTTTGAGGAGATGGCTTTGAATCTTGTCAGAAGTTGTCCGCTTCGCAGATCCACGAGCCAAGATGAAAATCGATCCCGCCGGGAAGATCATGTTATTGAGGTCCATCGAGGTCTTGATGCAAAGTCGCCAAGTCCCCTACCCGGCGCGCCACCGCCGATGTTTTACCATCGATAGCCCGCCACTGGGGTACCTGTGGCAAGATGTTCGGGCTTCACAGATGTTGAACTCGATGGTAAACGCAAGAGACAAATGATTTATCCTCGTTCAGCCCTCGATCGAGATCGAGTAACGCACCCTACGCCCGGGGCCGCTTTTGCCTTTTGCGTTGGATTGATTATGAAGTGTTATGTTGTACAATTCTTGTCCTTCTTTAGGAGCCCCCGCCTCCTTTATATAGTCAGAGGCCGAGTCCTAATCGGTTTACAATGAGATCTCCTAGTAGGATTACTTAATAGTTCTATTACTAAGATTACATGAGAAGAATCCTAGTTGAACTAGATCTCTCTCTCTCATGGGTATCCTGTGGGTCCCAGATCGACATAGTGCCCTATAAAAGGGGGACCTGTGCATCTGACAGAGGTTGGTGAATACATTTATGGAACCCTTTTTGCTTGGGCCCACCTTCCACGTCACACACCTTCACCCAGGGCACCTGGCTGGGCGAAGGCTTGCCTTATCCCTCCTGAAGGAAACCCCGTTTTCCAACATTGGTGCCCATCACGTGTTGGCCAAGCAAAACCGTGATGGTAAGAAAGAGAGCAGCCTTCGCAAGGGCACCCACGGATCCTGCACCAAGGGGAAGACCCAGCGTAACACCCAAGCAAAGACTCCACGCTACCACCACGGAAGACCAAATCACATAGGAGCCGGTCGGCTAAGACTAGCTTCCAAGACCTAAAGAATAGTAAGACCCAAATCCTACCCAGAGCAAGAGCTTCAACAATTACAGCTGGGCTTGTAGAGCATGCAAAGAAGAAAGAGATAGGGTCATAGCAGCCTTTGTCCGCAAATCAACGGGTAGCCCAAACATCAGCTCAAGCAAATGAGATCACCAATAGCTAGCAATCCTACACAGCCGAGATACAAAGTATGCAGCCTTCGTAATCTAGCTTCAACACATCCAACCAGTTCCACTCAATGAATCAAAGCTAACCCAACCCCCGCCACGCAAGCAAGAGTCTAACCAACCTTGGCACGCCTTACACTCGCCACAAACCCACAAAACCATTGATTCCAAATCACCACTATCCGAAGGCATCCAGAGCACACCTTAGCTTCCCTCCTACAAACCCATCACTCTTTCCAAATTCAATGTAAGATCAGACCCATGCCAATTCATCATGAGCTTTGAGGGACCAATAACTTCCGCTTAGTGGAAATGAAGCGGTGCTAGCCAAATCTTTTTCATCATAGCATCCAAGACGACGTGCTAGCCTCGGTATTCACGCGTCAAGCCAAGTTCTGTGGTATTCATGGGAAGACCTTTGGGATAAGATCTTAGCAAATTTCAAGGGATTCAAGTTTAATCCTTGACTTCCATGGATCTGCTTTCAATACAAGCAAAATCAAGGAGAAGCCTTAAAAGACTACTTCCAAAAATTTGTACAGATGAAGGCAAAAGAACCCAACGTCCGAAAGATGTTGCTATCGAAGTAGCAATCAAGGGCCTTCGCATAGGACCCTTCACAGCTCATCTAGCCAGGGAAAAAGGACCATTAAGGTCCTTTACAGCGAATTTGAGAAGTATTGCAGATCTGACAATGACCTCCATAGAAGGCTAGAAGAGCAAAATCAGAGCAAAGGTGTCTAGGGCAACAATGTAAATGCCCGTAGAGAGGCAATGAAGCCAAGGCCAGCCCACAACCCGCAAGAGCAAAGCCAACAAGTCTTTAATATAGAGCAAAGAAGGAAGCAGCCAACAAGGGCAAAGAATCGAATTAAGGCAAGCCCAAATAGTGCGCCTTAGAAACAAACCAAGGCAAGGGTAATGGCCAAGGCAGAACTGGAACAGTAAACCAAAACTAAAGGCAAACAAGGCAAGATCGCTTTTTTATGAAGAGAACAAGGGCACATCACCAAGGACTCTTTCAATGCTAAGGAGACCCAAGAAAGGATCAAAAGCAAGAGTAAATCAAGCAACCTCCGCCACAACAACCCGCAAGAGAGGTAAACCATACTTTCACAAGATCTCCTCAAAGCAAGAATACCGCCAAATATACCCAAGCCTAAACTCCACCCAAATTCATCCATCCACTTTAGTTGCCGCCTACTATCCAAATTTCCTTCTCAGATGGCTTAAGCACTCAAAGCAATAGGGTAGACTAGCAACCAATGGGGAGAAGCCAACCTCACCTACATAAACCCGAGGCTCCACACGTAATATTCATTGAGACCAACCGACCATCCTAAGTACACAATAGGCAAGTTAGAGGCATTGCTTCCGCCCACCAACATAGTCAAGCAACACCCAAAATCGAACCAAACCTAGAAGACCAACTCAACCCTCACACACCCCTACCCACCATCGGCATGATATTGCCTATAGCTAGGGGCTCCTCGATGGAATTCTAGACAAAGAAGGTAAGAAAGATCACCTTAGGTTGATCAATAACATAGCAATTCAGGCCCAAAGACGCTTACATGCATTGGTCAAGATGCCAATCACCTTCTTAGAACAAGATTTACAAATAGAAAGCTACCTCATACCGACGCCATGGTAATCAAGTCTAACATTGCAGGATGGAAAATCAATAGGGTTCTCATAGACTCCAAAAGCTCGCAGATATTATCTTTGTCAATGCTTTCACCAGATGAAGCTAAGGTGAATCGGGCTGTGCCTTTGGACTCACCATTAATTGGTTTCGGAGGAAAGAGGATCGATGGATTAGGGAAAATATCCCTACTAGTCTCCTTCGAAGGTTAGGAAAACATAGAAATAGAATATGTGACCTTCAACGTAGTAGATCTCTACTACCCCTATAACGCCATCTTCAGAAGAGGGTTTGCAAACAAGTTCAATGCAGCCATCCATATGGGCTATATGTGTATGAAAATGCCAGCCTTGCATGGAACCATTACAGTCAGAAGGAGGCAAGAAACATAGAAAGAGCCATCTACAAATCGCAACGCAATATCAACTCTGTCGAAGCAGCCAAAACCAAGTTACCAGAGCCTCCAGACATGCCGAAGGGAAAAACAGATCTCAGGGATCAAGAAAAAACATAGTCAGTCCCATTGGAAGATACAGTCCTAGATAGAAAGGTCACTGTCGGAGGCAACCTGTTGAAAGAAGAAGAAGCATAACTTATAGAAACCTTAGTCAAGAACAAAGATGTCTTTCACCGTCACCTCCGACCCGAAGGAGTCGCAGGATATTATACAACACTCCCTTGACATCAACCCTAGAATAAACCCAAAGAAGCAGCGACAAAGGAAAATGTCAGAGGATAAAATCTTAGCAGCAAAGGCTGAAGTTCAGAGGCTGTTAGACGCAAATGTCATCGTGGAAGTCAAATACTCGTAATGGTTAGCAAATGTAGTACTAGTACGCATAAAAATGGAAAGATGAGAATGTGCATAGACTTCACATATCTGAACAAAGCATGCAAGAAAGACCCGTTTCCATTACCAATGATAGACACCTCCGTCGATAGGGTGGCAGGATGCAAACACTTCTCCCTGTTGGATTGCTTTTCAAGATATCACCAGATCTGGCTCAACAAATAAGATAAAGGAGAAGAGATGTTTTAGTACCCCTTTGGAACTTATTGTTACACCGTAATGCCCGAAGGACTAAAGAACGCAGGATTAACCTTCGCCAGAATGACAAAGGTGGTCCTCGACCCACAGCTGCAGAAAAACATTATAGCATATGTTGATGATATTGTGGTAATGAGCAAGATTGAACGAGATCACATAGCAAATTTAAAGGAAACCTTCACCAATCTAAGAGAAGGCAAGCAAAACTCAATCCGTAAAAAGTGTGTCTTGGTGAGCAAGAGGTAAAATTTTCGAGTACATCATAGGACCCAAAGGTATAAGACCCAACCTGCATAAAGCAAAGTCCATAATCTCAATGGTGGAACCATCAACCAAAAGGGAAGTCCAAAAACTCACCGGAAGAATAGCAGCGCTAAACAGATTCATATCAAAGTCAATAGAACGCAACCTCCCATTCTTCAAAGCTTTGAGAGGCGAAGACAAGGTGGAATGGGAGCCAAATCAGTCAAAGGCCTTCCAATAACTCAAAAATTATTTGGCTACCAAACTGTTGGTGATAGTGCTGGATCCTGAGGCCCCATTGCTGTTATATGTTGCAGCCTCCGACCATGCGGTCAGTGGGGTGCTTGTTCAAGAGAAAGAGGAAGAGTCTAAGGTCATTCCATAGCCTGTCTACTACATTTTAGAAGCCCTATTAGAAGCAAAATTGAAGTATACAGAGATAGAAAAAATAGCATATGCAGTGTTGATCTCTTCAACAAAGTTGAAGCACTACTTCCGGGCACACAAAATCACAGTACCCTCTTCGCAACGACTCGGGGACATACTCAACAACAAAGAAGCCTCTGGAAGAATAGGGAAATGGGGAACAAAACAACCCTAATTCGAAATCAGCTATGTATCAAGAATAGCAATCAAATCACAAGCACTAGCATATTTTATGGCAGATTGGACACCTTCGGCACACCAAACGCCGCAGCCGCAGCCTCAAATCTAGACACTCTACATAGATAGAGCTTGGGGACATCTAGGCGCTAGGGCCTTCACCATTTTGATAGCACCATCTGGTCTCTGCACAAAGTATGCAGCAAGGTTAGAATTCAAGCAACAAATAATATAGCAGAATACGAAGGTCTCATACTAGGCCTCAACAAGGCAAATGCACTCGAGCAAAAAACATTATCGCAAAAAACAGACTCCCAAGTCATAGCAGGACAAGTCAAAAAGAATACATGGCATGGGAACTAGAATTGGTCAAACACCGCCACAAGAAGGGCTCTTGAGTGGAGGTTCTAGGGATTCACCCCTGCAAAGATATACCAAGAGCAAAAATGCGTATAGATGAGTCAAGGAAGGCAAAGCAAAGAAACAACTTGTCCATACCAAATGGAGCCTTTTCCCAAGTACTACAAGCACCAAAGAACATAGGTAATAATGAAGGCATTCAAAACAAATTTTAGTTGTCGAGTCCAAAGACTGGAGGAAGCTGATCATAGATTGTCTGAGAGCATGATAAGTTTCTCAACAAGAGTCACAAGGTTTGACCAAACTCAATATAATGACAACTAGTATATGTAGAAGGTTTTTCTAGTCTATATTTGGCTCTGGTAGGACATTGCTTACCACAAAGGAGAGGTATAGCTATTCTTTTTACTTTTTGAAATAAAATTCTCCAATAACAAGACATCAAGAATCAAGTTCTCATTATTCTACTATATCTCATTCCACAACAACTTAAGTAACATGGGGTCTCTAATAATAAGTTCCCAATAGTAGCATGACTTCTAGGAAAAGTATTATGTGAGTCTATCCTTAAGTCATGACTGAAATAATCTTTCCTCATGTTTTAAAGTTATTTATCAATGGATTCTTAATTCGGTTCGAAACAAAAAATAAAACATATAAAAATAGAGTGTATTGGGCTCAAACCTGATCATGGACGAAGCACGAGGCAAGGCGGAGCAGAAATGGGCCGGCTAGCCCATAGAGGAAGTCAGGCGGCCCACTCTTGAGCCCATTTTGGTCCAACTTTGACTAGCATGGTTCTTGTTCTGTTGCTTTTCGAATTTCGTGATTTTCGTGATCAAATCTCGTCTTATTGTCGAGGTGTGTCTCCCCCACACTTGTTTTTCTATATACCTTTATGCACAACATGTGGAGACAAAACACATATCCAAAGGAAATAGAGAATGATAATAATAAGAAGACTTCATTAATATATAAGGCAATTTTATTACACAAGCACAAACTAAACACAAACTTTTGATGACCTAATACAAACTTCAATATTCTAACGATCTCGAGCTAAGCGAGTAACCTAACCATACTATCTTTAAACAATGACCTAAACACTCGTGCCTTAATATTGACTACCTAATTCTCACTTCTTCATCTTAACAACAAAGTGATTTAAAGCGCTAAGATCGCATTGTAGGCTCTTGCGATAAACGTGTTCTTCGTCAATCCTTTGATCTAGGATATAGATGACATCGAGAGGTCTTCAATCTTCTTCTCTAGGAGGGCCATAGTCATCCTTGGACACTTTTCAGCCTCTAGGGTAGCTCGAGCGCCCACTTTATGTGTTCTTCCCAGAGCGTCCCGGCTACGGACGACCTCGGCCGAGGGGAAGGACGCCACGACCGCCATGCTGTGGTGTGACTCAAGTAATGGCGTAGCTTTTCTTGGTGATGAGGATGGTGTAGAGGAGTTTCTAGATTTGGGGTAACGGGTTTTGGAGTCGGATAGCACCTCATTGATAAAGTAGACAGGCACTGCACCTTGAAGGTGTGCCCTCTTCCTCTCGCTTTACTACTAAGGCGGAGCTGACCACTTGCGTGCTGGCCGATATATACAACAGGAGGGATTCTCCGCTGCACGGAGGGACTAGGACCGGCGGTTTCGTTAGAAATTGTTTAACCATGTCGAAGCGCCTCTCAGGTTTCCTACCGTCCACTTGAAGTGGTCGCCTTTCTTTAGGAGTCGATATAAAGGAAGTCCTCGTCACGAGGCATGAAATGAATCTACCGAGGGCGGCAAGGCACCCTGTGATTCGCTGAACCCCTTTTATGTTCTGGATCGGGCCCATTCTTGTGATGGCTGAGATTTTCTCTGGGTTGGCTTCTATGCCTCGTTCAGAGACAATAAAGCCGAGTAGCATGCCCCTCGGGACCCCAAAAACACATTTTTCGGAATTGAGTTTGATGCCGTTTGCACGGAGTTTCGCAAAGGTTTGTTCGAGGTCGGCGACAAGGTGGTCGATCCTTTTGACTTAACTACGATGTCGCCGACGAGGGCCTCAACGGTCCGCCCGATGAGGTCCCTCAAGCGCTTGAGCATACAATATTGGTAAGTTGCCCTGCCGTTCTTTAGACTGAACGGCATTGAAACGTAGCGAGTAATGATCCGAAGGGGTGATGAAAGACGTCGCGAGCTGGTCGGACTCTTTCATCGTGATCCGTGGTAGCCGGAGTATGCGCCAAGGAAGCAGAGGGTTTCGCACCATGAGGTGGAATCAACTATTTGGTCAATGCGTGGTAAAGGAAATAGGTCCTTTGGGCATGCCTTGTTGAGGCCTCGTAGTAGTCCACATACACATACTCCATTTCCACTCTTCTTTCGTGACGAGAACAGATTTGCCACCACACCGAGTGGTTTACTTCCTTAATGAATCTCGCGGCTAATAGTTTGGCTATCTCCTCGCCGATGGCCCCGCTGCGTTCCTCCTCACAAAGCGGGCGAAAGCGCCGCTTCACCGGCTTAGAGCCGGTGGATTTTTAAGGTATGTTTCGGCGACCTCCCTCGGGATGCCCGGCATATCCGGAAAGTGTTTCCACGCGAAAGATATCTTTGTTATCACGGAGGAAGTCGACGAGCGCGCTTTCCTATTCGGAGGAGAGCATAGTACCAATGCGCACCCTCTTAGCCTTGGAGCTTCTAGGGTCTCACGAGGACCTCCTTGGTGCCCTCGGCTGGTTTGAATGACCCGTTGTTGTCTTGGAGTCGGGCATTTTTTTTCAACCTCCTCCCCGAGGGTGATGAGCTCTTGGAGGCGACATTTGATCAGAGAGGCGTGATCGCAGATTTGACTTTGCACTCGTAAGCGCGCTGGAAGGAGGTGCCAATGGTGATGACCCCGCGGGGGCCCGACATCTTCAGCTTAAGGTACGTATAGTTGGGGACGGCCATGAACTTCGCGTAACATGGTCGTCCCAGGATGGCGTGAAAAGCTGGAGGGAACCCCACTACGTCGAAGGTGAGGGTCTCAGTCCTGTAATTGGACCGATCCCCGAAAGTGATGGGCAGATCGATCTGCCCTAGTGGCATGGCCTGCCTACCAGGTACGACGCCATGAAAAGGTGCTCGGACGGGACGGAGGTTCGTTCGGTCGACGCCCATCTCGTCGAGCGTTTTGGCGTACATGATGTTGAGGCCGCTGCCTCCGTCCATCAATACCTTTGTGAACCGCTTTGGGCCGACAATCGAGTCGACGATGAGTGGGTATCTTCCTGGGTATGGGACGGTGCCCGGGTGGTCCGCCCGGTCGAAGGTTATGGCGGATTCTAACCATCGGAGGAAGGCAGGTGTGGTCGGTTCGGCCGTATAGACCTCGCGACGCACGACCTTTTGGCGGCGTTTGGAGTCATAGGCCACCGATCCTCCCAAGATCATCGTATGCGCCGTAGTCGGGAAGGTGTCGTTTTCTCCTCGACGTCGTTCAGATCGGGGCAGGTTCCTTCCCCGTTCCTCTTGTTGAGGCCTCCGGACAAGTATTTGGCGCATGAGGCCACATTCCTTGTATAGATGCTTGGCCGGAAAGCGTGGTTTGGGCATGGCCTCTCGAGCATTTTTTCAAAATGTTTTTGAGTGCCTTCCGCGGGCTTCCGGCCACCTTTTATGGTCAGCGACGGCCACGAAGCGAGTTGTCGCGCCGCTGTTTCTTATTCTTTCTCTTGGCGGGCGGTCCGAGGTGCCCTCGCCGGCGCGTCGGCCCTCGCCTCGCCGCTTCTTGTTGCCGGGCAAGGTCAAGACGGCTCACCGCTTCCTCTCCGAGGCGTGGTGGTGGCGATGTCCGTAAAGTTCCTTGGTGGTTCATGGGGCCCCGCGCCCCAGCCTTGTGGACTGTGGATTCGCAGTTGTCCCGAATAGGAAGGCTCCTATCACATCGGGCGTCGGCGACATTAGGGAGCTCGTTGCCTCGGCTGGGAGAAGCGCCGGATGTGCCGCGGAGGATTTCATCGGCCTTTCGGGCGGCAGTTCTTAAGGTCCCATGGGTTTCTAGGGCGTTTGTACGTGTTCTCGAAGTTACCCACAAAGATCTCCATGAGATCCACCCAACTTTGAATGGCGTTGGACGGTAGGTGCTCCAACCACGCCCCGCCGAATTGGCTAAGAATAGCGGAGATTGCGAATAATGAAGTTGTCATCACTGCACCACCGGCTTGGCGTGCAACCGATAGTCTTCGAGCCAAAGCCTGTGGTTTGATTCTCCGTAATACTTTAGGATATTGGTGGGCGGTCAAGATTTTGGGGAACAGCGTTGAGGATGTGTCGCCAAAGGCCCGAGGGCTGGCGGCAGGTCGGGCTCGGGCTCGTCCTGCATCATCGCCATAGCGCCACCGCCGAGGATGATAGCCGCGACGGGCTCCTTCCCTTCGTCATCGTGGGTGCGCTTTAGGGCGCTGATGAAAGCTACGATGTCACGGCCGTGGCCGAGACGTTGATGTACCGGGATAGCGGAGCGCCGCCGTTGTTCGGGCGGCGTTCGGTGAACGGACGATCTTGGCGATACGCATCGAGGGCGCAGCGCTGGCTGGTGTCGAGTTCGCTGCCGAGACAACGAAGCTTCCACCTGCTGCGCCGCCGCACGCCGAAAGCAACGCGGCGAATTTTTCGATGGGCGCGGGCGATCCTCGGACGCCACGCTCCGGAAGGCCATGCAAGGCCGCTGCCGCGGGCGATGTTCTAGCTTGCCCGAGCCGGTGAGGGAGAGTCCCATCATCGGTGAGGATCCTCCGATGCACATCACGGGCCGAGGTGCGGCGCGTCCCACCGCCTCCGCGACGCTTGATCTCCTCCTTGATGTTTTGGTACTCCCGGACAAGCCGTTGCCCGCGCCATCGATCTCCAGCCAGGTTTTAGCCGCTTCCATCCTTACGTGAGATGGAGCCACCGCCTCCGCCGATCCGCATCGGGTTGCCTATTGGGGTTGTCTCTTCTCCCAAGACGTTTTGGACATGTCCCTCGGGGTTTGCGCCATGAAGCATTCCCGGAAGGGTGATGGCTCCCATTGCCGGAGTCGAGCCGAGGGCGACTCGATCCTCCGCGAGGAGCCCATAGAGTGTCTCCGAATCGTGTTCGACACCCCACGAACTCGCCGTCCGTAGGCGGGTGAACCATGCGTAGTGCCAGAAGGTGGCCGGCGGTCGCCGTGGTGTTGCGTAGATCGAATGGAAACACCGCCGGGCGCTTCGTATGGGGCCTTCCGGAAATAGGGTGATGTCGCTGGGCTCCTCGGATAATCGGGGTCCAAGGAGTCACCCCTGGCCCTCGTGCCTCGTGACGACCGAGGTTGATGGAAGGAGAGACCATGCGCCATGTGGGTCAGCCGACGCTTCTCCTCCTAGTGTGATGATGAAATCTAGGACGCTTAAACGCACATGTGCGCCCGGGCCCACTGATCGCATGGGTGGCCATTCGAGGCTCGATTTGGAACGCAAAAGCCCTCTACCGGCGCCGCCAACCGCCGGTGTTTCAGATAGGCACCGTAAGTAAATTTATAGTAATGTGCGTTAGGGCTCGGATGGTGCGCTAAAGGACACAAGATTTATACTGGTTCGAGCCGAATGTCCCTACGTCTAGTTTGTTGCTGCTCGTGTTATTAGCACCGTGAACGGTTCGTAGTAAGGGGTACAAACGATCGAGAGAGGAACTGGTCCCAAGTCTCTCGATGGAAGGGTTGAAAGGAGGTCAAGAACTTGGTAGCCGCTTGATCGTGTGTGTGTGTGTCTTCTCGTTGTTCGGTCAAGTCCCCTTTTGATGGAGGAAGCGCATCCCCTTTATAGAGGAAGAGGCTGGCTTTTACAAGGGTGAGGGCTTTAGGATGCGATTTCTACTTAGTCTTGTGGCTCACGCCTACCCGGCCTGGTTCTTCATTCCGATGAGTGCGAAGGAAGATAAGCGCCTACAATACTATCGATGTCTCTCAGAGAATGTCGTTGGTTACTGTAATGCTACCCCACGCAGGTATGGGCCGAGTACTGCTGGTTTTGACTTATGAGCCTCCCCCACTTTGCTCCGCACACCATCCTCGGTTCCTATGTGTCTTCATCGGAGGGACACGGGTCGGGTCTGGAGTAGCGCCCGGGCCAAGGTCTTCGCCTTGGTGGACTGGGGTCGGGAAGGGCACCGCCCCTTGGGTCCATAGCGTGGTGACGGAATACCCACGTCCGTGGAGATAGCAAATCCTTTTTCGAGCGTAGCGATTGTCGATATCTTTGTCGGGTTCCGTGGTCCCAGAGCTGAAGGTGGCGCCACGACTCTACTGTATGTAAGAGCGTGCACTGTGAACACTTTTTCGGCTCTGCGGTGCCCGGAAGGGTCTAAAGCACTGCCACGTTGTTCCCCAGCAGATTTTTCTCCGCCAGGTGCAGGTGGTATGGTCTTTGGAGCCATGGTTGACCCAACGCCTTATCTTGCCCTGCACTCCATCATTATGAGGGAATGGGTGGAGTTGTCGTAAGATGAAACCAGCCTTTAGATATCGAACAGTATGAGGCTCATTCTCGGCCATCGGGTGAAACGGAGACCAATCCCTATCTCTTGGGCGAGACCGAGCCCGCCCCATAGGCGCCAAAGTAGTCTGGAGACTAGCTTTGAGCCCTCGGGCGAGACTGCGTGCTCGCCTAAAAAGGCCGGGCGAGACGGAGACTAGCCTCGAGCCCCCAAGCAGGCAGAGCTACCCTAAAGGCGTCGGGCGAGGCAGTAACCAAACTCCCGCTGCTCGAAAGCAAGGAACGCCACGGGCGCCCTTATCCGCCCGTAAGTTTTTATCGCTCGGTAGTTATTGGTTCCACCTTCCTGGGTGCCCCTGCATTAGGTCCCCGACAAGTGCTTTCTTAAGAATATTAAAAGATTTCAAACATGCATCATCAAATTCAAATGGAACATCCTTAGCCAAAAGATTTGTAAGTGGTCTAACAATATGTGAAAAAACTTTTATAAAGCGGCGATAAAAACCAAGCATGACCAAGAAAACTATGGATCTCTCTCGATATTTATAGGGGAGGTAATTGTTCAATTACTTCAATTTAGCTCTATCTACCTCAATCCTCTTCGGACACCAAATGTCCAAGCACTATGCCTTCTCTAACCATGAAATGACATTTTCCCCAATTAAGAACTAAGTGCTTTTCTTCACATCTTTGCAAAACCTTATCTAAATTTTCAAGGCAATCATCAAAGTTTTTCCATAAACAAAAAGTCATATGTGAAAACTTCCATGATTTCTTCAATCATATCGTAAAATATAGACACCATGCATCTTTGAAAAGAAGTCGGAGCATTACATAGTCCAAAAGACATTCTACAAAGAAGCATAACTTCTATATGGACATGTAAATGTGGTTTTGCTTTGGTCATCTGGATGGATCCAGATCTAGTGATAACTCAATACCGATCAAGGAAATGTAAGAAAGAGTGATTCGCCACGCTCCAACATTTCATCAATGAAGGGCAATGGAAAGTGATCTTTCTTTATTGCCTTGTTAAGTTTTTTGGTAATCAATGCACATCCACCATCCGTGATGGTTCTTGGAGGATTAATTCATTCTTGTTATTTTTAACAATAGTCATGCCTCCCTTTTTAGGCACAACTTGAACAGGGCTAACCCACTCACTATGCAAAGATAGGATAGATAATCCTCAAGGCAAGAGTTTCAAAACCTCTTTCTTAACAACCTCTCTCATCGCATTGTTAAGCTTCTACGCCTGGGGCTCCCTAGAAGGTATAGAGTTAGGATCAGAGGGATGCGATGGGTGCAAAAGAGCAGGACTAATACTCTTGAGGTCTTAGAGTGAATAGCCAAAGGCGTAACGATGCTTTTCTAAGACAGTTAGCAAGTTTAGGGATTCTTGCCGAGAGAGTTTATCACTTATGATCACAGGAGAATCATGATCATTATTGAGAAAAGCATATCTAAGACTAGAAGGCAGGGGTTTAAGGTCAATGGTGGGCTTAGGAGGTTCTAGCAATTCATCTAGAGGTTTAGACTTCATAGGATTTTCTTATTCTTCCTCGATGAAGAACTGGGCATATCATTAAGGTTGGGTTGATTAGATAATGAAGAGATGCAACCTTAACCTCTTCCATTGGGTCTTCCTCAGAATTGGCTCACTCTCAAAGATCTAAAGAATGAGTAATGGGTATAGAAAGCTTAAAAAATTTCCCGAGTCTTATATTCAACTTCCCCGTTTGTCCTTCATAGATAAGTCTTGCAATTGGTTGTCCTATCAACAGATTGAACTCCATAATATCAAAGATATAGAAGCTCAGATGAACTTTGGTTCCTTTTACCTAGATAGGAAGGACATACAAAATTCCCAAACTTAGGAGAATTTATCCTGAAAGACTTTTCAATAACTTTGTTGTTGGAGTCAATGGCATGTGTTTCAACAAATCAAGAGCAAAAGATACATACATGATATTAGTACCCATAACTGGATTGTAAAGAGCATTGAAAGGAGCTTTGTTAATTTGGCAACGAATGGATATAGAAGGTGAATCTAAACAAATCACATCAGAGGAAAGCTCTGGTTCTTCTAACCATTCATTGCTTATAATAGATACTAACTCTTTTGTAGTCTTTTTAATGAAAGCTTTCTTAGAATGGTCTAAAGGTTCTTCATGCAATGATTTCCTAGAGTTCTAGGGTCTCCTCATAGTATGGTAATTCGAGTTATTTCTATATTCATCAAAAAGTTCATCCTCGAATTCAAGCATGAAGTCCGAAATCGAAGTTTCCTCCTTTTTCGGTGGTTCAGGATTTAGGATAGCTGAAATTGGTGACGGGTCTAGTAAAGATTCGGGTTCAGCTATCTAGGATTCTTACTCTAATGGTTTCTCTTCTACTCCCTCATGGATGTTCTCCAAGATTTTTGTAAGAATGCTTCTCCCCGCATTGGCGGAGACATGCAAGAACAAGCCTCCTTAGGCCGTATTAAGAAGCTTTGTGGTTTCCCTATCAAGACCCATATAGAAGTGTTGAAGAAAAATAGGGTCTTGAATGGCAAGGTTGGGGCCAGATTAATAAGAGTATTAAAATGTTCCCATACTGCATCTAGAGATTCTTTTTCTATTGTTTAAAAGATAGAACCTCCGAACGTAAGTTTGACCACCCTAGAGATGGGAAAGAATTATAAGCAAAAGCTAGAACATTGTGGCTTCCCAATCTCCTTGTCTACTCCCTATGGTGAGATCATACCAACGCTTAGCTTTTCCCATCAAAGAGAAAGAAAAAGCTTCCAACGTAAGGTTTCATCCGACATGCCCGCTATGTGTAGGCATGCATGTGTCTCGCTCAAACTTATTTAGGTGGGAGTAGGAGTTTTCATTATTTTTGCCTAAAAGGATTGATCTCGAACCATATTAATTAACACACTAGCGCAATTTCATAACTGTGTGTTAGTATAGGCTTTGAAGACTCTTTTGGTCAGAGGCTTGCGCTCGTGGGTGCACCATATTGGTAGATAGGTGTGGATTCTAGATCTATGGTAAAAAGGAAAAGAAAAGATAAAAGAATAATGATACAAGGATAAGCTAGGTTCAAGTTAACTCAAAGAATTGTTTCCCGACAACGGCGCTTTAAATGCTTGTTGGTATAAATTAATACACGCAGAATAATCTGCAAGCGCATGGATAATATACCGATGTACCACTTCACCAAGAGTATCTAGTTTTATATCGAACTCGAGGAAACGTATGAGAATAACCAAATCTAACTTATCCCAACATCACAATCAAGGCTAGATAATAGGAGCGTAGAGGAGACCACTAAGGTCTTCTAGTTCTAACTTCGATAAGCTTTATCTTCTATTGTTCAATTCTGGGGATATTACTAGAGAAAACACAGCAAAGTATGTTTCCTATAGCAACAATGTAATCGCTAGGCCTATTAAAGGAGATTGACTACAAAATGATTCAACGAGGCTATAAGAGTCACCTCGTGAGCTACCACCGATCCAAAAAATAGGGTACATCCATGAGTAACCCAAAGATAAGCACCATGCTTACACTATGAATACTACTTTAACCTGTGAGCTACAAGGATTAAAGTACTCAAAAGAGAGTCGTAAATATAAAGAACAATATAAACAAGATGCTTACTTGAATTAGAAGTCGATTACTAGAGAAATCTCAGAAACAAGCTCAAGAAGAACTTGATTCCACCAGGGTACAAGCCGTAGAGAGAGCACCGATAGCTAGGACTCCTCCAAACTCTTCCCTCTCACTCTATCAGACTATTTCTAAAACAAGACTAGATCCTATTGAGGACTAATCTTCTCTTGATTGCTAGCTCGATCCCGTGGATATATGAATTAGGGTTTTTGCATTCTCAACTCTTAGGATCAAATGAGATATGCCCTAAAGGGCAGGTACAAGCTGGTATATATAGCCTAGAGCGTCCAACGTGAGCCCTTGGATCAAACCGACTCAAAGAATGGTGGAGATGCAATCCTTAAAGTGGTGGAGAACCGACATAACAATGAGGCTAATGTGGGGCCCACAGGGCCAGTGTGTGGCCTCTGTGGGGGTTGGCAGCCCCACGTGTTTGAGACACGTGTCTCGCTTCGTGATTTGCCTTCTAGAGTCTTCCCACGCCGATTACGCTGGCGGAATTCGTGATTTCTTTTAACTAATAGGTCCTCCTTGGCGGTTTTCTGATTTAATCCTGCTGAAAATATAGATTCACCAAAACTCATGGAATTTGTCAGTTTAAACTCCTAAGTATACATTGGCGATCCATTTTAGCCATTTATACAAGTTATATTAACGGTTTATGATTGTTGTTAACTACCATCAATAGGCTCCACACCCTAAAATAAGCAGGCCCAACAGAACTTACTTAAAGTAACAATACCGTTGGGAGTGAGATGGTGCAGCTATACCTCGAATGCTTCTAGGACTTGATGAAGGAAGCGCGCTGCTAGAAAGCGAAGGCCACAAAGGAAAAAGTCCTTGAAAACCACGGCATCGGGCGGCTTGCGGTTTAGGAATCGCTCTCTCCTCACGGAGGCTTCACCTTAGCATCACCAAAGCAGCCCAACTGCCGCAACTCCTCGATCATGTCCTTCGTCATGAGCGAAGGCCCAAAATCCCACGTCCTGGATGAGCCAGCCATGTCTCCCCGCCTCCGGGCCAAGTTATCAAATCAATGATGAGGCCTCAACTCTGAAAAGATCCTCCTCAAGCTCCAACGCCTCCGCGCTGACAATCATACACTCCTCAAACTGCGCAGACCACCCACTAGACCTAACACCAAGAAGGCGATGGTACGGCCCAAAGAAGGAAGCCCGGCGCGGAGGAGGACTAACAGGCGTAGCCACTTCCAAGACTTAGCGACAGCCCAAAGAGAGCGAAGGCAAACACCAACTAAGCAAAAACTAAGTGCAAAGGAACAGTGTAGAAAGCAACAAAGAAGTGAAAGCGATGGCTCGGGATGGGGATGGGGAGCCTCCACCACCGCCCTTATATAGCCCCCCGCCACGCCCGCCGACTGGGGCCAATGGTCTCATCCGTTCAAAAACACGTCGGTTCCAGAGCCACCGCAGCCAATCAAGTAGCGACACGTCACCAACACAACGGTCTGATCTAGGCGCCCCAGTGGGGGAAGGAGGGAAGCCTCTGTGTGCGCAAGAGCCTCCGTGTCTCAGAGCACGAGGACTATGTTTTGAGGGCAAGGCCCTCCAGACAGGGAAGCCTCCATGCCTCAGAGCCTGAGGACTATGTTTTGAGGGCAAGGCCCGCTAGCATTAGACCAAGCCCTCAAGGGGGGAACTATTGGAACATGGTTATGAGTCACGGAGAACAAAGTTCGCAACAGCAATAAGAACTAACGATTAACGAGTTTCACGAGCAATGTGCAGGGAAAGAAGGTAGAGGCCTCCACTGGCTGATCGCCCGAGGCGAAGGCAAGGAAGTGGGGCAAAGGCGCTTTAACGCAGTTGAAGGTGGAGGCTTTTGCGGTATGAGCGAAGGCCGTGGTTTGGACGACGGAAGCGAAGTTAAGGCCCCAATAAGGCTTCCCCGCATGGAGGTCCCGGACCTATAGAGCTCCCACTCGGTGGTAACGCTGGTCGTGGGCCAATGACGGGTCGTCGACGGTGGCCCAACAGCAAAGGCAGTTGAAGAAGAAGATACCCAAACTGCCTCGGGCAACTTGTATTAGCATAGGAATATTTCGGGGATGTGCTATAATCGACAAGGGGTAAAGTTGTAAAAAGCAGCTCTAGCAAACAGTGCCATATAAAAGGGGGACTCAAACTCTGTACAGAGGAGGTTGGTGAATACATTTATGGAACTCTAATTGAGTTTGGGCCCACCTTCCACGTTACATACCTTTGACCAGGGCACCCGGCTGGGCGAAGGCTTGCCCTGTCCCTCCTGAAGGAAACCCCGTTTTCCAACACTTACCATTTGGAATACAGACGTAGATAGATACTCCCATGTGACATATTGAGAATGCTGGTGTAGTGGTGTGTGGTCAGCCGTCGCTTTTGCACTGTCACTCTGCTGGCATGAAGAGGCAGCCTCATATGTTCTGTTGCCCAGTGCCTACTGCCGTGTGCACCATATCCTTCCGCCCTGTATATTCCACTAGTATACTGCGCGCTCCCTTGGGAAGTTAATTTTGTCTAAAAATGTTGAATGGCAGTGGTAATAGATAGTGTGGTACAATTACTGTACTAATTTGGGAAGAATAAGAGAAGAATTCGATTAGCAAAGCATACCACATATTGTTGGCTGACGGTGACATTGGTATACATCGTTCAACAATTGATAATAAGTGGTACCTACTCTAGCTATTGTTTAATGGCAGGGCACATTCTGTACAATGGAAGTTTTACACCATAAAAATATAACATGTGTTGAAAATCTTCTAACATCTGATCTGTATAAAAATGTAAAAGTACATAGTCAATCATATGATGATGTTGGTTGTCACAGAGCCTTAAGTACTTTGATGAGCTTATTGTGCTCACCAAGCAATGTTTATCATAACCACCCACCTGTTTATGTAGGCAGTAGGCTATCATGAAAAATATTTTCACCAAGTTGGTTGTTGGGCAGTGCCAAGTTCACGTCGTCATCGGGTTATCCTTCACCCGTCTCTAGAGGCGTAGTTTATCATGGTTCACAGCCATCACCAGCATCCTCTTGCATCTTTGAGACCCCACTCTGGTGTTAGAAGAATATTTGTGAGGTGATCAATTATATTTAATGCGTCGGTAGACTTCGATGCTAACATCAACCTATTCGAAAAAAAGGTCTTTTGTTATCGTCTATGTAATTTTTTCTAAGGTCTTTGTTATTGTGTATTTAATTTTATTAATTTTATTCTAAGGTCTTTGTATCCTAAATATTTCTAATAATTTATAATCAATTAAGGTCATTATTGTTGTTATATATCATCTTTACATGCCTGCATTTGTTGAACATTTAATTGCACATTAATGCATTAATTTTTATGACCTCGGCCAGGATTTGATTACAAATTAATGCCTTAATTACCCGATCAGGATTAAAACAAATTATCGACCAACGGCGTGGGTAGGTGTATATAATCCAACAGTGGTTACCTCGATCATTAATGCCAAACGGTTGGGTCTATTCGGGTCAGAGACAGGCCGGCAGTGATGTAATCCCTCCGTACTGGTAATTGCAAGGCATGATTAATTAGGGTGTAGTTTTCCTGTTTATCATTATTAAATAGGGTTGCGGTATCTTTCATACAAGAAATGTTCATGGATGGAGTGGTAAGCGCGCCGGCCTGAGGCAATAGGATGTTTGGGCGTGTTTTTTTTTTTTTCATCGTGCGGAATCCATTCACTGGCGCTCGATTTTAATTTCTTGTCTTCGCGCTCATTTGGTCCGACGTTTGGATCAGAGCTCGTGAATTTTGTATGGCACTGCGCGGCTCGTTTGGGCGCGTTTTTTTTTTTTTTTGCATCGCGCGGAATCCATTCACTGACGCTTGATTTTTTTTTTTTTTTGTCTTCGCTCTCATTTGGTCCGACGTTTGGATGTGTTCTAGTGCTCCATCTTGGCATCTTTCTTTTTCATCTGTGTGAATGTGTGTATGGGGGGATGAGCAGCGCATGCGGCGGCGCACGGGATGAACCTCGATTAGTATGAGCAGTGCTTGCGGCGGCGGCAGTGCGGAGGGCAGGGCACAGAAGCAGCGTGATTTACTCCCGTGATTTAATGAGCGCGTTAGGAAACGAAGAGTCAGGGGCTTCCGACTCGACACTGATTATCACATATGACGTATTGATGTGGGACTTTTATTCGGCCTAAGAAGGCGTGTCCCTCAAAAGGCCCAAAACAAAGGCACGTCTACCGTGTGGCAACGAAGCCACAACGTGTTTGGGCTAAGGCAATCGAAGCCGTTGCCCATATGTGCCGTATAGAAACAACAAAAGCAGGACGCATTTGAAACTACAGAAGGTGATCCGCCGATCCACACCTGACCCACACATAGATGATCGATCATGGCTTGCTGATCATAGAGAGCCCAGATCCTCGCAGCTTTTCCTCCACGATGTCATCCAGCCTCCTCGCCATCTCCAGCGTCATGTGCGCCTTCCAGTCCCCGACCTCCCCCGTACGAAAGAAGGCCGAGTTCTTGAACCATGAACGGCCGTTCCGGTGCATCCCATCCCGGTTGGCCTGGACGCTCCTCATCTTGTCCATGCTGCACAGCGCCACAATCTCCGCGGGGACGCCTCTCTGCCTCCTCGTCGGTGAACGGGCAACCGAGGAATGCCGCCAGGCGTCTCACGCTCCCCACAGTCTCCTCCTTGAGGTCCTCGTACCGGAGGAACATCACCTCCTCCGGCCGTGCCACGCTCTCCTTCCAGTACTCGGCCATGTTGTCCCACACCGGCCCGAAGGGTGACACGCCGTCGCAGAACAGGTCGAACGCCTCGGCGAACGGCGTCATGCTACAGGACCCCTCGGGCTTGATCTCATCGAGATAGTGACGCAGCGAGACAAAAGCGTCCTTGGGGTCTCGGCACAGGTAGAGGACGCGGCACGCAGACTCCCGCACCGACGCCGGCAAGGCCGTGAACGGCGCGTGCACGGCCAGGATGCGCGGCGATGGCATCTCTTCGAGGAGCGGACCAGGCGGCGCGGAGAGGTGGTTCTCGTAGATGGAGTGCAGGAACGGGACCACGTCGTGCGGGCTGGAGGCGAGGAGCGGGTGGCGCTCGTCCGCCGGCGCGTGGTGGCTGCGGTGCACGACACAATAAACGAGCGCTTTAAGCCACGTCGTGCCGGACTTGGGAATGGTGGCGAGGATGACGTCGGTCGGGCGGGCGACGAACGTGTCCCGTATCGCCAGCGTCAGCACCAGCAGGTGCTCCGGGTACCAGAAGCCTTCATACTTCCGGTACGGGAAGCTTCCGATGCCCTTCTCGGATGCCGGGAGGGACGATGCTAGCGCCTCGTACTTGGAGAAGAAGGTGTTTGTGCATCCGTTATCGTCGGTGACCATCTTGCCATAGACGCCGTGTCGTCTATGTGGCTTTTGTTCTATTGTTATACGTATATATAGGCACTCATCAACACTCTTTGGCGGCATTGGAATCTGTGGCGTTTGCATGACACTACTGTTCTTCGACACAGCTTTCGTGTTTTTTTTAGAACGTAACTCGGTTCCATTGCTAGTACCGGTTAGAAAATGTTGCATGCAGGACTCAATTGCTTTTATGTTCGGTGAAACTCACTCCAAACTCACTCCGTCCTAAACTAAATAACTTTTTAAGATTTAAAATATATCCCAGAATAAATGGCATTCTACATAAACATGTACCACTACCTCTTAATGTGAAAGCTGGTTATAGGTGCATGCAAGCGATAACTGTCAAATTCAAGAGATATACCCTTCAAGAAAGAAAAGGAGTTGAGGATACATTTGTTTTTTTATCAACACTCACTAATAGAGAACAGACCTTTGATCCTCGGCTAAAATGGGCTCTAGTCCCGGCATTTTTTGCGCCCGGGACTAGAGATACCTTTAGTCCCGGTTGGTGTCTCCAACCAGGACTAAAGGTCCCTACCCAACGGCTACTGCGCCAGGCAGAGGTGGCAGGGACCTTTAGTCCCGGTTGGAGCCACCAACCGGGACTAAAGGTATACTTTTACTCACGGTTGGTGGCTCCAACCGGGAGTAAAGGTCTACTCTCTGGCCGTGGCTGAGCCCAGGGTCGGAAAGTTACCTTTAGTCCCGGTTGGAGCCACCAACCAGGACTAAAAGTCCCCCCTTTATATCATGGCCGTCTCCTTCTTCCTCCTCCCCGAGCCCGAGCTCAAAGACATTTTGAAGCTCACCGCACTAGTGTTCTTGCTTTCTCCCTCCTCCATTGTTCCTCCATCCATTCTTCGATTCCTCCGCCGATTTCTTCGATTTCTCCGCCGATTCTTCAGTTGTAAAGGTTACCAATCTCATACTCTCATTTTTCACCATTGTCTTATCTCATTTTGTTCACTATATATATATATGGTTCTTTATTGTAGTTTTTTTCATTTGTAAGCAATTTGAGCTCAAAATCACTTCAAGCTTGCATATTTACATGAAAGAAGGTTAAAGTAGCTAGTTGAACTTATGGACCGTGTTCATCTCGGCGAGCATGTTCTCTGCCGAGCGGTAACGGACGTCAAGGATGAGCTTTGATTCTACGAGGGGAGAGTGGCAACGGTCGTGGAAGACCGTGTTCCTTCCTCATAGAATCAAGCTCTTCCGTGGGCTGGCACGGTGCCGTCCCGGTGGAGAAATGCTCTCACGAGATGATCACGTAAGCAAGTTCAACTAGTACGGATGGTTATTTATTCATATGTCCCGATATCGCCGTAGTAGTCTCCGTCAATCACCGCATCCAAACATAGTATATATATAAATATAAACTTAGAAAATAGTTAGAAAATTATAGAAAATCCGCATTTAGTTGAACTTACGGACCGTGTTCATCTCGGCGAGCATGTTCTCCGTCGAAGCGGTAACGGACGTCAAGGAGGAGTTTTGATTCACGAGGGAGAGCGGCAACGGTCGTGGAAGACCGTGTTCCCTTCCTCGTAGAATCGGAGCTCTTCCTTGACCAAGTACGTGTGTCGTCGGTGGAGAAATGCTCACCGAGATGATCACGTAAGCAAGGTCAACTAGTACGGATGGTTATTTATTAAAACATGTTTTTGAGATATAGATAATTTTATAGTTTCTTAATTCTATTTGTTTATAAAATGAGAAATTTATAGTGTATTAAAAATGAGTATAGAGAGTAGATGGCAATCGCTTCCGGGTCCTCGCCCTCTCATGGGTTTCCAAAGCGACTTAGGCGGGCCTCCTCGCATTCCATGCGGCAAGTGTCATGATGAGACGAAGATTGTGATGGAGTACCGAGTGAAGAAGGAAGGTCCCAACAAGGATCGATCTTCTACAAGTGTCCGGATCGCAATGTGAGTTATTTTATCGTATTTAATGATTATGGTTAGTTTATACCTATTTTCATGATGGTTGTGATTAAAGTTCTAATTTTTGTTTTAATTTCAGTGGGATGGCAAGTGGATTTATGTTCGTGCTTCTACGGGAGGAAGAGTATGTTGAACTCGTGCAAAAAATATTGCACAACAAAAGCAGATACGGCGGTTAATGAGGCAAAGTGATCCAGCCAAAGAAGACCAAAGATGTTGCACAATCGGGGATCTGTCTCATTTTAGTTGAGATTGGTCACAAATCCTTGTGCTCCCTGAAATGTATTTTAGCTTTAGTTCTTTTAGTGGTAGTTGGTATTGTCTACATTGTAGCGATGCTTTCATAAATTTATACCTTTTGTGGTGGCAACACATGTTGTATAAATAATTAATTATGATCTAGGTTTTAATATGGTATTTATGTCATGTAATGCGATAAGCCGGCATTGGATGTACAATGCTGATCGCCGCTCCCAAGAGTTCATTGATCGTGCATTCTTTGTTACGTAGGGCCGAGGCAAACAAACACGACGGTTTCATAAAATGCCCATGTGCCATATGTAAGAATATGGTGGAATATCCTTGCTCAAGGACTCTTCATTCACACTTGTTCAAGTCGGGTTTCATGCCAAACTATATTTGTTGGACGGGCACGGAGAAACCGCATTGTAATGGAAGAAGGTGAAGAAGAACAATGGGACGACAATGATATTATTCCCGATGGTCCATGCTTCAATGATACCGCAATGGGAGAAGTCAAGAAGAGGTAGCCACGTAAGATGAGCTCTCACGATGATCTTTGTCGTCATTCGTGACGCACAAAGAGAATGTGTAAGTGAAAATGAGAAGATCAAGTTCGAAAGCGGATGCTAGAAGATCACAACAATTGTTGTACCCAACTTGTGATGCAGGCGTAAAAAGTTGGGAACCACACTAGAATTCTTTGTAATGGAAGGCAAAGAATGGTGTATCCGACAAGGGATTTGGAGAGTTACTAAAATCCAAAAAAGATGCTTCCAAGGACAATGAATTGCCCGCCACTACCCAATAAGCAAAACAAGTTGTTCCGCCCTATGGGGCTAGAAATCGAGAAGATACATGCATGTCGAATGATCGCATCCTATAACGTGGCAAAGAGTACGAGAAATTGGATGCATGCCCCAGATGCCATGCATCGTGGTATAAGATCAGCGAGATGACCTCGGTGATGTTGAGGGCTAACGCCCACGGAAGAAAATCCTCGCCAAGGTTATGTGGTATGCTCCTATAATACCACGCTTGAAACGCCCTGCTCGTAAACAAAGAACGTGCAAAATTGTTGCGATGGCACAAAGAAGACCGTAAGGTAGACAATATGTTGAGACACCCCGCCGATGGGTCCCAAAGGAGAGCAATCGATGAGAATTCTCGGAGTTTGCAAATGACGAAGAAACTTAAGGTTTGCTTTTAAGTACGCATGGTATCAATCCTTTTGGAGAGAAGAACAAGAGTCATAGCACTTGGCCTCTGTTACTCTAAGTATCTACAACATTCCTCCTTGGTTATGCATGAAGCGGAAGTTCATTATGATGCTCGTGCTCATCCAAGGGCCCGGCAACCCGGCAATGACATCGATGTGTACCGAGACCACTTATTGACTTAACTTCTCATTTTGTGGAATAAAGAAGGTGTACGTGTGTGGGATGAGTACAAACAGAACACTTTGATCTACGAAAGCATTGTTGTTCAGAATAATCAATGATTGGCCCGCTTCTAAGTAATCTTTTAGGACACCAAACAAGGGATATAATGCATGCACACACCGCTTCGGTGATATTAGAGGTGTATTCTTGAAAAATGTCGAAAGGTCGTGGTACCTTGGCCATCGCCGATTTCTTCCCGCAAATCACCCCGTGAAGAAAGAAAGGCAAGCATTTTAAAGGGAAGGCATCACCCGACCAAGCCTCGCAGAACCGAACCGTGAGGATGTACTGATATGGTCAATGATGTGAAAGTCGCCTTTTGAAAAGGACATGGAAGCCAACCTGTTCGAACGACGCTAATGGTCACGCACTCCATGTAGAAGAAGAAGTCCATATTTTGGGACCTACCCTATTGGCAAGTCCTAGAGGTTCACAAATCGATCGACGGATGCACCGATTTAATAATCTTTGTGTGAACTCGCTAGGCTTCATGGTGTGTATGGAAAGCCTAAGGACACATTTGAAGCACGACAGACTCGCGTTGTTTGAGAGAAAGAGACAACCTGAATCCGGAGAAGACAGATGATGGACGCCATTACTTACGCCCCGCCAGCCTACACTCTAAGCAAAGAGGAGAAGGAAATCATGTTTGAATGCTTAAACAACATCAAGGTACCATCTGGATTCTCCTCGAATATAAAGGGTATTATAAATGTGCCGTAGAAGAAATTCTATAACTTAAAGTCCCATGATCTGCCACGTTTCATGACGCAATTACTTCCAGCTTGCATTAAGAGGAATTCTACCTCCAAATGTATGTCTAGCCACCGTGAAGCTATGTGCATTCCTCAATGCAATTTCTCGTAAGGCAATTGATCCAACTGATCTAGCTAAACCATCAATGATGTGGTTCAATGTCTCGTCGCCTTTGAGTTGGTGTTCCTCCTTCCTTCTTTGATATCATGACACACCTCCTAGTTCACCTAGTCAAGGAGATTTTCATTCTCGGTCCCGTGTTCCTACACAACATGTTCCCCTTAGAGAGATTCATGGGAGTCCTCAAGAAATATGGTTATAGATTTTTCCTATGTGCAATAAAGGAAAAGAAAATCCATATTTTTAACAAAATAATTTTATGCCTTTTATTTAATTAACTATGTATTTAACAAGACTATTGCATTTCTATAAAAAATTTTGTTTTAAAACACGCTGAACGAATGCAGCCCACCTTTACTCCGGTTGGAATCCCACCCGGGAGTAAAGGTGGGCTGTAGTTTCGCGGGTTCGCTAAAAAACCTTTACTCGGTGCTTATTACCAACCGGGAGAAGGTTTACTCTCGGCGCGTGTTACCAACCGAGTAAAGGTATACCTTTACTCCTTGTTGGTAACATGCAAGCAGAGTAAGGACCTTTACTCCCGGTGGGGATGGCACCGGAGTAAAGGGGCGGCATATATATACCATCGCCATCTTCTTCCTTGCGCTTCTTCGCCGATTCCTTCCCTCGCCCACGCCACTCGCCCGCCACACCGAGGACACCGCCGCCACCCCGCCGATGCCGTCGTCGCCACAAATTTCACGCGCGTCTGCGGGTCCCCACGCCACCGCCACAAGGCCGATGACCTCACGGGCGCCATCGCTGTTCGCCGCTTCGCCAGACGCCAGCAGCCACACCGGTATCAGATCTCGCCGCTGGTTGACACGGCACGACGACGAGGCCACCAACGCAACGCAAGCAGCTTCCTCTCCTCCATTCCCAAGGTACGCCGCTTGCTCGCTCCATCTCCAGCTACACCGCGACCAACAGATCAATGATGAGGAGCACGCTATGCTTGTTCGATCCGCCTATTCCATCTCCATGCATGAAACACACCGCTTTAGGCAAGTTCACTCATGGTAACCGTGACGCATCGTTGTTCACGTTTTTTTCCTACGCGTGCATGCTCCTCTATCGATACAAAGAGCTATCAAACTTTGGTTGTCACTTTGGTTTGCATATGTACGTACGCCAACAAACGTGGTGTATCGATCACAAACCAAACGATAATTAACTAATTTTCATGGCACGCCGCACACGGCGCTCGGGACGGCATTATTCTATGTCACGCTAACTATTATAAGAAAGAAAGCGCCAAAGGAATGTAAAAAATTCCAGCAGTATACGCTGCGCCATCTATAAGCGCCATGCGCTTTTATGTATACGACGGAGCACCACCGCCTCGTTTCGCCTCTAGGGTTTATACGGCGGAGCACCGCCGCCTCGCTCGCCTCTAGGGTTTAGGGTTTATACGGCGGAGCACCGCCGCCTCATTTGCCCTAGGGTTTAGGGTTCCGCTGCCTCGCTCGATCATTTTGGTGGGTGAAGGTTCGTTTAGTGTGGTTGTGGATGATATAGCCGAGTCTATGAAGGGTGTAGCAGATGAAGTGGTTGAGAGTGTGCTTGAAAATACAGCTTATGGAGATGGTGAGGGATATGGCATGCGAGGTGTGTTTTGAAGAGGATGCTCCCGATGTTTGGGAGTTCCAACGCCAAGGGTCGACTTGATGTCTATTTTTATCGATGTAACGGTGTTGTTGTATTTGTTGTAAATTTGGCGTTGTTGTTGTGAACCTCTTCGAGGGTTCCAATCATTGTAAACATTATTTGGAGTGTTTACTCGATGAGTCAGATGCAAAGGCGATTTTGTTGTCACTTTGGTTTGCAAAGAACGCCCCTTTTCTTTTTAGGCGAGGCTCATCGCTTATTGTTCTCGTAAACTTGACGCGCAATGATGCCCCCTTTCTTTCAAAGTAGGCTCGCTATTTTCTCGCTTAATAAAACCTAATGCGTAGCGACGCCTCTTTTGTTTCAAAGCGGACCGCCGCCAAAACCTACTCGCTTCTCGATTCTTCTTATCATACAAACCAACCTTCACCCATCAAAACCTACTCGCTTAGGGTTTAGGGTTTATATTTATGGAGCACCGCCGCCCTAGAATTGCGGCCGTGACCGAGGGCAAGATTTAATAATGCATATTGTTCAGAGATTTTACGATGTAAGCAAAGATTTGACGTACTATATATTGGTTTTGTTTTTTGAAGCTAGATGTCCCACCCGAGAAACATGGATGAGGAGGAGTTGACGATGAATTTGATCAACACCGCACTCAAGTTGCCGGGCATGATGATGGTGCTAAAAATAACGTGCAAGAGGATGCGATGATGGGAGTCAAGATTAGCTTTTGAACAAAATGAGCAACAACATATTGGTCAAGTATATATTTTTATTATTAGCTATATATATTATCATATGTCTTATGTGTGCTCATGACATTAAAAATAATGTTTATGTTTTGTAGCCCTCGGATCGACATCAACAACTACAACGAAGAGTAAAATGTTCGAGGTCCCAAAAAGCCATTGAGGGCCGCTTCATCATCTCGGAGTTCAATATGGATACAGTGAACCGGGGGCCAAATAAAATGAAATTGTGCACCACTCGTGGTTACCTTTGTACGAGACCAGCTCCCGATCAAGACCGCGAATGGAAGAAGAAGACCAATGCTCCTCATATCAGTTTTGTTCCGATCGTGACAAGACGTTAATTTGGAAAGATGTCTTGGTACATTTCACGCCCAAACAGATGGTTATGATGATATAATAGATGGTGATGAATTGAAGGAGCGAAGTTAGGGATTGGGCAATGAAGAAGATGGCCACCTGGTTTCGTAGACTTGAAGAAACACTATATACACGACGATGTCAAGAAGAACATAGCACCAGATTTTATCGCCCCAGCCCGATCTCAAAGCAGAGGCCCTATTGGGATGAGTTTGTACAAGACAAGATGTCAAGAGGGTGTGAGTCGGTTGATAAAGAACCAACGTAATGCCCAATAGAAGACATACCACCATAACTTGGGATCGTGTGGCTACCCGACCGCCATTAAGAAGTGGAACAAAATGGAAGGCACCTTCTTGTTAAGGGTATCACACCCAATCACTCGAGTGGGGAGAGCATGCAAAGAATTGGTTTTTCACCATGGGGAATACCGGACTAGAGATAGGGAAGTGCGTTTATGGTGCAAGACCGCAAGAAGCAAAGCAGAAGATTGTTTTATGCTCAGAGAGCTACCGCTAGTGGTGCTGCTCAGCCCAACAGAGAGAAGGATGAGCCGACATACGCCATCGGGACTATTGAACATGGTGGCTTAACTAGAGGGAAAGGAAGTGTCTCATGGGAGCATGGATTCCTCAGATGACCTTCCTGCTGAAGCCACCGCGAAAAGAAGAAAGAAGAGGCACAACGGCTCCCAGAGGTTGGAGGAAGCGGGCGTGAAGCATGTGAGCGGAAAAAAAACCTTGAAGCGAGAATGCAGGAGGAAATCAAGGCAAGTGCAAATAGCAGTGAGTGCAAGCAAGGTGCATTAGAGCCAGAATCAACATTAGCCAATATGTTCAGCTTGAAAGGGCAACCGTGCTTCCACGGAGATACCAAATCAAGGGGACACAGGATCAAGGCTTCCTCGTGGATGACGCCATCGAACCTTGTACATCGTGGTGAGCTACACATTCAAGGGGAATTCCACAATCAAGGTGGCTATCGGTCTTGTTAATCCTATCGACCAAACCAAGACACCAAGGATTCATGGGAATATAATCCAAGAAGGATATGCTACCATCTCGGTAGATAAAGCTAAAAAAGGTTTTAGTGATTTGCCTCTTGACATTCCCCGGAGGTGATGGCTAGAAGACTCTAGGAGAAGCAGAAGACATTCATTCTATGACGCAAGCGCCACATCATCATTCCCGGATGTCGGCTCCACCTCCTCTCTCGAACTACCTCACCATAGGTGCGGATGAAAACACTACATCATTAATTTATATTGGCTTAAATAATTAACAATCTGCTCATAATAATATGTCATTCCTTTTTTTGTAGCAGATCCTCCCCCAACCTAAATCCAATTGTTCAATCGCCAGATCATCATAGTGCTCTATACGATGACATTGTGTTGGAAGGCGAGGCTGCATCCACACCATCTCCAAGGAGGTCTCCAACGCCGCTGCCACCACCTCCAAGGAGGTCTCCAACGCCTTCCCCGCCCCCGCCTACCAAGAAGCCAAATGCTAGCAAGAGGCCAGCCCCACAAACAAAGAACCAGTCCCCGCCGGCAAAGAAAGCCACCGTGAAACCAAGGGCTATTCCCAAAATAATATCTGAACAGAAGGAAGAAGGAACTGATGCATATAAAAAAGATATGTCCAGATTCTATGACAAACTTAAAAAGAATAAAGAAGCAAGGAGAAACCCGGAGAAACCGTACTTCTTCGTAGCTCTAGATATTCTAAGAAAAAGGTGGCTTTTACTAGCAACAACAATGGAATCTCGTGAAGTCAGCCCAAATCAACGTTAACGGACTATGACCGCACTCTCACCAAGTCAATTGAGGCGGCATGTAAAAAAGAAGAGGGCAGGGGAAAGGAGTTGCCCAACTCGGACAACAATCGCACCAATTAGTCCCCCGCTAGTTGTTGGTAATGAATATGGCTCTCAATTTAGGATTAATGCATCAGCAAACATACCTCCTGGATGTCGATTTGGATCACCTTGGTGAATTTATTGATGAGACCGGTCTTGAACTTTACCAGATGTTTGGTGATGGAAACATTGAGAGGCAAGGGGGTTGATATTTAGAAGAAAAATTTGTACTAGGCCGTAGTCTATACAACCTCAAGCCTTATCTCGATCTGGGATGCAAATGTACCGCTAAACAAGTGGTACATGCAGTGTTCACCGGTGGAGACTTTCGCTGGTGTCGTAATTAGAGACGAACATTGGTTCCGTGGTATATGATGTTATGTATGTTGACTTTGCGTAATTTCATCAACTATGCCACCGACCTCTCTAGACAAAGTTATCATTAGTCGCTATTGCCCGTAAGTAATAATTCTTTCGATCTATTATTAAACTCATCATATGTGTGTATATGCATATAAATTATCCTAACAAGTACTATATATATGCAGATTTACAATGACAGAGCTCGTAAAGGTAGGTGCAATGAAATTGGTTTTGTTGATCCCCATATAGTATTCAAAGACCCAGCCATCTAAAGACTAATTGAAGTCCGAAATGAGAGTAACCTCATGAACTTCTTAGTGAACCAACGCCACAAGAAGGATATACTCTTTCCCTACAACTTCAAGTGAGTGTTAATAATGTCGATCATCCTTAATGTCTCATATGTTGATTCTAGTTAATTAATGAGTGTTATGCGTTATATCCTATAAACACATGCAGCAATCACTAGATATTGATGGACATCGATCTAGTGAAAAGTCACTTGATAATCTATGACTCGATGAGAAAACCACAACAAGACTATCAAGATATGATAGATATTATCCGTAGGTAATTTCGTATTCTAGCAACTATATATACACACAAACATGATGATTAACTATATCCGATGACGTGGCAAATTTTTTTTATTGGGCGTTGTTTGGAAAACCTTTATTGAAAAGCAACACATGGGAAAATGCAAAGCGCCAATCGAATATAATCCCTTTGAAAGTAAGTCCCCTAAATCGCATCATCTTTATTAATTAAACATATAGCTTTCATCGGATCACCGATTTGATGACAAATCTTTTCTCAAAGTGGTGTCCGAGGTGAACAGGAACAACCATCGTGGTTACTATGTTTGCAAGTTTATCAAGGTGGTCTCCCAAAGAACTCCTACAGAGAGACTCAGAGTAACGCTAAAAATACACTATATATTCATTTAATTATTATTATTGATTGTGTTATTATGTCTTTATATATATATATATGTACATATATTAATTTATTTTCCTTGAATTCAAGCCTGTAGGCTCGATGGTTGGAGGAAAAGGTCATACGGCAAGACCAAATCAAAGCAATTCAAGAGTCTATAGCCGGATTTTTTAATGAGTAGGTCATCGATTCCAAGGGAGAGTTCTACTTCGACCCAACACTGCCATGGAAGCCAAGCTAGAGGATGAGAGGAAACTTGTTATATCACAACAACTGTAATGCAATCTTTTGTAATATATGCACATGAAATAATATAATGTAAAATACACATATGCATGCATGCATGTAAATATATATATATGATGCATGCATTCATATATATATATATATATATATATATATATATATATATATATATATATATATATATATATATATTTCTATGCTTGAATTGTGTGATTTAATACGCTCATTGTGCTTGAACTGAAACATACTATACGCTGCCAGATAAATGTATAATTAGCAGCGCATAACACGACTTCAAAAACCTATTTTGAAAAGAAAACAAAAAATGAAAAGAAAAAAAAAAGAAAAAAACTTTTAGTCCCGGTTCATATTACCAACCGGGACTAAAGGTGCCGCCATCGTGGGCATGTCAGAGGCACCTTTAGTCCCGGTTAGAGTTATTTCCACCGGACTAAAGGTCCTCCTTTAGTCCCGGTTCTTGACCTGGGACTAAAGGACCCCCCTTTAGTCCCGGATGCTTGCTCCCAGGTGGGGAACCGGGACTAGAGGGGGTTCCCCACCGGGAGTAAAGCTCTGTTCTCTACCAGTGACCTTTAATCTGTCTAAATTTTTTTATAAACTTATTCCATCCGTCCTAAAATATAAGATATCCTCGGAACTTAAGGACAGACTATGGGGTAATACAAATCATGCACCCTCCTTTAACTATAAAGAGACTGTGTGCTTACTATATTTTTAGCATGTTGGTAGACACTAATGGTAGGTACGTATGTGATTAGAACTTTGGTACGCATGCAATTTTCCACATTCCTTCTTGTCACAAAATCTAAAAAGCTATTTACTTAAAAGACACTTTATAGTTCCATATTTTGTACACCCAGATCATTCTATTCCTTTGTTTGACATAAAATGGACCATTTAACTAATCTGTATTTCTTCTTATGTTGCTCATTCTGCCAGAAGAACCAAGATATATGTGTAATATAGTTGATCTTTTTAATAACCCGTTTGGGATTTTAAAAGAAGACAATATGAACATGGGTAAGCTAGATATGACAAAATTTATTAACATAACACTAGCCTACCCCCATATGATAGGTGTTCACCCTTCGGCTGCTTAATTTTCCCTCAATCCTATCTTCCATCATTTTCAATCTTTTGTTGCTCAATTTCTAAAAAGATCATGAAAATTTCCAAGCAGTGAATTGGTAAGAACCATTATTACAACTGAAAAGTTGTGAATAATGGTCCTGAAATTCTTTTTCTTGTACAAAACAGAAGACCTCATTTTTGTGGATTAATTTTAAGGCATGATAATTTGTTCAAAGGCACAAAGCAACAACTTTTTGTTTTTTTGCCTGTTCAGTTATATCAGTCTATAAAAATAACTGTGTCATCTACGTACGGTAAGAAAGACTGACCATCTTCAACTACACATGTGGAATTACCTCCTTTCTATGATCCCTTTCTTAGCTCTAGACACAACAGGGTGATAGTCAATATATTATCAACTTTGGACAACTTTAATTATATATTTTCTATATGTGACCTATACTTATAACCTATGGTCATACGAGTTAGAATAACACTTAAAATCTTATTCTAAAATGCAATTGGAGCTAGGACGGTGTTAGGCACTGGCGGGCAAGAGTGCGAGTGCAAGTGTGACAACAACTAGCATGCATGCAGGACCGCACGGATGGAGTGGTGTTGTTGTAAGAGCAAGTATAATAATAGGTTGTAAGCTGGCTAAATGCTGAGGTGGAGGAGAGAGAAGAACAGAGAGAAGAAAAGCGGGTTGTAAGCTTACAGCCGGCTTGGGCACAAGAACCAAGAAAATCTGTGAGAGAGACAAGTGGGCCATGTATTTTTTTAGAATTATCAGTACAACGCAGACACTCATAACGCACGCACACTCATCCCTATGAACACAGGTACGCAAACTCTACCCCTATGAGCACCTCCGAAGGACTGAGCCGGCAGATCACGAGTTTCACGAAGTCACCACAGACGCCTCGTTGTCGACGGGGACGTCGCTTACCACTGAAAGCATAGCGCCGTTAAATCCTGGAATAAATCCAGAAAAATACGAGCACTCGTGACAAGTCGAGGACTTGAACCCGGATGGGCAAGTTCCAGCAAAAGGAACCCAACCAGCTGATCTATGATCGATTTGTAAGTGGGCCATATATTAATGATAAAGAGCAAACTACTATTTGGGCACGCTAAGAGAAGGGGTGAAAATAAAACCTTACAACATTAAGTGGCTATATTATTAGGGCACGGTAATGCTGTTTAATGAGACATCTGATGGTAGAACACTTGCAAAAAGCCCTTCACATGCAACAACAAAGTAGGCAGGTCGTTGTCTCACGAGTCGACGGCTCGGGCCGTGGTGCGAGAAATCAACTCGCTCAAGGCCGATCCCTGTGCGCATGCTACGCCCCACCGGTAGAGAACAGAGCTTTACTCCCGGTGGGAACCCTCTAGTCCCTGTGCCCCACCCAGAGCAAGCATCCGGGACTAGGGGTCCTTTAGTCCCGGTCAGAACCGGACTAAAGGTCCTTTAGTTCGGTCAGGTAACACCAACCGGGACTAAAGGTGCCTCCCGACATGCCACGATGAGCCGGCACCTTTAGTCCCGCTGGTAATAATAATTGGGACTAAAGGTTTTTTTCTTTTTCTTTTCTTTTCATTTTTTGTTTTCTTTTCAAAATAGGTTTTCAAGTCGTATTGTACGCTGCTAATTATACATTTATACACGCGTATAGTATGTTTCGGTTCAACCACAATGAACGTATTAAATCACACAATTCAAGCATAGAAATATATATATATATATATATATATATATATATATATATATGCATGTATCATATATATATTTGCATGCACGCATGCATATGTGTATTTTACATTATATTATTTCATGTGCATATATTACAAAATATTGCATTACAGTTGTTGTGATATAATAAGTTTCCTCTCATCCTCTAGCTTGGCTTCCATGGCAGTGTTGGATCGAAGTAGAACTCGCCCATGGAATCGATGACCTGCTCATTAAAAAATCCGACTATAGACTCTTGAATTGTTTTGATTTGGTCTTGCCGTATGACCTTTTCCTCCAACCATCGAGCCTACAGGCTTGAATTAAAGGAAAATAAATTAATATATGTACATATATATATAAAGACATAGTAACACAATCAATAATAATAATTAAATGAATATATAGTATATTTTTAATGTACTTTAAGTCTCTCTCAGAGGAGTTCTTTAGGAGACCACCTTGATAAACTTGCAAACATAGTAACCATAGTAGTTGTTCCTCTGCTCCTCGCGCCTCGCATACACCACTTTACGAGAAAAAGATTTGTCATCCAACTGTGATCCGTGAAAGCTATATGTTTAATTAATAAAGATGATGTGATTTAGGGACTTACTTTCAAAGGGATTATATTCAGTGGCGCTTTGCATTTTCCCATGTGTTGCTTCTCAATAAAGGTTTTCAAAACACTGCCCAATAAAAAATTTGCCACGTCATTAGATATAGTTAATCATCATGTTTGTGTGTATATATAGTTGCTAGAGATACCGAAATTACCTCTGGATAATATTTATCATATCTGGGTAGTCATGTTGTGGTTTTCTCATCGAGTCATAGATTATCAAGTGACTTTTCACTAGATCGATGTCCATCAATATCCAGTGATTGCTGCATGTGTTTATAGGATATTATACATAACACTCATTAATTAACTAGAATCAACATATGAGCCATTAAGGATGATGATCGACATTATTAACACTCACTTGAAGTTGTAGGAAAGAGTATATCCTTCTTGTATGCTGGTTCACTAAGAAGTTCATGAGGTTACTCTCCACTCGCACTTCCAATTAGTCTTTGGAGTAAACGGGTCTTTGAATACTATATGGGGATCAACAAAACCAACTTTTTTATTGCAGCCTTACCTTTCGAAAGCTCACATTGTAAATCTGCATATATATAGTACTTGTTATAATAATTTATATGCATATACACACATATGATGAGTTTAATAATAGATCGAAAGAATTATTACTTATGTGCAATAGCAAATTTAATGATAACTTTGTCCAGAGAGGTCAGTGGCATAGTTGATGAAATTCTCGCAAAGTCAACATACATAACATCATCGCCACGGAACCAATGTTCGCCTCTAATTTCGACACCAACGTTAGAAGTCTCCACCTGTAGAGCCTGTGATGTACCACTTGTTTAAAGGTGTACATTTGCGCCCCCGTGATCGAGATAAGGCTTGAGGGTTGTATAGACTCGCCTAGTACAAATTTTTTCTTCTAAATATCAACCCATGCCGAGACTCTCAATGTTTCTATCACCAAACATTTGGTAAAGGTCGAGACCGGCCTCATCAATAAATTCACCAAGGTGCTCCAAATCGATATCCGGAGGTATGTTTGCTCGATGCATTAATCCTAAATTCGAACCATATTCATTACCAACAACTAGTGGGGGACTAATTGATGCGATTGTTGTTCGAAGGCAACTCCTTTCCCCGCCCGCTTCTTTTTTCTGTGGTCGCCTCAATTGACTTGGTGAGAGTGCGGTCATAGTCCGTTAACGTTGATTTGGACGGCTTATTTAGATTCCCTGTTGTTGTTGCTAGTAAGAAGCCACCTTTTTCTTAGAATATCCGAACTACGTAAGAAGTACACGGTTTCTTCCGGTTTCTCCTTGCTTTTGATTCTTTTAAGTTTGTCATAGAATCTGGACATATCTTTTTTATATGCATCGGCCTTCTTCCTTCTCTTCGGGATATTATTTTGGGAATAGCCCTTGGTTTCACGGTGGCTGGCTTTGCTTGGCTGGGACCGGGTTCTTTGTTTGTGGGCTGGCCTCTTGCTAGCACTTGGCTTCTTGGTAGGCGGGGCGGGAAGGCGTTGGAGACCTCCTTGGAGGTGGTGGCAATGGTTGGAGACCTCCTTGGAGGTGGCGGCCATGGCGCTGGAGACCTCCTTGAGATGGTGTGGATGCAGCCTCGCTTCCAACACAATGTCATCGTACATGAGCACTATGATGATCCTGCCATTGAACAATTGGATTTAGGTTGGGGAGGATCTGCTACAAAAAAGGAATGACATATTATTATGAGCAGATTGTTAATTATTTAAGCCAATATAAATTAATGATGTAGTGTTTTCATCCGCACCTATGGTGAGGTAGTTCAGAGGAGGTGGAGCCGACATCCCGGAATGATGATGTAGCGCTTATGCCATAGAATGAATGTCTTCTCCGCTTCTCCTAGAGTCTTCTTCATCACCACCTGTGAATGTCAAGAGGCAAATCACTAAAACCTTTTTTAGCTTTATCTACCGAGATGGTAGCATATCCTTCTTGGATTATATTCCCATGAATCCTTGGTGTCTTGGTTCGGTCGATAGGATTAACAAGACCGATAGCCACCTTGATTGTGGAATTCCCTTCGAATGTGTAGCTCACACGATGTACAAGGGTGAGTGACGCCATCCATGTGGAAGCGCAAATCCTATGTCCCTTGATTTGGTATCTCCGTGGAAGCGCAATCGCTTTCAACCGAACAGATTGGCTAATGTTGATTCCTCGACTCGATGCCTCGCTTGCTTGCACTCACCGCTATTTGCACTTGCCTTCGATTTCCTCCTACATTCTCACTTCAAGATTTTTTTTCCCGCCTCGTGCTTCACGCACCACTTCCTCCAACCTCCGGAGCCACCGTGCTCTCTTCTTCATTCTTTCTCCGGGCGGCTTCAGAGGGAAGGTCTGCCCGAGGGAATCCATGCTCCCACGAGACACTTCCTTTCCTCTAGTTCGCCACCATGTTTAATAGTCTCGATGGCGATGTCACTCATCCTTCTCTCTGCTGGGCCCGAACGCACCACAAGTAGTAGCTCTCTCGAGCATAAAATAATCTTTTCTGCTGCTTCTGCGCTTTGCACCATAAACGCACTTCCCTATCTCCCCGTCCAAAGGTTCCCCATGAGCTTAAAAAAACCAATTCTTTGCATGCTCTCCCCACTGAAAGTGATTCGGTGTGATACCCTTGGCAAGAAGGTCTGCTTCCATTTTGTTCCACTTCTTAATGGCAATGGGTAGCCACCGATCCCAAGTTATGGTGGTATGTCTTTCGTAGGGCATTACGTTGGTTCTTTATCACCCGACTCACACCCTCTTCCGACGCCTTGTACTGCATAAACACATCCCAATAGGGCCTCGCTTAAGATCGGGCCCGGGACAAGAAAATCGGGTGCTATGTTCTTCTTGACATACGCCGTATAGGTGTTTCTTCCAAGTCTAAAACTGGGTGGCCATCTTCTTCATTGCCCAATCCCTAACTCGCTTCCTTCAATTCATCACCATCTATTATATCATCATAACCATCTATTTGAGAGCGTGAAATGTACCAAGACATCTTTCCAAATTAATGTCTTGTCACGATCGGAGACAAAATTGATATGAGGAGCATTGGTCTTCTTCTTCCATTCACTTGCATCGATCGGGAGCCGGTCTCGCATAAGGTAACCCACAAGGGTGCATTTAATTTCATTTTATTTGGCCCCGGTTCGCCTCAGATCCACATTGAACTCCGAGATGATGAAGCGGCCTCCAATGGCTTTTTGGGACCTCTAACATTTTTACTCTTCGGTAGTAGTTGTTGATGTCGATCCAGAGGGCTACAAAACATAAACATTATTTTTAATGTCATGAGCACACATAAGACATATGATAATATATATAGCTAATAATAAAAATATATACTTGGCCAATATGTTGTTGCTCATTTTGTTCAAGAGCTAAGCATCGACTCCCATCATCCGTCAGATCCTCTTGCACGTTATTTTTAGCACCATCATCGCCGCAACTTGAGTGCCAAAGTGTTGATCAAATTCATCATCAACTCCTCCTCATCCATGTTTCTGGTCGGCCATCTAGCTTCAAAAACAAAACCAATATATAGTACGTCAAATCTTTGCTTACATGCGTAAAATCTATGAACAATATGCATTATTAAATCTTGCCCTCGGTCACGGACGCAATTCTAGGGCGGCGGTGTTCGCCAGATAAACCCTAAACCCTAAACGAGTAGGTTTTGATGGGTGAAGGTTGGTTTGTATGATAAGAAGAATCAGAAGTTTAGTAGGGTTTTGGCGGCGGTCCGCACTGAAACAAAAGGGGGCGCTGCCACGCATTAGGTTTTATTAAACAGAAATAGCGAGCCTCTCACCGAAAGAATGGGGGCATCGCTATGCGCCAAGTTTCGAGAACAATAAACGATGAGCCTCGCTTAAAAGAAAAGGGGGGGCGTTGTCGCAAACCAAAGTGATAACAAAATCACATCGCATCCCCGACTCATCGAGTAAAACAGCTCCAAATAATGTTTATAATGATTGGAACCTCAAGAGGTTCACAACAACACGCCAAATTTACAACAAATACAACAACACACATTACATCGATAAAAAATAGGCATCAAGTCGACCTTGGCGTTGAACTCCCAAACATCGGGAGCATCCTCTTCAAAACACACCTCGCATGCCATATCCTCGCCATCTCCATAATCAGATTTTCAAGCACACTCTCAACCACTTCATCTACTACACCTTTCATAGACTCAGCCTATATCATCCACAACCACCGCAAACGAACCTTCACCCACCAAAAATGATCGAACGAGGGCAGCGGAACCCTAAACCCTAGGGCTTAACGAGGGTGGCGGTGTTCACCAGATAAACCCTAAACCCTAGGGCAAACGAGGGTGGCGGTGTTCACCAGATAAACCCTAAACCCTAGGGGCGAACGAGGGCGGCGGTGTTCGGCCAGATAAACCCTAAACCCTAGGGCGAACGAGGGCGGCGGTGTTCGCCAGATAAACCCTAGGGCTTAACGATAAAGGTTCACCAGATACATAGAAACGCATGGAATTTTTTTTTTTCATTCCTTTGGCGCTTTTTTCTTATAATAGTTAGCGACAGAGAATAATGCCCGCTCCGAACGCTGTAAAGCGACGTGCCATGAAAATTAGTTATGTATACGCTTGGGTTTGTGGATCGATACACACATTTGTTGATGTACGACGTATGCAAACCAAAGTGACAACCAAAGTTTCAGAGCTACCGTATCGATAGAGGAGCATGCACGTGGGAAAAGAAAACATGAACAACAACAAAGACGCGACGGTTACTATGAGTGAACTTGCCTAAAATAAAGGTGTTTCATGCATGGAGATGGAATAGGCGGATCGGAGCAAGCACAATGCGCTCCTCATCATCGATCCGCTGGTCACGTGTAGCCCGGAGATGGAACGGAGCAAGCAACAGACTTTGGGAATGGAGGAGAGGAAGCTGCTGCTGCTGGCGGCCCCATCGTCGCGCCATGTCAACGCGGTGAGGGTACGGTACCGGTGTGGCCGCACGTCTGGCGGGGGCGACCGGGCAACAGTGGCGCCGCGAGGTCATCGGCGCACGGGGTGGCGTGGGGACCATGGACGCGCGCGAGGCGGTGGCGACGACCGATGTCGGGTGGGGTGGCGGCGGCGTCCTCGGTGTGGCGGGCCGAGTGGCGTGGGCGCAGGGGGAGAGGAATCGGCGAAGAACACAAGGAAGAAGATGGCAGTGGTATATATATGCCACGCCCCTTTACTCTCGGTGCCATCCCCCCACCGGGAGTAAAGGTCCTTTACTCCCGGTGCATGTTACCAACCGGGAGTAAAGGTGGGAGTAAAGGTATACCTTTACTCCCGGTTGGTAACACGCACCGGGAGTAAGAGTTTTTTAGAAGATGAAATCAGCAATTTCACTTTTTACTCCCGGTGGGCTTCCAACCCGGAGTAAAGGTGGGCTGCAGCTTGCTTTCCGTGTTTTAAGCAAATTTTTTAATAGAAATGCAATAGTCTTGTTAAATACATAGTAATTTAAATAAAAGGCATAAAATTATTTTGTTAAAAATATGGATTTTCTTTTTCTTTATTGCACATAGGAAAAATCTATAACCTAACTTTTTTTATTTTTTGTTACAATTATAAAACATAATGTAACTAATATTTATTATTTCGTTAATGGAAAAATGTAGTGTTTAATTAAAATTATTAAAACTATTGGTTTTTGACATGAAATTTGTTTTCACATCATTTTAACGTTAATATTTTAATTTTTCATCACTCAATATCCTAATTTACCTTTTTGAGAGAGAAATCCTACCAAATCAAACATTGATTTAATTTGAAACATGACATAATAAACATCTGAATTCACAATTATTACATAATATCTCAAACACAGACTACATTAAATCACTATATCATCACGTGGGCACAGCAGTGAACTTTTTCTTTACGCATGTCCCTTGGTTATGATCGCGTCGTAACCATGGTGTGTCCTCATCATTTACCAAGATGCTAGGGTCTTTGTTCACTTTGAAGGGCGGAATTCGGTCATCCTTTTCATAATCTTCTGACATGTCCGACTTGTCCTCAATTCCCATGATGACTCTTTTCCCTGAAAGAACTATGTGGTGCTTTGGCTCTTTGGTTGAGTCATTATCGTTTTTCCCTCTTTTTGGTTTGGTAGACATATCATTGACATAGAACACCTAATTCACATCCTTGGCAAGGACGAATGGTTCATCTTTGTACCCAATATTATTAAGGTCTACTGTTGTCATTCCATACTCGTTGTTCATCGTTACCCCACCTCCCCGGTCACCTTGACCCATTGGCACTTGAACAATGGGATCTTCAAAGTAGGTGCATATTCTAGTTCCTATATTTCATCTATGCGCCCATAATATGTCCGCTTATTCCCATTCGGTCTGTGGCATCTATGCGACACCACTGCTTTGGTTGGTACTCCTTTTATCTTAGGCTACGTGGTAGAATATGTTTCTATTTATCTCGTACCCTTTGTATGTGACGATATGCCATGATGGTTGCATAGCCAATAAATACAGTTGCTCATGGATACTCTCATCACCCTAACATTTTTTTCGCAACCGACCGCCGAAAGTTTCCATGTGCTTACGCGTAATCCAAGCTTTAGTCTTCCCCGGAAACTCAGATCGTAAGAGATCCTTGTGTGTCTCAATATACGGATCTACCAAAGAGGAGTTCTGTAGAACTGTGTAGTGCGCTTTATTGAAATAATCATCATCCGTACCAATATATGCTTTCCTCCCTAGTGTCCCCTTTCCGCTTAGTCTCCCCTCATGTCTCGATTCAGGAACACCAATCGAGTCAAGGTCGGGAATAAAGTCAACACTGAACTCAATGACCTCTTCTGTTCCATAGCCCTTGGCGATGCTTCCTTCTAGGAGAGCACGGTTGTAAACATATTTCTTCAGGACTCCCATGAATCTCTCTAAGGGGAACATGTTGTGTAGGAACACAGGACCGAGAATGAAAATCTCCTTGACTAGGTGAACTAGGAGGTGTGTCATGATATCAAAGAAGGAAGGAGGGAACACCAACTCAAAGCTGACGAGACATTGAACCACATCATTCTGTAGTTTAGCTAGATCAATTGGATCAATTGCCTTCTGAGAAATTGCATTGAGGAATGCAAAACGCTTCACGGTGGCTAGACGTACATTTGGACGTAGAATTCCTCTTAATGCAACTGGAAGTAATTGCGTCATGAGAACGTGACAGTCATGGGACTTTAAGTTACAGAATTTCTTCTCTGGCATATTTATAATACCCTTTATATTCGAGGAGAATCCAGATGGTACCTTGATATTGTTTAAGCATTCAAACATGATTTCCTTCTCTTTGCTTAGAGTGTAGTGGCGGTGACGTAAGTAATGGCGCCCATCATCTGCCTTCTCTAGATGCAGGTTGTCTCTTTCTCTCAAACAACGCAGTCCTGGTTGTGCTTCAAATGTGTCCTTAGGCTTTCCATACACACCCATGAAGCCTAACAGTTCACACAAAGATTCTTTCGTCAGTGCATCACGTCGATCGAGTTTTGCAGACCTCTAGGACTTGCTAATAGGGTAGGTCCCAAAATATGGACTTCGTCTTCCACATGGGTGCGTGACCGTTAGCGCCGCTCGAACAAAGTTGGCTTCCATGTCCTTTTCCAAAGACGATTTTCACATCATTGACCATATCGAGTACATCCTCACCGTTCGGGTTATGGAGGCTTGGTCGTGTGGTCCGCCTTCCCTTTAAAATGCTTGCTTTTTCTTTCTTACGGGTGATTTGTAGGAAGAAATCAACGATGGCCAACGCATACACGACCTTTCGACATTTTTTTCAAGAATACACCTCTAATATCACCAAGCAAGGTGTGCATGCATTATATCCCTTGTTTGACTGTCTCCGAAAAGATTACTTAGAGCAGGCCAATCATTGATTGTTATGAACAACAATGCTCCTAGATCAAAGTGTTCCTGCTTGTACTCATCCCACACACGCACACCTTCTTTATTCCACAAAATGATAAGTTCGTTAATAAGTGGTCTCTGTGTACACATCGATGTCATTGCCAAAGTTGCTTGGGCCTTGAATGAGCACATGCATCATAATGAACTTCCGCTTCATGCATAACCAAGGAGGAATGTTGTAGATACTTAGAGTAACATGCCAAGTGCTATGACTATTGTTCGCTCTCCAAAAGGAATGATACCATCTGTTTTTAAAGCAAACCTTAAGTTTCTTGCGCCATTTGCAAACTCCGGAATTCTCTCGTCGATTGCTCTCCTTTGGGACCCATCGCCAGGTGTCTCAACATATTGCCTACCTTACGGTCTTCTTCTTTGTGCCATCGCAATAATTTTGCATGTTCTTTGTTTCGAACAAACATTTCAAGCGTGGTATTATAGGAGCATACCACATAACCTTGGCAGGATTTTCTTCCCAGAGACGTCAGCATCAACATCACTGTGGTCATCTCACCGATCTTATACCGCTGATGCATGGCATACCGGGCATGCATCCAATTTCTCGTATTTTGCCACGGTACAGATGCAATCATTAGGACATGCATGTATCTTCTCGATTTCTAGCCCCATAGGATAGACAACTTGTTTTGCTTTCAGAGGTAGTGGCGGGCAATTCATTGTCCTTCGAAAGCATCTTCTTTTGGATTTTTAGTAACTCTCCAAATCCCTTGTCGATACACCATTCTTTGTCTTCCATTGCAGCAATTTAGTGTGGTTCCCAACTTTTTTCTCGCCTCGCATCACAAGTTGGGTACAACAATTTGTTATGATCTTCTAGCATCCGTCGAACTTGATCTTCTTATTTTCACTTTCACATTCTCTTTAAAGCGCCACTTAATGACCGACAAAGATCATCGCAGCTCATCTTCTATGGCTACCTCTTCTTCAGCTTCTCCCATTGCAGTATCATTGAAGCACGGACCATCGGGAATAATATCATTGTCGTCCCATTGTTCTTCTTCACCTTCTTCCATTACAATGCCGGTTTCTCCGTGCTTTCGTCCAACAAATATAGTTTGGCATGAAACCCGACTTGAACAAGTGTGAATGAAGAGTCCTTGAGCAAGGATATTCCACCATATTCTTACATATGGCACATGGGCAAAGACATGAAACTGTCATGGCGTTTGTTTGCCTCACCAAGACGTAACAAAGAATGCACGCCGTCAATGAACTCTTGGGAGCGGGCGATCAAGCATTGTACATCCAATGCCGGCTCATCTCCGCATTACATGACATAAATACCATATTAAAACCTAGATCATAATTAATTATTTATACAACGTGTGTGCCACCACAAAAGGTACAAATTTATGAAAGCATCGCTACAATGTAGACAATACCAACTACCACTAAAAGAACTAAAGCTAAAATACATTTCAGAACACAAGGATTTCGTGATCAATCTCAACTAAAACAGACAGATCCCCGACAGCAACATCTTTGGGCTTCTTCTACTGGATCATCGCCTCATTAGCCGCCAGATTCGCTCACAGCATAAGATATTTTTGCACGAGTTCAAGATACTCTTCCTCCCAAAGAGAAGCTCGAACATCGCCCACCGCCATCCCACTGAAATTAAAACAAAAAATTAGAACTTTAATCACAACCATCATGAAAATAGGTATAAACTAACCATAATCATTAAATACAATACAATAACTTACATTGCGATCCGGACACTTGTAGAAGATCCGATCCTTGTTGGGACCCTCCTTCTTCACTCGGTACTCCATCACAATCTTCGTCTCATCACGACACTTGCCGCATGGAATGAGAGGGAGACCCAGCCTAAGTCGCTTTGGAAACCCATGAGAGGCCGAGGACCCGTAAGCAGTTGCCATCTACTCTCTATACTCATTTTTTAATACACTATAAATTTCTCATTTTATAAACAAATAAAATTAAGAAACTATAAAATTATCTATATCTCAAAAACATGTTTTAATAAATAACCATCTGTACTAGTTGAACACAGTCCGCAAGTTCAACTAGCTACTTTAACCTTCTTTCATGTAAATATGCAAGCTTGAAGTGATTTTGAGCTCAAATTGCTTACAAATAAAAAAAACCACAATAAAGAATCATATATATATATATATTGAACAAAATGAGATAAGACAATGGTGAAAAATGAGAGTATGAGATTGGTAACCTTTACAACTGAAGAATCGACGGAGGAATCGAAGAAATCGACGGAGGAATCGAAGAATGGATGGAGGAACAATGGAGGGAGGGAGGAAGCAAGAACACTAGTGCAGTGAGCTTCAAAATATGCTGAGCTCGGGCTCGAGGAGGAAGAAGGAGACGGCCGGGGTATAAAGGGGGGACCTTTAGTCCCGGTTGGTGTCTCCAACCGGGACTAAAGGTAACTTTCCAACCCCGGGCGTAGCCACGGCCCGGGAGTAGACCTTTACTCCCGGTTGGAGCCACCAACCGGGAGTAAAAGTATACCTTTAGTCCCGGTTGGTGGCTCCAACCGAGACTAAAGGTCCTTGCCACCTCTGCCCGGCGCAGTAGCCGTTGGGCAGGGACCTTTAGTCCCGGTTGGAGCCACCAACCGAGACTAAAGATAACTCTAGTCCCGGGCGCAAAAAATGCTGGGACTAAAGCCCATTTTGACCGAGTATCAAAGGTCTGTTCTCTACTGGTGTCCGCAAAACCTTATTAGCTTCTTCCCTTGTCTAAAGAATGTGCAAATCGGCTCAACCTTACAAAATCCATTTAAAATAGAAATCAAATCCAAAAATCATGATTCAAATTTATTTAGGTTCCTTTTGATAAGACTATATTCTAGAAGTGATAAAACATATGTTACACCTGAATATTGGTTATATATTTTGTTTTGTGTAACCTTTAGTATATTCTTTATATTTTTATAGAAAATTGTTTGTTACTCGTATCAGTGTGACTTTTTATATAAATATATTAATATACTATGTATATTGATGGTTTGTCTATAATATTTATGTTTGATCATGTTGCCAGATTACTAGTCTAGAATATTATAGTCATATTTAACTTAATTATGCTAGATTTGTTTTGTATCAACTAGCAACACACTGGTGTATAAGGATCATATTCATATTTGATCATAACTATATGCAAACATTAAACAACTTGTAGACAGTTAAATAGACAAGCCATTGTATGAGCTGTGTGTGGATTTTAAAACTCAAAGACGACGTGCTGTCTGTGGGTTATACATGCCATTAAGCTTGCTCTAAGCCTGGCGGAGAGAGAGTCACGACGCGACGCACCGCGCACCGCTGGCCGCGGAGCCCACGGCCGGCCGGATGCGCCATACATTGGTCTGTGCAAAACTGTGATATGGCAGGTCCGGCCGGATGCGCGTCTTGCCTGCTGCTTGTTGTACGTCTTTGGCTACGATGATGAGCGATCAACCCCTGCGTGCTCACATTTCCTTGACTTCTCAACAACTACGTTCCCAAATGCCCAAGTAGAGCAAATTCTCGTTTCTATATTTGGTTGCCATTGCCAGGACCTGCAAATTGATAGTGCAAAATGCGACGCCTCACCAGTTTGATCCTGCACTGACGACGGCCAGGCCTTTTGGCAGGCAGACAGGCAGCACTTTGTCCTGGATGCCGACGGATCCCTGTTGGCTGTAGGAGTAGCTATCAGCCTGTCAGTCGTCTCTGTCATCTCTGTCAGCCCGCAACACGCGGGCTATTTTAAAATACGCCACCCCATCGTACACGGTAATGACTAATGAAAGAATGTGACGCCCCACCATATACGGCTCCTGGCGTCATTCTCAATCAATCACCTCCACGGCTCCGCCTACATTAAAGTTTTATCATAGCTGGTCATGCGCTATCTAACTCGTTGGAGTATAGTTGTGTGGGAGAACCTCCTCAGAAATCGGACCCACGTACACCTATCGATGTCTCAACAGATCTTAGATAGCGTATATAAGTTCTCAATAACTTAACAGGTCTGTCGGGTGTCCTCGGTAAACCCGAATCATCCACGTTTCAAACAGGATCCCAATCACAGTCATTGCAGATTACAATATTTTTCAATATACATACCAGAGGTAAATAAGCGGAAGACTTAAGTTTAATATTACAAACCAGTTGTTTCAAACTTACATAACCATAAGTGTCATACAACCATAGTAGCGAGATAATATTACATTAACATTATTTATTTCACACAAACTAGTGCCTTGTCCAAAGGCCATTTATCATTCCTCATCGTCATCGACTTCATACACTGACATGCAGCAGGGACCAAAACAAGCCTGTGCATGTGACTCACCTGCAACAAGGGTTAACAAACCCTGAGTACAAAAAGTACTTAACAAGACTGACCCGACGAAAAAGGGTGAAGGTCTTAGGGATGCAGGTGTTGAGTCAAGGTAAGGATGTAGAAAGATTCAAAAATTCTTTGCCAAAAACTTACTATTCTTGATCCTAGTTTCAAGTTTTACCATTAAGTATTTTAGTTCAATATCTCCAACTAAGTGTTCATATCCCATGTTCCAATCCTTCTCATTCCATTCTTTTTCTCATGTTTTAGTAATTCACCAGTCCTACATTGCTTATGTAATGAATCGAGTCTCCATATCCATGAGCACCGCAATTCAATTGATTCAAGTCCCACTGGGATTCCTCATCACACGACATATGTAGAACTTAATCTTGCATATATCAACCTCGCGCACCGGATCCTCCCTGTACTAAGCCGTCTCCACGCCACCCGAGAGCACAAAGACACCTCAAATCTAGCCACATTCAAGCCACGAGGGTACACGCCATCTCCGCCATCTCACCACTCCCAGTGCGTGGGGCATAAATCTTAATATCGGATTAGCCAAGTAGGCTTACAGGAGTATGTGACCCAAGACTACAAAGTGTCTTATTCGTAAGATCCACAATGAGTGGTTTTAAAAACGACATAGTCGGCAACATTACCCAACATTTAAGATAAGCCACCCGACTAGTCTCTAGTTCATTCTATCTTCTTTCTTTCTTTCTTTGGCCAGTATGCCATCTTTGATTGTATCGAAACTTTTACTTTGAAAACCTACCATAAAGCATACTAAGCAATTCTACGCCTTTATAAATGAAAACATCTTCAAGGATGGTAAATAATTAACAAGGTAGGTAATGCATCAAGTAGGCAACATTTGAAGTAAATCAACTTAATGCAATAAGTAACATAAGTGATAAACTTTTCAAAATAAACAAGGTAATGGTTTAATGCATAAACCGGGGCTTGCCTTCGTTGACGATCTCAGGTTCCGGATCAGTACCACAATTACCAAATCCCACGACAACCGGGTATTCTTCCAGCACTTGTTCAACTAGAATTGTTTCACTCTCGGGTTCTACATGAAATGATAACATATGCTTTAATATGATGATAATGTAAACATGATGCTTTCACGGTACATGAAATGTAACAACACCCCGCAAATAATTTTATTTCACGGTACAGTTGCAAGCCAACAAAACCAACTTGCAATCCTACCATCAAGAACCATACATGGGACTTGACCAAATGGATCTTGAAAACCCTACTGGTCACACAACCTGACCCAAACAAAAATTAAACCCTAACCCAAACAATTAGGGTTGCTTTTATTAAATTTTTAATTAATTTAAAATAATCCCAAAAATAAACTTGTTCCAAATGACCTCAAAATTTTATGTAAGCCTCCTCATATCCAATTAGTGTACCAAAATAAATTTCATAATTTTTGGAGCTATACAGTGGCCTACAAAAATCATGGAAATTGCATTTATTAATTAATGGACTGAATTTTTGAACAATAAAAATTTATTCAAATTGCAAGTTTCAAATTTTGAAACCATACTAGAGCATGTACAGAAGCTACACACAAAATTTCAGAATTTTTGGAGCTACCATGAATTTCCTACAAATTCCGAAAGTTTCAGCACTATTCACAAATTCAGAAAATAAAAATCATCACTGTTCTTCTTCCTCACTCGCACTGACAGGCTGACCCCACCCGTCAGTGACTCAAACCTGTCACGACGGCGCTGCCCTCACTGACCGGCCGCAAAATGCGCCGACGGTGATGCTCCGACGAAACAGACCTCACCAAAATGATCTACTACTTCTCCCGAACCAATCTCAGCTATCAGAAAGGAAAAAGGTGCCCTGGAGACACCTCCACGCCAGGCATGGCGGACTGGGAATGACGGTGTACGGCGTAGCCACGGTGACGCTGCAGTAGGGACTAAAGCGAAATGGTTTTCACTTTTAGAAGCTCACCGTGATCACGTAGACAGGCTCGGTGAAGACGGAGATGTACCGAATTTACGGGACCACGTGAGACCGAGGATGGCGGAGCTCCGACCGGCTCCGAAGAAGACGAAGTCACACGGCGGCGCTGGACTTCCAGGAGCGACACGATCGGGCTTGGGATGAGCAGGAAGACGAGGCGGAGCTTCTGGCCAAAGCAATTGGCCCTAGATATTACGGCGAGGATGAATTGCGCGAGTGCGGCAAGACACCGACGGCGAACAGTCGACAGAAAAACTCCGAAATGACGACGGCGTGCTCCTATTTATAGCAAGAAGGAGGGCGTGCAGTGTTGACAGCACACGGGCGAACTCGCCATGGAGGTATTGGCGTGTCACTGCGCGTGTAATCGACGAAATCCGATCGGCGGTGATCTCCGCGTGGCACCGGCGGCAAGCAGAGAGGTGGAGGTTGATTTTTTGAAAATTTTACAGAACTGCCACTGCGTCCATTTTTCAAATTACTCACAAATTTTCTCAAGAAGTTGAAAATCTCCAAAAATGAAAGTTGTTCAATTTTTCAAACTCTACAACTTTGCTTCTAGAAATATTTTCAAATTCTACCTCCATTTTGAAATTTAAATTTGGGGTGCATTTGAGCATTTGAATAATTTCAAAATTACTCCAAATTTTATATGTAAACTTGAAAAACTTTGAATACCAAAGTTGATCCTTATAAAATAGGCTCCAACTTTGCTTTTTGTCACAACCCCAAATTTCAAATGGATTTTGAAATATCCAAAAGGGGCAAAAAATACTTTTATAAATTGAATTTGAATTCAAATTTGATTTGTCTTTCTTTTACTTAAATTTTGATTTTTGACCAGTAAAATGGCTCATTAGGGTTATTTGAGTCAAAAGACACATGGCCTCACTTGATCACATGAAATTTGACCCTTGTGGTCATGATCTTTATTTAGGGTTTTGAATTGCATCACATGAAATAACAACATTATGAAATAAAGCTTATTAGTGAATGCATTCAAAATTTTCTACTTTATGAATGCTTTGCAATGCATATGATGACTTGCCAAGTTTTAGTTCTAGGTCCAAACACCAGAGGTGTTACAAGTTGTATCGTGAATTCGTGTCATGGACGAGACACTAATATTATTGGGTCTCTAATTTTTAATTCATCACATACTGCTACTTTAACGGTGGCGGATTTAGGAGCATAAGTCGGGAGGGGCTTATCTTAGAATTTTTCATTTCTAGCATCTCCTTCCAAGCTTGAATAGGTGTAAATTTGTAGGAGTTTAGAACGGGCTCCATGTTCCGAAAGCAATGGTTGCGGGGGCTCGAGCCCACCCCGCCTTGGTCTTTGGATCTCGCCCTTGACTCTTAATAAACCCAGCTAGAACTCCTATGCTACGGAAAGTGGATGGACACACGTATAGGCAGAGACCGAGTGATGGACCAAAATCTGGAGGAAGAAATTTTCGTAACACTTAAAATCTTATTCTAAAGTGCAGTGGGAGCTAGGGCGGTGTTAGGCACTAACGGGCAAGAGTGCGAGCGCAAGTGTGACTACAACTAGCATGCATGCGGGACCGCACGGATGGAGTGGTGTCGTCATAAGAGCAAGTATAATAATCGGCTGTAAGCTGGATAAATATAATGCTGAGGTGGCGGAGAGAGGAGAGGAGAGAGAAGAGAAGCGAGTTGTAAGCTTTCAGTCGGCTTGGGCACAAGAACATAGAAAATCTGTGAGAGAGACCAGTGGGCCATGTATTTTTTAAAATTATCAGTACAACGCAGACACTCATAATGCACGTACACTCATCCCTATGAACACGCGTACGCAAACTCTACCCCTATGAGCACTTTCGAAGGACTGAGCCGACATATCAAGAGATTCACGAAGTCACCACAGGCGTCTCGCTGTCGACGGGAACGTTGTCTACCACTGAAAGCATAGCGCCGTTAAATCCTGAAACAAATCTAGAAAAATACGAGCACTCGTACCAAGTCGAGGACTTGAACCTGGGTGGGCAGATTCAGCACAAGGAACCTAACCAGCCGTTTTATGATCAATTCGCAAGTGGACCATGTATTAATGATGAAGAGCTAACTACTATTTGGGGAGGCTAAGAGTAGGGTGAAAAAACCTTACAGTCAGCCAGCTGGTTATATTATTAGGGCACGTACAACACTGTTTAATGAGACGTCTGTACGGCAGAACACTTGCAAAAGGCCCCTTCACATGCAACAGGCGAGGCTGGGTCGTCGTCTCACGAGTCGACGGCTCGGGCCGTGGTGCGAGTAATCAACCTGCCAGCGTCGATCCCGTGCGCATGCTACGTCCGCAAAACCTTATTAGCTTCTTCCCTTTGTCTAAAGAATGTGCAAATCGGCTCAACCTTACAAAATCCATTTAAAATAGAAATCAAATCCAAAAATCACGATTCAAATTTATTTAGGTTCCTTTTGATAAGACTATATTCTAGAAGTGATAAAACATATGTTGCACCTGAATATTGGTTGTAGATTTTGTTTTGTGTAACCTTTAGTGTTGGGGGAGCCCATACGGAGCATGGGCCAACTCCCCTCGAAGAGGCGTGATAAAGGAATGATGGCGGAGGCTCTCCCCAACATGGCGGAGGCTAGCACAAGGAAAATGGCGGAGGTCCTCCCCAAGACGGCAGAGGCTCTCCTCAAGATGACGGTTCCTCAGACTGTGCTTGCAGGACGATGCCGGTGACCCTGGCGCAGCCTCCGCCCGGTTAGCTCGCAGGCGTCTCTGGGCGAAGGTGGCGGAGGCCTCCCCGCTGCAAAGCTAATCAAGTGCCGACGTTACCTACGTGTGTGCTGTGTAACTGAGGAAGCGCGCCATGACGGCGTGGGCGCGCGCCGGTTCGGCCCTCCGCTCAGAGTGGGGCGGAGACCCAAGCAGGAGGACGGCAGAACTGGGCATCGGAGGTCAGCGGCTTCGACGTCCTAGAGGCGGAGACCTACGGCGAAGGACCAAAGGCCCATCGCCGAATCCTGAGGCCTGATGGGCTAGTTGATCGCGTAGGCCCAGTACCTGAGGGCAGCGTGACAAGATTACCCACGAGACGAAAGGCGAGTAGTGGAATATTCTGAGAATGTACTGTAGCAGTTGGAGGTTACTATTGTAAACTCTGTAAAGTGGTAGTTGAGCCCTACAAATAGGGAAGACTTGTAACTGTACAGGATGCTGAAAAATGAACAAATGAAACCCTAGTTCTTCTGAGTCGGTATTTTGATCCTCATTCTCTATTTCAGGCAGTGCCTCTGCCGAACCTAGAGTCCGGAACCTCGGCCAAAGTCGAAGGCCTCCACCCTTCTTTCTCCCACTTTGCCAAAGCTCACTGAATCCCTCGTTTAGCGACCTTCTATCCGGAGCCTCTGACGGATGATCTTGTCCGACAGGAGTGCGCCGCGTTTAGGGACCTCCGCCCGTCTTAGGCGGAGGCCGGCCTCCGCCCACCTTAGGCGGAGACCCCAACCTAAGACGAAGGCCTCCGCCCACTTCTCACTCTTGTTAGAAACTGATGTTTCAACAGTGGAGCCCGTCGTGCTCGGCACGAAATATTGATCTGGCGTCAGCTCTGGAGCTACAGTAACCGTCAGGTGCACAAGTCTTTTGGTTGAGCAAATGCAGGGACTAAAGCCCATTTTGACCGAGTATCAAAGGTCTGTTCTCTACTGGTGTCCGCAAAACCTTATTAGCTTCTTCCCTTGTCTAAAGAATGTGCAAATCGGCTCAACCTTACAAAATCCATTTAAAATAGAAATCAAATCCAAAAATCATGATTCAAATTTATTTAGGTTCCTTTTGATAAGACTATATTCTAGAAGTGATAAAACATATGTTACACCTGAATATTGGTTATATATTTTGTTTTGTGTAACCTTTAGTATATTCTTTATATTTTAATAGAAAATTGTTTGTTACTCGTATCAGTGTGACTTTTTATATAAATATATTAATATACTATGTATATTGATGGTTTGTCTATAATATTTACGTTTGATCATGTTGCCGGATTACAAGTCTAGAATATTATAATCATATTTAACTTAATTATGCTTGATTTGTTTTGTATCAACTAGCAACACAATGGTGTACAAGGATCATATTCATATTTGATCATGACTATATGCAGACATTAAACAACTTGTAGACAGTTAAATAGACAAGCCATTGTATGAGCTGTCTGTGGATTTTAAAACTCAAAGACGACGTGCTATCTGTGGGTTATATATGCCATTAGCCTTGCTCTAAGCCAGGCGGAGAGAGAGTCACGACGCGACGCACCGCGCACCGCTGGCCGCGGAGCCCACGGCCGGCCGGATGCGCCATACATTGGTCTGTGCAAAACTGTGATATGGCAGGTCCGGCCGGATGCGCGTCTTGCCTGCTGCTTGTTGTACGTCTTTGGCTACGATGGTGAGCGATCAACCCCTGCGTGCTCACATTTCCTTGACTTCTCAACAACTACGTTCCCAAATGCCCAAGTAGAGCAAATTCTCGTTTCTATATTTGGTTGCCATTGCCAGGACCTGCAAATTGATAGTGCAAAATGCGACGCCCCACCAGCTCGATCCTGCACTGACGACGGCCAGGCCTTTTGGCAGGCAGACAGGCAGCACTTTGTCCTGGATGCCGGCCGGATCCCTGTAGGCCGTAGGAGTAGCTATCAGCCTGTCAGTCGTCTCTGTCATCTCTATCTGCCCGCAACACGCGGACTATTTTAAAATACGCCGCCCCACCGTACACGGTAATGACTAATGAAAGAATGTGACGCCCCGACATATACGGCTCCCGGCGTCATTCTCAATCAATCACCTCCACGGCTCCGCCTACATTAAAGTTGTATCATAGCCGGTCATGCGCTATCTAACTCGCTTGAGTATAGCTGTATCGTGAATTCGTGTCATGGACGAGACACTAATATTATTGGGTCTCTAATTTTTAATTCATCACATACTGCTACTTTAACGGTGGCGGATTTAGGAGCATAAGTCGGGAGGGGCTTATCTTATAATTTTTCATTTCTAGCATCTCCTTCCATTGAATAGGTGTAAATTTGTAGGAGTTTAGAACGGGCTCCATGTTCCGAGCAGCGGTTGCGGGGGCTCGAGCTCACCCCGCCCCGGTGCTGGATCTGCCCTTGACTCTTAATAAACCCAGCTAGAACTCCTATGCTACGGAAAGTGGATACACACACATATAGGCAGAGACCGAATGATGGACCAAAATCTGGAGGAAGAAATTTTCGTAACACTTGAAATCTTATTCTAAAGTGCAGTGGGAGCTAGGGCGGTGTTAGGCACTAACGGGCAAGAGTGCGAGCGCAAGTGTGACAACAACTAGCATGCATGTAGGACCGCACAGATAGAGTGGTATGGTCATAAGAGCAAGTATAATAATCGCCTGTAAGCTGGCTAAATATAATGCTGACGTGGCGAGAGGGGAGAGGAGAGAGAAGAGAAGCGGGTTGTAAGCTTGCAGCCGGCTTGGGCACAAGAACCAAAAAAATCTGTGAGAGAGACCAGTGGGCCATGTATTTTTTAAAATTATCAGTACAACGCAGACACTCATAACGCACGTACACTCATCCCTATGAACACGCGTACGCAAACTTTATCCCTATGAGCACCTTCGAAGGACTGAGATTCACGAAGTCACCACAGGCGCCTCGCTGTCGACGGGAACGTTGCCTACCACTGAAAGCATAGCGCCGTTTAATCCTGAAATAATTCTAGAAAAATACGAGCGCTCGTGGCAAGTCGAGGACCTGAACCTGGATGGACAGATTCAGCACAAGGAACCTAACCAGCCGTTTTATAATCAATTCACAAGTGGGGCATATATTAATGATGAAGATCTAACACTATTTGGGCAGGCTGAGAGTAGGGTGAAAAAACCTTACAGTCAGCCAGCGGGTTATATTATTAGGGCACGTAGAACACTGTTTAATGAGACGTATGTACGGCAGAACACTTGCATAAAGCCCCTTCACATGCAAAAGGCGAGGCTGGGTCGTCGTCTCACGAGTCGACGGCTCGGGCCGTGGTGCGAGAAATCAACCTGCCAGCGTCGATCCCGTGCGCATGCTACATCCGCAAAACCTTATTAGCTTCTTCCCTGTCTAAAGAATGTGCAAATCGGCTCAACCTTACAAAATCCATTTAAAATAGAAATCAAATCCAAAAATCATGATTCAAATTTATTTAGGTTCCTTTTGATAAGACTATATTCTAGAAGTGATAAAACATATGTTACACCTGAATATTGGTTATATATTTTGTTTTGTGTAACCTTTAGTATATTCTTTATATTTTAATAGAAAATTGTTTGTTACTCGTATCAGTGTGACTTTTTATATAAATATATTAATATACTATGTATATTGATGGTTTGTCTATAATATTTACGTTTGATCATGTTGCCGGATTACAAGTCTAGAATATTATAATCATATTTAACTTAATTATGCTTGATTTGTTTTGTATCAACTAGCAACACAATGGTGTACAAGGATCATATTCATATTTGATCATGACTATATGCAGGCATTAAATAACTTGTAGACAGTTAAATAGACAAGCCATTGTATGAGCTGTCTGTGGATTTTAAAACTCAAAGACGACGTGCTATCTGTTGGTTATACATAGTGGCGGATCCAAAGGGGGGGGCTGGTGGGGCTCCAGCCCCCCCTAATGTCTTGATTTCAAGGCTAATCACTATAGCAAAAGTTTGATTTCACCATTAAATCTTTATGCAAATCAACATCTCTATTGTTTTATCCCTCTTATCCCGCATCGTGCATCCGCCACTGGTTATACATGTCATTAGCCTTGCTCTAAGCCAGGCGGAGAGAGAGTCACGACGCGACGCACCGCGCACCGCTGGCCGCGGAGCCCACGGCCGGCCGGATGCGCCATACATTGGTCTGTGCAAAACTGTGATATGGCAGGTCCGGCCGGATGCGCGTCTTGCCTGCTGCTTGTTGTACGTCTTTGGCTACGATGATGAGCGATCAACCCCTGCGTGCTCACATTTCCTTGACTTCTCAACAACTACGTTCCCAAATGCCCAAGTAGAGCAAATTCTCGTTTCTATATTTGGTTGCCATTGCCAGGACCTGCAAATTGATAGTGCAAAATGCGACGCCTCACCAGCTTGATCCTGCACTGACGACGGCCAGGCCTTTTGGCAGGCAGACAGGCAGCACTTTGTCCTGGATGCCGACGGATCCCTGTTGGCTGTAGGAGTAGCTATCAGCCTGTCAGTCGTCTCTGTCATCTCTGTCAGCCCGCAACACGCGGACTATTTTAAAATACGCCACCCCACCGTACACGGTAATGACTAATGAAAGAATGTGACGCCCCACCATATACGGCTCCTGGCGTCATTCTCAATCAATCACCTCCACGGCTCCGCCTACATTAAAGTTGTATCATAGCCGGTCATGCGCTATCTAACTCGCTTGAGTATAGCTGTATCGTGAATTCGTGTCATGGACGAGACACTAATATTATTGGGTCTCTAATTTTTAATTCATCACATACTGCTACTTTAACGGTGGCGGATTTAGGAGCATAAGTCGAGAGGGGCTTATCTTATAATTTTTCATTTCTAGCCTCTCTTTTCAAGCTTGAATAGGTATAAATTTGTAGGAAGAGTTTAGAACTGACTCCATGTTCCGAGCAGCGGTTGCGGGGGCTCGAGCCCACCCCGCCCTGGTGCTAGATCTGCCCTTGACTCTTAATAAACCCAGCTAGAACTCCTATGCTACGGAAAGTGGATGGACACACGTATAGGCAGAGACCGAGTGATGGACCAAAATCTGGAGGAAGAAATTTTCGTAACACTTAAAATCTTATTCTAAAGTGCAGTGGGAGCTAGGGCGGTGTTAGGCACTCACGGGCAAGAGTGCGAGCGCAAGTGTGACAACAACTAGCATGCATGCGGGACCGCACGGATGGAGTGGTGTCGTCATAAGAGCAAGTATAATAATCGACTGTAAGCTGGCTAAATATAATGCTGAGGTGGCGGAGAGAGGAGGAGAGAGAGAAGAGAAGCGGGTTGTAAGCTTGCAGCTGGCTTGGGCATAAAAACATAGAAAATCTGTGAGAGAGACCAGTGGGCCATGTATTTTTTAAAATTATCAGTACAACGTAGACACTCATAACGCACGTACAATCATCCCTATAAACACGCGTACGCAAACTCTACCCCTATGAGCACCTTCGAAGGACTGAGCCGGCAGATCACGAGATTCACGAAGTCACCACAGGCGCCTTGCTGTCGACGGGAACGTTGCCTACCACTGAAAGTATAGCGCCGTTTAATCCTAAAATAAATCAAGAAAAATACGAGCACTCATGCCAAGTCGAGGACTTGAACCTGGGTGGGCAGATTCAGCACAAAGAACCTAACCAGCCGTTTTATGATCAATTCGCAAGTGGACCATGTATTAACGATGAAGAGCTAACTAGTATTTGGGCAGGCTGCGAGTAGGGTGAAAAAACCTTACAATCAGCCAGCTGGTTATATTATTAGGACACGTACAACACTGTTTAACGAGACGTCTGTACGGCAGACCACTTGCAAAAGGCCCCTTCACATGCAACAGGCGAGGCAGGGTCGTCGTCTCACGAGTCGACGGCTCGGCCCGTGGTGCGAGTAATCAACCTGCCAGCGTCGATCCCGTGCGCATGCTACATCCGCAAAACCTTATTAGCTTCTTCCCTTGTCTAAAGAATGTGCAAATCGGCTCAACCTTACAAAATCCATTTAAAATAGAAATCAAATCCAAAAATCATGATTCAAATTTATTTAGGTTCCTTTTGATAAGACTATATTCTAGAAGTGATAAAACATATGTTACACCTGAATATTGGTTATATATTTTGTTTTGTGTAACCTTTAGTATATTCTTTATATTTTTATAGAAAATTGTTTGTTACTCGTATCAGTGTGACTTTTTATATAAATATATTAATATACTATGTATATTGATGGTTTGTCTATAATATTTATGTTTGATCATGTTGCCAGATTACTAGTCTAGAATATTATAGTCATATTTAACTTAATTATGCTAGATTTGTTTTGTATCAACTAGCAACACACTGGTGTATAAGGATCATATTCATATTTGATCATAACTATATGCAAACATTAAACAACTTGTAGACAGTTAAATAGACAAGCCATTGTATGAGCTGTGTGTGGATTTTAAAACTCAAAGACGACGTGCTGTCTGTGGGTTATACATGCCATTAAGCTTGCTCTAAGCCTGGCGGAGAGAGAGTCACGACGCGACGCACTGCGCACCGCTGGCCGCGGAGCCCACGGCCGGCCGGATGCGCCATACATTGGTCTGTGCAAAACTGTGATATGGCAGGTCCGGCCGGATGCGCGTCTTGCCTGCTGCTTGTTGTACGTCTTTGGCTACGATGATGAGCGATCAACCCCTGCGTGCTCACATTTCCTTGACTTCTCAACAACTACGTTCCCAAATGCCCAAGTAGAGCAAATTCTCGTTTCTATATTTGGTTGCCATTGCCAGGACCTGCAAATTGATAGTGCAAAATGCGACGCCTCACCAGTTTGATCCTGCACTGACGACGGCCAGGCCTTTTGGCAGGCAGACAGGCAGCACTTTGTCCTGGATGCCGACGGATCCCTGTTGGCTGTAGGAGTAGCTATCAGCCTGTCAGTCGTCTCTGTCATCTCTGTCAGCCCGCAACACGCGGGCTATTTTAAAATACGCCACCCCATCGTACACGGTAATGACTAATGAAAGAATGTGACGCCCCACCATATACGGCTCCTGGCGTCATTCTCAATCAATCACCTCCACGGCTCCGCCTACATTAAAGTTTTATCATAGCTGGTCATGCGCTATCTAACTCGTTGGAGTATAGTTGTGTGGGAGAACCTCCTCAGAAATCGGACCCACGTATACCTATCGATGTCTCAACAGATCTTAGATAGCGTATATAAGTTCTCAATAACTTAACAGGTCTGTCGGGTGTCCTCGGTAAACCCGAATCATCCACGTTTCAAACAGGATCCCAATCACAGTCATTGCAGATTACAATATTTTTCAATATACATACCAGAGGTAAATAAGCGGAAGACTTAAGTTTAATATTACAAACCAGTTGTTTCAAACTTACATAACCATAAGTGTCATACAACCATAGTAGCGAGATAATATTACATTAACATTATTTATTTCATACAAACTAGTGCCTTGTCCAAAGGCCATTCATCATTCCTCATCGTCATCGACTTCATACACTGACATGCAGCAGGGACCAAAACAAGCCTGTGCATGTGACTCACCTGCAACAAGGGTTAACAAACCCTGAGTACAAAAAGTACTTAACAAGACTGACCCGACGAAAAAGGGTGAAGGTCTTAGGGATGCAGGTGTTGAGTCAAGGTAAGGATGTAGAAAGATTCAAAAATTCTTTGCCAAAAACTTACTATTCTTGATCCTAGTTTCAAGTTTTACCATTAAGTATTTTAGTTCAATATCTCCAACTAAGTGTTCATATCCCATGTTCCAATCCTTCTCATTCCATTCTTTTTCTCATGTTTTAGTAATTCACCAGTCCTACATTGCTTATGTAATGAATCGAGTCTCCATATCCGCGGAGCACCGGCAATTCGAATTGATTCAAGTCCCAGCTGGGGATTCCTCATCACACGACATATGTAGAACTTAATCTTGCATATATCAACCTCGCTACCGGATCCTCCCGTACTAAGCCGTCTCCACGCCACCCGAGAGCACAGCACACCTCAAATCTAGCCACATTCAAGCCACGAGGGTACACGCTACTCCCGCCATCTCACCACTCCCAGTGCGTGGGCATTCGTCTTAATATCGGATTAGCCGAAGTAGGCTTACAGGAGTATGTGACCAGTACTACAAAGTGTCTTATTCAGAAGATCCACAATGAGTGGCCTTTAAACGACATAGTCGGCAACATTACCCAACATTTAAGATAAGCCACCCGACTAGTCTCTAGTTCATTCTATCTTCTTTCTTTCTTTCTTTGGCCAGTATGCCATCTTTGATTGTATCGAAACTTTTACTTTGAAAACCTACCATAAAGCATACTAAGCAATTCTACGCCTTTGTAAATGAAAACATCTTCAAGGATGGTAAACAATTAACAAGGTAGGTAATGCATCAAGTAGGCAACATTTGAAGTAAATCAACTTAATGCAATAAGTAACATAAGTGATAAACTTTTCAAAATAAACAAGGTAATGGTTTAATGCATAAACCGGGGCTTGCCTTCGTTGACGATCTCAGGTTCCGGATCAGTACCACAATTACCAAATCCCACGACAACCGGGTATTCTTCCAGCACTTGTTCAACTAGAATTGTTTCACTCTCGGGTTCTACATGAAATGATAACATATGCTTTAATATGATGATAATGTAAACATGATGCTTTCACGGTACATGAAATGTAACAACACCCCGCAAATAATTTTATTTCACGGTACAGTTGCAAGCCAACAAAACCAACTTGCAATCCTACCATCAAGAACCATACATGGGACTTGACCAAATGGATCTTGAAAACCCTACTGGTCACACAACCTGACCCAAACAAAAATTAAACCCTAACCCAAACAATTAGGGTTGCTTTTATTAAATTTTTAATTAATTTAAAATAATCCCAAAAAATAAACTTGTTCCAAATGACCTCAAAATTTTATGTAAGCCTCCTCATATCCAATTAGTGTACCAAAATAAATTTCATAATTTTTGGAGCTATACACAGTGGCCTACAAAAAATCATGGAAATTGCATTTATTAATTAATGGACTGAATTTTGAACATTAAAATTTATTCAAATTGCAAGTTTCAAATTTTGAAACCATACTAGAGCATGTACAGAAGCTACACACAAAATTTCAGAATTTTTGAGCTACCATGAATTTCCTACAAATTCGAAAGTTTCAAAGCACTATTCACAAATTCGAGAAAATAAAAATCATCTTCGTTCTTCTTCCTCACTCAGACCGACCTTGTGACAGTGACCCCACCGTCGTTGACTCAAACCTGTCACGACGGCGCTGCCCTCTTCGACCGGCCGCAAAATGCGCCGACGCGGTGATCTTCTCAAGCAAATGCAGACCTCACCAAAATGATCTACTACTTCTCCGAACCAATCTCGGCTATCGAGAAAGGAAAAAGGTGCCTCGAGACACCTCCACGCCGGGCATGGCGATGGGAATGATGATTGTCTGGCGTATGCAGTGTGACGCTGCAAGAGGGACTAAAGCGAAATGGTTTTCACTTTTAGAAGCTCACCGTGATCACGTGAGACAGGCTCGGTGAAGACGGAGATGTACCGAATTTACGGGACCACGTGAGCCAGAGGATGGCGGAGTTCGACCGGCTCCGAAGAAGACGAAGTCACACGGCGGCTACTGGACTTCCGGGGAGCGACACGATCGGGCTTGGGATGAGCAGGAAGACGAGGCGGAGCTTCTAGCCAAAGCAATTGGCCCTAGATATTACTGGCGAGGATGAATTGCATGAGTGCGGCAAGACACCGACGCGTGAACGGTCGACGTAAAAACTCAAATGACGACGGCGTGCTCTATTTATAGCAAGAAGGAGGCGTGCGGTGTTGATAAAGACACAGGCGAACTCGCCATGGAGGTATTGGCGTGTCACTGCGGCGTGTAATCGACGAAATCCGATCGGCGGTGATCTCCGCGTGGCACCGGCGGCAAGCAGAGAGGTGGAGGTTGATTTTTTGAAAATTTTACAGAACTGCCACTGCGTCCATTTTTCAAATTACTCACAAATTTTCTCAAGAAGTTGAAAATCTCCAAAAATGAAAGTTGTTCAATTTTTCAAACTCTACAACTTTGCTTCTAGAAATATTTTCAAATTCTACCTCCATTTTGAAATTTAAATTTGGGGTGCATTTGAGCATTTGAATAATTTCAAAATTACTCCAAATTTTATATGTAAACTTGAAAAACTTTGAATACCAAAGTTGATCCTTATAAAATAGGCTCCAACTTTGCTTTTTGTCACAACCCCAAATTTCAAATGGATTTTGAAATATCCAAAAGGGGCAAAAAATACTTTTATAAATTGAATTTGAATTCAAATTTGATTTGTCTTTCTTTTACTTAAATTTTGATTTTTGACCAGTAAAATGGCTCATTAGGGTTATTTGAGTCAAAAGACACATGGCCTCACTTGATCACATGAAATTTGACCCTTGTGGTCATGATCTTTATTTAGGGTTTTGAATTGCATCACATGAAATAACAACATTATGAAATAAAGCTTATTAGTGAATGCATTCAAAATTTTCTACTTTATGAATGCTTTGCAATGCATATGATGACTTGCCAAGTTTTAGTTCTAGGTCCAAACACCAGAGGTGTTACAAGTTGTATCGTGAATTCGTGTCATGGACGAGACACTAATATTATTGGGTCTCTAATTTTTAATTCATCACATACTGCTACTTTAACGGTGGCGGATTTAGGAGCATAAGTCGGGAGGGGCTTATCTTAGAATTTTTCATTTCTAGCATCTCCTTCCAAGCTTGAATAGGTGTAAATTTGTAGGAGTTTAGAACGGGCTCCATGTTCCGAGCAGCGGTTGCGGGGGCTCGAGCCCACCCCGCCCCGGTGCTGGATCTGCCCTTGACTCTTAATAAACCCAGCTAGAACTCCTATGCTACGGAAAGTGGATGGACACACGTATAGGCAGAGACCGAGTGATGGACCAAAATCTGGAGGAAGAAATTTTCGTAACACTTAAAATCTTATTCTAAAGTGCAGTGGGAGCTAGGGCGGTGTTAGGCACTAACGGGCAAGAGTGCGAGCGCAAGTGTGACTACAACTAGCATGCATGCGGGACCGCACGGATGGAGTGGTGTCGTCATAAGAGCAAGTATAATAATCGGGTTGTAAGTGGATAAATATAATGCTTGAGGTGTGAGAGAGAGAGAGAGAGAGAGAGAAGCGAGTTGTAAGCTTTCACCGGCTTGGGCACAAGAACATAGAAAATCTGTGAGAGAGACCCAGTGGGCCATGTATTTTTAAAATTATCGACAACGCAGACACTCATAATGCACGTACACTCATCCCTATGAACACGCTGCGACGCAAACTCTACCCCTATGAGCACTTTCGGAAGGGTGAGCCGACATATCAAGAGATTCACGAAGTCACCACAGCGTCTCATTTGTCGACGGAACGTTGTCTCTACCTTTGAAAGCATAGCGCCGTTAAATCCTGAAACAAATCTAGAAAAATACGAGCACTCGTACCAAGTCGAGGACTTGAACCTGGGTGGGCAGATTCAGCACAAGGAACCTAACCAGCCGTTTTATGATCAATTCGCAAGTGGACCATGTATTAATGATGAAGAGCTAACTACTATTTGGGGAGGCTAAGAGTAGGGTGAAAAAACCTTACAGTCAGCCAGCTGGTTATATTATTAGGGCACGTACAACACTGTTTAATGAGACGTCTGTACGGCAGAACACTTGCAAAAGGCCCCTTCACATGCAACAGGCGAGGCTGGGTCGTCGTCTCACGAGTCGACGGCTCGGGCCGTGGTGCGAGTAATCAACCTGCCAGCGTCGATCCCGTGCGCATGCTACGTCCGCAAAACCTTATTAGCTTCTTCCCTTTGTCTAAAGAATGTGCAAATCGGCTCAACCTTACAAAATCCATTTAAAATAGAAATCAAATCCAAAAATCACGATTCAAATTTATTTAGGTTCCTTTTGATAAGACTATATTCTAGAAGTGATAAAACATATGTTGCACCTGAATATTGGTTGTAGATTTTGTTTTGTGTAACCTTTAGTGTTGGGGGAGCCCATACGGAGCATGGGCCAACTCCCCTCGAAGAGGCGTGATAAAGGAATGATGGCGGAGGCTCTCCCCAACATGGCGGAGGCTAGCACAAGGAAAATGGCGGAGGTCCTCCCCAAGACGGCAGAGGCTCTCCTCAAGATGACGGTTCTCGGTGTGCTTGCGGGGCGATGCCGGTGACCTGGCGCAGCCTCCGCCGCCTGATTAGCTCGCAGGCGTCTCTCAGGCGAAGGTGGCGGAGGCCTCCCCGCTGCAAAGCTAATCAAGTGCCGACGTTACCTCACGTGTGTCTACAGTAACGGAGGAAGGCGCTCATGGACGGCGATGGGCGCGCGCGCCGGTTCGGCCTCTGCTCGTATGGGGCGGAGACCCAAGCAGGAGGACGGCAGAACTGGGCATCGGAGGTCAGCGGCTTCGACGTCCTAGAGGCGGAGACCTACGGCGAAGGACCAAAGGCCCATCGCCGAATCCTGAGGCCTGATGGGCTAGTTGATCGCGTAGGCCCAGTACCTGAGGGCAGCGTGACAAGATTACCCACGAGACGAAAGGCGAGTAGTGGAATATTCTGAGAATGTCTTTATGGCAGTTGGAGGTTACTATTGTAAACTCAGTAAAGTGGTAGTTGAGCCCTACAAATAGGGAAGACTTGTAAGCTGTACAGATGATCTTTGAAAAATGAACAAATGAAACCCTAGTTCTTCTCGAGTCGGTATTTTGATCCTCATTCTCTATTTCAGCAAATTGCCTCTGCCGAACCTAGAGTCGGAACCTCGGCCAAAGTCGAAGGCCTCCACCCTTCTTTCTCCCACTTTGCCAAAGCTCACTGAATCCCTCGTTTAGCGACCTTCTATCCGGAGCCTCTGACGGATGATCTTGTCCGACAGGAGTGCGCCGCGTTTAGGGACCTCCGCCCGTCTTAGGCGGAGGCCGGCCTCCGCCCACCTTAGGCGGAGACCCCAACCTAAGACGAAGGCCTCCGCCCACTTCTCACTCTTGTTAGAAACTGATGTTTCAACAGTGGAGCCCGTCGTGCTCGGCACGAAATATTGATCTGGCGTCAGCTCTGGAGCTACAGTAACCGTCAGGTGCACAAGTCTTTTGGTTGAGCAAATGCAGGGCCTCCGACCTCCGACGTCAACCTAGCGCCGACCGTGCCCGTGCCCATGCGGAGGCTGCATCCTTCACGGCGACTACGATCCAGCCACGACCCGCCGCTCACTCCACCGGCACCGGCTGATGCTGGGATGGTGGTGGCGGTCATCCTTCGGCGCCGCCATGCGCCGACTGTGCCCACGCGGAGGCTCTACGTCCTTCGCCGCGACTCCGGAACAACTCCGGCCACGATCTGATCCTCGCTCCGCCGGCACCAGCTGCCAGGAGCCACCAAGCAGCGAAGGCTAAGACGCACGACCTGGCCCATGAAGCCACTCTGCACCTGGACCACCCAGGCTGCGGAGGCCTACACAACAACAGAAAAAGAAGGCCCAAGATAAGTAACCCATATAGCATCATGTTATTTTTTAGCAAAGCTTTTATCTGTTCAGATTCAAAAAACCATTTAGCTTAATTTCTTTTGTGTGGCATGTTAATTAGTTGAGAAAGCTAAAGCCACTAAGTTTGACTCACAGAATTCTACAAGTTAAATAATTTCACACTTGAGCTTAGAACCTCCGCTGAGAGCACCTTCTTTACACACTGCATGCTAACCAAGAAGACCATGTAGTTTCTTGTACGTAGTATGTGCAGGTCATAAATTAATCCTGGAAAAGGCACTATCATATCTTTAGTTTCTCACATCTTCCGAAGGCTAGAGCTTTGGACTTGGATTTTCAAGCTACGCAGCCAGCTTTTTCTCCTAGTGCTCTCTCTGGTGTTTTCCCCATGCGAAGGCTATGACCACGTGTTATTAACAGATGCACTAAGAAGCCCAGCTTCAAATTCTTGATCTGCCGCACCTAAGGTACCAAACTAGTGCGAGAGAATAATTCTTGCCAGTTTTTAATTAATGCCTAGTACTCTCGCTCTTATGATTTATTTTGACGCATTCTTGATCTAACCTTCGCCTCTTAAGGAAAAATTTAAATACCTTGCATACAACTTGTCACCAATGTGACCAAAAATCTTCTCGTGGCCTTCGCCACAATCAAAGCATGGCCTAAGTGGCTATACATGCTTGGTCCTGACTCGGCTAGACTTAAAACAATTTTCAACTTTTGTCGAATCTCTTTTTCAATAACATGCAGGTCACCAGTACTGTAAGTATCTCTTATCCTCCCTTAGAATATATTGTCATTCGTTATATGCCTGTTTTCACCACCCCAAGCTAAATCAGTCAATACTCTACAGCAGGCAATTCTTCTCATTAAGTACTCAGTCTTCGTCACATATCTGTCCAACAATTATATGAATCAGTCAACAACCTCCGCCAGTCAGTGGTTCTCATGGAATATTCAACTCTCGTCAGATAACTCAGTGATCCTCTATGAGTCAGTGAATATTCATCTATAAATGGCCTTCTCTAGTAAGTGGTATTCAACAGTCAATAACCTTCGCCAGACCTTTGATCGATCATCAATGACCTCCGTCATCATCAAGGCAGCCTTCAATCACCAATGACCTCCGTCATCATCAAGGCAGCCTTCGTCAAATAAACAGCCTCCGTCATTAGTCAGTGGCTCTCATCAATCAAGGTTCCCTACAACTTTCAGCAGGGCATGTGTCAGTAAGGACCTTTGCCGATTATTCATCTGTCAACGGTCTTCGCCAGTCAGTGCCTTTGACACGTATTGGCCTACATCAGTCATAGGCCTTCGGCAGTGAGCAAACTCTATCAGTCTTTGGCCTTCGTTAGTTTGAGCCTCCGTCAGTCATGGTCTTCGTTCATCAATCAGTGGACTTCATATATTATTGGTTTTAGGCAGCCTACATCAGTCATAGGCCTTCGATAGTGAGCAAAATCTATCAGTCAGTGGCCTTCGTCAGTCAGTTGGTTTCCATCAGCATCACACCTTCGGCAGTGACTAAACCTTTGAGCCCTCTAACACTAACGCTTTCCCTCATTTTTGCTGGTGGCGCTGTTCAATTTCCTCCTTAAAGTATTTATAATATATTAATATGCATCAACCCAATGTTATTTTGTCCAACATTCGTAGGGAACTGATTACTTATATATTCAATACTAGTTACATCCATACACGTGCAGGTCCTCAAATGGCAGCCTTCGTAAGCTATCTGAACTATAACCCCCTCATATAATGCAGAGCTTATCTTTTATTCAAACTTTACCATCATTTTTGCAGGATGCATAATAACTTTACACCTTTTTAAATATTTTTGCGCAAATGCTATCATTCTCATCATCGCATACATATATTGCGTAAGTACATTGCAATACATGGCTCGGGCCACCCGGAAGAAGTCCCGAGAATACACGGGCGCCATGACTATGCATCAAAATCCTGGAAGAAGTCCCGAAACAACACGGGCACCAGGTCACGAAGCTAAGGCTGTCGTGCCGAGAATGCACGGGTGCCGTCACTCTATGCATCAAAATCCTAGAAGAAGTCCCGAAACAACACGGGCACCAGGTCACGAAGCTAAGGCTGTCGTGCCGAGAATGCACGGGTGCCGTGACTCTATGCATCAAATCCTGGAAGAAGTCCTGAACCAACACGGGCACTAGGTCACGAAGCTAAGGCTCTTGTGCTACCTTCACGTATCATATAAATGACTAACCATCTTTTGCAGCTAGTAGGAAAGACAGTGCCTTTCCGGGTGTCGAAAGATTTGCAAAGCAAGTCGATATTCGATGAAGCTATAATGCCCAACCTAAGTCCCTAAAAATGCAGGAGATCAACTCAGTTGCATTTTTACGACTTCTCTAGCCTTCGACACGAGGCGTCGGCGTCTATGTCGGCATTGCCTTCGCCAAGCTCTTCGGCATGAGGGGCTCCGCTACCATCTTTGGTGACTACACCAACATCGCCTCTGCCAAAACAACTTTTTCTTAGGAGGGCCTTCGCCAAGCAGCTTTGCAGGAGGACCTTCGGCAAAACCATGATAGCTTGCCTCTGCCAACGCGACGGCATGAGGGGCTTCATCGACACCTTCATCATGTACAACAACATTGCCTCTGTCAAACAACTTTTGCAATATGGCCCAAGAACCTCCGTCGACACCTTCGACACCAAGTTCTACAACACCTTCGTCGACGTCTACATCGTTAAACTTGGTTCTGAACACCTACTTCCACTACTACAACTGCGTCGCCTACACCAAGTGTCACCAAGGACCTGGTCACGAGCACTAGCCAAGAGGGGCTAGGGAAGCACACGGAGGACCAGCTTCTCCGAGGCATCAAGTCTTTTTGCCTGGTGCTCGTGAGCAACAGTTTGAAGGCCTCACAACAACCTTCTACCTCGACTACTACAACTACGTCAACTACACCAATCGTGGCTAAAAACTCGACCACAAACGCCAGCCAAGAGGGGCTACGGGAGTGCACCAGAGGACCAACCGCTCAGGAGCGTGAGGTCTTTTGTTTGGCGCTCGTGAGCGAAGTTTTATTTGAAGACCTCCGCCCAAAGAAGGTTCGGAGACGAAGACCTTCGCCTGAAGAAAAGACGAAGACCTCCCCCCAAAGAAGGATCAGAGATGAAGACCTCCGCCTGAAGAAAAGTCGAAGGCCTACGGAGGCCAGCACGCCAAGATGATACCAGACTCGGAGGTGAAGACCTCGGAGATGAACACCGGCGAAGGCTTTGGAAGCAAAGGCCTGCGCATCGTGAAGGTACTAGAGGCAAAGACCCCGAAGATGAAGACCTGGGAAGACCTCGGAGGCGGAGACCCGCACGCCGAGGTGATACCAGAGGCGGAAGACCCGAAGGTGATTGAAGACCCCTGCACTGAGAAGACATGGAGACAAAGGCCCATACATCAGGCCTTGGAGACACACCTGCGCGCCAACAAGTCATCAGAGGGAAAGGCCTCAAGGATGAAGACCCACGCATTGTGGAGGTCCTAGGAATGAAGACCAGAGCACTGAGCAAAGCCGATGAACTATGTTATAGAAGCAGCAGAAGGAGCAAAAGGCCACAGATGAAAAATCTAGAAGACGAAGGCACCCAGAGCTAAAAGCCTAAAGAATTAGTGTGTGTATAAGTTAGAGTCATGCGCGTGCTCTTTTCTCCACGCCCTTTTTTCCCACGGGGTTTTTGGGATGGAGTTTTTAGTTAGGCGCGCATGTATGGGTTGCAGAGGGCAATCCTCGCAACCAAGGTTTGAGTTGTACAATGCCTCTTCTTGTATAAACATCTACTAGGTCATGTAGTACCGTCCATAACCTAGTAGCTGAGGGGCTACTGTTGGGGGAGCCCATACGGAGTATGGGCCAACTCCCCTCGAAGAGGCCTGATGAAGGAATGATGGCGGAGGCTCTCCCCAACATGGCAGAGGCTAGCACAAGGAAAATGGCGGAGGTCCTCCCCAAGATGGCAGAGGCTCTCCGCAAGATGATGGTTCATCAGACTGTGCTTGCAGGACGATGCCGGTGACCCTGGCGCAGCCTCCGCCCGGTTAGCTCGCAGGCGTCTCCGGGCAAAGGGGCGGAGGCCTCCCGCCGCAAAGCTAATCAAGTGCAAGCGTTACCTACGTGTATGTGTAACCCGGAGGAAGGCGCCACTGAGCAGTGTGGGCGCGCTGGTTCGGCCTCGCTCGTATGGGGCGGAGACCCAAGCAGGAGGACGACAGAATCAAGGCGTCGGAGGTCGGCCGGCTTGGCGCCCTAGAGGCGGAGACCCACGGCGAAGGACCAAAGGCCCATCGCCGAATCTCGAGGCCTGATGGGGCGATTGATCGTGAGCCCGAAGCACGAGGGCAGCATGACAAGATTACCCAGGAGACGAAAGGTAGTAGTGGAATATTCGAGAATGTATCAGAAAGCAGTTGGAGGTTACTATTGTAAACTCTATAAAGTGGTAGTTGAGCCCTACAAATAGGGAAGACTTGTAACTGTACAGGAGGCTAAAAATCAACAAATGAAACCCTAGTTCTTGTGAGTCGGTATTTTGATCCTCATTCTCTCTTTCAGGCAGTGCCTCTGCCGAACCTAGAGTCCGGAACCTCGGCCAAAGTCGAAGGCCTCCGCCCCTTTCTTTCTCCCACTTTGCCAAAGCTCACTGAATCCCTCGTTTAGCGACCTTCTACCTAGATCCTCTGACGGATGATCTTGTCCGACAGGAGTGCGCCGCGTTCAGGGACCTCCACCCGTCTTAGGCGAAGGCCGGCCTCCGCCCATCTTAGGCGGAGACCCCAACCTAAGACGAAGGCCTCCGCCCACTTCTCACTTTTGTTAGAAACCGATGTTTCAACATTTAGTATATTTTTTATATTTTTATAGAAAATTGTTTGTTACTCGTATCAGTGTGACTTTTTATATAAATATATTAATATACTATGTATATTGATGGTTTGTCTATAATATTTATGTTTGATAATGTTGCCGGATTCCTAGTCTAGAATATTATAATCATATTTAACTTAATTATGCTTGATTTGTTTTGTATCAACTAGCAACACACTGGTGTACAAGGATCATATTCATATTTGATCATGACTATATACAGGCATTAAACAACTTGTAGACAGTTAAATAGACAAGCCATTGTATGAGCTGTCTCTGTATTTCTAAAACTCAAAGACGACGTGCTGTATGTGGGTTATACATGCCATTAGCCTAGCTCTAAGCCAGGCGGAGAGAGAGACACGACGCGACGCACCGCGCACCACCGGCCGCGGAGCCCACGGCCGGCCGGTACATTGGTCTGTGCAAAACTGTGATATGGCAGGTCCGGCCGGATGCGCGTCTTGCCTGCTGCTTGTTGTACGTCTTTGGCTACGATCGTGAGCGATCAACCCCTACGTGCTCACATTTCCTTGACTTCTCTACAACTACGTTCCCAAATGCCCAAGTAGAGCAAATTCTCGTTTCTATATTTGGTTGCCATTGCCAGGACCTGCAAATTGATAGTGCAAAATGCGACGCCCCACCATACACGGTAATGACTAATGAAAGAATGTGACGCCCCACCGTATACGGCTCCCGGCGTCATTCTCAATCAATCACCTCCACGGCTCCGCCTACATTAAAGTTGTATCATAGTTGGACATGCGCTATCTAACTCACATGAGTATAGTTGTATCGTGAATTCATGTCATGGACGAGACACTAATCTTATTGGGTATGTAATTTTTAATTCATCACATACTGCTACTTTAACGGTGGCGGATTTAGGAGCATAAGTCGGGAGGGGTTTATCTTATAATCTTTCATTTCTAGCCTCTCCTTCCAAGCTTGAATAGGTGTAAATTTGTAGGAGGAGTTTAGAACGGGCTCCATGTTCCGAGCAGCGATAGCGGGGGCTCGAGCTCACCCCGCCCCGGTGCTGGATCTGCCCTTGACTCTTAATAAGGCCAACTAGAACTCCTATGCTACGGAAAGTGGATGGACACACGTATAGGCAGAGACCGAGTGATGGACCAAAATTTGGAGGAAGAAATTTTCGTAACAGTTAAAATCTTATTCTAAAGTGCAGTGGGCGCTAGGGCGGTGTTAGGCACTGACGGGCAAGAGTGCGAGCGCAAGTGTGACAACAACTAGCATGCATGCGGGCCCGCACGGATGGAGTGGTGTTGTCATAAGAGCAAGTATAATAATCGGCTGTAAGCTGGCTAAATATAATGCTGAGGTGGCGGAGAGAGGAGAGGAGAGAGAAGAGAAGCGGGTTGTAAGCTTGCAGCCGGCTTGGGCAGAAGAACCAAAAAAATCTGTGAGAGAGACCGGTGGGCCATGTATTTTTTTAAATTATTAGTACAACGCAGACACTCATAACGCACGTACACTCATCCCTATGAACACACGTACGCAAACTCTACCCCTATGAACACACGTACGTAAACTCTACCCCTATGAGCATCTTCGAATGACTGAGCCGGCAGAACACGAGATTCACGAAGTCACCATAGACGCCTCGCTGTCGACGGGGACATCGCCTACCACTGAAAGCATAGTGCCGTTAAAATCCTGGAATAAATCCAAGAAAATACGAGCATTCGTGCCAAGTCGAGGACTTGAATTCAGGTGAGCAAGTTCCAGCACAAGAAACCCAACCAATTGATCTACGATCAGTTCACAAGTGAAATATGTATTAATGATGAAGAACTAACTATTATATAGGCAGACTGAGAGAAGACTAAAAAAAACCTTACAGCCAGCATGGCTGGCTGCTGTTTAATGAGACGTTTGTATGACAGAACATTTGCAAAAAGCCCCTTCACATTTAACGGCCGAGGCAGGGTCGTCGTTTCACGAGTCGACGGCTTCGGCCCGTGGTCCGAGAAATCAACCTGCCATTGGTTGGTCTATGTTTTATAATATAAAAAAGTCTAGTTTCTGATCATAATTTGCATGCATTAATGATAATCTTTGTTTTTAACTGTTCAAGACCCACAACATTGTATTTATCATTTGTTTTTAACGTTTGTGAGAAAGAACAGAAGTACTTATAGAAAAAAAACAAATTCGGAATCGAGCTGTAGCTGTACCAAACAAATCACCAAGTTCACGGGCGAAACACGGACATGGACAGGCTGTATATTGAGCTGACAAGAGGACGGATGAAGCGAAAAATACGGAAAAAACGACAGAACGATGTCGAGATAAAGAAAAAATAAAAAAAAGGACCAAACGAAAAAAACCTTCTTGATTTAGTGTTAGGGAAGGAATAGGGATAGATATAAATTATTTTCGGTTTAATATATATGCGATCATTAGTGGTAGAATAAATAGTTGGAAGTGGTCAATAAAGTTCTGTGTCTTTAATATTATGTATAGATATAGATATACTACTAAACCTCATTTCTAAATTGTATTTTATGATTAACCTAAATTGAGTTCCGTATAATTAGTTTATTAGGACGTGTTTGTTTCGCAGACACATCATGGAATGCCAAGATATGGCGGCGCCTAACTTGCGGTGGCAAAAACAAATGCCACAGGTGTGGCAAAAGTTACTACTATGTGCTAGTATGGAAACTGTGGCATGCCAAAAGCTACTGACCAACCAACAATAGCTTGGTGTGTGTGGCGGCCTCAACTGTGGCGGGTGGCGGGTGGCGTGCTGTGATCGCGAAGCAAACAGGCCCAGCCTACACATTTCACTCCAAGAGCAAAAGACTCGAATTCAAGGACCTTATTTCCTTTTTTTATTCAGGTATAAATATGGAGAATGTTTCCTTTTTTAGATGAGATGCATATATTAATATATTTTTCCGTTAGTTGAAGGTTTGGCGTGGATTTTTTTTTTGAGAAGATGGAATTTATTCTAATGGATGTGGTTGGACCTGGAATTTATTCTAATAGCTTGAACTCTTATGGAGATGAAACCCAAAAGAATCTCGTTGGGACGTAACCCTCTTAGCGACGCACCATGTCGGAACCTGAGTATAATGTTAAATAAGAATCATGACTAGGGGCTCATGTTGAGTTTTAACTCTAGCCTATCCCAACTTGCCTAGGACTAAAAGACTTTATTGTTGTTGCTGCTGCTGCTTGAACTTATCAGCCTGATTTATCAGTTATGGTACAGTATTTTTCTCTCACAATAAATCAGCGAACAATACTTTTCAGTCTGACATTTCAGCGAGACGCACGGGGCTGAAATTTTTGTGAAGCAGCAGCCTGCATAGTAGACCACGGGCTACGTGCAATGTGGAGCCCACTGGTCACTGGTGGGCTTTGTTGTGGAAAAGCATGTGTTACAGTGGCGAAGCTACGTGATGTGGTCGCGTCGGCCGACCCCAACGACTCAGCGACAGCCTCACCTACTCTACAAATTTTGACCAGCACAGACCCCAGCAAAAAAAACTGTTTGACCCTGATAAACCGCAACGGCAACCCAGCAGACTAGCGTGGCGACTGGCTAGGCTTGCGATGCGACTGTGCAAGCCGCATAATAAACCAAAGGCAAGAGGCAAGCCCAGTAGTCTCGGCCTTTTTAGCCTTCATAAACGTGCTGTATCAGCACAGCTGAAGCCTAAAAGGATTCAACTTGCATAATTTAGAGAATATTTTAATTAGATAAATTCTAAATCGCTTATATCACTGTTTAAGCCCCAAAAATATTTTAAATCTAAATAGTCAACACAACTAAACAATCTTGGTAGTGAGATTAATATTTATATCAATAATGTACAAGCTTATATATTATACTATTATATCATTTGTTATTGAAATTATTTATAGTATTATATTATCACAAGCTAAAAGTTAATATCGCTGGTTACAATATAGTGAAGCCAATAAGCAGCGCACTGTGAACGTGCTCGTAGTGCGGTGGCCACGTCTCCGGTTGTGGAGCGTGCCCACCCAGGTTCGAATTCCAGTTGACGAACGGGTGTCGCATGGGGTTTTCCTCATATTTGTTTTGTGCAGGTCCTGGACACTCGCGTGGCGCTACAGGACGTTTGAGGTGTATAGGTTATACCTTCTAGGAGTGTGCGTGTGTGTGGTGGTGTGAGTGTGTTATGTAGAGTAACACTAGGAGTCCAGGCTCAAAATAAGCAGCGCATCATCCAGACTATTTGAGTTAATATCGCTGGTTACGACAAGGGAGAATTATCTATTTGGCACTGAAACAAATCAGTGTTTCGTATTTGGCACTCGAAAATTTGAACTTTCTTATCTGGCATCAAGTTGAAATATTCTTTCGTAAATGGCACTGCCGTCCATTTTCATTGATCAATCTGTTAGTTGACGGATTTGACCATGTCAGTATTTTTCCCTATATCCGATGTACCCCTAGACTCCCACGCTGCTACGCCTCTACCTCCCTCCACGCCGCCCATGCAGCCGCCGCTGCCGTCGCAGTTGCTCCCATCGCCTCCCCTTCCTCTCTCCCTCACCCTCTCTCTCCCGAGGTGGTGGCGCTGTGGTGGGCCCCGAACGTGGCGGCCTCCATGCGCTGCGCGTGGCCATGGGCCCCTGCGCCGGGCGAGCCTGGCTCAGCATGGCGCGCCGCCGTCACGCCGCCTCTCTCTCTCCCCTCTCCCGGTGTGCCGGCTCACCGTCTAGGCCCGCCACGCTAGCTGTCCTCTAGCGAGGTGGCGCGCCGCGGCGCCGCGGCGCCCCGGCATGGCACGGGCGCCCCCACCATCCCATCTCCCTCTCCAGAGCGACCTCGTGGAGGTGATGCTGGAGCTGGACGAGGAGTCCATGGTGGTGCGCAGCGTCACGCCCACCACCGCGGCGCTGTACGGGACGCCCACAATGTCGCTGCCTGGCGCGGGGGCGGCGCCGCAGGCGGCGCACACGTCGGACGGCCCGCGGAGCCTGAGTCGGTGCTCGTCGACGTCGTGGCGGATCCGCAGGAAGTTCGCATGGCTGCGGTCGCCTTCGCCGTCGCTGCGCCGTCCCCCTCCCCCGCCCGAGGCCGCGGCCGCCGCGACGTCCTCGGACCAGCAGGTGGTGCGGGAGGCGGCGCTGGCGGCCCGCGAGCGGCGGCGCGTCCAGGCGCGCCTCCTGAACCGGTCACAGTCCGGGGCCCGCGCGCACGCTCAAGGGCCTCCGGTTCATCAGCCGCACCACCACCGACGCCGACGGTGACGCTGCGCTCTGGCGCCCCGTGGAGGAGCGCTTCAACGCGCTCGCCACCGACGGCCTCCTCGCCCGCGACGACTTCGGCTACTGCATCGGTATGCACGTTCGTTCGTCCGAACTAGCCATGAACTGCTGCAAACAAGGGTATTCATGTCTTTTTGCTAGTCACTTGACACCGTTACTGTCCTAAATGGACGGCAGTGCCATTTACGAAAGGAAATTTCAACTTGATGCCAGACAAGAAAGTTCAAATTTTCGAGTGCCAAATACGAAACACTGGTTTGTTTGAGTACCAAATAGATAATTATCCCTTACGACAATGTACTACGGTGCATTTTTCTTCTTCCTTTATATGGTCAAATTATGTTAAAACTTAGTTTGAGGTTTTTTTGGTATTTTTATGTTGTGATAAGTGGTCTGATTCAAATTATGTTAAAACTTAGTTTGAGTTTTTTTTTGTATTTTTATGTTGTGATAAGTGGTCTGTTCTCTTGTCTAAAAGGGACAAAGCTAGATTTATTCTTTTATTAAAAAATATCATATGTTTGTATCGGCCCCGGTGATATTTTATCCTGTCTTCGCCCCTCATGTGTTACAACTTGCGGGTGCTGTCAGTGCCGTCCAAGCCGGACCATCGGTAGTGCCGTCCAGATGCAGACTTGGGCCTTGTTTACGAGTTTTTTCGCTCTCTCTCCATCACATTAAATCTTTGAATACATGTATGGAGTATTAAATATAGATAAAAAAATAACTAATTATACAGTTTGTTTGTAAATTACGAGACGAATCTTTTGAGCCTAGTTAAACCATGATTGAATAATAATTGTCAAATACAAATAAAAGTGCTACAGTATTAAATACTGATTTTTAACCTCAATGTAAACAAGGCCTTGAGAAATCTGAAGCTGTGCATTGTCAGACCGTGTTGCGTCTCGTAGATACACTCGAATCGTCCGAGTAAGCACTAGAGAGGCCCAGAAAATGCACAATCCAATATGCAAGCTTTTGAAAATAGAAAATTTGAAGTGCAGATTAGACTCATGATGCTTCACTACTACATAAATGTTTTTTTTAGGTACGGCTCGTAACCTTTTGTAGGGGCTGTTTGGCTAGTCGCCCCTACTAAACCGTCTCTACAAATCATGTATTTGTAGGGACGGTTCCCAGGCCGCCCCTATAAATCGATTTGTAGGGGCGGCTGATATAATACATGTTTGTTGGGGCGGTTCAATCTAGAACCGTCCCTACAATACGTTTTCCCGTAAAAAAATCAAATTTACAATTCAAATTCGACCAGAACAATGTTTGTTTCCACGTATTCCATCCAGCGTCCGCGTTGCCGAACGCCCCACGACCAGCGTTCCGAACCGCGTTCGCGTTGCCGAACGCCCCGCGACCAACGTTCCGAACCCCTTAGACTACAAGCACAAGAGTATTATATAAACTACAATTACAAGTCCAATTCACAAGAATATATACAATCCATCATTAAATATATAAATTCCATACACATTGTTATCAACGTCCTAGAGCTAGCATTTCAGTCTCACGAAGGTGTTGTTACTGAGAAATTCTACCTAAGTCAGACTCTCGGTCATGGTAGACGCCTTTGATGTGTACAATCTGGTCCAATATGAAGTTGCAAAGGTCGCCGACGAGTTCTAAGAGTCGGTCATCCTTGTATGGGTCTCTTTTCATTCATTTCTCTTCTTTCCACTACAAGAGAACAAGTTTTGGTTTAGTATTTCATACCATGTACGAAGTATTTATACTACGGGTGAAGAGGTTTAAACTTACCCTTAAGGGATGTCTCCTGTAGGCACCGATATTACTCATCATAGAACATATATAGTATCCATAATGTACACTCCCAGGCTTATATTTGGGGCACTGTGTGTTTTGCATATGAAAATATTAAGTAATGCTTTTAACAGCCATGTAATGGAGTACTGAATAAGTAAGTTACACTTACCGCACATAGTGTTTTTATAGCCAGCTTTTCCTTCCTTGCTGGATCATGCCTTCCGTGATGTGTAGTGACATAGAACATAAATGCACTGTTCGAATTATTTTAGCAAATACAACTTGTTAGTATCCAAAAGTAAACGTTACAAGTATGTATACAAAAATATAAGCTAATGAGGATTGTCGATATGTATATATCTTGAGAATCAATATGAAATCTTTGTATGTCACCGGGTCTCTATCTATTGAATCAAAGACCCATGCCATACTCCTCCCGACATCGACGGCTATACAAATCCAGTGGTTGCTACATAGATTTAATCATAGAACTAGATAAGCTCTTTTGCATCGAATAAAATATATCGAACAAAGCTTTAAGTATAGAGTTGAACTTACTTGAAGTTGTATGGTAGCCATATAGTAGAGTGCTGTTGGAGAATTTTGAAAGCCAGGGCAATGTATGCCGTAACCTTAAGGGACTCTTCCCTTAGTTTCGCCGTACGGATGTGCTCTTTCTCTCGAAGAGTCTTTGCAGCAGCTAGCTCTTTGACATCTAGTTTCCACTGTTTAGGGTAATTAAAATTTGTTTGGGCTATAGCTTGAGGGTCTGTATATCCGTCTTTCACACTTGGCATTTGTTTGATAATGTGTACTTGCATTCTACAAATCACGGCGTGGGTTAGTTACAAAAAAATTCAAAGATTACATTCATATCAACTCAGGAGGACAAGGACTTACAGGCACCACGTGCGAATTAGATTCATCTCCATTGCTCCCAGGTGAAAGCATGTCTGCATGTCATTGAAGTCAAAGACAATTTTCCCGGCTGGGCTTCCAAATGTGCTTGTGGGGAAGCATGCTTGTATGAGGTCTATGCTCGTTGGGAGAACACGCAAGTACCAATCATGGAACCTTCTCATTCCAAGTGGTAGGCGTTGTATGTCCCGGTTTGATAGGAAGGGCTTGCCTCTTTCATATGTTTTTGGGCAATCCTTGAACCATTTGATGGCATCAACATTTGGATACTGCTTTACAATTTGGTGGAGTTTGCTAATGACGGCCTCCTCAGATTCCCGTGATGGGACTTTTTTAACTTGGTTCTCAGGCATGAACTGGTCATGAGAATACCACTTGGACACCGACGAGACGTCTTTCATCGGAACAGAAACTGGCCTTATGGTTCTTTCGAAGTTCTCATTCAGGCACGTCATCATCTTCTTGTGCATCACCTTCTTCAGGAGGCACTTGTTGTTCATGTATCGGCTGTGCTTGTTGAGAAGACTGTGGCATCTCATCATGCACTTGCTCGGTACGAGCTGGAGAAGGTTGTGGCATCTCATCAGGCACATGCTCGCTAGGAGGCGGGGAAGAATGTGATTGAAAGCATCTAGGTCCCTAGTTGGGTTTTGGTGATTAATGACAATACATGATTACTATGACTAACGTGTATTTTGCAGAGGCTATTAAGTTAGGTCATGATAATGGAGATCGATTGGGCAATCATGGTGGTCATGCCCCTACGATGGAAATCGTTTTGGTTTTCAAAGAATGGACGACAAGGTTAAGGATGGACTAGTTCTAAGTGTCGTTTGGTATTGAAGAGACACTTAGAGTAGTTTAGGACTTTGTTTTTCCTTTGGCCGTACTATTAAGGGGGGTATGGACAGATAGCTTGACCTAGGTGAGTTTAGTGAGTTAGATGTGGTGCACACTTGTTAAAACTAGCACTAGGTAGCTCTAAAATAGCCCTTAGATCCAATGGAGCAAACTTCATTCACGTATGATCGAGAGTTGAAAGTGAATGGAGGGTAAAATGCTGACCGGACGCTGGTTCCGGGTTGACCGAACGCTGGCTCAGAGTCCGGTCAGTTCATTTGACCAAGGTGAAATCGTCTGGCGCGACCGGACGCTGAGAGGTGAAGTGACCGGACGCTAAGGGTCAGCGTCCGGTCGACTCCAGTAAGGTTCTAGAGAGGGAAAATCACGACCCGACATGTCCGGTCAGCGTCCGGTCACACTTTAATCACTGGAGTTCAGGGTGAACTGACCGGTGCATCCGGTCAACATGACCGGAGCGTCCGATCACCCCGCAGAGGCACATAACGGTTCGTTTTTCAGCCGATGTTATAAATACCACCACCACTCATGTGTGGAGGTACTTTTGCTCATTCCAACAGCTGAGAAACACCTTTGAGAGTGCCAAGAAGAGCAAGGTCCTAGTGAGGTGATTGAGATTTGAGAATCCCAAAGAGAGCCCTCATTAGTGAGATCAAGAGTAGCAAAGTGTGTATCCACCCTTCTCATTAGGCTTGTCGTGGTCAAGTGAGAGTTCGTGCTTGTTACTCTTGGTGATCGCCATCACCTAGACGGCTTGGTGGTGATTAGGAGCTTGGTGATTGTTGACACAAAATGTGACGCACTGTGCCGCACACACAGCAAGCCGAAAAGCGTAGCTTCAATCGGGTGCCCGGGTGCTTCGTGATCCGGAACGTGCCAGTCAGTTTGACCTGAAAGAAACTGACAAGGGATAAAACAGTTAAATGTCAAACCGGAACATGTCGGGTGAGACCAAACAGTTTCGTATATACGCCCTGAAGTTACTTACAACGACATACGACTATAGGAAGTCATATCGCCAACAAGTTTATAAATCATTGACTAATCGTAGGATGGACATACGTAAAGATCTGATTGCCGAATGCATATGCATGGGAAGACATGTTTGAACAAGTGAAATTGATTATGCGTTAATGCATATCCAAGCTCAAACAATCCGGCCGAGTTGGGGTCCATGAAGAAGGAACGTGTAGATAAACACGATTAAGCCAATCTAAAACACAAATGCTCCGCCGCAGACGACACCTAGTTTCGTCAAAAACTTAAACGTGATTAACATACATGAACCCACAACATGTGACAATCTAGATTAAAATAATTCAGCCATTACGAGCATGTTATCTATTTGCAAAGGTATTATGAAAGTAATGATCATTGAAGCTCGAATAAAACCATAGAAGAGGCCGAACAATATCAATCTAGATTGGGCAAAAGTGTGTTACAAATATATAAAATATTTAAAACATGCAACACAGGATAACTTGATGAATCTATTTAGATTTTGCCGTAATCTAATAGAGCCGATAAACATCTTGCTTCCACTAAGCATATTGAGCAAGCGCGCCGCATACGGTATCTACTCATAAACAAAGTATAAGCAAAGACTTCTTGATTGTCAAGCAAAGATCCGCCATACGATCATTGAAAACAAACAAGACTACTTGCATCACGTCTAAATCCACCGCATGATACTAAACATGATAACAAGGTTGCCGGAACTTACGGAGGTCGACGGATCGATGACTCCTCTCAAGAAGAACTTCGGCGACACGACAAAAGGACTCGAAAGTTGGCACGGGGCCGGTTGTATTGATTTGGTTGTGAACGCCTATTACAATGGTCGAGGGTCAATATTTATACCCTAGACGAAACACGAGTCCTAAAAGACTACGATTTACAAAGGAACTCTTAAACAAACTTGGAAACTACGATTCCTTGCCCCAAACTCTCAGAGTCCTTTATTATTACAACTTTCATCTTTTCGATCGGCTTTGCTTGCCATCTTACGCTTTCCCGAATGGAGTCACCACCTTTCAAGTAACCGACCGCACAAGCATTTAGCCGACCGCTTTCGTTTTGTTTGTCGAATGTCCTTCTTCCCACATGCGGGCCCACCTTGACTAGCCGATCTTGGAAATCTTCCCACGGTGGCACGGTAACATGTACGTATATATTTGCTTGGACGCATCTTTATTGGCTTGCATCTTCACTAATCACTACGCCGGCAACTGAGGATCGTATTATTTCCTTCATGCATGGACTCTTTCTTTAATCAAGAAGCTTCACATCTCCATCCAAAGATATATTTGATTTATTTCCTTATGCAGCCGGCCAAACAAATATTAAAATATCCCTTCCTCGTTAATCGATCTTAATCTTCTTCGGCACCCATGTCAAGCATAGCTCGTATAGCACTTGGCCTCTCATCCTTTTCCATTTACCTTGCCGGTTGCCCAATAATGCATCACGATATGTAACAAACAAGATGGTAGGCACATCAGAATCGCCATTTGTTTGACCTTTGTCGCTCCCCATTAATTTCTCGAGCATGAACGACTCCATCGTATATATCTCATCGGCTTTCGAGTCATGGTCATTATCGGAGAGATTTTCTTTTTACGTTACTACCGCTTTCTTCCCAATTACCAAATTTTGGTGTCAACACAGGCCCCCTAGTTCGAGTATGAATTTTCATGCTTGAACTATTTCAATCCGATGGTCTTCTTTCGTGAGTCGACGATGACATCGATTGCAATACTTGGCCTTGATGATTTGCTTGGTATGACTGTTCATCCGATTTAGCCGATTAAGAGGTGGCCCCGAGTTTATAACTATAATCGGCTCTCAAATCACCTTTGGTAAAGAGTGAAGAATTCACTAGCAACAGATTACCTTATTCCAAGCCTCACCCACACATGTGAACTCAAGTGTCTATCACACCATCTTGGGTGGTTGAAGAATAGAACGGATTAGAATCCGGTCATCCTCACTTCTCCCGCCGAGAAAACTTGGGGTTTTTTTTTTTTTTTTTTTTTTTGAAAGATTTTTAAAAAAATCAAAACATAGCTTTGCTCCCCAAATGATTCTCTCAGATCGCTTTCTCGGTGTGCATTGTTCCTTATCAAAGCATTGCTTTGTCTCTCTTTATTCTCGCTTCTAAAAAGCCTATGTGGAGTTCGGTAGGGATAAAAATATGTAGCCTACTTACCTTGCATATATTGTAAGGTCAAATCTCGGATCCTGTGAGAGAAGTGTCATACTCTTAGATCAAGATGTGCATGTGTGTGGAATATTTGGTGGCTAACCTAATTCTACTATGCTCTCTGAAATATATTTCTCTCTTGTGGAATATTTTTTTGCGAGAACATGGGTTATCTTTATTCTCATTTCTTTTTCTTTTTCTCCTTTTTACTTTGGACCTCTTTTGTGTCTATCTTTTATATTTTGCATAACCCATGTCTCTTTTTACAACAACTTTTGAGAGAAATATTATCAAGAACTAGGAGCATTTATTATGATAAAATCTAGCAAATATATTTTTGTCTTCCCAAAGGTGTAGGAGCGAGAACACTTTGAGTGGATGAAAACATGTTTTTACGTACTTCAAAATATAGAAGCAACACACATATATGGCGTGTACGTGATTTTGATCTTGGGAGCATGATAAATCTCCCATCAAGGGTCAACAAGACTTGACCAAACTCAACAAAGAGCAAGCACTAATGTAAAAGGTTTTAATGAGACTAATATATAGCTCGGTAGGAAATTCAACATCATTGAGGAGACAAGCTATTGATTTTGAATTTTGTAAGAAAATTTCCCAAGTACTTTGCAAAAAGAAGCAATGTTTCTTTCATCATACCATATCTCATTCATCAACTACTTAGATAGCATGCTTACCCTATGATAGATTGTTCACAAGTGATAGGAAAAGCAAGGACTAAAAAGAATAATATGCGAGCCAAGCACGTAAGGGCATGTACCTCATATCTGCATATACGCTCCTCCATTTTAAGCCAATAAATGCCTTCACATGGGATTCATAATGATACTTTTACCAGTACACTTATCAATTTCTTTGCATCTAGAATCTTTATATGCTAACGCAAAGGTGTTGTCGCTTTTTCCACCTAGACATGATTAATAAGCAGCGGAGAAGCTTGGGCATCAATAACCCCAAACATCATATATTCGATCAGGCCTTCAACCTTTATGCTTGAACATTATTTTTCCAATTATTATAATATAATAGCCATGATTAATACTAAAGTTAATCGGCTTTCTTTAAATAACTCCATTGGCTCAATATTTAATCGGTCAACCTCTTTTAATCTGAATGCCGATACTCTTCCCGAATAATGATTAATCTGTTAACTTTGGCTTGCTTCCGTGAAAGGCAATGTGATAATATCGTTGGTGACGGCTGGGTATACAAACCGAACCAATCTAATTACCGCCAAGTAAGTGCTTGCCGAATGAACCGAGATTTGAATTGGCATTGAACTCGATTGTGCAGAATATCTCCTTCATTGGTTTCGAGGTTGTCCAATCGGTCATTGAAATGTCAATAATTAATTAAAGAATGCGAGCCGATATCGATCGTCTAGTTGAGAGGGCTTGAATCAAAGAATCGACTTGTTGGTTGTAGAATCACATTAGCTTAGCTATCCGACATAGAAGAGGAAATAGCCGATGCAAGGATTTCTGAGACATTTGTTCCCTTCATGAAGTCCTGTCTTAGTCTCGATATCAATCCGCCATGTATCTCTCATCTTTTCTCATGGCGTGCAAGCTTCCTAAATATTCTAATAGCTGCCAATCTCCAATATGATTGCTACTTTCCAAACCATACATCGATCCTAAACTTTCCAATGTGAAAACAAAGAGTGAGAATAATCACCGTCTAGGCTACTAGCTCGAACACATGCACACATATGTGACATGTAGAATATTGGTTTCGATGATAAACTTGCAACAAATCTCTTCGCTCATTCAGCCTTCTTCATAATTAATTTGGCACCGAATTCATTTGAATAGTGTGTAGCCGATAGATATACCTCATCGCCTTCACCGCCTTTGATCTTTAATTGCCAAATTCACCTTTACGGATCATGCACACATAACCTTCGTCGGCTACCGCTTCATCATAGGTCCATAGAAGATCAATTACTGGGTCATCATCGATGGTGTTATCGGTGACTACTGTATCGGATCCACCCAAAAGTTCCAGATATATGTACGTGCAAAAAGTATTGTGTCGAGCCGATTCTTTTCTTGAATGTACCGATTCCTTCAACGGACTCCTTTCTTGAAGATGTTCCTTTGTAGTCCGCTCTCGGCTAATATTCCATTGGTCCATCGGCTCTTTGCTCACCCTTGCCGTAGTCGGTGTAGTTGGTGAACACGGTGCTCATGGTCACGCTTCAGCCCAGCTCCGTTAGTATGATGTCCAACGTGCGCGTCCGTCGCGTCATCCACCACGATATCGATTTCTGGCCGCACGTCATTCACCCCGTCGTCGATCACATCGCAGATGTGTTTCTAACTCGTAGTCGCTTCACGATTTTGTACTTGTGCTCCGAAATATCCGGCATGGATCCATTCACCTTAATCCTATTCGCTTCATTTGAAAAGTGCTAGTGAAGCTTGTCGATCGACCGTGTCCATCGCCGGTCTTGTTGTAGTCTTGCGGGGTAGTGGGACAGTACATATTAAGGCATCGCACCGTCTCCTTGTCGATAGCTAGCTGATTGCCGATGATCATCTTCATGTTCATGTCCGGTGGAGAGCGCGCTAGGCGATCTATTTGCTTTGTTTGTGCCACGGCGAAACGAACCGCGCGCAGAAGTCGATGAATTAACATGGCATCATTGGGCGCTCTACTTGCTCGGGGGACCGCCAAGATGAAACACCGCAATGGCGTAGTCTGCCGATTAGTGGGTAGGTCTTCTTTCTCGCTATTAAGCATTTGCATGTAACTAGCCGATAGCATGAACATCGGCTTCCTTCAACTTGAGTCATTTCGGATAATTCTTTATTACTACTCATTGGTATTTTCATTCATCACCGCACACAGTCACTCAAGAGGAGTTGATGGATGGAGGCTTTCAATATACTCCTTCCGTGGGAGTATTAAAATAATCACCGATTGTGTTATCCATTGCTTCATCGGCTATTGAAATCTCTCTTCCTTGCTAGCGATCATCGTACGTACCACGGACTTGTAAATCGGCACTAGACTCCTCGAACACGATCTCGGCTCTTAGTTTGGAATATTCCCAAAGTTCTTCTATAGCCGACTTCTTATACATCTGGACTTGGAGCCGTCGGAAGTAAGAGAGCGCTATCCCAACAGATCTCGAGATACGTGTATATGCTTTCCTTTTCTTACACGGCCTCTTGAGAGTCCAAATTACGTAACTTTCCCTTTTTCTAACATGTCATTTAATTTCTTTGCATAGCCCATCAAATAATATTTTATAAATCTGATCTCTTCCTAGCGGCTGATGCTTACTTGCATGTCGTCTATATGCACGTCTGCTGGTGCTGCTATATCTTCCACCTTGTACTTGATGTAGATTAGATGGTCGTGTAATATGCATATAAATTTGTAGCTTATCTCCACCGCACATCCTGAATTTTCTCCTCAAGACTTCCACAATAGCAACACGTGGTCTGAAGGTAGCAGACAAATGGCACATTACACACACAAGGTTCACCATCGGCTATTTCTGCATCCAAAGCCGACGTCCCAACAATCCATCGATCAATGCTATTTAAATATAGCTCGAGCACTTTTCAATACATATCATGGGTGGGGCTTGGCATGCGCCGCCATCATACAATCCAATCAGCCACCTCTATAAAACCTCTGGGCAATATATCAGAGTCACAGAGAGTCGCCCCTGTGATAGCCGATAGTCCATCAATCGGCTCTTCAACAGCTGATAGTATACACCAATACTCCAGTTAATGAAAACAACCTTTCGAACGTATTGGCTGCTTACAAATCTGACAGTAAAATATCTCCATCGGCCAATTTTAATATGTTTGCCGATCAACGCCCTCATGTATTGTTGCCCCTCGACGTAAATCTTGCGGACTTCATAGGTTTTAACAATCCTTGCCAATCGGCTATTATCGGCATCATCGGCCCAAACACTTGATTACGGTAAACTAACTGCTTTCTTGGGCCGATGAGGATAGCAGCGGATTGATGACATCGTAGTCCCGCTAATATATAGGATAAAATATTTCGCGACTGCGCGACAAAGACCAACATGCGAGTGGCAACCATTCAAGTCTTGCAAACCGAGCGACTTCATGCTTCAAAATCTAAGGGCCGATGATGGTCTTTTTCCATCGGTAGATATTCATAATGTATCATAAGGATGTCGTTGTTGTTGTAAACCGCCATGACGATTGTGGTGTCCCACGGGGGGCGTGCCAAAAAGTGTGTTGACAAAAAATGTGACGATCGTGCGCATTACAACAAGCGAAAAGCGTAGCTTCAATCGGGTGCCGGGTGCTTCGTGATCCGGAACGCGTGCCGGTCGGTTTGACACGAAAGAAACCGACAAGGGATAAAACGATTAAATGTCAAACCGGAACATGTCGGGTGAGACGAGATAGATTCCGTATATACGCCCTCGGGTTATTTTACAACGACATACGACTATAGGAAGGCATGCGCCAACAAGTTTATAAATCATTCGCTAATCGTAGGATGGACATACGTAAGATCTCGATTGCGAATGCATATGCATGGGAAGACATGTTTGAACAAGTGAAATTGATTATGCGTTAATGCATATCCAAGCTCAAACAATCCAAACCGAAGTTGGGGTCCATGAAGAAGGAACGTGTAGATAAACACGATTAAGCCAATCTAAAACTGCGTACGCGAGACGACACCTAGTTTCGTCAAAAACTTAAACGTGATTAACATACATGAACCCACAACATGTGACAATCTAGATTAAAATAATTCAGCCATTACGAGCATGTTATCTATTTGCAAAGGTATTATGAAAGTAATGATCATTGAAGCTCGAATAAAACCATAGAAGAGGGCGAACAATATCAATCTAGATTGGGCAAAAGTGTGTTACAAATATATAAAATATTTAAAACATGCAACAACAGGATAACTTGATGAATCTATTTAGATTTTGCCGTAATCTAATAGAGCCGATAACCTGCCTTGCTTCCACTAAGCATATTGAGCAAACGCTTTTGCCGCATACGGTATCTACTCATAAACAAAGTATAAGCAAAGACTTCTTGATTGTCAAGCAAAGATCCGCCCATACGATCATTGAAAACAAACAAGACTACTTGCATCACGTCTAAATCCACCGCATGATACTAAACATGATAACAAGGTTGTCGGAACTTACGGAGGTCGACGGATCGATGACTCCTCTCTCAAGAAGAACTCGGCGACACGACAAAAGGACTCGAAAGTTGGCACGGGGCGGTTGTATTGATTTGGTTGTGAACGCCTATTACAATGGTCGAGGGTCAATATTTATACCCTAGACGAAACACGAGTCCTAAAAGACTACGATTTACAAAGGAACTCTTAAACAAACTTGGAAACTACGATTCCTTGCCCCAAACTCTCGAGTCCTTTATTATTACAACTTTCATCTTTTCGATCGGCTTTGCTTGCCATCTACGCTTTCCCGAATGGAGTCACCACCTTTCAAGTAACCGACCGCACAAGCATTTAGCCGACCGCTTTCGTTTTGTTTGCGAATGTCCTTCTTCCCACATGCGGGCCCACCTTGACTAGCCGATCTTGGAAATCTTCCCCCACGGTGGCACGGTAACATGTACGTATATATTTGCTTGGACGCATCTTTATTGGCTTGCATCTTCACTAATCACTACGCCGGCAACTGGGGATCGTATTATTTCCTTCATGCATGGACTCTTTCTTTAATCAAGAAGCTTCACATCTCCATCCAAAGATATATTTGATTTATTTCCTTATGCAGCCCGGCCAAACAAATATTAAAATATCCCTTCCTCGTTAACTGATCTTAATCTTGCTGGCACCCATGTCAAGCATAGCTCGTATAGCACTTGGCCTCTCATCCTTTTCCATTTACCTTGCCGGTTGCCCAATAATGCATCACGTATATGTAACAAACAAGATGGTAGGCACATCAGAACTGCCAGCTGTTTGACCTTTTGCTGCTCCCCATTAATTTCTGAGCATGAACGACTCCATCGTATATATCTCATCGGCTTTCGAGTCATGGTCATTATCGGAGATTTTCTTCTTTTTACGTTACCAGCCGCTTTCTTCCCAATTACCAAATTTTGGTGTCAACAGTGATCATTCGGAGAGCTTGTGGATGACCCAACTCAAGTTGTGAGCGGTTGTGGGTGATTCACCGCGACGGAGAGTCAAAGAATCAACCCGTAGAGAGCACTTGATCCTTGCGTGGATCAAGGAGGATCTACACCCTTGCATGGGTGCTCCAATGAGGACTAGTAGGAAGTGGCAACTCTCTGATACCTCGGCAAAACATCGCTGCGTTCCTCCTTCTCTCTTTACTTTGAGCAATTTAATTCTTGCCATTTACATTTCTAGAATTGCTATGCTAGAGTAGGATTGGAACTTAGGGTGCTAAACTTTTGTGCGTTAGATCAATAGAAACACTTTCTAGGCACAAGGGGTTAATTGGGCTACCCGTAGGATTTAATTATTGCAAAGAAATTTAGAATTAGCCCAATTCACCCCTCTCTTGGGCATCTTGATCCTTTTAATTGGTATCGGAGCCTCGTGCTCACGTATTTAGGCTTAACCGCCTAGTGAAAGATGTCTCATGGGGATGGACCTCCTCCTATCTTTGCAGGGGATGATTTTCCATATTAGAAAATCCACATAGAGGCGTATCTAAAAGCTCTAGATGTTGGAATACTTAGAGCCGCCATACAAGGTTTCCCAAAACCTCGAGATGCGCACACCCCACAAGGCGATGAGTTGAATTACAAAAAATAGAATGCAAAGGCTAGAAACACCATATTTAGAGGCCTTTGTAAAGATGTGTTCAACCGGGTGAGGAACCACAAAGACACCCATGCACTATGGTCAGACGTTTGTGCACTCTATGAGGGAACAAAGAGTGAGCGTGAGGAACACTATCATCTTGTCATGAAAAAGCTTAACTCTTTTGAAATGCTTCCTAAAGAATGTGCTAATGAAATGTATTCACGTTTGAATGTTCTTGTAGAGGAAGTCAATGGGCTTGGACTAACTCAAATGCAACCATCCGATGTTGTAAGAAAGATCTTGAGTGTCCTCCCCATTGACAAATATGGGCACATTGTGACCGTGCTTCATCAAGGTGATCTTTCCACCGCTACACCGACACAAATCTTGGGAAAGATCAATGCTCATGAGATGTACATACACATCACACCTCAAGATGGCTCATCCTCTAACAAGAAGAAAGAAAAGGACTTAGCATTCAAAGCAAGTCAAGAGAAGGGCAAAGCAAGACTTGAGTATGAGAGCTCAAGTGATGATGAAGTTGATGATGCAAGCCTTGCTCTCATTGTGAGAAAACCCGCCAAGATGCTAAAGAAGCTCAATAAGAGTGGCATCAAGTTTGATGGCAAGAAGAAGACATTTTTCACTAGCTCTAGAAGGAAGCCAATCTCCAAGATGGATTGCTACAATTGTGGAGAACTTGGTCATCTAGCTCACCAATGCATAAAGCCCAAGAAAGACAAGTTCAAGAACAAAAACAAGGGCAAGAAAAATGACTCAAGTGATGAAGATGAGAAGATGAAAGACAAGCCATACAAGAAGAGAGATGGCAAGAAGGACTTCCACAAGAAGAAGAAGAGTGAAAAGGCATATATTGTCGGTGATTGGCTCAGGGACATTGATTCATCTAGTGGCTCATCCGATGATGATAGTGACAACGAGAAGGTGGCCGCTATTGTTAGTGACTCATCATCTTCACCGCCACTATTGCCATCATCCTCTACACACCTATGCCTTATGGCCAAGGTTGAACGCAAGGTATCAAATGATGATGAGAGTAGTGGTGATAAACATGATAGTAATGATGATAGCGATAGTGATGATGATGAATATGAATCACCTTCTTATGATGATCTTGTTAAATTGCTAAATAAATACTCCAAGATCATTATAAAGACTAGAGCTAAGAATGACAAGCTAGAAGCTAAAATGATTCTCTTTTAGCTAAATGTGATATAGCCAAAAAGGCTAGTGTTGAGCTTAGAGAAGCAAATGAAGCTATGTCATCCAAACTCAAGGAGCTCAAATATTCTAAGAAAGAGCTTAAAGATAAACATGATAAACTTGAGAGGATGCATAAAGAGCTCATCACTAGCCATAATATGCTAAAAGATGAATATACTACTCTTAAGATTAATCATGATAATCTTGTTATTGCTCAAGAATATTTATCCAATAAGCCACATGATGCTACTAACAATGTTGTTAAGATTGATATAGCTATATCATGTGATGATTTGATCGTTGAGAGCATTGAGCAAAGTTCTAGTAGCAAGGGCAAGCAAGTGGTTGAGGCCGATGATTATGATGAGTTTGTCAAGCTCAAGAAAGATCTTGAAGAAATCAAAAGCCACAACACTATTGTGCTAGAAACTCTTGATCATGATGGTGAGTTGATGCTTGAGAATGAGAAGCTCAAAGAAGAAAATAAGAAGCTCAAGGAAGAGAAAAACAATGATGCTCTTAAGGAAGAGAACAAGAAGCTCAAGTTGGAAAAAGAGCATCTCAAGATTGGTTTGAGCAAGTTCACTAGAGGCAAGTATCTTCAAAGTGAGCTACTAATGAACATCGTCATAAAGATGGATAGAAGTGGCGTTGGGTACATGGCAAACAAAGAGAAGAAGGCTCAAGCTCAACAACAACAAAAGCCAAAGCCAAAGAAGTGTTTTGAGTGTGGACAAGAAGGCCACTTTGCTCATGAGTGCTAAACTCCACCACCACAACCCTTGCCCAAGCATGCTAGACCTTTTGCCTTTAATGCTCACTACATTCTTAGAAAGGATTCTAGTAGAAAAATAAAAGTCATCTTCTTAGGACCTCCCAACAAGAATAGGCCTAAGAAAATTTGGGTTGCAAAGTCACTTATTGAGAATGTGAAGGGCCCTCAACAAGTTTGGGTTCCTAAAGCTTGATCTCTTGTGTGTAGGTGAACTACAAGACCGGTGGAAGTCATTGGGTTATTGATAGTGGTTGCACACAACATATGACCGATGATCCCCGTATGTTCACCTCACTAGATGAAGAAGTAGATGGACAAGAAAAAAATCATATTTGGAGATAACTCAAAGGACAAGGTTAAAGGATTGAGCAAAGTGACAATATCAAATGATCATTCTATCTCAAATATGCTATATGTTGCTTCATTGAGCTTCAACTTGCTATCCGTTGGACAATTGTGTGATCTTGGCTTCCAATGCTTGTTTACCGAGAAGGAAGTTGTTGTATCTAAGAAGGATGATGATCAAGTGATATTCAATGGATTTAGATACAACAACCTATATCTAGTGGATTTCACCTCCGAAGATGCAAATTTGAAGACTTACCTATTCACCAAAACAACATTTGGGTGGCTATGGCATAGAAGACTTGCTCATGTTAGGATGAGCTCGCTCAAGAAGCTAATGAAGAATGATTTGGTGAGAGGGTTAAAGGATGTGAAGTTTGAAAAGGACAAGCTTTGTAGTGCATGTCAAGCTGGCAAGCAAGTTGCAAATACTCATCCAACCAAAGCTTTCATGTCAACCACAAGAGTGCTAGAACTCCTTCACATGGACTTATTTGGACCAACAACATACAAGAGTTTGGGAGGAAATCTTTATTGTCTTGTGATTGTTGATGACTATTCAAGGTATACACGGGTATTCTTTCTTCATGACAAATCCAAAGTTGCATCTTGTTTCAAGAAGTTTGCCAAGAGAGCACAAAATGAATTTGAAGTGAAGCTCAAAAAGATTAGAAGTGACAATGGGAAGGAATTTGAAAACACAAACATAGAAGCCTATTGTGATGAAGTTGAAATCAAACATTAGGTCTCCGCAACATATACTTCTCAACAAAATGGTATAGTTGAGAGAAAGAACCGGACATCGATCACTCTTGCAAGAACAATACTAGATGAATACAACACCCCCGAAGCTCTATGGGCGGAAGCTATTAACACCGCATGCTATGTATCCAACCACCTATTCCTTCAAAAGTTCCTTGGCAAGACACCTTATAAGTTGCTCAATGAGAAGAAGCCGGACGTCTCCTTCTTTAGGGTGTTTGGTTGCAAATGATACATCTACAAGAAGCGGCAACACCTAAGGAAGTTTCAAAGATGTTGTGATATTGGTTTTCTTGTTAGTTTCTCATCAAAGTCCAAAGCATATAGAGTATTTAATCATGCCACCGGCTTGGTTGAAGAAACATACGATGTGGAATTTGATGAATCTAACGGCTCCTAAGGAGCATATGAGAATGTTGATGATGTAGGTGATGAACCATTGAAGGAGGCCATGAAGAACATTCCGGTTGGAGACATCAAGCCTAAAAATGATAAAGATGATGTACAAGTGATTGATCCACCTTCTCCATCAAGTGTGTCATAAGATGGTGAAAAAGATGGGAGAGTAGAAAATGAAGATACTCATATCTCCCATGATCAAATGGTGGTACAAGCACAAGATGTTGATGCTCCACAACCTCCTCCTCAAGTGGTCAATAGAAGAAATACACCTCTACTACAAGATCATCCACAAGATCTCATCATAGGGAGTCCATCAAATGGTGTAATGACTCGCTCACAAAAACTTGCTTCATTTATTGCTCATCACTCTTTTGTCTCTTGTTTTGAGCCTACCAAGGTAGAAGAAGCTCTTCAAGATCTGGATTGGATAAATACAATGCATGAAGAGTTGAACAACTTCACCCGCAATGAAGTTTGGACTCTTGAAGAACGGCCAAAAGGTGCAAGAGTCATTGCAACAAAGTGGGTGTTCCGAAACAAGCAAGACGATCAAGGCGTTGTTGTGAGGAACAAGGCAAGACTAATTACAAAGGGGTTCTCTTAAGTTGAAGATTTGGATTTTGGAGAGACCTTTGCACCGGTTGCAAGACTAGAACCCATCCGTATCCTACTTGCATATGCATCACATCATGACATGAAACTATATCAAATGGATGTGAAAAGTTTATTTTTAAATGGCTTTATTAATGAAGTAGTCTATGCTGATCAACCTCCCGGGTTTGAATACCCTAGATATCCTAATCATGTTTATAGGTTGTCCAAGGCGCTATATGGGCTTAAGCAAGCCCCAAGGGCTTGGTATGAGCCTTTGGGATTTCCTCATTGAGAAGGGCTTCACAATTGGGAAGATCGACACCACACTATTCAGCAAGAAGCTTGATGGATATATCTTTGTTTGTTAAGTGTATGTTTATGATATCATCTTTGGATCATCAAATGAAGATTCTTGCAAAAAGTTTAGTGAATTGATGTCGAAGGAGTTTGAGATGTCAATGATCGGAGAGCTTACATTCTTTCTTGGTTTTCAAGTCAAGCAAATGAGAGAAGGGATTTTTATCTCTCAAGAGAAATATACACATGATCTTCTCAAGAGATTCAAGATGGATGAATGTAAGCCAATCAAGACACCAATGCCAACTAATAGACATCTCGACCTAGATGAGGGAGGTAACACGGTTGATCAAACTCTCTATCGCTCTATAATTGGTAGCTTGTTATATTTAACCGCATCCAGGCCCGACATCATGTTTAGTGTGTGTATGTGTGCTAGATTTCAAGCTAATCCTAAGGAAACTCATTTGATTGCCGTTAAAAGAACCTTAGGTATCTTAAGCACACACCAAGCATTGGCCTTTGGTATCCCAAAGGAGCTATTTTTGAATTAGTTGGCTATTCCTATTCGGACTATGCCGGTTGCAAAGTTGATAGAGAAAGCACATTCGGAGGGTGCCATTTGCTTGGTAGACCACTTGTGTCTTGGTCCTCCAAGAAACAAAATAGTGTGGCTTTGTCCATCACCGAAGCGGAATACATTGCTGCGGGTGCTTATTGTGCACAAATACTTTATATGAAACAAACTTTGCTAGACTATGGTGTAGTTCTAGAAAAGTATCTCTTTTGTGCCACAATGAAAGTGCGGTAAAACTTGCAAATAATCTGGTTCAACACTCTCGCACCAAGCACATAGATATCTGTCATCACTTTCTTAGAGATCATATTGCAAAGAATGATATTTCACTAGAAGATGTAAGGACCGAGGATCAATTGGCGGACATCTTCACTAAACCGCTAGATGAGGCGACTTTTTGTCGATTGCGGAATGGGCTCAATGTTCTTGATTTTAGCAACTTCTCTAGAAAATGAGCTTATGTTGTTCCTTGCATTGCATTATAATATACAACATGTTTACTTTATGGTAATGCACTTAGGGCTTGTCTAACATGGTTAAGATAACCGCCGTAAAGCGTGTGAAGAAGCTTAACCTTGGATCGAACTTGACAAACAACTAGATTTACTTTCAAGTATTGCATTGCATATGCATGAATGTTGCTTTATTGTTTATCTTCAACTACCTTTTATTGACTATTTTCTTAAAAAGAATTATAGCCTAAGGCAAAATATTTTTGAAAACTTTGAGGGCTTGAGAGAGGTCACTCACATCAGTCCCAATTGGTGTTTATTTGGATCTTATTGGAGTTGGGACTTTATTGGGAACAGGCAGCACGAAGGACTTTGAAGATTTGCTGGAAAAAGAGTGACCGGACGCTGCACCGGACTCTGAAGTCCAGCGTCCGGTCAGTTCATAGGAGATGAACCTGCTGCGATGGAGTGACTGGACTCTGTTTTTCAGCGTCCGGTCAGATGGTGGTTCAGCGTCCGATCAAACAAACGCGATCAAGGCAGTGAGGACCGGACTCTGGCTGCGTCCGGTCGGGGTTCACCGGACGTGCTCGGTCGTGATTCCAGGAGTTTTGGACCTCTCTGGAATCGACTAGACTCTGAGTTGTAGTGTCCGGTCAGATGAAATCGTGCGGGTTCAGGACTTCTTCTCCGTTTCCTTTTCTGTCTCGTCGGGGGACCCCTTATAACCCAATCCATCGCACCATAACCCTTATCCCGCATCCCGCATCGCGCCGACATCGCCGCAGCGCCCTAGTCGCTGAGTCCACAGCTCGCCGCGCCGCCCTGCTCCCGCGCCTGGGCCACCGCGACCTTGCCCCGCGCTCGTGCCCAACGACCGCGCCCATGCCTTCACGCCGCTGCACCACCACACCCCGAGCCGCCGCGCCCTACTCACGCTGTGCCCACGCCGCTACTTGCCCATGTAGTGCCCTAGCGCCGTTGTGCCTATGCCCTGCTCCAGCGCCACCACACTGCCTGCTTCACCAGCGCCGCCACCAAAGCCCTGCCTGAACCCTAGCCGTCGATTCACTACGCCATGTGAACCCTAGCGTCACAGTGCCTCCTGGTGGTTCCCCGATTGTCGTTCCTCTTCTTTTCGAATCACCGGTTCGTCAGGTAGCAAGCCCTTGTTTCAAATTTCGTATCTATTGCTTGCTCTCTTAGGGTTTCGTATCTTTAGATATATTGTAAATTATTTATAAATCCGATCTATTCTAACGTGCAACGAGTCGGTGTTTCTGAGGTCTCAGTGGCTATTGTCAGTCAACTCAGGGCTAAGCTCGCGAGTACGGATCGAGGCCAAGCCTCGGAAGTGACAGTTGGCAGTTGATCTTTGTCAGCGGTAGTTGTTCTTTTCAGCTCCATCAGATGGCTCGTGTCAAGAATGTTGGAGGAGGTCCCGGTGATGAGGATCCGAGGCCCCCGCCTCGCCAGCCTGCAGATGCAAAAGGCAAGGCGATGAAGAAGCTGGCAACAAAGAAGCGGAAGTATCTAGATGTAGATATAGCTAGAGCAGTCGTAGTTGCAGCAGCCGCAGAGCGTGCAGAGGCAGGAGGTGCTTGGACTAGAGTCCATATCGTAGATCAGCTTTCACCAGTACAGAGGGCTGCACTTGAGCAGGTTGAGCGCTGTCATGGTGGTCCAGTTGGGACTATCATGGTTGGAGGATGGTGTGTTGCTATTGATAAGAGTTAGCCTCAGGGGGAGTCATAGCAGCAGCCATAGCCAGCAGAGCAGACTCAGGAGGAAGAGCAGGCCGAGGAGACAGAGCAGGCACCTCAGCCACAATTACGCCGCTCTGGTCAAACCCGTGCTCCAGTCACATCGAGGCCAGAGACACAGCGGAGGGGCTCTCATCCGCCTCCTAGACCACAGGGTCCGCCTCCAGTGACTCGTCTAGATTTGAGGGCCGCCACGGCCAAGCAGGTGCAGCAGCTCAGATTTGTGGACTTTGATCAGTGGTTTCCGCCGAGGCGGGATGAGCGTGCATCAAAGGGGGAGCTACACCCTTGCGTGGGTGCTCTAACGAGGACTAGTGGGGAGTGGCGACTCTCCGATACCTCGGCAAAACATCGCCGCGTTTCTCCTTCTCTCTTTACTTTGAGCATTTACTTTGAGCAATTCAATTCTTGCCATTTATATTCCTAGAATTGCTATGCTAGAGTAGGATTAGAACTTAGGGTGCTAAACTTTTGTGCGTTAGATCAGTAGAAACACTTTCTAGGCACAAGGGGTTAATTGGGCTACCCGTAGAATTTAATTATTAAAAAGAAATTTAGAATTAGCCCAATTCACCCTCCCCTCTTGGGCATCTTGATCCTTTCAGTGATATCTCTAGAATGTGGTGGTCATGAGACAATGAAAATATCTCCCCGACCTCAACAACTCGCTCCAAATTTTGGAGAGGGGGATGCGGCGAAGAAGCAGTCAATATAATGTCATGTTTGTGCCAGAGGATGAACTGCCCAATAACGTCTCCGAGTAACACCAGCCCCTCGGGAGTTGCGTAGTCTATCCTCCACTGCATGAACTCGGACTTCACGGTATGCACCTCGACCCTAGAGATTGTTGTCAGTTCTCGTGGAACTGGACCAGTCAAGCGGTTGTTTTGCTCCTCTAGTTTCCCGTGGAACTACAGACATGAAGGGACAAATGAGAGGATGTTTTTTGTGCTACTACTGGTAGTATTGCATGCATGTTACAAAGTACATGACATTTTGCCAGCTTCTTAAATTGGTTTACTTTCTCTAATATTAAGAGATCAGCAGAATTTCTCATTAAAGTTCAAAATTAAGAGCTACAGTGCTTTTCTACTGCCCTCCCTAAAGGAATTATCATAGTGGAATATGCTGTAATAAGACAGATCTTGTAATACAATATCCTATGTAACCCCACACCTACCACAAATAAGGAACAATAAAGTATCAGTTAGTATAATTTTCCCTTAATTAAACTTATTGCGTAATTTTTACACAATGAATTGAACTAAAAATTAGAGATGGACAGTTCTCAAATATTCAATCAGTTCTTTTGCTGATAGACGCAATGTGTTAGCATAGCAACAACAGGATAACAAGTTCCAATTCCAAATCCACTAGCTACAGTGAATTTAGGAAGGTTTCGACATCCAAGCATGATATTCTAGTTTGATGTGAGACCATGAGAAGTGCTCTTTTTCTAATTTTTCAGAGCCCACCACAAAATCTATTTAAATGAACTTCACTAATAACCGAAGATTACATTGGAATTTAAAATTTGTTAACCAAACATCTAGCCAAGAACATGTTAGCACTGACATCATTTTTATCAGTAGCTAGGTAAAATTGTTTATACTTTTTGCATTTGCATATGAAGCAGATCTAACTGTGATACATTTATATACACATTTTCAGTCTGTTTATACATTTATAATCAAACGACCAACCAGAACACCGTCTCGCTTCGCTCTCGCAGGACACACGCAGATCCAGTCACCGAAGCACTTCTCGCAAGGGGCGAGGACAACCGACATCTAGTAGAACCAAAAAATCGAGGCGAACGACAGACGGGACTGGTGGGAGGGATAGCGATGCCTCACCTTTGGAGCGCTTCCCGTCGGCATGTGCAGCGGCGTGCGGAGGGGCGCAGCGTGGGAGCAGAGAGGCGCCGTGGGGAGGGGCGCAGCGGGAGCAGGGAGGCCGTGGGGACGCCGTACTCGAAGCGGTGGAGCGTGCCGCCGCGGAGGAAGCAGTCGGGAGCAGGGAGGCGCTCGGGCTCTAAAACCCTAGCGCGAGCACCGTGGGCAGCATGACGGCGTCAGGAGGAAGAAGAGAGCACCCAGCACTGACGGCATCGGGAGGAAGAAGGGAGCGGCGTGCGGACGGGCGCAGCGTGGGAGCAGAGAGGCGGCGTGGGGAGGGGCGCAGCGGGAGCAGGGAGGCCACGGGGACGCCGTAGTCAAACCGATGGAGCGCGCCGCCATGGAGGAAGCAGTCGGGAGCAGGGAGGCGCAGCAGGAGCAGGGAGGCGCTCGGGCTCTAAAACCCTAGCGCGAGCACCGTGGGCAGCCTGACGGCGTCGGGAGGAAAAAGAGAGCGCCCAGCACTTTTTCACTAGAGCTCCCGTGGTTATATAACCAGGAGGATTTCTACAGGCGGTTCCTGATCTAGCCGCCCCTACAAATAGGTACCTGATCCAGCCGCCGCTAAAAATTCATTTGTAGGGGCGGTTCCTGATATAGCCGCCCCTAAAAATATTTTCTATTTTATTAAATTATTAATTCTGTATTTTTTATATCACAAAAACACAAAGTAATATAAAAACAATTGTATATATGTACAAATATAATATTTTGTATATAATATTTTGTATTATTCTATATACGCCCAAATATATATAAAAATAATTGTAGTTAAAACAATATAGAAAACAAAAAAAATAACAAATAAAAATTTGAATTTTAAAACTTCGACTACAATTTTATGACATTAAATGATCTAAAATAAAAATATTGTAAACATAAAAGTTGTATAACTCATCAACATATACAACTTTTATTTTGGTCATCTTATCATGTGACTTTGTTTGAACGATTCAAATTTTAAAATTCAAATAATTTCAACTTCAAACAATATTTTGAAAGAGTAAATGATTTCAGCTGAAAAACTCATGAATACCAAAGTTATAGAACTCATCAGTATGTACAACTTTTATTTTGATCATCTTTTCATTTGACCAGATTTGAACAGTTAAAATTTTGAATTTCAATAAATGACAACTTCAAACAAGATTTTGAAACCTTAAATGATTTCAACAATAAAAGTCATGAACATAAAAGTTGTTGAACTCATCACTATCTATAACTTTTTATTTGGTCACTTTTTCATGTGCCAAAGTATTAGTAAACATTATTCATAAATTCACATATGACTCGTAGTTTCATGAACTATACGAGAGACATGTTGATTTATAAACAATATTTACTATCACTTTGTCAGAGGAAGAAATGACCAAAATAAAAGTTGTAGATCTTGATGAGTTATACAACTTTGGTATTTATCACTTTTTTAGCTGAAATCATTTAATGGTTGAAAATCTCATTAGAACTTGTCATTTTTTTAAATCTGAAATTTTTAATTGCTCAAACATTATCAAATGAAAAGAATGACTAAATCAACACAGTAACTTGACAGGGCATAATTTTAGAAAATTTTAGAAAAAAAATCATCACATTTGAAGCTAGTATGAGGGAGAAAGACTAGTTACCAATTTTAACCAGAGATTAAAAATAAAAATCACAACTGTTCATGATGATCAATGATGAACAAATGCGATTTCTCTTTTTAATCTGTGGCTGAAACTTGTAACTAGTTTTTTTTTCCTCATACTAACTCTAAATGTGATGATTTTTTTCCTAAAATTTTGTAAAATCATGTTCTATCATTTTAGTTTAGTCATCTATCTTTGTCACTAATTTTGAACAATTTAAATTTTGAATTTCAGAAAATGACACCTTCAAACCTGATTTTCAACCAATAAATGATTTAAGCTGTAAAGGTGATGAATATAAAAGTTGTTGAACACATCACTATCTATAACTTTTATTTTGGTCATCTTTTTATTTGACAAAAATTGAACATTTCAAATTTTGAATTTCAGAAAATAACACTTTCAAACCTAATTTTCAACCACTAAATGATTTCAGCTGTAAAGGTGATGAATATAAAAGTTGTATAACTCGTCAAAATCTTCTACTTTTATTTTGGTCATTTCTTCATTTCATAATGTGTTAAGTGATTTCATAAAGTTTTAGTAGAAATAGAGTGAATGTTGAAATAGATTTATCTGGATGTTGCAAATGGTAATCTCACACACATGTATAAAATATAGTCTCACACACATACATAAATATATAGTCTTACACACATACATAAATATATAGTCTTACACGCATGCATAAATGAAGTCTTACAAACACACACTTACACAAATACTCCACGTTCAACAACTAGCTAGCCTGCTGTAACGACTTTCCCCTTGACACCTTTTCGTTCCCATGGCAATATGTCTTTGGGTAGGTTCTTTTCCACAACACTGATCTTCTCAGGAAAGTCTGTGAATAGCGGCATCTCATTGTAGTTATTGTAAGCTTCAACATCGTCCACGCCATCAACTCCGATAATATGCTGTTTCTCAGAGGCAACCACATGCTTTGTCTTCTTCTTGGGGGAGGTTACTTTGTGGGTCAGATATATAGAAAACTTGTGCGACACGTGAAGCGAGCACCCAAGGGTCATCTTGGTAGCCTAGATTCTCGAGGTCCAGGACTCTCAATCCGATCTTGTTTAGTTGGTGTTGTTTGATCCAGTAGCATCGAAACAGGGCCACCGTTATATCCCTTCCATAGTCAAGTTTCCATATCTCTTCAATGATGCCAAAGTATTGGATCTTTCGCCCCAATCCATTGAGAGCCTCTATTTGAACGCCGCTGTTTTGGTTCACATATTTATTATCCTTTGCGTTGGTATAGTACGTATACCCATTGATGTCATAAGCATTCCAAGATGTCACCTGTCTCGATTGTCCCTCCGCTAACCTACTGATGGTAATAGAGTCTATGGTTTCTCCAAGCGGTATATTTTGGTCTTTCCACCAAGTAGTTAGTCGTTGCTTATGCTGTTTCATGACCCAATCATCCGAACGATCATTTCTCTCCGCCATAATGATAGCTAAGTGTTCATCAATGTACGGTTGCATTAGTTGTGTACTCTACAAGACACTATAATGCGCCCGACTCATCTCTTTATAATCATGGTCGATGAACACTTTTTTACCACTGGTGCCCTTCCCAGCCAGCCTACCCTTGTGATGAGAATCGGGTTTACCAATCTCTTTCTGTACTTTTAGGTACTCTTGGCAGCACTCGATGACTTCTTCAGTACTGTAACCATCTATCATGGAGCCCTCTGGGTATGCTCGATTATGCACGTATCGACTTAGAACCGACATGAACCGCTCGTAGGACCACATTTCATGCAAGTAGCAAGGGCCCAGCGTCTGTATCTGATGAACCATGTGAATCATGAGATGTGGCATTATATCAAAAAAGCAGGAGGTAAACACATCTCTAGTTGATTTTGTGTCTCTACCACAAATTCATGTAGGTCACTCAGCTCTTGCTTGCCAATCGTCTTCTGTGAGATCTTCGAAAAGAAGTAGCACATGCGGGTGATGGCCATTTTCAAGAACTCTGGCTTTATAACCCTGATTACAATAGGTAAAAACACTGTCAGCATCACATGACAATCATGAGTCTTGCAGTGTGTTATTGACAAGTCCTTCATCGACACTAGCTTCTTCATATTTGCTAAAAACTCAGTCGGAACTTTAACCCCCCTCAGGAAAGTGCATATAGCTCTCTTCTCGTCTGGTGTTAGGTTCAAGCACGTAGCAGGCAGAGTGTATTTTCCATTAGCCTCAGGTACCGGGTGAAGCTGTGGCATCATGTTTAGCTGCACCATGTCTTTTCATGCTTTTAGACCATCCGTTGACTTGCCTGTGTCCATCAAGGTAGCAATGAAACTCTCAAAGATATTCTTCTGCACGTGCATAGCATTAATGGCATGGGGGACCTCTAAGTCTGGCCAACAAGGCAGATACTGAAAGAAGATCGATTGTTTCTTGAAAGGTACGTCTTCGACAGGAGGTGTGCTTCTATCTCTATTCGTCCCATCCGGATTCTTCTTTCCATAGACAACGCATATGTTTTTCACCATTCTGTACATGTGTTCTCCGTTATGACGTCTCTCCGGAGGGGGTTCAATCTTCGGGGTGTTGTCATAAAATCTAAAGAACAATTTGCTACGGTACTTGTGACTTGTCTTTAAGAAGCATCGGTTCCTTAGGTAAACTATCTTCTTGGATGCATCCAGGTACACCCATGTAGTACCATCCAAGCAAACCAAGCATCCCATCTTCCCTTTGATCTGTCCAGACAAAGCAAACAGCGTGGGGTAATCATTGGTAGTAATAAATATTATTGCTCTACATATGAAGTCCTCCTTTCGGAACGCATCGTACATCGGCTCCACATGCCTCCATAGCCTCTTCATTTCTTGCATTAAAGGCTCGAGGAACACGTCTATATCAATGCCTGATTGTTTAGGACTAGAAATAAGAATAGTGAGGAGAAGGTACTTTCTCTTCTGACACAACCACGTTGGGATGTTGTACATGGTCAAGATCACTGGCCAAGTGCTGTGGTCGCTCATCCTCTCATTAAAGGTATTTATTCCATCGGTGCTCAAGCCAAACCGTACATTCCTTGGGTCATCGCTGAATTCTTTGTGCATCTCATCGAACCTTTCCCACTGACTACAATCAACCGGGTGTGCAATCTTATCATCATTCACCTTGCGCTCATCATCCCACCATGTCATGAGTGCGGCTTCTTTAGGGTTTAGGAAGATACGTCTCAAGCGGTCGGTCACTGGCAGGTACCACATTACCAAGGCAGGAATTATTCTCTGCTTTGCATCGTTGCCTAATGGAGTGTCCTCTGAGGGCTGAGATTCTTATACCACCTTTTTTGTACCCTTCTAATTCCTCTTTTCCCCGTGGAGGCTTCGTCCCCACCATAAAGGTCATTGTTCTTGTACCGGCTGGCCCCACATCGGGGACATTTATCCAGTGACTCCGTTTCACCATGAAAAAGTATACAGTGGTTGGGGCATGCATGGATTTTTTTTCAACCTCCATTGTCAATGGACTTATGACCTTCTTCGCTTGGTATGTGTTGGCGGGAACTGAGTATGGTTGTGGCAGCACCCATGACAGGATATGCAATAGATCATTGAAACTATAGTCTGACCATCCGTACTTAGCCTTCAGGATGAGTAGCTAAAACACAAAACGTAGCAATATCCAATGTGTTGGACAGCCCTTTTCAACACCATACACAGTCTCATTCGATGCTTTTGTCACCCTTTTCATATTTTCTAGACCTTTTGGGCTATTTAGTAAAATCTCTGGTCCAAGGGCTCGAATCATGTCCTCCAAATCATCTTTATCCCCGACACGTGCTCCACCATCATTATTGGCACCACCTTTGTCGTTACCATCCCAACCACCAGCATCACCACCTTGTTCATTGCCAAACTCGAAATTCATTCGTGCATCAAGCTCTGCTGAATAATGGGATAGGGATTCTAGGGTTTCGTCGTCGTGTTCCTCCTCATCCTCGTCGTTAACAATAACCGTTTTACCATGATGAATCCACACTGTGTAGTCCTCAACAAATCCTTGTATAATCAAATGTGATCTTATGATAGTCACATCTGTCCATGCCATACAGTTCTTGTAATCTTTACAGGGACAAATAATTGTATCCTTATTTTCTGTCAATGTCGTTGCATGCTTCTTTGTGGCTTCAATAGATTTATCCACCTCTTCACGGAAACCTGCCTTAAACCTTAACGAACCATACATCCAAGAGTTCGTGTACTCCATCTTTTACAACAACAACAAAACAAATATTAAAGGACTACTTATTCAGATATATATAAAAATGAATCAAATTAATAATTACTTGAGAATAATTGTATATACTTCAGATATATATGAATATAAATCAAATATAATTACATGAAGCATACAAACATACCATGGTAGAGGAAAATTAATTAATGGCCTATTTACCCAAAAATAATTAAAATACATATTTATTGATTATAATAAACAATTTCAAAGACAATAATTAGCAACAATTAATATTTTACCCAATATCTTTCACGCAAACCCTAGTCCAATTTCATCAAACATAAATTTATAAAAACAAAATTAATAAAAAAACCAAACCCTAGATTTAGATCTACATGTACATGAAACATCCATAAAACTAACTAATTGTTCACTAAAATCAAGAAACATGGACCAAATAAGGGTATGATCCTGTTCTCCTTCCTAATGTACCATAGCACATTCAAAACTTGGGTCTAATTTGCTTCATAAGTAGCTTAAGCATCATAGAAGAGATAGAAAAATAAAACTCTAATTACTCACTAACCAACCATTAAAACTTTAAAAAAAAGTGTGGAATAGCATTTTCTTACTGTCTGCAACCTCTCCACCAAAGGATTTGAGACCAAAACATTCCCCCCTTAGTAGAGCAATTTTTGGGAGGCGTCCAAGGCCTCTCCACCTTTCTTTCACGGATTAAAGTGAGTGACCCGAGGAGAAAGAAGGCTACAAATAGCAATAGTAGGGGCGGCTGGTGAGTGAGCCGCCCCTATAAATCCGACCTATTTGTAGGGGCGGCTTGTATGATCAGCCGCCCCTGCTGTTCTATTTGTAGAGGCGGCTGGTCTCTAGGTTCCCGAGCACGTCATTGTAAGAGCGGCTCCATCACCAGCCGCCCTAAAAAAAACTATCTTGTTGCTATAAACCGTTTTTTACTTAGTACTCGTAAAAACCAAGTCGGCACGACCGAGTTATGACATCAGGTATCCCGACACATTCCCTCTGACTCTGACATGGGTTGAGTTCCGGGTGCCGGAGACGATCTTGCGGCATCGCTGCTCTTCAGTTGATAATCCGGTCGAGAATGTCCTCGTGAAACGGTCTCACATGCTGATCTCCTTGTGGGCATCCGGCAATAGATGAAGGCAGGCGAATGAGCCGACAGCGCGAGACGATAGATGCCCAACCAGCGCGTGTCCGATCCGGCCCAGAATGTGGCGTGTAGTAGAGAACTCGTGTAGTCCGGCCCATAATCTGCACCAACGCAACAAGCTTATCATTTTGCCACGTGTCCTATGAGAGCTTCGCGGGCCAACGCTCGTCCCCTCCGCCTCCTCAGCGGCTCCTCCGCCGCCGTAACCCGCGCTATAAACATTTCTGTTGTGCGCACAAGTTGTCTGATGGATTGAATCACTGAGTTCCAGCTTGAGTACAATGTCACTTTGTATTTTTAGTTTAAAACTTGCTTACATCTTAAGTTATAAACATAGATCAAGTCAATTTGTGTAATGTGGATACACAATCTAGAGTGATCGTCTCTCTCTTTCTCTTGGCAGCTTATGAATCTACATCTCATAGGCTGGCTTTCATTCAGAAAAGGTCTCCGGTTATTACAGTTTGTAGACCTTAGCCTTTAGTTTTGTGGCGGTAATTGGATGTTGTATGCTTGAATCTAATGGATATATATTTTATTTACTAAAGTCGTTTTGGTCAGGACAAAAAAAAAATACTCAGCCTGCGGTGGGCAAACAGCCTCCGCAACTTTGTGCTTAAGGAAGAAGAACTTCTCACACAGGCCAAGAAAAACCCCGAACCCTGTGCCCTGCCTTACACAGGGGCCCGGTACCCTGTGAGTGGGCCGGTCCATTACCTGTGCTTTGGGAAACTCGGGACAGACGAGAGGATTTTTTTAACTCTAGCAGGCGAACGAGCGCACCCGTGGGGGTTCGAACCCTGCACGCGAGAGTGCCGACCGGACATCCTGACCATCTGGTCGGAGGAGCCGTTGGCTTTGGTCAGGACAAGGAAAATAGATTCAACATCAACTCTACCGTATCTGATAACTTTATTCCATCTTGCTTTGTTCAGTTACATGAAGACAGTAACTGTGCTTTGTGCTTTTGAATTCACAGTCACACCATGCAACCTGCAAACTTATTAAGTTATAATTGATTTCTTTCAGGGATCTATAATCCTTTGATTGAATTGGACATGACTTTGTCAAAGAAAGCAATATAACTATCACACTTCCAATCAAAGTAACATTGTTAATTTTCAATACATATAGTTTGGTCTTGTGGTTTCAGTGCATACAATTCCTGACTATTTCATGATTATGTGAATTTTCCTTGTAAATATAGGGGATCATGGTTTCATTTGCAAAAAAAAATGTTGCTGATTTCATAAGCAGTGTTGGGAAGAACCATATTGTCATTCTTTCAGCTTTAGATTCTGACAAGAGAAGGGTAATTAATGCATCGAGGTAACTGAAATGCTTAGTTGAAGCAGATTGATTCTCTGTCAATATTGATGTCATTAGTTAACCTTGTTTTATAAATGAAGCGACATGCTGATGATACTGATGAGATGACAATAAATGAAGCGACATGCTGATGTTACTGATAAGATGACAATAAATGATTACTACGCGAGCTTGCCATTTGCAGCACTATTCTCTGCCTGCAAGGTGTCTGGTTTGTTTCAGTTTCAAAAAAAACTATTGCTTCGAATGTCGGAGTGATTGTATAATCTCTCTTTATTTGTGATAGGCTCAACCGACAAACGTAAGGCAGAGCATCAAGAAAGGAAGAGTCATAGGTAAAATGATTAGATCATGTCATGCCTTTCGTAGCAATTGATCATCATGTATTCCTGACATACCCTTGAGATAGATAAATAAAGCTTCCTTTGTATTGCAGTAACTCTGTAAGTTCATACAAGCTAAATCACAAAAAAAAAAAAAGGTTCATACAAGCTAAGGCTTCAAATCAAGCAGTCTTGCGAGTTTCTCTGATGGTCGCCCTTGGCATGCTATTTGGTAATAATATCTTTCGCTCAAGATCCTTTCCAATACTAGGGCTATGCATCTCAAATCTGAGAGAATTTTGATCAACTCACCATATGACGGGCACTCTTCATTGCACCTGCTTGTATAAATTCGTGTACACATGGAGTTCTGAACTTCTGATGCCAAGGTGTACTCATAGAAAATCATTTCTTCGTTGATTTATCCAGTACTCTGACAGCTCTATTCTTTGCTTTCTTCTATACAAAACCACTCCAAATTGAGGAAGGGACTCCGTCTGACAATTTTACTTGGTATATTTTTATGAAATATGCTTTCAGAAAATCTACAAGCGATGAATTTCTGAGATATGCTTTCGTCACATTCTTTAGGCTTTTTCCAGGCATCCAGATACAATAATACATCCTATTCCTAAAATGCATGTATCAAACTATAAGAACTATAGCTGGATAACATAAATATTATTTTTCAGCTTCGATGCACTTAGACTCATGCGCAACACTAAAATAATCACCGGCAAACTCAAAGATGGCGCGGCGTTTTCTAGTTGTAAAGACTGAATTCTTCCGTGCTCAACTCTGCCTCTCCTTTCTTCCTTTTTTCAGCTAATCTCGATAAATTTAGACTAATATATATACTTCCATCGATCGCCGATTTTTTTCTTGTTGCCTCAGTTTTTCCCTTCCCCAGACCCCACTCATTTGGGAGCCTCCGGCACTGGGTCTGCGTTTTTTTTTTTCTATCGAGAACGAAGAATCTAGTGTCCTCTAAATCTCTTGTAAGGAGGTATAAAATGTCAAGCACGATCCATTTTGTTTGGAACTGGTATCATAGGGTTTGCATTTTTAAAATTAAAATTCTTTCCGTGATGCTATATTTATTAAGTCTTTGATTAAGCTGCTTAATTAGCCCCAAAGGCTATAAAAAATCTAGAAAAAATATTTAAAATCATCGCTCCGAAAGTAGTATTTTTTTCATGTGATTTCTCATCATACGTGCATCTACTCCAATACATATGTATTAAGGTGGAAACGAGTGCATCTAAACAAGGCATCAAGTGAAATATCCAAGTTTTTTTTAATTTTAACAAAGAAGCATATGCTCAAACAAGGATGAAAACGGACGGGATGAATCCCGTTCCGTCAGCAACCGTATACCGTTTTATCCTCTCCGTTTTCTTTTTCCCGGGAAAATACGGGACCAGGACGGAATGCGCCGGGACCGGGACCCGAGTTTGTCCATTCGTATTTACGGTATACCGTATTTTACCGGGATAATCCCGTAGTCATCCCGTTTTGTTCCTAACGGGGATAAGCCCAGTACTGTGCCCTTATGGCCATGGGCCTTATCAGCTGGCCTCCCGGGTTCCTCTCAGTTGGCGTTCGCGGCCTCCCGCCTCCCAAATCCTCGGCTGGATCCTGCGTCGCTGTTGGCTCTGGGTGTGGCAGCATGTGTGCATGCAGATGCAGTGTAGCAGCAAGGAGTAGCCTCAGGACATGTGTGCATGCAGTGTAGCGTCGCTGTTCCTCTTAGATGCATGTGTGCACAGGCGGTCAGGACTCAGGACTTGGGAGCGTTACCGAGCGTAGCAGCAGGAAGTAGCCAAGCTGAGCAGTTTAGCTTATTCACCTTTACAAGTCATGTGAGATTTATTATTTGTTTACTTATTCTACTTTTGTATCTTGGTTATCATACGTGATATGTAATCCAGCTTAAGTTCCCGGCTACCGTCCGTTGATTTTCCGATCGTATTTACCCATACGCTACCCATTTCCGCTCCGGGCTGTCCCGCTCCCACTTCCGTTAAAAATATATAGAAACGGAAACAGTAGAGGTATTTTTGGTCCGTTTTCATCTTTATGCTCAAAATTAAGTTTTATTTTAAAATTAACTCTAAAAGCATTCAGTAAAAGCTGTTATTTATACGCCAAGTGACATCATCTCATACTTTGTATGGCATGATTATCACGTGGATGTTTTGGATGCTTCTGAATTTGATTTCGAACTAAAATCGAACAATGGGTTTCATCTAAGCACATATGCCAAGAAATCACATGAAAAATATATAATCGAAATTTAGGAAATTACTTGGCATCACCCAACAAGCAAAGCAACCATATTTATCTAGCAAAAGTAGAAATTTCATTTCCAAAACATGTAATGGATGACTTTTATTCATGCAAACATGGAAATACATATATAATATAAAAGCACACAAGAAAACATAGGAGAAATAGATACATATTAAAGCACGAGGCCAGATCCTTTGAGCTTCTCTTCAACGATGCAATCTAACTTTCTCCCCATCTCCATGCTTATGTGATTCGCCCAATCACCCACCATTCCTTTCCTGAAATACCATGACTTTTCAATAACAGTGTTGGCAAGCATAGTAAATCTTCCTGTTTGGTTCTCAGGCAAGCTACTAAGCTTCTCAAAACTGCACAACCTCACCAACTGCTCTGGTACCCCATCCTCTTCTTCCCTGATACTAAATGGAGCACCAAGGAACAATGCGAGCCTTATGACATGCTTTATAGGCTCTAAGATCATATCCTCATACTTGAGGAAAAGAACCTTATCAGATCTTGCAATGCTTTCCCTCCAGTACTCGAGGTAATGGCCCCAACAAGGTCCATGGTCAGAGAAACCTTCGGAGAACATGTTAAACGCTGTTTCCAAGTCAATATGATATCCAATATGCACCTTATTATAGAAGTACCACCAAGACACAAATGCATCCTTAGGGTCTCGACACATGTACACAATCCGACAACCAGAACTGACTGTAGACTTCGGGAGCAGTGAAAGGGACATATGGGTGGAAAGAAGCCTTGGGGATGGGAGTGTCTCTAAATAGGTGAGGTTACCTTGGATAGGTGCCTCTATGAATGGTAACACCTCCTGAGGATGGCGAAAGAGAAGAGGGTGGTGGTCAAAATCATACTGGGAGCGGTTGGTGACTGCGAAGAAGAGGGCCTTCAGCCACGTGGTTCCGCACTTGAGGTAAGCAGCAATGATGGTGTCTTCGGGACGAGGTTTGAAGCTATTTTGGGCACGCAGTATGCTCTCAATGATGCTGGGACGGAACCAGTAGTTCTTGTAGAGTATCATGGGCTGTAACCACCCCTCTCTTGATGGGAGTTTGGATATAAGATCAGCAGCACAGTTTTCAAAGGAAATGGCTTAGAGGATCCTTTTGTGGCACTTTCATCCTCGACTTGTGACATGTAGCTCAACTACTTGGAGTTTTGCAGTCTCTCTCGCTAGCTAGAATGGATTGGATGGGCAAGAGAGATACGGCTGCAATCCTGCCTCGCAGGGCACAATAAATAGCACAAGGTCCCTGGCGTTCTACCGGAAAATGGAATAGATGGACAGCGGAGGTAGGTGTACACTTTTTTTTTGTTGGTGGAACAGATCTTGTCCTCAGATATATGTAATCCAGTGTGATAGCGAGCGTGTTTTTTCTATAGCAAAATAAATAAACTATAAACCTCGTGATTCATATATATATTGAAGAGAAAATGAGACGCCCCCACTAGCATTCGTCAATGGAAAAAGTCCACATTACCTTGTTCAACTTTCGCGATAGTCCGCTTTTTTTTCTCCTCGAACTGCAAAACCGGGCAAAACACCCTCTCAACTTTTAAAACCGTTCATCTTGCATCCCTGGACCTGTTATAAGCGGTTTAAAGACGGTTTTTATTTTTCTTTTTTTATTTATTTTGGCTGAATTTTTTAAAAACATAGTAAATCACAGAAAAATCATAAAATGGAAAATCTAATGTTTTGGACTCCACATGAATAGATCTACACGGTGAGCATATAATATGATATGCTTTAGTACAAAATTTTTGTTGTGGCTTTAAATCTATGCTTTTTACGTAATTAATTGGAATAATTCATAGTTGCAGTTTCTATGATCCAATTGTGATGAAATTTTTATGACGGGCTAATTATTGTATGATTGAACTATAGTAAAAATTTCATACTCATTGGATCATGTATAATTTAGTTATAGATTTATTTATATTTAACCAGCATAAACCTAGATAAAATCTATCGTGGGGTTTACGTACAAGCGGCGCCGGCTCCGCTCCATCGATGGGGAGTGTCGTGTGTGGAACGAGATCCTCTGCAGTCAGGCTGGTCGACTTTCTTCTGCGGTCGGCTGATCTGCACCGTCAGTTTACGATCCTCCCACAAGCACGACACACGGCCCATCTCAGATTCTCAGCCCAAGACGGCTTTGCTTTTGTCTTCCTTGTTTGGAGCCGGCCCTACGCATCGCGATGCCCAGTCGGAGGCGACGAATCGCACGGGCGGCGTCACGACCGTGCAGTGCGCACGTGGATGCTACTTGGAGCGGTGCCCCTCTTCTTCATGATTGTGGCTCGGAACCGAACATGGCTTGAGCTACGGCAGCGGCAGGAGCTCGCCGTGGCTACGAAGCAAGAAGTGGAATCCAGCAGGTACTTCTCTATTGGATTAGCTCCGGACACATGGAAGAAATAAACCGGCCCTCCACGGCGCAGGGCCGCGGCCGCCTGCACGCGCTGATCTGGAGGGCGAGCAGCTACCGGCGCTCGACGGAGCAGGGCCGTCGCCGCCTGCATATGCGCCGAGCTGGAGGGCCGCGCGGCCGTCGGCGCTCGACGAAGCAGGGCCGTGGCCGCCGCGGCAGCGAGAGTCTCCGGCCACGACGGCGAGCTCGGCCCTGCAGCCCTGCAGGAGAGATAGAGAGGATATAGGAGTGGCGGCACCAAAGGAGCGGATCGACCCTGCAGCACCAAAAGAGCTGGTCGCGGCACTGGCGACGGCGACGCCAACGAGCTGCAGCGACGGCGAAGGCGGCGCGAGGAAGGATCCGACTCGCACATGGGCACATGGCAATCTCGTGCGTAGGTCCGGTGTTGTGGGTTTAGATGGGCCACCGTAACTCTCCCATAGGGCCTGCTAGATGAGTCTTGCAAGCCTCACCATTGGATGCTAACGGACGGCGCAGACTGCAGAGAAGAGTCGATGTACACGACTGCGGAGGATCTCGTTCCGTCGCGTCTGTGTGTGATGAATGCATGCGCCGTGGATCTGCATGCATGTGATGGTGATGTGGCAAATCAGCCCGGCTTTTGCGTGCCTGCTGCTTACGATGATGACTGATATACGTTTGAGCTGAGCGATGATATGATCCAGCGCCGCCCTTGGCTACTTTTGTTGCGTTGTTGCTCTCTCTCTCTCATTCACACAATACAAATACAATGCTAGTGTGTGTGTGTATATATATATAGAGAGAGAGACTGGTAAAGCTAGATGGATCGCGCTCCTGTATGATCGAGTAGCGCGCTGCGTACGTGTAAACTCCATGCATGCATGCTGGTGTGGTGTGGATGCAATCATGCAATGCAGGATGCGTTTACTGCAAGCCAAAGTATACCCGCCCAGACTAACTGACCACAGACGACGACTAGCTAGCTCGTGACCACCTGATCGAAGCAGCTAGCTAGCAGCAACACCAGCACAGTGTACCCGTGCTACGTACGTACTGCTAGAAACTTGCCCTTTTCTGTACACACTGCACGGATCCGGAGATGGAAGCTAAGGCTAGTCACGGGCTGGGGCACATGGCAACGGTATGGCACCGCGCATGCATGCTGCCTGGCAGTTTGGCCAAGAGCACTCGAAAAAACTAAAGCTCTGAGACACTATTTCAGCAGTAGTTTTCAGCGAACAAATGAACAATGTTTTTCTCTCATACTAGATCAGAATAAGTATCAGCATAAACCAATTTCAGCGAAACGAACAGGGCCTATAACACCAAGACTCCACCTATACGTGGTCCTCTCCACCATATACAGCCACAAAGCTAAATTATAAATCGTTTTGACTTTTTTATATATAGTCTAGATATATACTAGCAAATTTAATGTACCAAAAAATTAAAATAATTTATAATTTAAAACGGAGGAGTACCGAAGGACGCGGAGGATGAGAAGAGAAGAGAACAACGGGCGTGTAAGACGGCACGAAGTCGTGTCGTCACGTACATATAGTTATTAGAAGCGGACTGACCAGCGGTCAGACAGGTAAAGACTATATAAACCAGAGATTATAACGGTCCGGTCAACTATGCGTGAGCGGACCCAGACAGTGTATTAGCAGACACGACGACAAGACGCACCGCGCGCCGCTCACTCACTGCATATATATATATAATGAAGTAGGTGCGGTTGGTTGGGTGGTCGTCGGCGCTGGTGGTCGCGGATCGGAGAAGCCGCCACGAGACGGAGGCGCCCAGCCCGGGTCGTGTGTGCTTTACACGTACGCGCGGCGGCTAGTTTTGTTGATGACCCCAGCACTCGGCACTCGGCACGTACTCGCAGCGCCGCCCTTGGCTAGTTTTGTTGCGTGTATATAAACTGACGGCATGCATGCATGCGGTGCGGTGGTGGCAGTCGTCGGTAGAGAACGTGGCAGGGAACTTGGCCAAGCGCGCGCGCGTTTGGTGTATGCATGCGTCTACTCCAAGCCAAATTAAAGTAGCCGCGCGCCCAACTGACCGACTCACCCACACCCACGCTACTAGCGCTAGCCGCAGAAGTGCAGAACTATCCTTATCCTCTGGCAAGGGTAGTCAGTATGTAGTCACGTCGAGGCACATGGCAAGCGTATGCATGGCACCGCGCGCATATGCATGCCTGGCAGTTTAATTTGGCAAGAGCACTCGTCGAGAAACTAACACCTAGACGCCTCCTTTATCTGGCAGCTACCTGTTCGCTCCAACTTAACAGCCGGCTTATCAGCTAGAATCTGTAGTATTTTTTTTACAGTAAACATAGCTTTAGCCGGCTTATCAGCCGGTTTTAATAACAGCCAAAGTAGGCCCTGCCATATGCACGTAGGAGTAAGAGGGAGGAGGAGAAGATGGTGACTATCATTGCACAGCTCAGTCTTCTCCAGCATCTAGGATTCTATAGCCTTCTTTCTACTCTCGATGTTCTAGGAATTTTCCAAAACAGATTAAGGGAGGGTGGAAAAGACGTATGTGTCCTTAATTAGTCGAGTTGCATGTAAGAAAATATATTTTTATTTAATCATATATGCACGAGATTAACATGCCAGATTATGCATGCATGAGGTTTCAATCCTAGATCAACATTCATTTCAGGACAAAATTTGAATCTTAGAACATTATTATCCTTTTTAGGACTGAGGGAGTAGGCAGGTAGCCAGCGACACCGTGTTAACTTCTTCCTCGCATTCTGCATTCACGCCAATATACATCACATCCTCGTTTGTTTGTTTGTTTGAAACTTTGTTAAAAAAACAAAATTTTACGTGTATAAGATGGGGGGACTGAGACGGTGAGACCTGTCCACCATAGCCACAAAACTAAGCCTCCTCCTCCTAGGCTCTTGCTATTACCAGTACCAGTGTTGCTCGATCTCCACACTCGCTCCGCTACCTCACCGTACGTGCTAGAGACATGTCTCGTGCTGCTACGCTCGCTGCCGCTGCCGCGGTGGCCGTCGTCCTCATCTGCTTCTCCTCAACGGCTACCGCGGCGGACGGCAACGGCAACGCGAGGCGGCCGCCGCTGGCCCCGGGCCTGTCCTTCGACTTCTACAAGCGGACCTGCCCCAAGGCGGAGTCCATCGTGCGGAGCTTCGTGCAGGACGCCGTGCGCAGGGACGTCGGTCTCGCCGCCGGCCTCCTGCGCCTCCACTTCCACGACTGCTTCGTCCAGGGCTGCGACGCCTCCGTGCTCCTGGACGGCTCCGCCACCGGGCCGGGCGAGCAGCAGGCGCCGCCCAACCTCACGCTGCGCCCCACCGCGTTCAAGGCCATCAACGACCTCCACGACCGCCTCCAGAAGGAGTGCGGTGGCGCCGTCGTCTCCTGCTCCGACGTCCTCGCTCGCCGCCCGGGACTCCGTCGTCGTGGTAAGTCAACTACATACGCGTGCATGCATGCACAAAATTTTCTTTTTGTTAACCACCCCACCACATGCCTGCATGTATCCATGCAGTCCGGCGGGCCCACCTACAAGGTGCCCCTGGGTCGTCGCGATAGCGCGAGCTTCGCGACGCAGCAGGACGTCCTGAGCGGGCTGCCGCCGCCGACGGCCGAGGTGCCGGCGCTGCTGGCCGTGCTGTCCAAGATCAACCTGGACGCGACCGACCTGGTGGCGCTGTCAGGCGGCCACACCATCGGGCTCGGCCACTGCACGTCCTTCGAGGACCGGCTGTTCCCGCGCCCGGACCCGACGCTGAACGCCATCTTCGCCGGCCACCTGCTTCGGACCTGCCCGGCCAAGGGCACCGACCGGCGGAGGGTGCTGGACGTGCGCACGCCCGACGCGTTCGACAACAAGTACTACGTGAACCTGGTAAACCGGGAGGGGCTCTTCACCTCGGACCAGGACCTCTTCAGCAACCCCGGTACCAGGCCCCTCGTGGAGAAGTTCGCGCGCAGCCAGAGGGACTTCTTCGACCAGTTCGCCTTCTCCGTGGTGAAGATGGGGCAGATCAAGGTGCTCACGGGGGCGCAGGGGCAGATCCGCAGGAACTGCTCCGCCCGCAACGCCGGCACCGGCGTGATGCTGCCGTGGTCCATCATCGAGGAGGCAGAGAGCCTCGTGTTCTAGGTGTGCCGGCGTCTGGCTGCCGTGGTCTCGTGTGGATCGGACTAGCTAGCTCGCCGGCCGTTGACAGTTTCTTGGTTGGCAGTAGATTAGCTAGTCGTACGTGGTCGGTGTCTACGCGGTGCCTAATGCAATGTTGGCAGGATGCAGCAGCTGGCTAGCACTGGACTGCATGCATGCAGATGCAGTGCAGCAGCGCCACCAAAGCATCTTAGCTTTTTGAGAAATAAAAGTGGCCATGGCAGAAATCAAAGTCTACAGTGTGTGCAAGTGTGCAGCTACGAGTATTACCATCTTTATATCATATTATTATCATGCTGGTATAAGACTGCACCAAAAAATTAAAAAAAAACACTCTACCTGCCTCACCCTCATACATAGCGATACCGTAGCTTTTATGAGACTGGGATCACTTTAGACTCACTTTAGACCTGTACTTTAGGTGGAGCAGGCCACCTGGATCGCAAAGGTGCGACGCGGTCTCGCTAGCCTACCGGTCTCGCGTCTGCTGGCCCTGCACCAAAAAATAGAATAGAAAAAAAATCCTAAAAGAGCCTAAAAATGCCAGATATTCAGCCCTTTATTTTGTCTACTACTACTCAATCTTGCTGAAGTAAGTTTGATCTCTTATTATTCCTATATATACTTATTTGTACACGGATTCTATAGTGCAGGCGTCTAAAAACGCAAAACCAAATGCACCTCACAACTGAAGGAAACAAACGAATGAAGAAGCAGCTCCAAAGCCATCTGATTTTTTAGATCCAATGAATGAATGAGAATCAATGTCTGATGAGATGTAAAATTTTAGGCACCTGACATATAGCCGGACCCTTATTTGTATTGGAAACGCTAGGATTAAGGCGTTCGGACGGTTATCTTTACGTCGGACGCCTCATCCACCGCTAACTCCCCGCTCCCGAGTTAATAAAAAAAATCTCCACTCCTTGCTCGTCGGACGCTTGCATATCCTCCTTTCTCTACTTGCTCCCAATGCCGCTGCATCCACCCACATGTCTTTCTCGCCGCCGTGCTTTGCCCCCGGTCGATCCTCGGCAACCCCTGTCCCCTCGCATGGAAAACATCCGTATGGACGGACGAGTCTGCACCCCACGACTCCCCACCCCGCCTCGTCCGTCACGACTCCCCACCCTCCCTCTACGCCACCGAGGTCTGCGTCACTGGCGAGCACACCGTGTGACCTCCACGCGCCTCCCACCCGCCCTTTTGCGCCATTGCCGGCGAAAGCACACCGGTGACCTTCACGCTACCGATGAGCCTCCATTCGTTGAAGCAACGAAGAGAAGTTTTGCGATGAAAGCGCATGTTGCAACCGTATGTTTCAAGTGTTTCAGGTGTTTTAGAGGTATGTTGCAAGTGTTTTATATCGATGTTGCAAAAGTAGATTGGGATGTTGCAAAAGTAGATCGGGATGTTGCACATGTTACAATGACTATATATTTATGTTTCAAGTGTATGTTTTAAGTGTTTCATATGTTTCGGACGTATGTTTCAAGTATTTCATTTGTATGTTACAAAAGTAGATCTGGATGTTGCATATGCATGCATGTTGCAACCGTATGTTTTAAGTGTTTCAGGTGTTTCATACATATGTTGCAAGTGTTTCATTTGGATGCTGCATATGTTTCGCAATGGCTACACACATGTTTTCAAGTTTTTTAGGTGTTTTCAAGTGTTTCAAATGTACGTTACAAGTGTTTCAACTGTTTCGGACATATTTTGCAAGTGTTTCATCTAGATGTTGCAAAAGTAGATCCAGTGTTGCGTATGTTGCAATGGGACCCACTTGCCGTAGTAGTGCTGCATGTCATCAAGGCTACTATCTGTCGTGGTGATCCGTGCGCGACGGCCGAGGAGGCCGATGAGATGCATTCACAAGACGTATCCAGAGGCGGGATAGGTGACTGGGACCCAGAGGTGTGACATGCAGACCATGCTAGGCCCCCGCGCTAGTGGTTGGGTTGTGACCGGCACCCGCGGGTCGGGACTCGTGTGCTCGTGCACGAACAGGGAGGGGAGGCCGGTACAGTGACGTCACCATGCCCGCGACTAGACCGCGCGCGCCGTGCGAGTTGAGTGTCCGATATTTGGAGCTACGCTGGATGTCTGTGCGCCAATAACTCCCTATATATGTATATATATATATATATATATATATATATATATATATATATATATATATAGAGAGAGAGAGAGAGAGAGAGAGAGAATTACTAACTCAGAAGTTGGTTACAAAATAAATTTTATTCTCAGAAATACTTTGAGTTACGATAATTACTATGTTAATTTATTTAGATTATAGTAAATCCTTACTAAGTGGTTTACTATAACGTTATGGTAAATATTCCCATGTGTTATAGTAACCTAACTATCGTAAATATGTATTGACATTATCGTAAATTAGTATATAAAATTATCGTAAATGGAGGTGGCTACAGAATAACTTATTTTATAGCTGGCTACTGAATATATATATATATATATATATATATATATATATATATATATATATATATATATATATATATATATATATATATATATATATAGTTAACACTCTCGACTCTCGTATGATGAGGCGATGAGTGATGTGACAGGAAAAGAGAGAAACACTTTTGAAGTAATACAAAGAAACAAAAAATCGAACATTGCACTGATTTTGTGAGCAGTGACTAATCATCGGCATGCAACAACTAACACACATTAGGCTCGGTCAGTTGGCTAAGCTTGCTGTAAAGGAAGAAGCAATTGAGTAGACCGAGCACTTTGCTAGCTAGCGCACAAGAACCTGCATATTCCATTTTCCAAGACCTGCCCATACAGTTTTGTATTTTTTTGCGAGACCAGTACGGAGACAGCGTACACTCACCCCATGAACGTGCTAATGCGCCTATGCTGCGCATCACATGCTAATGCTTCCCCTCGCTAGTTATGCACTTATGCTGCGCTAGTGCGCCTATCATCAAATAAATTAAATCGACTCCAATTAATCCACACATCTACAGTACTACACCCAGTCCAGCGCAGAGGCAGCTGAAGAGAGTGCAAGCAGAACTCCACTGAGGCACAAGCCAAGGAGGCAACAAGAGCGCCACAAACAATAGCTCACCTGATGAAGAAGCTGTTGTTTCATCTGATCGAAAGCCACGGTAACGACCTTCTATCAAAGCTTCCAACAAGAGGTAGCTAGAGCCTAGAGGGGTGGTCGGAGCCGCTGGTGCTCTACTAAAGCTACTGGTTCAATTTCACGTTCCGAATGGCATGCACGCTCAGCATATAATAACTAGAAACCTCGCCATGCATGATGACACGTACCATCCTCGCGTCCAACCCCAAGTTAAGCTAGTGTCGCACCACATGATGCATGGATGAAGGCGCTTGCCTTTGCAATCACGAACCGCTACCGAGTTTGGCGGAAGGCACCGGTTGGTGTTGGTTAGCGGTGGCGCCGGCCGGTCGCGGAGCAGCCGCCACGGGACACGACGCTCCAACCCGAGTCCATCGATTATCGGATCGGGTGTGTCGTCGTGTGTGATGACTCATAGATGCTGACCATGCATGCGCCGTGTCGATCTGCATGTGATGCTGATGTGGCAAGTCAGCCCGGCTTGCCTGCTGCTTATTATCATGATTGATGACTGCTATGCGTACGTAAGAGAGGAAGATCATGGAGGTGGAGTGGACAGGCCACAGCTCAGTCATTTTCAGCATCTAGGTTAGGTAGGTTGGTATATATATATATATATATATATATATATATATATATATATATATATATATATATATATATATATATATATATATATATATATATATATATATATATATATATATAATACACGCGCTATTCTACGCTAAACTGTTGTACTGAATAGAATTCAGTACTGTTCAGTAGTCGTGTTTTAGTATCGTTCAGTATTTCGAGGTACTGTGTAGTACTGACTGTACTTAATATTTTTTTCATATATATATATATATATATCATTTTTGATTTTTTTTTGAGGGAAATGTTTGTTTGTTTAAAACTTTATTGCAAAAACGATTTTTACGTGTATAAAATGGGGGCCGGGAGACTGGACTGTGGAGTCCTGTCCACCATATATGTATATATATAGCCACAAAGCTAAGCCGGCCATCCCCTCCTTAGCTGAAATAGCTAGGCTCTTGCTAGTTACCACACCCTACCAGCGTTGCTCGATCTCCACACTCGCTCCGCGCTACCTCACCGTACGTGCTACAGACATGTCTCGTGCTGCTACGCTCGCTTCGCCTGCCGCGGTGGCGGCCGTCCTCCTCCTCCTCTGCTCCTCCTCTGCGCCTACTACCGCCGAGGCCGGCAACACCGGCAACGCGAGGCAGCAGCCTCCGCTGGCGCCGGGCCTGTCCTTCGACTTCTACAAGTGCAGCTGCCCCAAGGCGGAGTCCATCGTGCGGAGCTTCGTGCAGGACGCCGTGCGCAGGGACGTCGGCCTCGCCGCCGGCCTCCTCCGCCTCCACTTCCACGACTGCTTCGTCCAGGGCTGCGACGCCTCCGTGCTCCTGGACGGCTCCGCCACCGGCCCGGGAGAGCAGCAGGCGCCGCCCAACCTCACGCTGCGCCCCACCGCGTTCAAGGCCATCAACGACATCCACGACCGCCTCCAGAAGGAGTGCGGTGGCGCCGTCGTCTCCTGCTCCGACGTCCTCGCGCTCGCCGCCCGGGACTCCGTCGTCGTGGTACGTAGGCTGTTTACGCATGCATGCAGCCCTATGCACTGCACTGCATGCACACTCCTCTGGTTGGTTCTTCAGGCTCACACTCTGCCTGCCTGCCTGCCTGCCTTCAGTCCGGCGGGCCCAGCTACAAGGTGCCCCTGGGTCGGCGCGACAGCACCAGCTTCGCGACGCAGGAGGACGTCCTGAGCGACCTCCCGCCGCCGACGGCCACCGTGCCGGCGCTGCTGGTCGTGCTGTCCAAGATCAACCTGGACGCGACGGACCTGGTGGCGCTGTCGGGCGGGCACACCATCGGGCTAGGCCACTGCGCGTCGTTCGAGGACCGCCTGTTCCCACGCCCGGACCCGACGCTGAACGCCACCTTCGGCGGCCACCTGCTTCGGACCTGCCCGGCCAAGGGCACCGACCGGCGGAGGGTGCTGGACGTGCGCACGCCCGACGCGTTCGACAACAAGTACTACGTGAACCTGGTGAACCGGGAGGGGCTCTTCACCTCCGACCAGGACCTCTTCACCAACCCCGGCACTAGGCCTCTCGTCGAGAAGTTCGCGCGCAGCCAGAAGGACTTCTTCGACCAGTTCGCCTTCTCCGTGGTGAAGATGGGGCAGATCAATGTGCTCATGGGGGCGCAGGGGGAGATCCGCACCAACTGCTCCGCCCGCAACGCCGACGTGACGATGCCGTGGTCCGTCGTCGAGGAGGCTGCAGAGACCAGAGAGCCTCGTGTTCTAGACCTGTAAGCGTGCGTGCGTGGCGTCTGGGTGCCGAGGTCTCGTGTCGACTAGATAGCTAGCTCTGGCCGTGGTCGGTGTGCAAGTGGTGCCTAATGTTGACAGGATGCAGCAGCTAAGCACTAGCAGTCTCGTGTCGACTAGTAAGCAGTCAACTTTGCAGCAGCGCCCCCAGAGCATCTAGCTTGGAGAAATAATAAAGTGGCCATGGCAGAAATCATACCGTGCAAGTGCAAGTGTGCAGCTACGTATTGCCATCTTTATTTTACTACACTATAAGACTGCACTAATCTTCAAAACAGGATGCATATGGACCCGCAAAATAAAAGAGAAAATCCTAAAAGAGCATTAAGAAGAAACAAAAATTCAACCAACATTGACTTTGGTGAATACTTATCATCGGCAACAACAGACATCAGACCAAAGACAAAAATCCATGCTTGTATTGAAAGCATAACAACACACATCAGGCTCAGTCAGCAGGCATCCTGTTTGTGTTTGGACAGACGTGTACAATCAGACAGCAGGTCAAAGGAAGATACATTGGACAGACTAGAAAAGTCCAATGTTACCAATACTTAGAGAACACTGCACCGGCAACAAAACCCAATGTAGCACTCGGCTAAATTTGTAAAGGAAGATATGCACGCAATTCCAAATCACTTGCATAGTTGCATTATTCCAAGTCACTAAAAACCGCACAAGAAGCTGCATTTCAAATCCGGCCTGCCCATATATGGCTTTGCATGGATCGCGATTCCAAGTCCTCAAGTACGTGTAGCAAGTAGCAACTGTGTTTTGCCATGTTCCAAATGTCACCCAAATAAGGTCCAACCACATCACTGGACAGCTAATCTTCCTTTTCCCCTTGCTACAGTTGTCCAGGGCGAAAAGGAGGCGACGCGCGTTTCCGGTGGCGATTTCGCCGGCCCCTTTCCTCTTCGGTGGCCGGAGAGGCTTCGGAGAGGCGAATGGGCCGGGGAATCGCCGTGTGGCTGTATGTAGAGTAGGTGGGAGTCTACCTAGGTCTAGGGTTTGCTCGCCATCTACTGATGGCGGAGCTAGGGTTCGTTTGGGGGGGGGGGGTCTTCTGCGGCGTGCTTTTCTGGGTGGCGTCGGCGAGACGGAGGAGTCGACAACGCTGGAGAATAACTTCTCCCTGCATCTCCTTCGTCCCGCGGCATTCTTCTCCAGCGCCTATGGCGAGGTCGGAGGGTTCTGTATAGGAGTCCGGGGCTGGCGCTTCATCGTCTTTGCCAGGTGATGTTGCTGTTAGCCTTCTTTTGCAAGGATGCGGAGCTATCTGTGGTTGTTGTGGTTGCTGGCCGGCCGGATCTAGCTCAATCCTTGCTCGGCGGCGGCGGTCGCTGGTGGCGTGCTCAGATCCTCGAGCTGGAGAAGTTGGGCGCGGCCCCGGTCGATGGGTGATCGCCGACGGCTTCATCCTGTTTCCCATGACGGGTGTCTACTTCGACTCCTTTCAAAGCCAGCGTGCGATGGGACTTTTCCAGCTCATGGTGGTGTTCTGCTGCTTCTTCGACGGCGGCGGCCGACAGCGGGGTGGTCGATCACGGATGGTTCGCGAAGGATCCAGGGGCATCGATGTAATTTTCTTCTTCTTTAGGGTTCTTTGTGAAGATTGGCTGGGACAGTTGTCTCTCTATCCTATACGTACGTGTCTGTATTTGTATGCACCCTTAATTAGAAATATAGATACGTATTATCAAAAAAAAATGTCACCCAAATTATATAGGTGAGCTGTTGTGACTGTGAGCACCGAGAGAGAGATTTTATCATTTGACAAGCGGCGTCGTCGTGCACTGATCCGACTAATCAAAGCATGCCGATCTAACTAACAGAGAGACTTGCACATTAAACAGCATTGTAAGAGTAACACAAACCGTACAACTCAGATCGTGCGGTCTAAATTATTTGTGCTCTATATTGTGGACACAACCAATGCCTTCTTTTGAGTTGAAACAACCCAGGCAAGGCAAGAGCAAGGATGCGATGATCATGCACGTCAGCATGATTGGGAGTGGTAATTACTAGGATTAGCCGTGGTCGTTGTTTTAGTGTTTGTTAACAGAGATGCAGCGCGTGTTAGTGTCAACAGAGAGAAAGCAGAGACATTGCCCCCAAAGCGCGTCTAGATGTTGAAAATAAGGTGACCAACTGAGCATGGAAGATTGGCAGGCAACCAAAATCCGTGTGTAAAGGTTTCAGCAAGGACGTCTAGCACTAATAATATACTCTAGTTACGATCCAGTGTATGTTGAAGATCTCAGACAGAATGGCACGTTACAAGGAAAATTGGGATAGGATCTAACTCCAGTACGTATATTTATGTTTCACCACAAATTACAGTTGGGAGGCACGACAAATGGGAGAAGCTAGATGAGGCAACTGGTGCACTTGGCTATGTCAAGAACACCAAAACGAAAAGAATGATGAATAGAACAACCAGGAACGCGATCAACATGATCTGACCCTTGATGCCAGACTTCTTCATCACCATGGCCACTCTTTTCTGCACCACAAAATGGGACAAGACATTTTAGGGCTTCGTTTTGTGATTGAATTATTGGGGTAAGGAAGAAAATGGTAACGCGGGTCTTGACATGTGGGTATGCAAACTGGAACGCAAAATAGGAGAAACCACTGAAGATGGCCAAAGAGCAGACCTGCACGAAATCAAGTCTGTTGGAAGTAGTCTCCGTCTCCAAGCTTAGGTCGTTTAGGATCCTTTCCTGTAAAACAGGCGCAAGCATTCCAGTTAATGCTCCTGCACGACTCTACAAACTTTGCTCCTTGTCAATAGCAATTACCTGTCCGGACAGCTCTTCGTGTATGGTTAGCCCTACACCACCAATCCTTTGGACACTTTCACTGAGCTCATCAAGTTCCTCATCCTGCTTCCTGGGTACATATATCAAGTCAATGGAAAACATGCGAACTTCACATGGCTACCCTGGAAGTATATATAACTATAGATGTAATCTGCCTAGGAAATTTGAATTTAATCAGTGTATGTTATTTCTATCAATATTCACTACTGAAGGAATAAACAAATATTACGAATGACATGATTGCTGTTGACAGCCTACTACCGTAGTACGCGTCCATCTTCCAGAAACAAGACAACAGCAACAGAGCTAATAAATGTTGTAAAACTATGTAGATCAAAAAACAGTTAACCTTGCTGCCAGAAGGAAAAGTCAGTACAGACATAAACCAACAGAAAACATATGAAGTTATGATCCTCACACCCACATGGTTACCATGGTAAATACGCAACTAAGAAATATTAGGTCTTAGAATTCCAAGTTTAATCATCATCTGCATTTCTTTTACAACTTTTGACAGCTTGACAAAATGGTCTGGGATTTTGATATTCTAGAGAAAGCAACAGCAAAAAAAAAAGTATGGTTACTTACATTTACATAAAATTGATGATGATGTGCTGGTAGAAACACAAGAATCAGTGAGCAACGATAAGTAAACCAATGTAATATTCCAGGAGGAGAAGCAAAGACACTAACTAGAACAACTGAGGAGGAATACAAGGTTTATGTGCCACTAAGGCAAACTTTGACTAGGAAAACAACAAATTTATGAACTGTACACTACCTACGACAATAGACACAGGTCTGAGTTGCATATGTTGAATGCTGAACGGGCAACATATTTCTAACAAAAATGTTTGTAAAGTTCGTTAAAAGAACAAATTAAACTCACCTCATGAGTAGAAGCTGTCTATCTGATTCTGAAGAAATAAAGTCATCATTATCTTGGGCAGAATAGTGGTTGGTCCTGCTTGTATCCTGGTATTTTGAAGTTGCTGCATTGCTCTTGCCCTTTTCAATAGCTCCCTTGACTGTACCAACCTGGATATGTTCATGCATAAACTGTAAGTGAGGATCCATATAATAAAATAAAGTCCATTGGCAACTGCAGAATTTGGAACATGGTAATATATTATTCCTTATTGTCTTTACCAAACAAGTCGGGCTCATTAAGGACATGTACAACAATGTTGTGACTAGTGTTCGAACAAGTGATGGAGACACGGATGACTTCTCGATTAGGATAGAACTACATCAAGGGTCAGTTTTGAGCCCTTATCTGTTTGCTTTGGTGATGGATGAGGTCACAAGGGACATACAAGGGGACATCCCTTGGTGTATGCTTTTCGCAGACGATGTAGTGCTAGTTGATGAAAGTCGGACAGGAGTGAATCAGAAACTGGAGTTATGGCGGGAGACTTTGGAGTCCAAAGGTTTTAGACTCAGTAGAACTAAAACTGAGTATATGAGATGTGACTTCGGCACTACTACTCGGGAGGAGGAAGATATTAGTTTGGAAGGTCAAGTAGTGCCTAGGAAGGATACCTTTCGATATTTAGGATCAATGCTACAGAGAGACGGGGATATTAATGAAGATGTTAGCCATAGAATCAAAGCAGGGTAGATGAAGTGGCGCAAAGCATCTGGTGTCCTATATGACAAAAGGGTACCACAGAAGCTAAAAGGCAAGTTTTATAGGACGGCGATTAGACCTGATATGTTGTATGGTGCATAATGTTGGCCTACGAAAAGACGACATGTTCAACAGATAAGTGTCACGGAAATGCGTATGTTGTGTTGGATTTACGGTCACACAAGGGATCGAGTTCGGAACGATGATATACGTGATAGATTAGGGGTAGCACCAATTGAAGAAAAGCTTGTCCAACACCGGTTGAGATGGTTTGGACATGTCCAACGAAGACCTCCAGAAGCACCGGTGCGTAGTGGAATCCTAAGCCAGGATAGTAACATGAAGAGAGGCAGAGGAAGACCGAAGTTGACTTGGGTAGAGACAATAAAAGGAGACTTGAAAGGATGGAATATACCCAAAGACTTAGCCTTAGATAAGAGTGCTTGGAAAACAGCTATTCACGTGCCTGAACCTTGATTGCTTCTGCTGGGTTTCAACTCTAGCCTACCCTAACTTGTTTGGGACTTAAAGGCTTTGTTGCTGTTGTTGTTGTCGTCGTCTTTACCAAACAACAGGAAATCATGCAACCTGAAGTTGTGTAACTCATTCATGTTCAAAATATACCTCGTTGGTGATCCTAACAAATACGTCTAAGAAAAGACATCAAAGAGTCGAATCATCACATCACTGAAGAGTTGCTACAATATGATCGAATGCATACCTGCTTACGAGCAGAACCAGTCCAGTTTCTTCGTCTGGAAAGCTCAACTTCGTCAAGTCCATAGTATGCTGGATCCCTTGATGCGACTGAGATTGTCTTTTCCAGCTCATCTACCTTTCAAGTTGAACACAAGCAAGCACCATTTAGGCCAGAATAATTCATACATCAAGAAAGTGGAGACAGTATTCCATAAATGGTAAACTGATACATTAGGTGCATAACCTGATCTCATATAGGAAAAAATATGGTAGCGGAAAATGAACAAAGAAGGAAAAGAATAACATATCTCCATTTCTGCTTAAATTTCTTCTAAATGTACCAACAACGGAGTAATGACAACGTCAAAGACTTGGCTCCTACCTGCCACTCGATGCTTTCACAGCTGGTCAGAAGCTCCTTTGTCAGATGAACATATTCTCCTGTGTTTGAAGCAGTTTGCTCCCAACGGTGGAAGGTACTTTGCAGTTTATCAATCTGAAACAAAAATAAATTTATCCTGAGGGCCATACCAAAAGAATAACATCTAAACATGTACTTGGACGGGCTATATGCCTATATATGTTTCCAGGGCTTCAGTAGAGTTTCTCAGGGATAACTGGAAACCAGATGTAACTGCAAGATGGTGCAATATGTTTGTGGAACTATGAGAGAGACCCTGAGAGTCAAGAACAAAAGGCGAGGGAACAATTCAACCATGAGTTACCAGATCAAGTAAATGCCTGAGCCTCTACTGTGAGAGTTTAGTGCTGCAGGTGTAACAAGTAGCGTCCATGTCCCCATTCACCTATGTCTATACACACAAAAATTGAGCCCATACTGCAAATTTAGATTTTCGAGAGCATGAACATCCCTAGCTGGTAGCTGCATATTGGCCACCTCAGCATCTCTCTGTCCCGATTTGGTACAATTTGCGAACACGGTGAGATCAGACAACAGCGCTCGGATTTCCAACCTCTAACGATGCAGAACGACGGCTCTGATGATGATAGGAAAGGTTGGCAATCACTGCACAAATAAGAGTGTAGTAAAGAGCGAGAGGGAAGTACGGATTACCGAGTCCTGGATCTCCTCCCGGACGATGTAGAACGGATCCTGCGCCGAGCTCATGGCCTCCCCGACGAACGGATTCTATCGGATTGCTGGGCCTGGGCGCCTGGATGCCTGGATTTCCTCCCCACCAAACCCTAGCAAAATTTTGGGGCCAGGGGATTTGGTGCGGAGTCGCGGCGCAGACGAGAGAGAGATCCCATTTCCACTGAGTCGGTGACACTGCCACCACGGGCCCACCTGCTTGCCGCGGCCGCGCTCGTGGACTCGGTGCACGGAGCAACCCCTGTCCCCACGTGGCGCTCCGGGCCCACCGCGCAGTGACTCTGAGTCGTCGCTCTCCCTTCCCTTCTTTCTTCCTCCGCGGTATTGGGAAAGGGAGCGAGAGGCGAAGCAGATAAGGAAGCCAGCCGGCAAGGGGAGCCACACCGGCGTCGAGAAACCCTAGGGCGAGCGGCTCGACGACCCCTACCACCCTCATGGCGACCTTCGCTACCGGCAGCGCCACAGCACGCGCGGCGCTGGCGTCGCCGACTCCGTGCCGGCCGACCGCGCTCGCCGCACGCCCGGCTCCGGCGCGGTGGATGCCGCTGCGCTGCTCGACGCCCGCTCTGGGCCTCAGGGGAGGGGCCGCGCGTTCTCGGCGGGGCGCCACGCTACGGGTGAGACCTTCCTGGCATTCCTGCCCTGTACTCTCTGGTTCTCGTTGCGTTCCAGACGAAGTAGTGTTGGCTACTGTGCCAGCCAATGGAAATTGGAATGGAATGGTATGCGCGAATACAGTGGAATCGTTGCTTTAGAAACTAAAATGTATTATAGAAACTCACATCCAAATTAACGGCGGGATATTGACAAGCTAGGTCCACTGGCTGCTGTCCAGATGCATGAACTCTGTCCTGTACTCCTCGTAGTAGTTTTCAGAGTTTGCAACTACTATGAGCCATCCAATTTTATTTCTGCTACTGTATCAAAATTTCAGTTCCTAGTCTCAGACATCTGGGCTCAGAAACAATAAACTAGTATGAACTTGGTGTATCTTGGATGTATCCAACTTTTTTAAAAAAAATGACCCCTTATCTATTTAGAAATGCTATACAACACACATGTGTTTTAGCACAAAAAAACACATGGATTTTTTTTTATCTACGACGTCTAGGGCCCATATGTCATAACCGGCGTGCATGGAGGCACCACGCCCGTGCCTCCCCGGCCTGCTGCTTGCGCTGCTTCCCTGCTGCTGCCTGCTAAGCACGCGGCTAATCGCGTCGGAATCCCGTGTTCGTGTGGCCGTAGCGTAGCGTCGGGCCCCCTGTCGCTGCCGACCGCCGAGTACTGCTGTGGTGCCTGGTGCGTGCGATGGCGTCGTGCGGCATCACGCACTGGGGCCTGGCCGGAGCCGGCCGTAGTGCCTGCGCCGCTGGTCTAGGCCAGACCACGCCAGAGGCTCCACCAGACCAGGAGTCGCCCAATGCCAGTGGCGCGTTTGTGGCGGCAGCGGATCGGCCTCTCCTCCTCTGCGATATGTGGTTTGTCTTTCCATAGAAAAAATTATTTCTTGTGATCTGTGATCTGTGGATCTGTGATCTTATGATTTGTGATTGTCTGGAGGTAGAAGAAGGCTGGAGGCTGGAGGTAGAAGAAGGGTGGAAGCTGTTGGATCTTAATCCTATGGTGCAAAAAAATTCATGTGTTGAAACTGCATAAAACACATAGTTGTGTAGTAGACAGACTCTATCTATTTAGGTTGTCAACCTTATGTAGGTGGAAACACTTATGCCATGTAATAGCTATGCGATGTTTTTCCTTTTAATACTTATCAGATTACTTTCCAGTTTTCTGAAATTGTAGTTTTGATCTCATCCGTTGAGTAGCTCTAGAAGTGAGCAAGTGCCAACTGATACTATGTGCAATCTTTTTATGTGTGCTTATAGTCCTATAACTGTTTTCTTGCATGTATCCTTTTCCATTAGGGCTGCATAGCTCTTCTTTACCCCCTCAAAAAGAGAACTTGTGGATTTCTGCCATTTCTTCTGATATTTTATCCGTATTTAATTTTTGGATAGGTGGAAGCTAAGAAGCAAACTTTTTCTTCATTTGATGAGTTGTTGGAGAAGTCTGAGAAGCCTTTATTAGTTGACTTCTATGCAACTTGGTAAGTTACTTACTGGAAGTAGTGAAAGTGGTGGTGCCAAATGTCATGTTGAGCTATTTCAGTGCTCTCTACTAGATATAAGTTCCCTTCATTATTATTGTGTTTTTAGGACTTTGGTGTGTTTCATGTTTTTGCCATTATGCCAAGGTGTCACCAACCATTTGGGAGGTGAACATTGCACTGGACTAGCATTGTGTTCATCATCTGCGTAAATCACATGCATAATATCTACCACCTCGTACCCTTTTTATTTTTGGGAAGATACCAAACTTTTGGTGAAAATTGAATAGTTTTTGCACTCTTTTTTGCTCAAGTGGGGAAGAGCTGGAGAGGTTGGGTCTGTTTTTTCACTTTTTGTCTTTAGTGTTCACCATGTGTACTAACATGTTCAATTGTATTTCCTTCACAATTGGTATTTGCAATACCTCAAATGTGCCATACTGATTTCAAACCCCCTACTTTCTATGTTCCGGTACTGTTCATGATGATGTGCATTCATTTTCTAACAGAAAAAACATCACTATATGATTAATTTGGTCATGTTCTGTTCATGATATTGTTCATTTTTTCCCTTTGAGTTCTATCAAAATCCAGAAATCTTGTTTCATAATATACTCATCAAACATTGTCCCAACTTCTAGGGGACAGCTGTGTCTATTGGTTTGTTAGCTCCATTACACCATGCATATTAGGCTATTAGGAAGATACTTCATCATTCAAATTAATTATGAGCAGTCTGTACACCAGCATTGCTCTCTGTCTCTACATACATCTGTAACATACAATTATATTTACTTTTGTTCTTTTTGGTCAGGTGTGGTCCATGCCAATACATGGTTCCCATACTTGAAGAAGTCAGTGAAAAGTTAGGCGACAAAATTCAAGTTGTGAAAATTGATACTGAGAAGTACACTAGCATTGCAAGTCGTTACAGAATTGAAGCATTGCCAACTTTTATCATATTCAAGGATGGGAAACCTTGCTATCGCTTTGTGAGTGTTGAACGAAACAATGTTTTCAATTTTCATCAATAATTTAACTTGTGCTAATATACTATGTTTTTTTCTCTCTTTTGCTACCTGGCATTCAGGAGGGAGCATTGCCTGCTAACCAGATGATCGAACAGATTGAGAATGCTTTGGCAGTCAAGAAGTAGCACATATGGTAAGCAGGGCAGGATCGCCCAACCCCCACCCCCCAAAAAAATTACTTGGTGCTACCTCACAACATGTGCCTCTTCATGTTGAATTCTTTATTATTGTTCATGAGGTTCTACTTAGACTGCGATATGAATAGGCATTTTTTTCTTCATAGTTACAATCTGAAACTATGATATTGTGAATCGTTGAATCCTCTGCTTCTTGATGCAATACTGAACTGTAATTCCTTCTTCATCTTAACCTACCTGCTCATATAAACCAATAGTGCTACCCAGCATAAATATTAACCCGGTCCTTCAGCATTAGTAAAGATACGTTGAAAGAAAACCATGCTGAGGTGCTTATATCTGCAATCCAATTATTTTCTTTGCTGACTTTCATGATGTAGTTATTCTTACCAGCTGCTGAAGCTACCTTTTCTTTGTCAGACCATGCAAGTGAATGGATGCTCAATGAATTGTTTGTCACCAAAGGTAAATTGCTGGCAAGCGATGGGACATTTAGGATATGAAGGTGTACATCCAAGATTCAAACCTTTCATATCGTTTAGTATGCTTTGTTGTGTTAAAATTATTCAACCACTAGATTTTTCTATCTTACAATGTGGTATTTGTGAATGGGAAGAAAAGCTGTCGTTTTCATGCCGTATCCTTTGTCCCGAACTGAGCCGTACTATTTGAAGGCATAGGGGACGATGAATTATTCTTCTTTCCCTGCTGTATCTCACTTACGGGCGCGAATGATTGTGGATTCCAGCATCTATCTTCATTATAGAATATCAGTTTGTGTAGCGAATAAGCAAGTGACCAATATACCTTTAAGATTGTCTTCTCTCCATTCCTGAAACCTTCAAAATTGTCTGATCTTTTTTCTGGAGTAAATATTAGACTTAGTAGTATAGTGCTTTGGTGCTGGGCCTTGGAGGATTTTTCGGTCTTATGAATCATGTACGGAGTAGATGAGACTTCTTTGCTTAGTGGAAAACTTGTGTTCCTGTATAAAAATGCAATTGCCTGAGGATACAATAGTAAGTGGTGCTGCTGTGGATACCTTCTAGAAGAACTCTACAACGCTTGTCGCTCTATTTCACCCAAAGCCACCAGGTGTCCGGGTGAGTACGAGTCCCATGCTTGTTTAGCAATATACTTTGGCTCGGTGCCTGTGCTAACGGTAATGATGGGTGCCAAATGTTGGGAGCCACTCGTCTTGTCCTGTTGTAAAAAAGTCCTCATCCTGATTACGAAGAATCTGAAATGAGATTAAGAGTGCATTTTCTTTTCAGTTTTCACATGGAAGATATACATTTTCTATTTAAAGAAACAAATAAAGGAGACATACATTATTCTTTGACACTGAAAGATTCATCAGTTGTCGATAGAGCTCCCATTGGCAAATTATCGCATGCCTTTCCAGAAAGAGAAAACAACATGTATGGAAGAATCTTACCTTTGCTTATCACCTCTATAATCTCCATCTTAGTGACAAATGTAGCTGCACCAATTTTCTTTAGTGTAACTAGTTTTTCTTTGAAAAAAAATAATCTTAGGTTCATATGGATATAAACTGTATGGTTTGTTTTGATATATACTAAGCCAAATTTCACAACACCATCTGAATTTAGACCCCCTTTGGAACGATGGAAATTTTCGTGTTTCTTGCGTTTTCTTGTGAGAATAAATTGATTCATGCGAAATTATGAAATTCCTGTATGTAACAACAACAACAATAACAACAATATAGCCTTTTAGTTCCAAGCAAATTAGGGTAGGCTAGAGTTGAAACCCACCAAGAGCCCTAAGTCACGGTTCAGACACTTCAATAGCTGTTTTTCAAGTGCTCCTATTCAAACATAGATCTCTAGGTATATCCTAAACTTTCAAATCTCTTTTTATTGTCTTCTCCTATGTCAATTTCGGTCTTCCTCTACCTCTCTTCATATTATTCGCTTGTCTTAGGACTCCATAATGCACTGGTGTCTCTGGAGGTCTCCTTTGGACATGGCCAAACCACCTCAACCGATATTGGACAAGCTTTTCTTCAATTGATGCTATCTCTAGGCGATCACGTATATCATCGTTTCGAACTCGGTCCATTCTTGTGTGACCGCAAATCCATCGCAACATACGTATTTCTGCAACACTCAGTTGTTGAACATGTCGAATCTTTGTAGGCCAATATTTTGCTCCATACAACATAGCCGGTCTAATCGTCGTTCTATAGAACTTGCTTTTTAGCTTTTGTGGTACCCTCTTGTCACAGAGAATGTCAGAAACTTGTCGCCACTTGATCCACCCTGCTTTAATTCTATGGCTAACGTCCATATCAATATATCCATTCATCTGTAGCATCGATCCCAGATACCGAAAGGTATCCTTCTTAGGCACTACTTGACCTTCCAAACTCACATCTCCCTCCTCCTATACAACTCCGCCAAAGTCGTATCTCATGTATTCGATTTTAGTTCTGCTCAATCTAAAACCTTTAGACTCAAGGGTCTGCCGTCATAACTCTAGTTTCCTATTTACTCTCGCCTGGCTTTTGTCCACTAACACTACATCAGCGAACAACATACACCAAGAGATATCCCTTTGTATATTCCTGGTAACCTCATCCATTACCAAGGCAGAGAGATACGGGCTTAAGGCTAATCCTTGATGAAGTTCAATTTTAATCGGGAAGTAATATGTGTTACCATCGTTTGTTCGAACACTAGTCACAACATTGTTGTACATGTCCTTGATGAGGGTCACGTACTTTGATGGGACTTTATGTTTGTCCAAAGACCACCACATAATATTTCTTGGTATCTTGTCATAAGCCTTCTCCAAGTAAATGAAAACCAAGTGAAGGTCCTTCTTCTGCTCTCTAAACCGCTTCATAACATGTCTTATTAAGAAGATTGCTTCTATGGTTGACCTTCCGGGCATGAAACTAAATTGGTTTGTTGATATCTGCGTCGTTCCTCATAGGCGTTGCTCGATGACTCTCTCCCATAACTTCATAGTGTGGCTCATCAACTTAATTCCTCGATAATTAGTACAACTTTGGATATCTCCCTTGTTCTTGTAGATTGGTACCAATATGCTTCTTCTCCACTCCTCAGGCATCATGTTCGATCGAAAGATATTGTTGAACATCTTAGTTAGCCATACTATAGCTATATCCCCGAAATATCTCCACACCTTGATTGGGATACCATCAGGGCTCATCGCTTTGCCCCTTTTATCCTTTTTAAGGCTTCTCTGATCTTCGATTCTTGAATCCTCCTCACAAAGCGTCTGTTAGTGTCATCAAACGAGTCGTCCAGCTAAACGGTGGTGCTCTCGTTCTCACCATTGAACAATTTATCAAAATACTCTTGCCATCTATGTTTGATCTCATCATCCTTCACCAAGAGCTGCTCCCTCTCATCCTTTATGCACTTGACTTGGTTGAAGTCCCTTGTCTTCCTATCGCGAGCCCTAGCCATCCTATAAATGTCCTTCTCTCCTTCCTTCGTACTCAAACGTCGGTAAAGGTCCTCATAGGCCCGCCCATTTACCTCACTCACCGCTCGTTTTGCAGTCTTCTTTGTCACCTTGTACTTCTCTATGTTGTTTGCACACCTGTCATGATACAAGCGCTTATAGCACTCCTTTTCCTTAATAGCCTTTTGCACATCTTCATTCCACCACCAAGTGTCTTTTGAGTCGCATCCGCTCCCTTTGGTCACTCCAAGCACCTCTGAAGCAACCTTCCGAACGCATGTTGCCATCTTCTCCCACATGCTGTTTGCATCCCCTTCACCATTCCAAGGGTCCTCTTCAATGACCTTTTTCTTAAAGACCTTTGATGCCTCCCCTTCTAATTTCCACAACTTCGTTCTAGCAACCCTATCTTGTTTGTTCCCACGAGCTTGCACCAGAAAGCGGAAGTCAGCCACCACCATCTTGTGTTGAGCGACCACACATTCTCCAGGTATCACCTTATAGTCCACGCATATTCGTTTATCCCTCCTTGTAAGGACAAAGTCGATTTGACTAGAGTACTGGCTGCTACTAAAGGTCACTAAATGGGACTGTCTCTTACAGAAGAAAGTGTTAGCTATCATCAGATCAAAAGCTATGGCCAAGTCTAAGACTTCCTCTCCCTCCTGGTTCCTACTACCATATCCAAAATCCCCATGAACTACTTCGTAACACTTGATGTACCTACATAGCCATTAAGATCACCTCCTATAAAGAGCTTCTTGCTACTAGGGACAGCTCTAACCAAGCAATCTAAGTCTTCCCAGAAAAGCCGCTTAGCACTCTCATCATGGCCTACTTGGGGGCATACGCACTAATTATGTTTAAGACCATATCACTAATGATAAGTTTAACTAAGATGATCCTATCCCCTTGCCTTCTCATCTCCACCACACCATCCTTGAGGCTCTTATCAAACAAAACTCCTACTCCATTTTTTAAATTCCTGTATGATTCTAGAAAATACCTGGTTCCAAAGGACCAGTCAATGTGTTGGGATTTCATGTTTCTCTTAGGTTTTTTTGACTTGTTGCTATATATGATAGGTCATTGAAGTGAAGGAAAATAATTGGAGGTTCAGCATCAGGTTCGGGCGTTGTCAAAGTCTTTATATTCACTACTACAGAAACGTTTTTTAGGGGCGGCTCGTAACCCTTTGTAGGGGCGGTTTGACCAGTCGCCCCTACCAAACCGTCTCTACAAATCATGCATTTGTAGGGGCGGCTGGTACTACAGCCGCCCCTACTAATCGATTTGTAGGGGCGGTTGGCCCCCCTACAAATCGATTAGTAGGGGCGGCTGTAGTACCAGCCGCCCCTATAATACCTGTTTGTAGGGGCGGTTCAGTCTAGAACCGCCCCTACAGTACGTTTTCCCACAAAAAAATTTCAAATTTACAATTTAAATTCGACCAGAACACTGTTTTTTTTCCGCGTATTCTATCCAGCGTTCGTGTTGCCGAACGCCCCGCGACCAACGTTTCGAACCGCGTTCGCGTTGCCGAACGCCCCGTGATCAACGTTCCGAACCGCGTTCGCGTTGCTGAACGCCCCGCGACCAGCGTTCCGAACCCCTTAGACTACAAGCACAAGAGTATTATATAAACTACAATTACAAGTCTAATTCACAAGAATATATACAATCCATCATTAAATAGACATAATTCACAAGGTAAAACCAATGTCAAATTCCATACACATTGTTATCAACGTCCTAGAGCTAGCCTTTTAGTTTCACGAAGGTGTTGGTACTGAGGATTACTACCTAAGTCAGACTCTCGGTCATGGTAGGCGCCTTTGACATGTACAATCTGGTCCAATATGAAGTTGCAAAGGTCGTCGACGAGCTCTAAGAGTTGGTCATCCTTGTATGGGTCTCTTTTCATTTCTTTCTCTTCTTTCCACTACAAGAGAATATGTTTCGGTTTAGTATTTCATACCATGTATGAAGTTTTTATACTACGGGTGAAGAGGTTCAAACTTACCCTTAAGGGGTGTCTCCTATAGACAATAGTGTTACTCATCATAGAACATATATAGTATCCACAATGTACACTCCCAGGCTTCTGCTTGGGGCACTGTGTGTTTTGTATATGAAAATGTTAAGTAATGCTTTTAACAGCCATATAATGGAGTACTGAAGAAGTAAGTTACACTTACCGCACATAGTGTTTTTATAGCCAGCTTTTCCTTCCTTGCTGGATCATGCCTCCCGTGATGTTCAGTGACATAGAACCTAAATGCCCTGTTCGAATTATTTTAGCAAATACAACTTGTTAGTATTCAAAAGTGAACGTTACAAGTATGTATACAAACATATAAGCTAATGAGGATTGTCGATATGTATACGTCTTGAGAATCAATATGAAGTCTTTGTATGTCACCGGGTCCCTATCTATTGAATCAAAGACCCATGCCATGCTCCTCCCGACATCGACGGTTATACAAATCCAGTGGTTGCTGCATTGATTTAATCATAGAACTAGAGAAGCTCTTTTGCATCGAATAAAATATATCGAACAAAGCTTTAAGTATAGAGTTGAACTTACTCGAAGTTGTATGATAGCCATATAGTAGAGTGTTGTTGGAGAATTTTGAAAGCCAGGGCAATGTATGCCACAACCTTAAGGGACTCTTCCCTTAGTTTCGTCGTACGGATGTGCTTTCTCCCGAAGAGTCTTTGCAGCAGCTAGCTCTTTGACATCCGATTTCCACTGTTTAGGGTAATTAAAATTTGTTTGGGCTATAGCTTGAGGGTCTATATACCCGGCTTTCACACTTGGCATTTGTTTGACAATGTGCACTTGTATTCTACAAATCACGGCGTGGGTTAGTTACAACAAAATTCAAAGATTACATTCATATCATACCAGGAGGACAAGGACTTATAGGCACCACGTGCGAATTAGATTCATCTCCATTGCTCCAAGGTGAAAGCATGTCTGCATGTCATTGAAGTCAAAGACAATTTTCCCGGCTGGGCTTCCAAATGTGCCGGTGGGGAAGCATACTTGTATGAGGTCTATACTCGTTGGGAGAACACGCAAGTACCAATCACAGAACCTTCTCGTTCCAAGTGGTAGGCGCTGGATGTCTCGGTTTGGTAGGAAGGGCTTGCCTCTTTTATATATTTTCGGACAATCCTTTGACCATTTAATGGCATCAACATTTGGATACTACTTTGCAATTTGGTAGAGTTTGCTAGTGACGGCCTCCTCAGAACCCCATGATGGGACTTTTTTAACTTGGTTCTTAGGCTTGAACTGGTCATGGGAATACCACTTGGACACCGACGAGACATCTTTCATTGGAACATAAATTAGCCTTATGGTGATTGGATGCTTCTTTTGAAGTTTCCATTCAGGCACGTCCTCATCTTCTTGTGTATCACCTTCTTCAGGAGGCACTCGTTGTTCATGTATCGGCTGTGCTTGTTGAGAAGACTATGGCATCTCATCATGCACTTGCTCGGTACAAGCTAGAGAAGGTTGTGGCATCTCATCAGGCACATGCTCGCTAGGAGGCGGGGAAGAATGTGGCATCTCAGGAATGTGGTGGTCACGAGACGGTGAAAATATCTCCCCGACCTCAACAACTCGCTCCAAATTTTGGAGAGGGGGATGCGGCGAAGAAGCAGTCAATATAATGTCCCATTTGTACCAGAGGATGAACTGCCCAATAACGTCTCCGAGTAATACCAGCCCCTCGGGAGTTGCGTAGTCTATCCTTCACTACATGAACTCGAGCTTCACGATATGCACCTCGACCCTAGTGTAGTCCGGCGGTATCTTATTATTATGGTGTAAGCCACCGGGAGGATGTGCCACACCCGTTGCCACCTCCATCACAGTGTTCTGCCAGCCGCTGAGAAACACCAAGGTGCAACTAGTTGGTTCCCATATGCGATCGACGGAGGTTGTGGCTACAGTGGAACATTGGCTGCTAGGAACTTTCAGAGGGCTGCCAACTAATGCCAGTTCTCCTGGCGACGTCACTAATATCCGTGGCTCCATAGACAGTCCTTGCTCCTCCAGCGCCTTCGCAACTAGAGCCTTCACTTGGAGCTCAAGATTAGTCTCCCGGTCTCTGTCATGTTTCTTGTACATGTGCCTGTCCTCTTCGAATCCTTGCTTCTAGGTCGTCCTTTTCCTTGGCCCCCTGGTGCGGCCTGTGTGCTCCTTGTTTCCCAAGCCAAGGCTAAGCTCGTCCCTCTCTCTGGAATGATTGAATGAGCCCTTCTCCTTGTCTTTAGCATATTTCAGTATCCTTAATACTGCCTCTTGGGTCTTCGGCTTATCAAACTTAAGATTACCACCGGATGATTCTGTACTCCTTGCATATATCAAATTCCTTGAGCGTTCCTTCAAATTCGTCACATCGATATTCTCAGCAGCTGCGGCCTCTTCGTCCATCTTTCTAAACTGCTCTTCCTTGGCATAGTAGCCACCGAGACCTAGATGATGGTGGTGTTTGTTCCTCTTCGCCAGCTCGGTGTTACGGGCACTGAGCTCCAATGCCTCTGGTGAAGTCTTTTGAGACACGAGCTCCTCCCATTGACTAGGAGTTATTTTGCCAAACTTGTTGAAGGGAGTTAACCCCTTTTGGATATACTTTGTGTTGAGCTCCGACCTCCAACATCGGAATGACTCTCCCATCATCCTGAAAGCATTTTTTTACCAGTTCGTGCTTACCCTCCGGAAATCTAAAATTAAGCTTCAGCTGCCTATCCCATAGTTTATTCTTTTTATTCTCTGGCACCTCTTTCCAGTTAGGGATTGCTGGGTTCAATTTATCTCTTACTAGGGCCCCGATCGTATTACGGAATCGTCCTCTTAATTCCTTCTACTCAAGGATCTCCCCTGCTAGCCCGACCTCCGTTATCACATAGCATGCCTTATCTGGATATATATTTGCTTTTCTATCTCCTCATTTTCTCTTAGGCTTGGTAGTTGTGGTTGTGTCTTGAGGTTGTGGAGCAGAGGCATCGTGATCCGTCTCTGTGGCTGTTGCCTCTGCTCTTCTTTCCTCTACTCCGTCTTGTCCAGCGAGATGTCGCGGATGTCGACGTTGTCTTTTCCAAGTTTTAGGAGGGACCTGTATATACGATAGGTCAAAGTGTTAGCAGAGGTAACACAGCCAAAGCTTTAGCAAAATTTACAAGCTAAGGCTTTTTTCCTACCTCCTTATTCGGGTCAAAATCCTTGTCCAAATCTTCCTCCGTTGGCCTTCTTCTGGCTTCACGTGGGAAAGGATCCTCGGGACTTACATATCCCTCTTCTAAGTCATCATCATCATCATCCTCTTCTTCGCCTTCATCAGCCTCTCCTGCTCTTCCTTCTGCTCCCCCTTCCTCCTCGTCACACTACTCCTGAGTAAGCATCACTTCTAAATCCTTTTCTAACTCGTTATCGAACTGCTCCTGAGTAAGCTGGTCCTCTAGTGCTTGCTCCTCATAGGTTGGCTGCTTATCATGCTCGGGGCATTGGGCTACACTATCTGGTGTCCGTGACATTATTTCACGCTTTGTTCTAATAGATGCAAGATAGTATGCTTTAGGTACGCGAGAATGTATAAGAAATCAAAAAGGTCTATAAACCAAAGTAGTCCTATAAAACAACAATATATCAAAAAACGAGTAGTAGTAGTAGTAGTAGAGGCATCAGAAACATGTCAATCATCATCTGATCTTGAACTTGGAGCATCAAGGCATCATAACAGAGAAGAGAGGAGAAGGTAATGTAGGGGTGGCTGCTAATGATGCCAATTCTTGATCATCAGCTTATATTCCATATAATGTATGGACTTAGACAATTTCATCATTGGCAAAACAAAGGAGAGGAGAGCAGAGGGGAGAGTTGGTAAAAAAAGCAACTGCTGCTTAACAAACATAGAGCAACAGCTGATGGCAAAAGTAGTCAAAATGTTGCTTAACAGACATAGAGTAGTAAGTAGTAAGTAGTAAGTAGCAGCCACAGTTTGGGCTATTGGCCCATGCATAAGCCCACCTAGTAGTAGGAGTAGGAGGAGGAGTAGTAGTAGGAGTAGTAAGAGGAGTAGGAGGAGGAGTAGGAGTAGTGGTAGGAGTAGTAGTAGTAGCAGCAGCAGCAGCCACAGTTTGGGCTATTGGCCCATGCATAAGCCCACCTAGTAGTAGGAGTAGTAGTAGGAGTAGTAAGAGGAGGAGGAGGAGTAGTAGGAGTAGTGGTAGGAGTAGTAGTAGCAGTAGTAGCAGCAGCAGCCACTACACACCAGCAGTATATAAGCAAAAAAAATAGAGGAGTAGTAGTAGGAGCAGGAGGAGTACTAGTAGGAGTAGTGGTAGTAGTAGTAGTAGTAGTTAAGTAAAAGAGAGTAGATCTGCATATCATCACCGACAAAGCTGCTGTTTGTCAAAAAAAATAGAGAGGGGCTGCATATATGGTCAGCAACAGATAAGAGAGGAGAGCACACTGCTACTATGGTCAGCAATAGAGAAGAGAGAAGAGAGCACCAACAAGTAGTAGGAGTAGCACTAGAAGAGAGAATAGAGCAGTAGCACGAAAGCCCTTTGCCTCAGATTTCAAGTCACATTATTCATCACATGAGAGAGGGAGGGAGGAAGGTTCCAGAAAAATCTTAGATTACATTCTTAGTTGGCCCAGGACTACTAGGTCCTCCCCCAAACTAAAAAAAAGACAACTCGTAGCAGAGTAGTAAATATAGGAAAGCAGAGTAGTAGTAGTTATGTAGTAGTAGCTGCACAGCAAAGCAAGCAAAAGAGAGGAATGGAGTTTCCAAAAGCATAAAACAAAATCATCCTGAAGTTTCCAAAAGAACTGAAATAGTGCAAGGATATAAGTATGTAAAGAAACTAAGGTAACCATTATATATTAACATGCCACCAACTTAAACAAAAAAGAAATCGTTTCTAATCAAACAGACTTTAGAAATTGAGAAGCGAACCAAGCATTAGTGTAGTACCATTATCACAGAGCATTCATATGAGAAGGAAAGTATATGCAACAAGAGACAGTTCACATGCTTATAATCATCTAAACAGTCAAGATACAACAATATATGCATAGTACAAGAGACCGCGGCAGAAACCTATTGGAGAAAATGCTAATACATTCAACTGTATATCCACATTATCTAAATGTTCTAGTTACTTCAAAATGTTGGCAGTGATCTGAACAGATTGCTGCAGCTACAGATGTAGTTCCACCACTGTGTGTGTTACTGTAGCAACTATTGTGGAATTGCAGCCGTAGCAATATGAAACGAGAAGGCTGATTCCTAATGATCCAAATTACATATTTAGCTCTAGAGCCTGAAATAATAAAAGTCACTGGTCCAAGCCTTCAAAATCTCAAGTACACATCTCAAGTACACACCTAGTGAGAACTGAAAATCCTAAAAGGGTCATAAATCCTGAGTTTGCTAATTATGCTACAACAACAACATCCATACATATTACTCATTAACAGGCCATTACCATAAAAAATGAATGGAAATAACAAATTCCATGGCAAAATTCACTAAACAGTAAATAGCACAATTTGATGAGAGAAACTGCGAAAAAGCATCATCTTAGCATAAAAGTAATTATATCTGTCTAAACATATATTGTAAAAGGCTTAGACTTATTATTTCTAAAAAATCATGGTTTACAAGATTAAGCACTGTTAAGTGTTAGGCCACAAAGATTAGGAAAGAAGTAAAGATCTAAAAGCACCTATGTGACATATGAATGTATATATAAAGGAAGACCTACAGTAACATTATTATGACTTAATTCATGAGTTAAGGAGAAATCAGCCACTTAATAACTCTGACATGAGTATCAATGATGTATAAATGCACATAAAAAATGAAGCAGAAGGCACTAGACAATCTGTCCATAGAAATAGCAAGATTTGATCCATATATCCAGGCAAACAACCTTTAGTAGCTATGGTAGCAGTTCGCAAGTCTTAAGCAGGAGCTCGGGAGGAAAGGGAACAACCTTTTTCTGGAAACTGAGTAAACCATTATATATTAACGTGCCATATACTTAAACAAAAAAGAAACCGTTTCTAATCAAACAGACTTTAGAAATTGAGAAGTGAACCAAGCATCAGTGTAGTACCATTATCACAGAGCATTCATATGAGAAGGAAATTATATGCAACAAGAGAGAGTTCACGTGACTATAATCATCTAAACTGTCAAGATACAACAATATATGCATAGTACAAGAGACCGCGGCAGAAACCTACCGGAGAAAATGCTGATACATTCAACTATCTATCCACATTATTTAAATATTCTAGTAACTTCTAAATATTGGCTGTGATCAGAACATATTACTGCAGCTACAGATGCAGCTCCACCACTGCATGTTTAGATCAGAACATATTACTATTGTGGAATTATTGCAGCTTCAGCTACAGCAATCTGAACCGATCGGGCTGATTCCTAATGATCCAAATTACATATTTAGCTCGAGGGACTGAAATACTAAAAGTCACTGGTCCAAGCCTTCAAAATCTCAAGTACACACCTATTAAGAACTGAAAAATCCAAAAAGAGGGTCATAAATCCTGACTTTGCTAATTATCCTAAAACAACATCCATACATATTACTCACTAACAGGCCAACACCCATCAAATAATGAATGGAAAATTAGAAATAACAAATTCCACGGAAAATCCAGACTGAACAGTAAATAACACAATTGGATGAGAGAAACAACAAAGTAATTATATGTCTAAACATATATTGTAAAAGGCTTAGACTTATCCTTGCACTATTTCAGTTCTTTTGGAAACTTCAGGATGATTTTGTTTTATGCACAGCAAAGCAAGCAAAGCAGCAAAGCACGCGGAGGGATCGGACTGAACACGAGGATGGCCGCCGTCTTGGCGTGCACCTGCCAGCGTGACCCCCATGGACGGCCTGCAGGCGTCCGGCGAGATGAGGTCGTGAAGGAGGCCGCCCACACCCACCCGGCCACCGCCGCCGCCACTGGTCGAGGCCCTGCGCCCAAACCCAAACCCACCCGCCGCCCACGGTGCGTGAGACGAGGGAACGAGGAGGTGTACTGCGCGCTAGGCAGAGGTGGAGGGCGGTGACCGGCAAGGAGGCGAGGAGGACACCTCGCGCCAAACCCTAGGCTGTCGTTCGCGCCGCTGCGACCCTCTGCCTTGCGTTGCGAGGAGGAAGGGGAGTGGTGGAGGACCAGGAGGAGGAGGAGGACAAGGGTGGCTGTCGCCGCGCAGAGGGCCTGCCACCGCCGAGGTCGCCCTGCACTTGGGCAGCCTAACGGCGTCGGGAGGAAGAAGAGAGCACCCAACACATTTTCACCCGTGCGCCCTTGTTTTTATACCCATGATGATTTGTAGGGGCGGTTCCTGAACCAGCCGCCCCTAAAAATGCATTTCTAGGGGCGGTTCCTGATCCAGCCGCCCCTACAAATGCATTTGTAGGGGCGGTTCCTGATTTGGCCTCCCCTATAAATGCATTTCTATTTTATTATATTATTAATTCTGTATTTTTTAAATTACAAAAACAGAAAGTAAATGTATATAATATTTTGTATTATTCTATATATGCACAAATATATATATAAACAATTGTAGTCATAAAAGTTGTAAACATAACTCAATCTTGTCATGTGACTACAATTTGAATTTTAAAAATTTGAATTTTAAAACTTCAATTACAATTTTATGACATTAAATGACCTAAAATGAAAATATTGTAAATATAAAAGTTGTATAACTCATCAACATATACAACTTTTATTTTGGTCATCTTGTCATGTGACTTTGTTTAAACGATTCAAAATTTAAAATTGAAACAATTTCAACTTAAAACATTTTGAAAGAGTAAATGATTTCAGCTGAAAAACTCATGAGTACCAAAGTTGTAGAACTCATCAATATGTACAACTTTTATTTTGATCATCTTTTAATTTGACCAAATTTGAACAGTGGAAATTTTGAATTTCAATAAATGGCAACTTCAAATAAGATTTTGAAACCTTAAATGATTTCAACAATAAAAGTCGTGAACATAAAAGTTGTTAAACTCATCACTATCTACAACTTTTATTTTGGTCACTTCTTCATGTGTCAAAGTATTAGTAAACATTGTTCATAAATTCACATATGACTCGTAGTTTCATGAACTATACGAGAGACATGTTGATTTGTGAACAATGTTTACTATCACTTTGTCAGATGAAAAAATGACCAAAATAAAAGCTGTGGATCTTGATGAGTTATACAACTTTGGTATTCATCACTTTTTCAACTGAAATCATTTAATGGTCGAAAATCTCGTTAGAACTTGTCATTTTTTTAAATTTGAAAATTTGAATTGCTCAAACTTTGTCAAATAAAAAGAATGACAAAATCAACACAGTAACTTGATAAGGCATGATTTTAGAAAATTTTAGGAAAAAAAATCATCACATTTGAAGCTAGTATGAGGGAGAAAGACTAGTTACAAATTTTACCCAAAGATTAAAAAGAAAAATCACAGCTGTTTCTGATGATCAATAATGAACAAGTGTGATTTCTCTTTTTAATCTGTGGCTAAAACTTGTAACTAGCTTTTCTTTCTCATACTAATTCCAAATGTGATGGTTTTTTTCCTAAAATTTTGTAAAATCATGCTCTATCATTTTAGTCTAGTCATCTATCTTTGTCACTAATTTTGAACAATTCAAATTTTGAATTTCAGAAAATGACAGCTTCAAACCTGATTTTCAACCACTAAATGATTTCAGCTGTAAAGGTGATGAATATAAAAGTTGTTGAACACATCACTATCTACAACTTTTATTTTGGTCATCTTTTTATTTGACAAAATTTGTACAGTTCAAATTTTGAATTTCAGAAAATGACAGCTTCAAACATGATTTTCAACCACTAAATGATTTTAGCTGTAGCGGTGATGAATATAAAAGTTGTTGAACACATCACTATCTCCTACTTTTATTTTGGCAATTTCTTCATTTTATAAAGTGTTAAGTGATTTCATAAAGTTTTTGTAGTAATAAAGTGGATGTTGAAATAGATTCATCTGGATGTTACAAAAGGTAGTCTCACACATATGCATAAATGTAGTCTCACACATATACATAAATATATAGTCTTACACACATACATAAATATATAGTCTCACACGCATGCATAAATGAAGTCTTACAAACACACACTTACATAAACACTACACGTTCAACAACTAGCTAGCCCGCTGTAACGACTTTTCCCTTGACATCTTTTCGTTCCCATGGCAATATGTCTTTGGGTAGGTTCTTTTCCACAACACTAATCTTCTTAGGAAAGTCTGTGAATAGCAGCATTTTATCATAGTTATTGTAAGCTTCAACACCGTCCACGCCATCAACTCTGATAATGTGCTGTTTCCCGGAGGCAACCACGTGCTTTGTCTTCTTCTTCGGGGGGAGGTTACTTTGTGGGTTAGACATATAGAAAACTTGTGCGACACGTGAAGCGAGCACCCAAGGGTCATCTTGGTAGCCTAGATTATCGAGGTCCAGGACTCAGTTGATCCCATCCCTCATGGGTTTACCCCAGCAATGGATCATCAGGCATACATCGACCCTCCCGTTCTGGATCTTACCTGCATGTGCAGATTGCACCTACGGTTCCCGATACTCAATCTGCCCCTAATGTGGTATTTGGAGATGGTTGTCAGACTCATTTTTCTATGGCAAATCCTCCTTATGAGATCCCTTTGACACAGAATTATCCGAGTAAGTGTCTTAACCGCATGGTTTTTAGGAGCTTACCCTGTTCCTTACATCTATTTCTTTCATTCTTTCCTCATTTCTGTAATGATGTTGCAGGAGACATTCCTGAGAATGTGGATGTGCCCCCTGTTGCTGCGCAAGTGCACTTTGGAGATGGATTTCGTGGGTCAAATAGTGTTGAAATTATGCATGATTCGGAGCCATATGAGATGGCTAGGGCTCTTGATTCGGATGATGATCGCCCTGTTGGAGAGCTGACGGAAAGTGATGTTAAGATGATGAGGCGTATCTTTTCCGGCCGCCGTGATCCTAGAGTTCACGAGTTCAGCGATCTTGCTCATTTCGATCAGGCGTTTACAGAAGGACGTGATGATGAGCTCCTAGAAGCTCCTGAGGCCGGTCCTAACATGGTAATTGAGAATGGGAGGGTGTTCAATGACCTCCCTGCTCTGAAGAGGTGGTTGCAGGATTTTGTAGTGATACGAAAGGGCCTTACAGGGTATTACATTCATATGCGGAGCGTCGTTACACTATTGTGTGTGACAAGGAACGCTGCCCATGGAGGGTTTGTGCAAGGAAGCAACAGGTAATCAGAAAATGGAAGATCACAAAAGTTGTTGGGCCACATAATTGTGCTAACCATGAGCTGACACTGAGGCATCGGCAGTTGACATCTACCCTTATTGCCAAGCGGTTGATGGGAATTTTGCAGGGAGAACCCAACATGAAGGTGAGGCCAATTATCAGGACCGTTGAAGCGTTGTATGGAGGATATGTGATAACTTATGGTAAAGCATGGAGGGCTAAGCAGCGAGCGTGGAAGATGATATATGAGGACTAGGAGGATGGGTATGAGTAGCTGCCAGTTCTTTTCAATGCAATCAAAGCGGTGAATCCAGGCATGCATTATGTGTACATCCCAAAACCTAATGCATGGAAGGATGGGAGGCAGATATTCTTCCGTGCCTTCTGGTGCTTCCCTCAGTGTGTCGAGGCCTTTAGGCACTGTCGTCCCGTCTTCTCCATTGATGGTACGTTCTTGATTGACAAATACCAGGGCACACTTCTTATAGCCATATCTTATGACACGAACAACAAGTTGGTTCCTTTAGCATTTGCCTTGGTTGAGAAGGAGAACAATGACAGCTGGGGATGGTTCTTGAGGCTTGTCCGGATACATGTGGTTGGGCCTGGCAGGGAGGTTGGCGTCATATCTGATAGGCATCAGGGCATACTTAATGCCGTGCAAGAGCAGATAGAGGGGTATGCACCGTTGCACCATCGTTGGTGTACTCGGCACCTTGCCGAGAATCTACTCTAGAAGGATGGTGTCAAGGGTAACTTTGATCTATTCTAGGAGGCTGCTCGATAGCTTGAGGACAAGTACTTTAAGGAAAAGTTGGAGCAGGTTAGAACCGCATCAAATGCAGAAGGTAGACAATGGCTCACAGGTTTGATGAGGGATTTGGAGAAATGGACGAGAGCTCACGACACCGGTGGCTGGAGGTACGAGTTTCAGTGCAGCAACATGGCAGAGTCATTCAATAAGTTGCTATTGGGGATACGTGGTATGCCCATGAATGCAATCGTTCAATTCACCTTCTATAAGCTTGTTGCCTGGTTCAACGATAGACACGCCCATGCATTGCAGTTGCGGAGTGATGGAGAGATATGGGCTCCGAAACCAAAGGCACACCTAGAGAAGGCAAGAGAAAGGGCTGGCACACATGAGGTTGCATGCTTTGCCCACGCCATAGGGACTTATCAGGTCGAGCATAGGAGCGGTACAACGTCCGACGGCGAGGTCCGAGAGTCGAGGATACATGTGGTTGTCCTCCAAGATTTCAAGTGCACTTGTGGTAAACCAAGGCAGTACCACTTTGTATGTTCTCATTTGGTGGCAGCAGCTAGGCATCGCAACTATAATATCAAGAGGAGGATACCTCACGAGTTTAGTGTCGACACGCTTGTGAACACATGGAGCCACCGCTTGAAGAGCTCACGTGGATGTCTCCCTCTAAACCAATCGTCGAAAAGGAGGTACCTAGGATCAAACTTGTCTGCACCGTCGATCCACTAAAAGAAAAAGCACCTCTCATGGTCCTACACAACGAGATTCCAACAAAATATTAGTAGCATACTTACACAAATAACGAAAAAATAGTGCAAACAATTACTAACATTAAAACGACTGCATGTGTAGAATCAACGAGCCGCTGTATCCGGATATCTCGATTGAAACACGTCGGCCGGATGACCACAGTCATAGTTAGGGACAGGGAGGTCAGGAGGGATGGGGGCATCTTTGCTAGACGCGTCGGGGTATATTTCTCAAGCACGACTCCGTTTTCGGCAAAACTCCTCCCGAAACATTTCTTGCATCTAACAAAACGGATGTAATTTAACAAACATAAATCAAAAACATTACAAATAAATGTCAATGAGAACCATAACTACAATACAACCAATTTCGTTCTAAGAACCGAAAGCAGTTAACATTAAACCATAAACCTAGGGTTTCCCATTTGATCCACAACAATAAACCATAAGCACTATAACGTTTGCATGCACTACCGAAGACGGCTTATTTGCCGAGTGTCTCAGACTTTGCCAAGTGTTTTTTATCAGGCACTCGGCAAAGAGGCTATTTACCGAGTGCCACAGAGAAAGCACTCGGCAAACAACTAGCACTCAGCAAAGAGGTGGTTTGCCGAGTGCCGAGCACTCGGCAAATAATAACACTAGGCAAGTTTGCCGAGTGTTGAGCACTCGGCAAACTAGAGCACTCGGCAAAGGGCCGTCGCCGTTAACGGCCGGCAGCCCCCGTTAACCCTTTGCCGAGTGTCTTCTCCTCACACTCGGCAAAGCGGTGGTTTGCCGAGTGTTATTTTTTGACACTCGGCAAACCATATTTTTTTCCATTTTTGACCTCTAAACTTTTTCTGCCGTCCTCATACAATACCTGGTACTCCATGTTCCAATGTGGCACATTTCTCAGACTTTTTCTATATTTCTTTAATTTATTTCATTTAATTGAATTTTCTTGGATAATTCAAATTATAACTGCCAGTCATTCGAATAATGAAAAAATGAATGGAAAAATGATATTCATGTTATTTAGTATAATGTGTGGCCGTATCCAGGAAAATACCACCAATTTCGAACATCTTGTTCACGAAACATGACCACGAACTTGCGGTCGAGTTGTTTTTAAATTCTATAAAAAGCAAACGAAGTCCAAAAATCATGAAACTTGTCAAGATGTCATGATATCATATGTGGAGGCTGTGATAAAAATTTGAGAAGGTTTCACGTAAGTTTGTCACGTACGATGGTTACCACCTCGTCGGCCTCTTCACAAAATCATGAAACTTCTTCGGAGATTCTTCGGTTTGCAAGCATCGTACGTGACAACTTACGCGAAACCTTCTCAAATTTTTATCACAGCCTCCACATATGATATCATAACATCTTGACAAGTTTCATGATTTTCGGACTTCGTTTGTTTTTTATAGAATTTAAAAACAACTCGACCGCAAGTTCGTGGTCATGTTTCGTGAACAAGATATTCGAAATTGGTGGTCTATTCCTAGATATGGCCTCACATTATACTAAATAACATGAATATCATTTTTCCATTTATTTTTTTCATTATTCGAATGACTAGCGGTTATAATTTGAATTATCCAAGAAAATTCAATTAAATGAAATAAATTAAAGAAATATAGAAAAAGCCCGAGAAATGTGCCAGGATGGACATGAGGCCAGGGCGGATGCGGTGGCTACCAAATGCTGCAAAAAAACTCATCGTGGACATGCATTACGAGGCGCGCATCCAGGCCGTCGTAACTTACCACGGGACCGTCCTTGAAACGAAGGTCACCAAAAGGGACGCAAGGAGCATGACACTGACCCGATACCAGTACCTGCAGGTAAATACAGAACATTAATACTGATTTCTTTTGAGATTAAGTAGGCTTAATTTCATCTTCTGATATGTCATGTACTTGATGGCCTGTAGATGATTCCTTATTGGTGCGCCGCACATCCCTAGTGCTGCGAACATATGGTGGACAAGTGGTGCTCACGCGAGTGGGAGGAGACGCACAACTTATGTCGGGAGCAGCGTTTGATGATGATAGGTGTACCACATCATCAAGGCAGCCACAGCCTTAGCGGATACGTAGAAACATGGGTACGCGAATTCATTTATTTATTCTAACGCTCAATTCTGCATGATTTCTAATCATCTTGCTGTTTTTCTCGTAGTCGGCGTCACATGGTGGCCAGCCTTGCTCCATCTTCAAGGCATTTGCTATGGCCCACAAGGGCAAGGCGACGTCCGACGTCGACTACAACCCGGAGAACAGGCCCGAGGCGTACAACAATACGACCGTTCACAACCGCCTCAGTGAGTACACATCGATGGCAAGGGAGGTCCATGGACCACAGTACGATCCAAGCACCGAGGACCTTGATGGAAAAGTCGTCATGAGGGTGGGAGGAGGCAAGAAGCATAGACGGTACTGGATTGGCGACGGCATAATCGACTCGGCCGCTACTCCTAGTCTCTCCTAGATTCAAGCAAGCAGCACGAGCAGGAGCCCGGCCATACGACCTCGGCAGGACACTTCACACCACCGGGTGGAGGCACTCGAGGTTATTCCTAGTTTATTAATCGTTCATTGGTTTTTTCATACCTTTCCTTTGCATTATTGTAACATTGGGGCGAGTATATTGTAGGCCAAGTTGAAACAAAAGAGGAGGATATGGGAGCAGATGCAGGCGAAGATGGAGAGGGTGGAGTCCGAGCGGGCCGAGTGGGAGGCCGAGCAGTGGAGGATGGCGGAGATTCTTCAGTACATGCAAAGTCTTGGCGCCGCTACGGGTGTACTTCCGCCACCTACGCTATTCGCTCCACCTCCACCTCCACCTCCTCAAAATTCTACTCTTGTGAGTATAAATGTTTTAGTTTGTATGTTCATGCTTACGGTCAAACCTAGTGGAGTATGAAAGTTTTATTCATGTATGGTATATATTTATCTTGTCTCACACATGCAATCTCTTCTCCTTTGTGCAGAATCAATCGGCGGCATCGAACGATCCTCATGCTTCAGCGAATCCTTCACCAAATCAGTGATGATACTTGTGGTTGTTAATGGTACTTCTATTTGCAATTGTGGTTGAAGATGATGGAGCACTTGGATTACTTGTGAACTTATTTGTGATATATTGTGAGACATGTGACGTTTGTGATATATATGTGACGTTTGTGATATATATGTGGTGTTGGTGATATATATGTGATGTTGGTGATGTTTGTTATATATCTTCTGTTTGTTTGGATGGAATGTAAAAAACAAATAAAAAAGGCTGTTTTCAGTCACTTTGCCGAGTGCAATGGTCATGACACTCGGCAAAGTGACTACCTGGGAACATGCTTTGCCGAGTGCAAAGGCCATTGCACTCGGCAAATATCATAGGTTTGCCGAGTGCCATGGGCCAGGCACTCGGCAAAGGTCGCCTGTTTGCCGAGTGTCTTGCCGGCGGCACTCGGTAGAGTGGCCACCTTTGCCGAGTGTCTGAGTCAACGGCGCTTGGCAAAGCGGCGACCTTTACCGAGTGCTTGACCTTGACACTCGGCAAAGCCGCCGTCACGGTGGCGCTCGCCGTCACGGCCACTTTTCTTTGCCGAGTGTCGGATTGGCACTCGGCAAAGACTTTGCCGAGTGCCCGATAAAGCGCACTCGGCAAAGAGGTCTTTGCCGATAAACTATTTACCGAGCGCCCTTTGCCGAGTGTAACACTCGGCAAAGGCTTTGCCGAGTGTATATCGGCCTTTGCCGAGTGCCTGAGGCACTCGGCAAAGAAGCCGCCTCCGATAGTGATGCAATCCATAGCGACATGTTATACGGTGCCCGGTCGTCTTGCTACTTCGTACTGCAGTGTGTAACTATCATTGGTGCAATTTAAGTTTATGTATATGTATTGTGTGTTAATATATGTATGGAAGTCATCTTAGCTACTTTGTTTTATTGTAGTTAACTAGGTAACACCATGATGCTTAATTCTTGTTGTTGTGGTCAAGTTGAAGGACAAACTTTTGAAATATTGACTATTAAAATCTTCTAAAATAGACAGTTTGAAGACACTAAGACAACTTGTCTATCTAAGTTTGTCCTAAGTAAAAGTTTCATCAACATCTAAAATCTTATACACACAATTACTATATCAGCGATTTTTAGACGCATCCTTTTTTTCTAAACACTATTGTAAATTACCATGGGCCCTAGAAATGTCTAGATGGGCCCAATAATAAGGCCCAGTCCAGCCCTAAAAATTATATATCCGGTTCAGGTGCACCCTTGTGCCAATTGGCCCTAGAAATATGGGTGATTTGTTGGAAAGTTTGCTTAAGAGGGCCACATCTGAGGATATTATTTCTAGCTAGACTCATTTGCACACATAAATTGCACCTAAAAACTTTGAGGATATAAATTCACATTTACACATGGGTAGGACCAAAAATTTCGTGCTTGCAATTTCAATGGCAATTGCCCACACTCTCTTTCCCCCATAGGCGGAGCTCCCCATGCGGCAGGGTGGGGCAGCTGCCCCACCTACCGCCAGAGTAGCACCACTAGTACCCCTCTGTCTTCCTCCCTTTCGGCCAGCGAAGGAGCGGCGGCGTCCGACGTCCAATGTGAGAGAGCGCAACCAGGTACAAGGAAAAACGGGGAGGGAAGAAAATTAGTCCCAATAAGCCCAGTCGGGAGCCGGCTCAAGTGGAAGTGCCCCAACCTGGCAACCCCTAATTCCCACTCCAGCCGGAGCCGCGTCCTTCGCGCTCGTCGCTCACCGCTCGCGACCTTCGTTTGTCCGTGGTCCGCCGGCGCAGAGGTCGGAGCTCTGCGCGGCGCCCCAGGCCCCAGCCGTACGTGCAGCCCCCAAGCCCACGTGGCCAAGCCGCGCCACTCGCTGCAGGTGCCCCGGCCGGCCATCCTCGAGCTGCGCGGCGCGCCGGCGCCCGCTCGCTGCTCGTAACAACGGTGCACGCAGGCCGCTCTGATGGAGGAGGAGGATTTGGTGGGGGCACGAGCAGATGATAGGGGAGGGAGAGGGAGCAGCAGGCTGAGCAGATCTTGGTATGTCTGAATGTCTTCTCATACATCACACACTAAGTCATTAACTAATTTGTTCTTCAAATTTTATGGTTTCTTAGCTCTTGGAAAGTTGGATTTTGGTCTTTAATATGGACACTTCTTGCTCGGTTGGTCTTTGTTGAATTAATAGATGAGAGGTACCATCATCAATCAATGTTTAAATTTGTCATAGATTAGCTAATGATGTGCGTCCTTGTGATGTCATTAAAAAGTTGTGTCTCCGATGCGCCCCACCTAATTTTTTGTTCAAGCTCCGCCACTGCTTTCCCCTTATATCTCTTCCTTTCCCTCACTCTCACTACTAATGGTGTTCACCTAGTGCTTTTAAGTAGTAATAATAACACTACTACCAATCATAGCACATGAGAACCTCACTAGAAGGCATTTGGTAGGGAAAAGCTTATACTAAATATTGAATGCTAAACACTAGAAGAACCCCACATCACTGAGAGAAGTTTCATATTCTGGTTGTGCCTTAGCCAATGCCTCAATTATCTCTTCCAAGCGGCAAGCTGTCAGAGGTAGCGATGAAAATAGGCTTGCCCGAGAAATTGCAGATAGGCTTAATTTTGTGGGTAACACACAACAGGCTAACAACTAAGGTCCCCTTTGGAACGTGGGATTTTTTCCCATTCCTGTGTTTTCCCTGCGAAAAATGAACTGAATCTTATGAAATTCTTATAAAATTCCTATGAAAATTCTGCGTTCGAAAGGGGTCCTAAACCTATATATGCGGATTATATTCATAGACAAACTCGATCGTTTGCATCTCTAATCGGAGGAGGCGGCACCTACGACGGGGGCCATGGCACAACCACAGCCAAGCTTAGCCACTGCCAAGCGCACGTGGCTTGACCATGGGGCAAGATCTGTGGGGCTTTTAAATTTTTTGGAATCAATTTCTAGGGATGATTTATTTGCGTCAACCATAAGTGAAATGTATTTCTAGACACGGTCAGCGCCCCGAAGATAACTTCTTTCTAAGCTAGAATCGGTAGCGTAGAGCCGGTTGCGAGAACCACCAACACTAAAAATTGAATATGACCATGTATGACGGTAGTTCTATAGTAGTGGCGGACTGACAATATTAAATTCATCACAGTACTCTCAAAAATATAATTGTTCATTTAGATAATTATTTTTGTTGATATTATGAGTGAAAGTTAATGAAGTGACACGTAGGACAAACCTTGTCAACGCTATTGGAGTAACTAAGTGAATACCCCGCGCGTTGCCGCGGGACTTTTTAAAAGTGATATCTTGTGAATGACAAATAAATTGATCATGCAAAAAGCACAAACATGCACAAAAGTGAAATAAAAATATGGTATTGTTGTACCATCCAAAAAAGTAGTATACATGAAGACCAATGGCTATTAATTTCTCGAAAGGACAAAATGTGGCTTAAGCTATAATCCTGAAATAATGTTCAAACAGGATTCATATGTAAAATGATGTAATTAAAAGGAACACCATAGTCTTCTTGATGTGCCGCAACATGTGAGGGCATGGTACTTCTCCATATGCTAACTTTGGTCCTGGGAAACAATAATGGATAAATTAGTCATCAAGCAAAAGAGTAGATTGATCGATCTCACACCTTTAGAATTCAGAAACCAATTTGAAAGAACAAGCATAAGCTCTGAGCACTTACCTGTACGTGGTTTGTCTCCATTCCTTCTTGGTGTGTGGAGCACTATATATAGAGGGAGAGCGAGAAAACCAAATGAGGCACAATGGCCAGCGTGAGAGGAGGAAATGGAGAGGCTATTTATCAACGTAATTAGGATGGAATTGCATGATGCATGCATGTAGTAGTGGAATGAGAAAGGATCAAACGTAAAACACTAAAACGTATGATGGCCATGCGTGTGAGTGGATGGAGAAATGGAGAGGCTATTTATGAAGGTGATTAGAATGAAAATTATTTAACCAAGGTAGTCGTGCATTCAGAAGTGGAATGGGAAATGATCCTAGGTGGAGGTAGATACGTGGGCCAGGTGGGAACGATGACGTGGAGGACTGTGGAATGAGAAAAATAGGCTAGTGGGGTTTTACTTTATAAGAGTTTAACATACCCTATGTCCCAGAACACCATGCAGCTGATCTGAATATGGATTGAACGAACACACCATTAATACATGTCCAGGCCCTCTATGTGGAGTAATACACTAATACCCTAAGTCCTATTTGGATCTTGTATATATGGCTTTGGACTACAATGAAAAGGTCTAGCTAGTCTGTATATATATATATATATATATATATATATATATATATATATATATATATATATATATATATATATATGGAGGTACGGGAAAAAAAAGTAGATGGTATGACTTCTTGCATCGAGTTGTCTTGGCTATATAACTAGATCCATCTCCTATGTCTACCATATCTGCCCCTCTTTATATAGTTTTGGTTGTGGGTTGCGCAGGGGTAGGATTATATATACAAAGAAATAATTTGCTCCAACAAGGATATGCAATATCAGTGTCTCATCACCTTTTCTTTTAGCCAATGGGGTTCCCTTCTCCTCAGGTTCTTTGGTCCTCAGAAGTTTTGTCACCAGGAGTTTTGTCCTTGGGAGTTTTTGTGGTCAGAGCTAGACTGATCAGGATGTCTCATAATCATTTGGTAATTGGGAGTTTCTACGGTAAGATTTTTAGCGATTAAGTATTCTGTGATCGAGAACTTTTGTATTTGGTAATCGGAATTTTTTGTGTTCAGTACTTTCGTGCTATGACCAGGAATTTGTGGATGAAAGATCGAGAGTACTCTCTACTTGTCTGGACTCCGATCCCCCCACATATACGTCCTTGAGCATACCCCATTTCAAATCACTAGACTATGTAAATACTTGATGAGAGGACTAGTGAGAAAAGAAACTGTTGAAAAAAATGTATTGAAATTGCTTCTTTGAACTTTGCTAAGTATTAATTCTAGGGAGACGCTAGCGCCCAGATGTCCGGCCCCAAGAGGCGTCCGGACGCAGCTCCCACCCAGACTGTAAAATTATCTGGTTCCACCCGTAACAGAAGGAACAGCTCGCGCCCGCCATCCCCCTCCGCTTCCCACACGATGCACGACAGCAGGTGGGTCCTATTGCAACATGTGCAACACCAGATCTATTTTTACAACATTCAGATGAAACACATGCAATATACGTCCGAAACAACTGAAACACTGGCAACATACGTCTGAAACACTAAAAAAACACGTGTGTAGCCATTGCAAAATATATGCAACATCCAAATGATGAAATACTTGAAACATATGTTTGAAGCAACTGAAAACACTTAAAAACATATGCTTGCAACCATGTATATATATGCAACATCCAGATCTATACTTTAGCAACATTCAGATGAAACACTTACAACATATGTCTAAAACAGATGAAATAGTCGGGACATACACTTGAAACATATGTGTATAGCCATTGCAACATGTGCAACATCTCTCTATTTTTGCAACACCAATATAAAACACTTGCAACATACCTCTGAAACATCTGAAACACTTGAAATATACGTTTGCAACACGAGCTTTCAGCGTAATATCTCCTTGTTGTTTGGGAATGAGGGCTCGTTGGCACGTGGAGTTCACCGGTGTAGAGCTTGCCGGTGGCGTGGAGCTCGTCGCCCCGGTGGAGAAGGACGCGACAAGTCCAGTGGAGAAGGCCGCGGCGGGTCCGTGCGCTCTAGAAGTCTGTGGCGTGCGAGAGGCGGGTAGAGAGGGAGGAAGACCGGCTGCTGTGCTCTGGCGTGGTGGAGATGCCGGCTGGCGGAGCAGAGGGGTGGTGGAGAGGGAGGCGAGGTGGAGAGTGTGGTCACTGAGGCGGCGCGGCGGAGCGTGGTCAGCGAGGCGGCACGGGTGCGCGGCGGCGCTTCGTGAGACGAGTTTTTTTTTATCGGTTGGGGGTGAGTGCGAGTGAATAAGCAGATAAGAATTGCCATCTGGGGCGGTCTTTGGGCTAGCGCAGGCAACCCACCATCGGGAGCGTTCGTCCGCTGGACGCCTACACCCAGAATTACCGTTAATTCTAATTTGCAGTTTGCACTTACTTTACTAGCTGATCTGAATCCTTATCAACACTGAATGTGTGACATCTGACATGCTTAGATTGCCCATATGCAATATGTTTGTTAGGGATCTAAGTTGTGTAGTAGCTTAATAAAAGCCGTCATTGAAAATCTACCTGTTTTTAGAGGATTAGCTTAGGAACCACCCTAGAAAAATCTACCTTTTATGCCAACTGTCCTTAAAAATATGTAGATTTTCAGTGGCTAGGTACCGTGGACTGATTGGAGAGGTTATCATCCCGATCATGGAGAATTTGCAATAATAACGATAAGGGTTACGTGCACATTTCGTTTCAATTTTCACACACGGCCGGAGAGGTTTTAGGTTCGATCTTTTTCTTTTTCTTTTTCTTTGTTTAAAGAAGCAAAGGGGATGTACATATTCTCTGACACTGAAATAAGTAGAAATGGAATTGATGATGTCGTCATTTGTTGACAGCAAGACTATTCCCTGAAAGAAGAATAACTTTACATGAATGCTGGAGAAATAAAATGCTCCCAGTTGGCAAATTATCATCGCATTCCCTTTTCAGAAAGAGAGAAAACAACGCGCATTGGAATCTCGACGCCTTTGCATGCCATCTAGTATCTCGGTGATAAATTTAGCTACACCAAAATTGTTTAGTGACATACATTTTTTTTCTCTTGAAAACACTGTGTGAACATTTTTTTTCTTTGAAAACACTGTGTGAACATGGAAATCTTATGTCATCTCATCTGGATAATATATCTTATGTAACGTTTTATGGGTTTTTTTTTATATACCAAACTAAGCTGAATTTCACAATATCATTAGTGCAGGATTTACATTTACGTACGTTTTGTAAATCCTGCTGATCGATGAACTCGCTGTCGTATATAAGGAAAATAAGAGGAGTTTGCTGAAAGCATCAGGTTCTGGCATGCATTATTAATTGTCACAATCTTGCCCAAATATATACCCAAACCGCTTATTAAGGCTTTCTTTCTTTCTTTCTTTTCCAACAACAGTAAAAGCAATAATTCATTATCATCATCATATATATATTAAAAAGGCTCGGTGGAATGGGATAAGCTAGCCTGCATCTGTCATGAAATAGTTCTTCTTGTCCACCAATCCTGATCCTGACCGTCCATCACCAGCCAGCGCGTCCCTCATCATCGCTCTATAAATAGGTGCGCTCCTACACGCATTTTCTGCAACCAACGAGCAAGGCAAACACCTGCACCAAACACACTTACAGCCAGCAAATTAAATCCGACACTAGCCTACCCGAGACGATGGCCGACTACTACCACGGCGGCAGGGTCATGTACTCCAACACCGACGACGAGTGCTACGACGCCGGCAGGCACGGCGGCAGCATGAGGGCCTACTCGCGCACCGACGAGTACTACGACAACGTGCAGGACGACCGCATCAGGAGGCCCGCCGCGTACGCCAACGACGACTGCGGCTACGGCGGCAGGCAGACCGCCGTGTACAACGACGAGTACTCCCGCGGCGGCTATGGCGGCTACGGCGGCGAGCAGGAGCACTTCAAGAGGGAGGAGAAGGAGCACAAGCACAAGGAGCGCCTCGGCGCGAGGTGGGCGCCCTCGCCGGCGGCGCCTTTGCCCTGGTAACGTAGCATAAAGGTGACCATGCATTTCGTACAAGTGTACTATAGCTGGAATTCTAGCTGATGGAACGCATGCATGCATGAATATATTGCAGTACGAGGGGCACCGTGCGAAGAAGGACCCGGCGAACGCGCAGAGGCACAAGATCGAGGCCGGCGTGGCGGCGGCGGCGGCGCTGGGCGGCGGCGGCTACGCGTACCACGAGCACCGCGAGCAGAAGGAGGCCCACTACGAGACCAAGCAGCAGGAGCACAGGGTGCCGCACGGCTACTACAGCAACTGAAACTGATCCGATCCGATGCAGTTGCGGTTGCGGATGGACGAGCGAATGCATGAACTCGATCGATCAGCGTGTAGCCTGTAGCGTCCTGCTACCCTATGGACTGCCGTACGTACTACATAAATAAGAGCAGACGTGTCACGTGTGTTGCTCACTACGTACGTACTCTACTTATTTGCAAATAAGTAAGCGCATGCTTCTGCAGCGTGTAACGATCACTATTAAATGTATTGATGCATGCATTAAGCTATGTATTCTGTGTTAATGTCAGCATCTCACCAGCTACTTCATCCCACTATATACTAGTATATCTCTGTCGGCAAAAGAATACGATTCTAGCTTCATCCGCCTAGTCAAAAAATTTTGTAAAGCCTACCCAGAGTTATACAAAATTGTATCAACATCATCTAAACTTTTATATAAATTCACAATGTAAAATTGGTTTATTATGAAAAAAAATGCTTCCATAATATATGACAAATTTCATGTATTGCATATTATGAAAACATGCACCTATTTTGGGGAATTTATCGAGCGATTTTTCTAAACGGATGATTCCTAATCACTACTAAAAAATGAGATATTCTGAGCGTCCAGAATTTATTGAGCGTGAGGTGTGAATAAATGAAACCACCAAGGAGTTAGGAGTATATTGTTTCCTCGGAGGTGCAACTAAAAAGTTCTCTAAGCTGCCCAAAGATGCAATTTTCTTGACAGTTTTTCTATGCCGCAAAGGAAAATGCCTAATTTCTTGGTGGTTGGCATGTAAGAAAATCTTTGTTACTAAGTACTTATAAATATAAATGTCATGCTAGCTTCTTTTCACTTAAACACATATGACATATAAAATTTTTAAGTTTTTTTATGCCCTTCTAAAGTTTCTTTATGGAACAGCTGCACAACCTGAGGGGGTTCACCCGGTGCAGTTTTATTTCTGCATACAAATACAATCAATTGTTTATTATCTTGGTCGTGCTAATGGAAGTCACTTAGCTTAAAAGATAATGCAATGCAAGAAAAAGATAAATCAAGTCGCTGGTCTCTATTCTATACCATACCAATTCAAAATATCGGTATATGTACGAACTGTGTGATGATTATAGCAGGCTCCAGCTAGCTTGTACGAACTGTGATATAAACAACCGGATCATGATCTCGGTCTTCTGAAGATTGGCTGGAGATATCATACGCTTCTACCTCAATCGGATCGGATCTCCGTTCTGCCGTGGAGCATGTTCTCTGGAATTATTTTGCTAAATTTCAGGATATGCTAGTACTCCTCACCGACGATAGATCAGTATTAGAGTATGCTTTATGTTGCTGCCGTCGATTGTTCTTTGACGGATGCTTTGCCGTCGTTGCTGTTTGGGGATGCTTTGCCGCCTTTCGCTTCGGGCGCCCCCCTTGGGGGATGCTTTGCCGTCATGGGGATGCTTTGCCGTCATGGCTGAGGGTGTGATGGCTCCCCTTTTACGGATACTTTGTCGCGTTCTATCCGGCAGATGCTTTGCCGCCGTGCTGCTCGGGCGGACTTGCCGTCGAAGCCTTGTCGCTTCTTGGTGGATGCTTTGCCACCGCGGCTTCATCTCTCGTGCTGGCACCCTTGTGTTGATGTATTTTTACCTTGCAGGTATAGTCAATTAGGTGCTAGGTGTGTGGCTCTGCTGTGCCTATCTGTGCTTCAACTCTATCTTCACATTGGTTTGTCCTTCGGTGTTTGTTGTTGCCGCTGTCGTTCGGTTCGTTGGCGGATGCTTTGCCGCTTTTGCTGCTTGGGTGGATGTTTGGCCACCTCGTCGCTTTGGTCTCCACGCTCAGTCAGCTGCAGAGCGTGTGATGGCCCTCATTACGAATGCTTTGCCGTAATGGTCCTTTTTTGGCGGATGCTTGGCCGCCGTGGTCGTTTCTCGTACGGATGCTTTGCCGCTGTTGTCGTGCCGGCTCCTTTGGCTTCCTTGGTGGATGCTGGCTATCGCAGCTACACTACAACTTAGGCTACCAATGTGTTTGTCTTCCTGTAATAGGCTCGGTCTGTAAGGGTTTGGTGGTGGAGGCCCACCCCAGTGCTTTCTTGCTGTATCGTTTGTGCTTGTGGGATTGCGCTGGTAATTCTAGGATTACCGGTCAGTCTTTTTTGTAAAAAAAAAACTCTGCTTCTGTTTAATGAAATCTGTACATGTGGCACGTTCGGGAAAAAAAGTATTAGAGTATGCATGATGCCACGACATTGCCAATTAATAATGTCCACTGAAGTCTGTTGGTGACGCATATAAAACAGTGTCGTCTATAAATACACAATGACGATGCCCATACATAGCTCATTTCAGACATACTAGCTAGAGGTAGCACGTACGTACGCCGCAGTTGGAGAAGACGACGTCCGGTAGAGGGATTGGAGTGACAGTACTGCCAGCTATTGCGTCTCTGCAGGATCGGAGGAGCAATAATGGCGCCGGTGGTAGCAGAGCTGACGACGACGACGGCCAGGGACCTGCAGCTCGCTGATGACACGGCTGCCGCTGCTCACCATTGACGCGTGCCGCAGGCGGGAGACGACGACGAGCGGGACGGTGGGGCCGTGACGGCGCCGCCAGCGGCCGAGGCGTTCGCGGCACGGTGGAGGAGCCACCGGCGGACGAGGATGCCTTGGCGGAGCGGCAGGCGGAGGTGGCCCGGCTCCTGGCCGGGTTCCGGCGGCACCTCGAGGACCGGTCGGCGCACCACCTGGGGTACCCGTACAACCTGGACTTCGACTTCGCCCCGCTGGCGCCGTTCCTGGAGGGCCTGTGCATCAACAACCTGGGCGACCCCTTCGTGGAGAGCAACTACGGCGTGCACTCGCGGCCGCTGGAGGTGGCGGTGCTGGACTGGTTCACCCGCATCTGGGACCTCGGCCCCGGCGACTACTGGGGCTACGTCACCAGCTGCGGCACCGAGGGCAACCTGCACGGCCTGCTCGTCGGCCGGGAGGTGTTCCCCGACGGGCCGCGGTCTCGCACTACTCCGTCTTCAGGGAGGGCGGCCAGGATGTACAGGGTCAGGTGCGTCAAGGTCGGCACCCTGGTTTCTGGAGAGATGGACTGTGATGATTTTCTGTCTGTTCGTTTGGTCGTAAACGATAGTGGATTATAAGTCAGAATAGTATTTTTCTTTCATACCAAACCAACCAGTAGTAATAATCCACGATCGTTTCAGCCAAAACGAACAGACTGTTTGAGGCCAAGCTGATGCACAACACACACAGCCCTGCCATTGTCAACGTCAACACTGGTTAGTCCTGTGTGCACTGTATGTCTGATGCCGATCTCATGCGTCGTGCAGAGCTGTGACAGCACTGCTGTTGCTCTCCTTGAATTGATGCAGGAACAACTGTGAAGGGAGCAATTGATGATCTTGACAAGAAACCAGGGTGGGTTTCATGACCGATTCTACATCCACTGTGATGGTGCTCTGGCTGGCCTCATCATACCGTTTCTCAAACAAGTATATACACTCTCTTTTTCTTCTTCTTTGTCCGAATATATACCAGTTTTTTACATGAGGGAACAACTCACTAACGAACCAACCAACTGAAGCCATGCATTTTTTTTTTCTTTTGGCTTTTCATTCCTTCCACAGGCACCAAGGGTGACGTTCAGAAAGCCTGGCATCGGAAGCGTGAGCGTCTCGGGCCACAAGTTCCTGGGGTGCCCGGTCCCCTGCGGCGTGGTGATCACGAGGCGAGAGCACGCCGTCGTGCTGTCCACCGACGTCGAGTACCTCTCGTCGAGGGACGCCACCATCACCGGCAGCCGCAACGACCACGCGCTGCTGTTCCTGTGGTGCGCGCTCAACGCCAAGGGCCGCAGGGGCATCCGCGACGACGTCCACAGGTGCCTGCGGAACGCGCGATTCCTCGCGCGCTGCCTCAGGGACGCCGGCGTCAGCGCGGCGCGCCTGAACCCGCTAAAGCATCACGGTGGCGCTCGAGCGGCCGCGCGACGAGGCGTTCGTGCGCAAGTGGCAGCTCGCGTGCCAGGGCGACGTAGCGCATGTGGTGGTGATGCCGAATGTTGGCGTCGGTCGACAAGATCGCCAGCTTTGTTGAAGACCTTGCTGCTAAGAGGAGGATCTGGTATCAGCACGGTGAAGGGCTTGTTGGTCTGTGCGTGGCGAAAGATATAGGGCAGGAGAATTGTCTCTGTGGTCTCCATGACGTACAACAAGCCAAGAGCAAAGTAGACGTGTGTCAGTGTGTCTAAAATATGACGGACGCCCATCATATATATGGCTGATTCCATGGATATTGTTGACGACCAAATATGGCCGAGAACGTGAAGAGGAGTTTTAGACGATGTTTCTAGTGACAAAATAGTCCTAAAAATATATTTGGAGCATTGCTTAGAAGTCCAGAAGCAAAAGGAAGAGAAGATGGCGCTCGGTTCTGCCAAAGGGGGCCTAGCCGGTCCTCATAGCCGGCCAGACCGGCCTGCCGCGCGCGCCCTGCTAGGTTTCTCTAGCCAGGCCTCCCTCCCTGCGACACCCTCTGCCAAACCGGACCCGGCCAGGCCGGTTCTCTGCTCGCTTTGTTGTAGTTGGCCTCCCCGAGCTAGACAAAACCGGCTTGGCCAGTTTGGGACCCCGCCAGGGCGATTTCCCCTATTCGAGTCCGTTACTTACCAAATCGGTTTTTGGACTCGATTGTTTTGGCGTAGGAAACATGGAGATCAAGATCTGGACTTGTTTCCTACTGGGATAAGACCGGCCCCCTCTATATATATCAGAGGATCATGGCTGATTGAAGGATCCAACAATCAATCGCCTTTTTTACATCTATTACCTAAGTTTTGCCCTTTTCTCAACCTCCTGCTATTCGTTGCATCTCTCCATGAGATTCATCGGTGTTCTAGGTGGCCTTGCCGACCTAATAACAACCTCAGGCGTGCATCTCCTCAACGACCTTAGAGTATATGGTTATACTTATTTTATATACTACTATAATGGTATTATAATAATATATTAAAAATATAGGTTCTTTTGAAAAAAAAAATCACATAGTAATATTTGGAGCATATTAAAATGAGTAGAAAAGCATACTCAAACTGATAAATAAGTATGCACACATATACAACGTGGCTATCGGAGAGTAGGAAAAATGCCTAATCTTTTATTTTGTAAAATATGATAAATAAGGAAAGTTTTAGGTATAAAAATCTTTTTCCTACCAGATCTAATTGATACATCCGTGATCTATTGGATGTCATAGATCTTTTTATGTACAACTTTAGACATGACATGATTTGATTAGCAAAAATTAAACAGTTGATTTTTTATGCATGAGAAAGGCTATGATTTGATTAGCACATTTTAGATCGTCAAAGTTTACAACTCAATTGGTGTGTTAGCTATTGTCAGCTGTTGATCTTTTTCATGGATATAACATGTTTTTTTTTTAATTAACAGAGTATGGAGCGTGATCGGTGCACAACTTTGACGTGACTGGATATCATAAAAACTTTTTGACAACTTTCAAGATAAAAATATGTACATTAGCGTCACACTTTATACATGATGATCTCGCTAAAAAGTTTTTATGGTACCCTATATCATGACTGGTATACTTGTAACAGGTTCATCGTAACATCGGAGTGATAGTAGTTGTATTATATATGTAACATATCGTTCATAGAGTTGGGAGAAGAATAAAACTAGCTTTGAATTGACACCAAGGCATAAAAGTTAGATACAACATAAATGTTGTGTATTATATATAAAGTAATTATCCTGTGAATAGATAAAACTGTACATAAATATATGGTAAAATATAGCAAAAAGAAGGATGCGGCAGTGCGGCAGCAACAAACATAATGACTGGATTTGAGAATGTTTTTTTTTCTTTTCCTAGGCTAATTAATTAATTAATTTACAATTTTAAAAATTAATGATCCAGATTTGTTTGAAGTATTATCTCCTACGGAGTAGTAGATAAAGGAAGTATCATAGCACTATCCTTGTATGTACATAGGACCCTGAACTGCAGTTGGACCGAGGACGACAAGAAAGTGGTGAGCAAGTGGTATATCTGTGCTAATCACCTTTTTTTTTTGTTTTTTTGAACGGTCTGTGCTCATCACTTGGCCACGTGGCCTATGCGTATCGGTCGCTGTAGCCTCCTTGTAGATGAAGGCTGAAGCTGTGGTATAGGATTGGGCCCGTGCCACGTCGCCTGCCCCAACGGCTCCAATCCATCCACTGCTACCGCACCTGCACGAGCGGGCCGGGGACTCGCCGGCCCAGGTCAGCAACGTGCGCATCTTGGGTCCACAATGGGTTGTACCGGGGGAGACCGGTCGGTGGATTCCCCGATCCCGGGCTCCTGGCCCAGTCGGTGACGAACAAACGCGCACCACCCGCCCGCCCGATCGACGAGCCCCGGGTCTCCCGGCCCGGCTCTCTTCCGAGTGCGAGCCGACACGCGGTCCGCAACGACCAGCGATTTCCCGTTCCCCGGGATGGACAGGGGCGACATTCTAATTTTTTTTTAAGAGAATTATAAAAATTTATGGTATCAAATAGATATACTATAAAGATAATAATTAATGAAGAATCTAATGATATTTATTTAATACCATAAATGCTATTTTTTATCATATAAATTTGGTCAAACTACCTGAGATGTTTGGACTCTCTAAAAAAGTTTGATTGATTTATAATTTGAGATGGAGGGAGTACACAAGTATTGGATGCGAACTTTCTTGGAGGTTGGTTGGAGAGGGAACATGGCAGCATGGGCACAAGAACAACAATAATAATGCAAACAAAGGCAGCACACACAGCCGCCCTTGTTGTGCTGGTCTTGACGAGTGCCATTATATTCTATTAGGAGAAGAACAACACTAACGGAACAATATCGTCCGTTGTTCTTCCTTTCTCTTCTATGCTTATATAGAGAGAAAGACATGTAGTATAAGCGTAAATTCTCCGGTTCGTGCTTAGATCTTTGATTGAGTGTATCTATCCTAAATGTTTTGATAATTAAGAATGATATATCTTCTATCGCTAATACTATACAATAGATATCTGAATATTATATAACGACAAGCTCAACCAATCAATAAATTATGGTATTTCAATTCGATGAGGGTTTTTGTTCTAAATTTATTATCGACAAGTTCAGGGGGACAAATCTGATTTAGTTTTACCCATAATAATATTATACATCATATCAAATCAGATGAATATGATATTTATCACTAAAATTTCTTTTAGATGTGATATTTATTACTATATATTGGTTTTACATCAACCTCAACAAACCATAATAATTGACATTTTATTAGAGAATCTCATGTTTATACTTCTGTTTTCCACTCAAACGTTTTAACTAACAACTCAACGAAAAACTTGGGGTTCCTTTTTTAGCATAGACTATGTATGGCGTTGGTGGTTTAGAGCATCTCCAAGAGCCTTTCTAAAATTTACTCTCCAAATCATCATTTAGAGAGTCATTTGAGTGAAAATCGCTTTCTATATCATTGTACTCTCCAACAGCTTTGCGTAGTCTAGAGGGTCATTCTTTGGCTAATAAGAAATCCGGAATAGATGATATCTATATTTAGATATCCAACTGAAGAGGCTATTGGAGGGTATTTTTTTCACCAAAACCTCTATTTATGTAAACTAGGAACAATATAAAGAATCTCTTGGAGATGCTCTTTCTGCCTCATATTCAAAAGACAACATGTAAATCTCAAGCACACAATTAAATTGATCTTTTGCACGCGTCTTGTTTGGTTGCACTCCAACCACTCCAATCCACATGTATTGTGGTGGACTGAAGTGCAGCCAAACAAGGCCGAGGTTTATGTCATATATATAGAGACAAGTGGATTGGTGGCGTTTCTGGACACTACAGACTCTCACTACCGAGAACTAAGATGATTATTTACCAAACAATATGTGTTAATTAGATAACAAGATGTTAACCTTGTGATCACTGCTTAGGTGGGGGCGGAGTGGCATTGCCCTAGTGGCGGCGAGGGAGTCCCCTTTCATGCTCTAGTTATTATTGCCCTACTATATTGTTATATTACTCTAGTTGAACTTATATGCTTGGCTCGATCTCATTAGTAAACCGTTATACAGGCTGTTCGTTTCGGCTGGATTGGCTTATAAGTCATGACTGAAAGTACTGCTGGCTGGTTTGGTGTGAGAGAAAAATATTGTTCGTTGGCTGATAAGCCAAGGCTTATAAGCTAGATACGGGCTGCCGAACAGGCTGATAGCTGATTTTCTCTTATAAAAATCATTGCCCTTTTTCCTTGGTGGTTGTCAGCTTGCTGTGTTGATTGCAGAAACATGAGAAAATGTAGAACATGCCAGGTGCAGAAGTAGTTGTCAAAGGGGTCACTAGATCACCACAGACCATAGAACTATCGTATAAAAAAAAGAATATATGAATTTATAGTGGCGTTTCTTTAATGACAATTAACCAAAAAATAAATAATTAAGCGATTGTAGAAAAATTTCCAAATGATCAAATCTTGTTTACTACTACACGTCGGCAACCTCCTGGAGTCCACTGCCGCTTCTTCCTTCCTTCCTTCCCCACAAAGAAAGCCACGTCAAAACGCATCGCTGTTGTGTTCGCACCGCACCGTGTTCCCTTCAGAATTCGCTGCTCCCCCGCAGCCGGCACCCAATTCGCCTCCCTTCCTCTTCCTCCGCCGCCCCGACCCAACCCAACCCCCGCGGCCGGAAGTCCGGAACCCGCGATGAAGATCACGGCGCTCCTGGTGCTCAAATCCCCTGGCGATTCCTCCGCCTCCGGCGGCGAGCAGCAGCAGGCCGTGGTGCTGGCCAACGCGTCGGACGTCAGCCACTTCGGCTACTTCCAGCGCGCCGCTGCCCGCGAGTTCATCCTCTTCGTCGCCCGCACCGTCGCCCTCCGCACCCCCGCCGGCAGCCGGCAGAACGTCCAGCACGAAGGCACGTCACGCCTCACGCCTGCCTCCCCCTCGTTTTCTTCCTTCTTCCCCGCCTCCTCTACTGCGCTGATCCGACCTCGATTGCTGATCCCCTGCAGAGTACATGGTGCATTGCTACAACCAGAATGGCCTCTGCGCCATCGCCTTCACCGACGCCCACTATCCCGTCAGGAGCGCCTTCTCCCTCCTCAACATCGTACGCTACCGCTTCTCTCTGCTCTTGTCCCATCCTAATCCTATCTCCGTCAACTCCCCTATTATGTTATGTTACGTGGTGGTTACTTCCAACTCAATCTAGTCATGCTGTGCTTATGCTTTATTTCCCTGCTTATCTAATGGGCAACGAGCCTAGACCGCTTGCAATTGCCGTATTACTGACGATTTAATCACTGATCAGTTAGGCCTCATCATCTATATTTCTGAAGCTAATAACCACATAGCTGCCAATTGGCTTTCCTCTCTGATATGTCTATCATTACTTCCCAACCATATACTGTTGTCATCATACTTTTGATTGTTGTAATGTAATGTCACCCCTTTGTGCTGTATTTTTGCTGCACTGGTGTTGATAAACCGATAATGCATGACCTCCCTTGCGATTGTCATATATGAATAGGATGATGACACATCAGTCTCACAAAGGCTATCCATGTCTGATGTCTTCTACAGGTGCTGGAAGAGTACCAGAAGACTTTTGGAGAGTCATGGAGGACAACCAAAACTGATGTGACCCAACCTTGGCAATACTTGGATGATGCCCTAACCAAATACCAGGTTTGGTTCGTTTGGACCCATACACCACATATGTGATGTTTTTATCTAGGGGCGGAGACTAAATATTTGGAAGAGAAAAACATGAAGCTCTGCTGTCTGTCTGAGCACGCTGACTCGCGCACGCTCTTCATCCCGTACATATCACTTGCCATGCTCACGCAGTTATGTCTTGAAAATGTAGCTTATCCAGGAATCTGATTCTTGTACGCAACGAAACAGTTGTTGTACTCATACTTGTTAATTAGGCGTCTGTCCAAATCTGGAACTTTATGCATGTACTGTTTTTCCCCCTTGTTGAACACATCATTGTTCACTGACTAAATAAAGCTTGATTTGTCAATGATTTATCTGTCTTCCGATTATTTTCTTTGCAGGATCCTGCAGAGGCTGACAAGTTGTTGAAAATTCAGAGGGACTTGGATGAAACCAAGATTATTCTGGTAAGTAAGTTCATGTTTGTTGAACCCTCGGGAACATGACTAAGTAGCTTGTCAAATTATAAATGGAGTTATTTTCATCTGCACCATACACAAGTCCATATATGTTAGGCAATGCTAAAATTACGTCAGGGGGAGTTTTCTTTTACCCTGCTTGGGTTCGGAGCAAAGGAGCAGGATGTTATTACATTGCTGAACTGGTGCTAGAATGTGTTTAGAACACTAGTGTTTTTCTTATTTTCTTTCTTTATGGTTCATTCTTTACTGTTTGCCCATAGAGTTCGATGCTCTGCTTCTGCTTGCTGTTGAAAACTAGTAGCTGACAGAATGTGTGGAGTAAGTGTGCCCCGTCAACTGTATGCTCAGTAATTCTATTACATTTTCTTGTGGAATAGCGCAATATCTGGATTCTTTATTGTTTGCTGGCACTTTGACCAAGTCCCTGCACAGGTGCTTGAATACTCTTTCAATCACCTGCCTTTTGAGCTAGGCTGGTGAAGAGGTCATGAGTTATTGCTGAGGTTAAGGCTAGTCAAGGCTACTTTCTTCTTTCGCAAATTTTAATTCATGTTCTTGATTTTGATATTTGCAGCATAAAACCATCGATAGCGTGCTTGCCAGAGGTGAAAGGTTGGATAGCCTAGTGGAGAAGAGTTCTGATCTAAGTATTTCTTCACAGGTAGGGATATTTTTGCTGTGTATTACGTTGTACAAAGATTCGACATGTTCAACAACTGAGTGTTGCAGAAATACGTATGTTGCGATGGATTTGTGGTCACACAAGAATGGACCGAGTTCGGAACGATGATATACGTGATCGCCTAGGGGTAGCACCAGTTGAAGAAAAACTTGTCCAACGTCGGCTGAGGTGGTTTGACCATGTCTAAAGGAGACCTCCAGAGGCACCAGTGCATTGTGCAGTCCTAAGCCAAGCTAATAATATGAGGATAAGCAGAGGAAGACCGAAATTGACATGGGGGAGGCAATAAAAAGATATTTAAAAGCTTGGGATATTCCTAGAGATCTATGTTTGAATAGTAGTGCTTAGAAAACAGCTATTGAAGTGCCTGAACCGTGACTTAGGGCTCTTGGTGGGTTTCAAACTCTATCCTACCCTAACTTGCTTGGGACTAAAAGGCTATGTTGATGTTGTATGTTGTCCAAAGACATACAAGTTATGGCCTATCGGCAATTGGTCAAAATCTGTCCAGTTGCAACCCCTTGTGTAAAATACTGATTGAAAGGCAACTTTTGAAGTTGTGTAGTGTCTAAGTTAAGCATCTGAATATGTGTGAATCTTCACAATTGAAATTCGAAAAATTGGATCTATGACACCACAAGGTGCCAGTTTTAGGAAAACACCACTGAAGCAGCCTTAAACATTGATACCACCAAAAGATGCCATAGTTCAGATTTTGACCACTCAGTACACTTCTGTTGTGTTTTTTTATTATTCCCATTTTTCTTTCTATAATTTTTGGGGCCATATTTGCCTTGGGTTTGAAGGGCGGGCCTGGTGCAAGCGGTAGAGTCTTACCGCCTGTGATCGGAAGGTCCCGGGTTCGAATCGTGGTCTCCTCGCATTGCACAGGCGAGGGTAAGACTTGCCACTGACACCCTTCCCCAGACCCCGCACAGAGCGAGAGCTCTCTGCATTGGGTACGCCCTTTATATTTGCCCTAGGTTTGGGGTTGATACTATCACTTGAGGAAGCCCGTTTAGTCAAAACGAGTTGAGCAGAGGGGCAGGGGAGACGCAGCTCTGCTCCTCTCCACTATGTGCCTGCTCCTCTCACCACTATGTGTCGCTGTTCCTCCAAAGCTGCCACAACACACCATATCCGGCTGCCCCTGCGCCAGATCAACACCGCGGACCAGGTAACTGGAGCCAAAGCTCTACACCTCCCTTCCATGGTGTGGCCAGCAAATGAAGATCTAGAAGGGGCAGAGGAGGATGGGCTGAAGGAACTGAGGGCGGTGTGCCCCTGCTACGATTGATCTGAGGGGGGGACATAAGCGCGGTGCTGGAAAAAGGCACCTGGGACCGATGCTATGCTTTGGTTGCCCCATGGGATAAAGGTTTTGGCCTAGACACAGGAGGGGTGGGGCAAAATTGTTAACCTGCACCTTTCAGTGTCACTGATAAAATTTTCCTTGTAAATTTGACCATATATAGGACCAAATTTCTTGGTCTACCCCCTTGTGTCTTAGAAAGAAAAGGTTGGATGCAAAATCTACACTTGTAGAATCATTTATAGTAACAATTGTTGCTTTCATTGACGTGTCATAGCTGTTCCATTGTTTGCCTGGAGAACTTCCTAGAAAAATGATAGCAGTCGTGTGTGAGTCCAGCAACATTAGGCTAACTGGTTAGCCAGTCCGTGGCTTGTTTATGATATGTTCGTGCTGACATTCCCCTAACTTGTATGCAGATGTTCTACAAGCAGGCGAAGAAAACCAACTCTTGCTGTACCATCCTGTGAATTGAGGAAGCTGTGCATCCTAGGGCACTGGAGTAGTGTTTAGTGGTACTGGTGCCAGACGTATGTATCATCAGCCTATTCGTTTTGTCGTAAACGATCGTGGATTATTTACTGCTGGCTGGTTTGGTGTGAGAGAAAAATAATGTTCCAGCTTATAGTCCACGATCGTATACGAGCAAGCGAACAGGCTGCATGCTTCATGCCATGCCCTTTCCTTTGCTCTCGTATCTGAAGAATGAATGGCATGAGCCTGATCATTCGTTCTTGCCCAAAGTGTGAAACTAAAGTAAAGGTGGTATAGTTGCTATTGTGAATTGTGATGGGGGCTGTGCTTGCCACTTGTTCTTTCTGTTTGGCGACTTGTTTGCCCTTTTGTTCCCCTTCTTTTTCAATTTGTGTTGGAGACCCTCCAGCCATGCAGCACCGACGAAGAACGAGGAGAAGAGATAGATGGGAAAAGAAGGTAAAGAGAGGTAGTAGATGTGTTTTTTGACGATTGGGTGCTGGATCCCTCAATAGATCGCGATCGTCTCATATATATAGAGGGGGTGGTCTTATCCCAATAGGAGAAAACTCCAGATCGTGATCTCCAAGTTTCCTAAGCGAAAATACGTCAAATCCCGACCAAAATAGTGTTTAGGTTGGACTTGTACAGGCGAACCGGCCTAGCCGGTTTGACCGGCGAGGCCGGTTTTCACGGGGCCTGGTCAACCACAGGGGGCATGCAAACCGGCCTGTCCGGTTCCCAAACTACCATGGCCGGTTCTGCTGCAGTCCGGTGCAGAAAATCTTCCAAAAATTGTAATTAGTTCATCAGGACTTCAAATGAGGCGAAACATATATGTTTTTCGACCAGCTCAACGAGAGGAATGCAATGGTGCAATCTAATCTTGCATTTGAGAAACTTGACCAAACGGGCTGGGAACGCCGGCCAGTTCGGCGAAAGCAGGTCGCACCCCAAAGCGCCATTTCTTCGTCCGGGCTTCAAATGGGATGATCCAAATATATTTTTCGACTCTCTTGATGATAGAAACACGATGGCGGAGTCCATTGTGCATTTGAGCCACTTTAGTTGTCAACAATTGCATAAGCATTCACAACAATTAAGCGTGTTGGGATAAGTGAAGGCTGTTGCATCATGGAAAACAAGCATTAATATGGGCAATCCCAAGCATGAGCAAACTTGATGCGATTAATAGTGCTCAAGATTTTGCTACTTAGAGATGCTATGTGAAACAAATTTACTTGTAGCTTAGATATATAGACTCACTTAAACAGATGATATTGAGCTTATGCTCATGAGGTCTCTCTCACGACTCCGGTCATTTACTAAGGAGACCAAGCAAATATGTCGGCGTTCTTGAGATGCGAGAAAGTTTGCGAAGGAGAATAGTCGTGGGTATTCAACATCTGTGCTTGACCCCTTGGCCAACTAGTTGGACCCCACGATGGGGCTCCGAGTGGCTAGGGCACTAGAGGTTGCATTGTCTCCTCTAGTTGGATGCATCTGTATAGGTCGAAGAGCATTTTGATAGATTGGACGAGAGTCTCCTCTAGAGTTATCTTCATGGCAAAAGAAGAAGATACTAACCATGCTTGATGGTGAAGGTATGGAATACCCTAGAGCTAGATATTTTTGCATGGCAAAAACTATAGAGCTAGATATTTTTGCATGGCAGAAAATATCTAGAAAACTAGATAAGAATGAAGAAATTTGTAGAGTATAGATATTTTTTTCAGAATAGTATGTAATGTGCCATGTGATAACGCTATAAATAGGGGGTGCACTTCAACTAATAGGGATCATGCCACTATAAGAGCTAAGCCTAACAATGGTCTTGTAGCCAAGCTAGTCAATATTTTTACTGATGTGTAAGAGAGAAGGAAGGAAAGAGAGTAAAAACATGGGGCATGGTTGAAAAGTTACATATATTAATAAACAAATTATAGACAAATAGTAGACAACTATTATATATATATAAATATATATATATATATATCTTAGCTTTTACAATTATTTACTATAGAAGTTGTATTACGCATATATTCCACGTTTGGTGGGAAGCTTGGGAACATGAAGGAGGAGGAGGATCGCGAGAAGCAGGGGAGGATCATGAGTGGGTTAAGATGTGGGCTCTGAGGGTTAGGAGGATGTTTTCTGTGGGGAGGCCGTATTGTAGCAAAACCTATATACCATGAGATGGATAGAGTAGAAGGATTTTTTACCTTTTCACATGGCACAAATATTCTTTCAATCAAATTCAGATGTTTAGGTGGTCCATATCTGAGCTTTTGGTATTGGTGACCCTGCAAAATAAATAAAATTAGTCTTATTTATATTAACCAACTTTAATTTAAGTTACTCCATATAGAAATATTCAAATAAATATTAGATGTTTGTTCGTAAAGATTTAAACAAAAGTAAAATTACCTGTTTGGCCCACCACTTCTCGTCTTTGACAACAAGTGGATTCATCAATTTTTCTTTCCAAAAAGTATACAATTTTTTTTGTACCTCTGACCTTTTCCTTTACACTCTTAATATTATGATTTGCTCCTTTATCGCACAACTTTTGTGTTATTATCTCGTAAGAGTCTTTAGATAGTTCTTTCAAACTGGAAGATTCTATCTCCTCCACACAATATTCATACAACAGTAATGTATGAGCTTCACTCCAATTGACCCTATAAAAGGAGTTAGTTCAATCTACTGTATTTGTTTATGTTGTGTTCTGTGCTGAGCTCTTCTTCTACTAAGCAGAGTTACATGTTGGTGCTAACTAGTGAAGATAACGGAGGTAACGGGGACCAATTGGCTTGTCTGCAGCGCGTAGACTGCCGAACCGACTGCTGCCCTCGGCCTCCTCCTTTCCTATCAGGTGAACTGTAGCCCCGCCTAGATGATGAAGAATATCAGTTCTATGTACTTCTGAAAAGTAGAGCAATAATATAGCAGTCTTTTGGTTTCTAACATCCGAATTCTGAAACACGGATTTATGTAGTTATAACAACAGTGACAGTATTCAGATTCAGCGTTGATGTCTCATGCATGCTAAATGCACAAGACATACACCCATTACAGATTTTATGAATAATTGTAGGAAGCCAGGATTAACTGGTATTAGGTGAATTATCACAGGAACATGCAAACCAACCTTCAGCTTTTGCTGCCCTCTTCAACCTTAGAAGTTAGTTCAATCCTTTTTTCAGTTTCCTCAAGAAGACTTGTCTTCTCTGATAGTTTAACCTTTAAAATAGAAGCAAATCAGATAGTTCCAACAGGTAAACATAACAAATACATTGTAACTTTGCATACATGTGAAAAACTAATACATGAAAATAGCATTACACCCCAGTTCACATTTAAAAAATGCTAATAGAAGCAATAAAATACGCGTCATATTTTGGGTACACGTTCACCACCGGCGACGAGGATCTCACCATCTTCTCCCCACCTCCTTTTTTGAACCTAAAATATTGCATGGGAGGCCCCCACAGTAAAGTTTTTATTTAAAATAAAGCGGAGCCCAACAACTGTTCGAGAAACAAGGAGAAGAACTGTACAAGAGCAGAAGGAAAGAAGAGGGGTCCGAGGTGGAGCAGAGAAGAATGACAACCCCACAACTGAAAAAGGGAGAGAGCCAACAACACTAGACTAGGACTGCTAAAATGAATAAGAAAATCGCTCTTTTAGAGTCACAGAGTCTAAGATCCTGTAAATTAGCTTCATAAAAAAACTTTGCTTCCAGGAGCTAAAGGAAGGGCGACCACGATCAAAGATGAAATTGTTCCTCTGCTTCCAGATTTACCAAGCTCCAATGATGAAGATCTCCATGAAGAAAGGGCTCTGAAATTGCTGCTTAGCTTGAATCAGCATATGAAAGAAGTCCATGGAGAAATCCCAATGGATGCCAAGGTACTGCCAACAAGCTTGGCTAAAAGGACAGCTGAAAAAGAGGTGAAAGGTAGTTTCCTCCAAGTTGTTGCTGCAGAGTATGCAATGGTAGTTATTTCCTTCTAGCTTGTGCTTTTTTCTTTTGAGGATGTTCCTTGTGTTGAGCCTATCCATTAAAAGAAGCCAGGAGAAGACCCTGAGCTTATTGGAACATCTGGAATCCCAAACCTAGATGAACGGAGCAGGAGGTTGGACGTTCTTGTAAGGGAGATTGTAGAACTTTGAGGAAGAGTAAGTCTTGTTTCCCCAAATGTATTGCCAAGAATCTTTTGTATTGTGATGAACTTGAATTGTTTGAATATAATCTTGAATGCTTTGAAACTCTTGATATGCTTGTTCTGAGATAGGAAGATGAAACTGGGTCTCCAGGAAGTTGTTTGACAGAACTGTGCAACTGTGATATTCTTATTCTTTGCGAAGGGAAATAGTCGTGGGTATTTAGTTTTTAGGATGTTGTCATTCCAGTGATCAGACCAAAAGAGGACAGTAGAGTCATCTCCAATTTTACATTCAACAATTCCTCTAAATAAATCACAAAGTTTTTGGATATCCCTCCACCAAAAGGAGCCTCTATCAGTTGTTGCATGAGAAACTTGACCATTGGGGTAATGGGCATTCCAAATAAGTTTGACCCATGGAATTTCTTTTTTATTGTAGAACTTGTCCAAATGCTTCAATAGAAGGGCCTTGTTCTGACTCCTGAGATTAATAATTCCAAGGCCTCCTTTTCTCTTGGGCTTTGCACATTTCTTCCAAGCCACAAGGGGTTTCATTTTGGCATTGCTATCGGACCCTCTCCAAAGACAATGTCTCCTTGCTCTATCTATGTAGTCTAGGACAGTGGCTGGGACTTGTAGGGTACACATGGCAAAGGTGGGGAGGGAAGACAGGACCGAGTTGACTAGTTGAAGTCTTCCAGCGTGAGTCAAGAAGTTTGAAGTGGCAGTGAGTTTTCTTTCAGTTTTACTCATAAGAGGTTCAAAATGATCAACCCTGGGCTTTGTGGTACCCAAAGGTAACCCTAGGTAGGTGAAGGGCAAGGATTCAATCTTGCAACCAAACGCCCCAGCCAAGAGATGGGCCTTGTTGTCGGAAAGATTCAAGGGGACTAGGCATGACTTGTTGTAGTTGACCCTCAATCCAGTTGATTGTGCAAAGGATTCCAACAGTCCTTCCAAGGTAAAGAGTTCTTTCTGGGATGCTTTAATGACAAGGAGGGTGTCATCGGCGTATTGTATTATTGGGTATTGATCAAGCTCATAAGAGGGTATGAGAAGTTCAAACATGCCATTTCGGTATCCTTTGTTGATGATGCACTGTAACAGATCCGTAGCAAGGACAAATAAAAGGGGTGACAAGGGGTCCCCTTGTCTGATCCCATGGCGACAATGAAAATGATTACCAGGGACCCCATTGAGCAGGATAGAGGAGGTACCCGAAGCAAGAATTATTTGAATCCAATCTAACCACTTATCCCCAAAGCCCAAGTGACTCATCATCTGTATGATTGTATTGTGCTCTATTGTATCAAAAGCCTTCGTGAAGTCCAGTTTTAGAATTACAATTTCCCTCTTAGAGTATTGACACTGGTATATGTATTCATAGGCCCAAGCAAGACAGTCTTGGATTGTTCTTGTTTTGATGAAGCCGTATTGGTTTGTGTGAACAGAGAGGATAATCTTTATGCGCAACCGATCAACAAGTAGTTTTGTGAAGATCTTAAGTACACAGTTTAGAAGGGAGATGGGCCTAAAATCATTTGCACTTGTTGGGTTGTGCACTTTTGGGACCAAAGTGATAAAGGAGCAGTTTACAGATTCCAAGTCCAGAGTATCATTGAAGAAATCAAAGCATAGGGTATAGATATCCTCTTTTATTATGTCTCAGCATCTCTTAGGGAACAAACCGTTAAAGCCATCTCGGCCTGGAGCTTTGTCAACCCAACATTTGCTTGATTACCTTATCGATGTCCAGGGTGGAGAAGGGTCTAGATAGGTGTTCTAGGTCACCACTTGGTTGAATCGACTCTTTGAGATTGTAGAGCATTGTTGGGTTGGAGGAACATCCCATTCTCTTTTGTACTCCTCAAGCAAAGAGAGTAGCTTTCTATTGTGGTTTGTGATTGTTCTACCATCATCCGTTTCTAGACTAGTGATGGTGTTCAATCTATACCTTTCTCGTGGCGTGACATGGAAGAATTTTGTTCCTTCATCTCGACTTAGTCCATCTCACGATTGTATCGTTTTTTTCCAATATTGTTTTTTATGTCGAGCAATCGAGGATATGGGCTTTTAGGATTGCTCGAAGTTATATTCTGAATGAAAAGTGTTCTTTGCTCCTCTAGAGCATCCAAAACTTCTAGATTACCGTTACAATTCTTGAGCGGGTTGTAGAGGTTTGATAATTTTTGCCCCACTTTTGAGAGCACCCTCGGTAGCTTGAACTTGGCGAAATTCTTAAAGCACTATTTGGAGCATTAACCCGATGGTACGTACAAGATTATTAATACAAGACTTGACTGACCCTTGACATACACATACGCCGCCCCAAGTCTTTATAACAAACTAATTTAAAGCTGTATAGTAATTTAATATTTTACAACTAGCAGCCCTTAAGTAATCATCAATCACATGACGGTGGCTTTTCTTGGATCAACAGATCTCTGAGACACTGATTATATTAAAATGCAGACGGATTCTTGATTAGTACTACAAGCTACCACATTGCGTATTGTTAGTATAAGCTGCTAAGAACAAACACAACTAATATAAGATGCCTCATAAAATAATAAAGATAATAATAAAACAGACACTCCCTGCATTTCGCAGCGTTTGGTCACACAACCTTTGGAGTGCCTGCATACTGTTTGTACATGGAGTAATAATTGCTTTCTTGTTTTGAAGACTTTTATAAATGCCACATTTAACTTTTAGAGGGGAAATACCAATGCATTTAGTGCACTTAAGATAGTAGGTTTAATTTGTGTGTTGTTCTAAGGGTTGAACACATAATACGGGTTCACTTGTTAGTTCCTTTGCATAATTTTTTGTTTTCTTGTCTGTCCGCACTGGTAGGTGTAAACAAACGCTGCAAAATAGAGGGAATAATTATAACAAGTTGCTTACACACACTTTGCCTCTTAAACAAGTGAAAATACCAGTAGTACTAGGAATCTATAAGTCATTTGGTATGAACTAGTTCGCTATCAACCCATTTGTGTATGATATAGCAAATTCCACAACCTATCTAATAGCATCATCAAAGTTGACTTTGTATTCATATGCACACCATATATATATTTAACTACAGCTAATGGGACAATTTCATGAGGTGTGCTAAATTGCTATTTTACAGAACTAGACACAGTACAGATCCGCTGCCAACTCCATGTAATATATGTCTTCCAGCATTTTGCCTCACATGGTTGCTCTGGGTGCAAAAACAAAAAACATATATACACTGATGTGAATTGGTCCAACTGGACTACACATAGTAACCCCTGATACTTAATCATCGCCAAAGAATGGAGTTAATAGATTGGTTAACATGAAATTTAATTTGATAAAATCAACATGATTGATGTTCCAGTCCTAAGTACTAGGGACATGTATAGTCTAACACATGTATATCATGTTACTTGTACCCCAAGTTGATCTTGACTACATATATGAAAGTCACCCCCACTAATTGGGTGTGAGTTGTTCTCCTAATTCTCTACATCTAATTCTCTACATGGTATCCAGAGTCCGGGTACCCTTCCGGCTTCTTCCTCTGCCCTAACCCGCGCCGCCGACTCCACAGTGGCTCGTCCACTACCGCAGCCGCGATCTCCCACAGAGATCGTGATCCCCCTACATGCCCCTCTGCTTTCCTTCCCCGGCTTCGCGCGATCTTTTCCTTCCCCGGCTTCGCGTGATCTCACACGCGTCGCCCCTAGCACGCGAGCCTACTCGCGGCCTTTCCCTCCCCTCCAAGCGAATTCATCTGCTCCCTGCGCTGTGCCTTCCAATGTCGACCGAGCCCTCCCTCTCCTCAGCCACTAGCGGCAACTCCTCCGGCGGCGCCATGGGCTCTATTCCGGCCGGTCCAATCATTGCCCCCTACGCCATGATCTCCATCCGCTCTCACGTCCCTGTCGTCCTCGAGCTAAAGCATCCGAACTTCCAGAAGTGGGCGCCCTACTTTAACGAGTTCTCCTCTATGAGGCAGGGGGGCCTCTCCATCAACGAGTACTGCCAACGCATGAACACCGTCGCCGATGCCCTGAGCGATGTCGGCCATGCTGTCTCGCCGTCCCAGGTGATCCTCAACCTCCTTCGCGGTCTCAACCTGCACTTCTCCAGCACGACGGACAATGTCGCGGACACCACGCCACTGCCTGACTTCAACACCACACGCCAGAAGCTCGTCCTCAAGGAACTTCGCCTAGCTAATGAAGGCAAGGTTTCCACTGAGACCGCTCTTCACGCCTCTGGCTCCTCTACCTGTGGCTCTGCTTGTCGCTCTGCCTCTGCGTGCTTTGGCACATCACAGGGACAAGGCAGTCGTGGCCCTACAAACGGCGATGGCGGCAACATGTCTAACCGCAACACCAAGAAGAAGGGCGGCTGCGGTGGTGGTGGCTGGCAGCAGCAACAAGCTGGATGGCAGCAGCACGCCAGCACCAAGGTAGATGGCAGCAGCAGCAAAGTGGTTAGCGCGCGCCTCCTCAGTCTGGTCCGTGGGTCTGTTATGGTCCACTAACCGGCCAGCACCAGCAGCAGCAGCCTTGTTTTCGTCCGCCGCAGCAGCAGCCGGCATGGCGTGGGCAGGGGCTGCTTGGACCTCCTCCGCAGCAGCAGGCGCACTCGTCTTTTGCTCCGGCCGAGTTCTCCACTCCGGCTTACCTCTAGCAGCCACAGTTTGCTCCTCCACTGGGTCCTCAAGCTGGTGGATGGAACTAGGCGGGTCTCATCATGGCATTGGAGCAGATGGTGCTTCAGGGTACTAATCCTTGGGTTCTGGACACTGGTGCCACATCTAACATCGCTTCTTCAAATGGTATATTACTCACCCGCCTTCCTCCTTATTCTTCATCCATAACTGTGGGCAATGGTCATTCCATACCTATTGTTAGTCGTGGTACTTCCATCCTTCCCACAGCCAACACCTCCTTCCATCTCAATAACGTTCTGGTTGCGCCAGACATTGTGCGCAATCTTCTTTCTGTTCATCAATTTACACGTGATAATCACTGTTCTATCGAATTTGACGCACTTGGTTTTTCTGTTAAGGATCCATGGACGGGACACGTGATTCTTCGCTGCAATAGCAGCGGGGACCTCTACACCATCTCCCCAGCTTTGCCATCCACCGCCGCTAGTTGCAGTCTCGCCGTCACGTCCACCTTATGGCATCACCGTCTTGGTCATCCGACTGACTCCGTCTTCGCTTCCCTTAGAAACATGTCTGATTATCACATGTAATAAAATAGCACGCTCATTGTGTCATGCCTGCCAGCTGGGCAAACACACACGCCTGCCTTTTGCTAGTTCAGTTTCCATTACATCAGAACCTTTTGCTCTAGTTCATTGTGATGTCTGGACCTCCCCTATTCCTAGTACTTCGGGTTATAAATATTATTTGGTCATGCTTGATGATTTCACCCATTATTGCTGGTCCTTTCCGTTGCGTCAGAAATCTAAAGTATATCGTCATTTTGTTGATTTCATTGCTTACGCTCAGACTCTGTTCGGTTGTGTACCTAAAAGCTTTCAGGCTGACAATGGCACGGAATTTGTTAACCATGCCATGTCTTCCTTCCTATCGAGTCACGGTGTCCTACTTCGCCTATCCTGCCCCTACACCTCTCCACAAAATGGCAAAGCCGAGCGTATGCTTTGTACTATCAACAATACCATCCACACGCTGTTGATCCACGCTTCCATGCCGCCCTCTTACTGGGCTGAAGCGCTAGCTACAACAACCTTCTTGTTGAACCGGCGCCCTTCCTCTTCTGTCGGCCACCAAATCCCATACCGGCTCCTCCATCGCTCCATACCAGATTATTCTCGACTTGGCGTGTTAATTTGCCTCTGTTATCCTAACCTCAGTGCCACGACTCCTCACAAACTTGCACCTCACTCCACGCCATGTGTCTTCATCGGTTATCCCACCTCTCACAAGGGTTACCGTTGTCTTGACATCTCTACTCGGTGGGTGATTATATCCTGCCATGTGGTCTTTGATGAGTCCATATTTCCGTTTGCCGCCACTCCGTTTGTGCCAGCTTCACTTGATTTTCTTCTGCAGGATGTTACTTCGGTCGCTCCCTCATTCTCGAGAGGTTGAGCAACCGTTGCCCTAGGACCTCGACGATTCGGCTATCATCATGGCTACATACCGCTCGCCCCGATCTGATCGATTGGTCCTCCTGAGCAGCTGCCTAGTCCTGCCCCTGCTGCAGCACCTCCGGGCGGGACTGGCTAGTTTGGCCTCACCTATGAGCGTCGGCCCCCTGCGCACCGGCACACAATGGTGGCTGATAGGTGTTTCGGTGGCAAGGTGTTCGGCGTTGGTCTTCGAAGCTCGATTGTCCACCAGCACGGTTGCATCTACTTCTTCAAGCTCGCTGCTTTGGTATGACAAAATCGATTGCTGCTCCTCAGCCACCTACACTACCACCCAGCAGGCCTCCACTACCTCATGTTGTGCACGGGCCTCAGCGTCCGGCTATTCTTTGACGTCGACGACTTTAGGGCTGCTGCAGCCCTACACCTCCTCGTCGGCCTATCAGGGGGCTGCAGCCCATCCCTGCTCCATCGCATGATGACACGCACAGCAGGTGTTGTGCCACCTATCAACTACTAAGGGCTTATGCGCAGCGTCGACCTCTCCGCCGCACCGCTAATTATCGCGGTCGCGTTGGCTGATCCCAAGCGGGCGTCTTTGCGATGGCGAGATGAGTATCAAGCTCTTCTCGACAACAACACATGGCGCCTCGTCCCTCGACCACCAGGTGCCAACATTGTGATAGACAAGTGGCTCTTCAAGCACAAATATCATACGAATGGGTCCCTTGTATGCCAGAAAGCTCGTTGGGTTGTCCGTGGCTTCTCCTAGCAACATGCTGTCGACTATGATGAGACCTTCAGTCTGGTCGTCAAGCCTGCTACCATCCGGACTATGCTCAACATTGCTGCCTCCCGCTCCTGGCTGATTCATCAGCTCGATGTGAAGAATGCTTTTCTTCATGGTGACCTTAAGGAGACCGTCTATGCCCATCAGCCTGCTGGTTTTGTCGACCCGTCTACACCTGATTATGTCTGTCTGTTGCAGAATCATTGTATGGCCTCAAGCAGGCTCCTCGTGCGTGGCACCAACGGTTTGCCACCAACATCTGCAAGCACGGTTTCACTACAGCAAAGTCTGATGCATCTATGTTCGTCTTCAAAGATGGAGTGGAGATGGCATACTTGCTACTATACGTCGACGACATCATCCTCTTTAGATCTCCTGAGGCGCATCATCGCCAGTCTTAGCTCTGAATTCACCATGATAGACCTTAGGGCCCTACACCACTTACTCGGCATCTCCGTCACTCGGTCCTCTGATAGCCTTCACTTGTCCTAGAGACAGTAGCCGTCGACCTTCTTCAACGGGCCGACGTGGACGAGTGTCACCCCACGGCGACACCGGTTGACTCCAAGTCCAAGCTGTCTGCCATAGATGGAGCTCTAGTTGCTAGCCCTTCAGACTATCAGAGTCTTGCTGACGCCTTGCAGTACCTCACATTGACTCAGCCGGACATTGCCTACGTCGTTCAGCAAGTCTGCCTTTTCATGCACGACCCATGGGAGCCGCATCTTGCTCTGATCAAACGCATTATGTGTTATGTCAAGGGCACTCGATGCCGGTGCGCACCTCGGCATTGGCGGCGTGTCATCCATCACGACATACTCCGACGCCGACCGGTTTGGATGTCCGGACTCTCGACGCTCTACATCATGCTACTGCGTCTTCCTTTGAGACAACCTGGTTTCTGGTCTTCAAAGCAATGAGAACCACTTGTGTCTCGGTCTAGTCAGAGGCGAGAGTACCGAGCTGTTGCTCATGCAATTGTTGAGTGTTGCTGGTTGCGCCAGCTGCTTGAGGAACTTCATATCTCGATCCCTTCGGCGACCATTGTCTATTGTGACAATGTCAGCGCGATCTACATGACTGCCAATCTAGTTCATCATCGTCGCACGAAGCATATTGAGATTGACATTCACTTTGTTCGTGAGAAGGTGGCTTTGGGGCAGTTCAGAGGTGCTACGTGTTTCCTCATCCCATCAATTCGCGAACATTATGACTAAGGGAACTGCTGTCTGACAGTTGTTTAATGACTTTAGGTCTAGTCTCTGCGTCCAGTTCCCTCCCCCTGTGACTGTGGGCGGGTATTAGAGATATGTATAGTCTAACACATGTATATCATGTTACTTGTACCCCAAGTTGATCTGGACTATATATATGAAAGTCACCCCCCCCCTAATTGAGTGTGAGGTGTTCCACTAATTCTCTGCATCTAATTCTCTACACTAAGAAACCAATTTCGCCTGTGGTACGCTTTGGAATGGTGGAGTTTATCCATTTCACACGCTATTTGGTGCTTGTATAGTATCGACGCGGGGATGTGGAGATAGGGGCGAATTAAATGGGCGGGAGACCAGGTTGTGAGAGAGATCGTCATTTGAGATTACTCAACGGACAAGCCATGTCAACGAAATGGGCTAAATCGTAACATAACATAGCAAGCTACCTGCAGATTGGACTAGCTTAATCTCCGCTGGTTAAGCACTTATAATTTATGTTACCTGCTCCTACTGGAGACTGGCCTATTGGCTGAAGGCTGATGGGTGATGGCACATGGGCGTAGGCTGATACAGATAACACAACTAATATACTCAATTATTAGTCAAAAGCTAACCTACCGCTTTATAAGAATGTATATTAAAGACGATACATACTACAAACCATGACTCTGTTTTATGATTAATTTGTTAGGCTCACAGGATCACCGGCTCAGGTGAGTGAACCACTCACCAGTCTTGTCGAGCACCCGCTAGTGTTGCCGAGCACCCACTAGCCATGCCGACCACGAACAAGCGTCATCTGTCCCCACACACTATGGCTAGAGCTAGAAGAAGAAGGGAGAACAGAGCATACACACACAGTACAAGACACCAACGTTGTCTAAAACCCTGTATGGGAGATAGCAAATCTGAACTCTCTTTACTGAGTTGCTGTGGTAGTCTATTTATACAACTCTATCCATCTAGTCCCAGTACAGCTGCCCTATTGCAACAGTGACTAGATAACATACAGGGCTGACTCTGTGCCGGCCTCTGCATATGGCTACAGCGCTGCAGGTGAGCCGTACGACGCCTGCACCTGCAGCGGTTACAGTATCACAGCAGGGGGCCTTTCGGCGCCGCCTTCCCTTGCTGTGTTCACACAAGGTAGCAGTAGATTATCTAATAATCTTCCCCTAATCCTACTGCTAACCCTTGTACCCCCTCCATGCCGATCATCTCCTTCAGCTCCGTGAGTCGAAGACGTCCGAGCAGCTTAGTGAGGATGCCCACGAGTTGCCGACCAGTTTCGACGAACTCAATGATGATTTGCCCTCAATCGACATAGTCCCTAAGGAAGTGGAACTTCACGTCGATGTGTTTACTCCGGTCGTGTAGAACCGGATTCTTCGCGAGGGCGATGGCGGGCTGGTTGTCCACCATCAGTGCTGGTGGGTGAGCTTCCACACTGATTAGCTCGCCCAGCATCCGGCGCAGCCACACAACTTGGCACGCCACTGTGGCCGCTGCTACTTACTCTGCCTCGCACGTAGATAGCGCCACCACTTTTTGTTTCAGCGACAGCCATGAAATTGGGGCCAACTTGAGGAAGACGAGCACGCCAGAGGTGCTCTGTTGTCCATCGATGTCCCCTGCCATGTTTGCATCACTGAACACAGTGAGCTGCAGCCTACTCTCACCGGTCTTGGGAAAGATGATCCCCTGATCTACCGTCCCTTTGACGTAGCGCAGTAGCCGCTTCACCGCAGCCCAATGATCCTCTCTGGGATCCTCCATGAAGCGACTGACGTAGCCCATGGCGAACGCAATGTCCAGCCTCATGTGGACTAGGTAGTGCAAACCACCGACGATGCTCCGGTAGAGTGTTGCATCCACCTTCGCCGCGGTGCTAGCCTTCGTTAGCTTCAACCGCTTCTCCATCGGAGTCACACATGGCTTGCACTTAGCCATGCCACTCCTCTCTAACAGCTTGGAGGCATACGCGCTCTAACCGAGCGTGAGTTCTTCCTTCCCCTGTCTCACCTCGATGCCGAGATTGTAGGAGAGTGCGCCGAGATCGCTCATTCAAAAATGAGCCACCATCTCGCGTTTGAAGCTGTTGATGTCCTCCGTGCGCGCGCCGGTGACGATTAAGTCATCCACATACATGCCATCGACGAGCTCCTCTTTCCCCCGTCGCCGCGTGTAGAGTGTGTGCTCGGTTGCGCACCTTTGAAACTCAAGCTCGCCCAGCATGGCATCAAGCTTGGTGTTCCATGCTCATGGGGCCCTGCCTTGACCCGAGAAGCGTCTTACGCGATCGGGGCATCTGTGCTCCTCTCCCTTGACAAATGAAACCTAGAGGTTGCTGGCGAAGACCGTCTCTGCTAGTTCACCATTGAGGAAGGCCGATTTAACGTCCAAGTGATGGATGTGCCGGTCCTTTCTTTCTTGCCAAGGCTAGTAGCAAGCGGACCGACTCCATGCGCAGCGCTTTGGCGCAAAGACCTCCTCGAGTCTATGCCCTTATGCTAAACAAAGCCTCGGGCGGCGAGGTGTGCCTTGTGCCTTGTGCTTGACAATGGCACCGAGCACAAATCTGCTTGACCTTGTACACTCACTTGGTGCTGATCGGACGACATCTTGGAGGTGGATCGACGAGCTGCCAAGTCTCGTTTTCCTCGATCGCCTTCATCTCCTCCAAAGCATCGCCGTCGCCGATTTCCATCCCGCTTTCGGCTAAGCGCGAACATAGGTGGTTTCTCCGCGGCGACGAGCAGCAGCTACTGTGTCATTAAGTAGCCGATCGGCCCGATCACGAGGGTCTGTGTGCGTCGGCGATGGTAGGCCGACATCTCCTCACCTTCATGGTAGGCATCCATGAACTCGGTGATGCCACTTGGAGGTGAGGCGAACTCGATCGGCGTTGATGGTGTTCCTTGTTCCACCGAGTGCTCGGCATAGCACCTTGAGTGCTCGGCGCCCTAGTTGTAGTGCTCGGCACTATTTCTAAACAACTCGTCATAACTCCTGCGGTGTTCGACCACACTATAGGAGTGCCCGGCCTCAATCTTGGGTGGTGGCACCACTACAAGGCGTCTTAGGTCCGCCACGAGAGTGCTCGACACCCATCCCGTAGTGGTTGCCACCTGCTGCAGAACCTCCTAACACCACTCTGGCATGCTCGGCATCCCTCCGGGGAGTGCTCGGCACCTCCGGAGTGCTCGGCATCCCTCCTGAAGTGCTCGCAGCCTTTGCCCTAGGAGTGCTTTCGGCTCTATCATGGAGTGCTCGGCACCCTCCCGAGTGCTCGGCGTCCTTTTTCGGCGTCTCCACCACCGTGGATGACCAGGTGCTCGACGACGAAGGTGTTGGTGAAGCCACTAGCTTCCCCCGTGCTCGGACTGCTCTAGTTCCAAGTCGTCTCCTCGTCGAACACGACGTCGCGCGAGACAAGCACCTTGTCTTCGCATGGGTCGTAGAGCCGGTATGCCTTGATACCCTCCGCGTAGCCTAGGAACACCATCGGTGTGCTCACATCCTCCAGCTTGGTGAGGTTCGGCCCGTCTTTCGGCGTGGCCCATGCAGCTGAATGTCCAGAGGAAGGACACGCTCGGCTTGCGCCCATACCAAGCTTCGAACGGTGTCTTGCCTGTCAGGGCCTTGGTCGGAGAGCGGTTGAGGATGAACACCGCCATGGTCACCGCCTCTCCCCAGAACCTTGCTGGCATGCCTTTGGCCTTCATCATGGATCGGGCCATGCCGACCACCGTGTCGGTTCCGTCGCTCCACCACGCTATTACTGTTGTGGCGAAGTGCGGCATGGTGTGGTGTTGCCCACATCCCGATCCGCGACAAGTATGTAGCGAACTCCACCGAAGTGAATTCGCCACCGCGATCGGGTCCTCAAGACGCGGAGCTTCTTGCCGCTCTAGGCCATGGCCGCAAAGCCAGAAACGTGTGTGGCGGATTTTTCCATCCCTCTCTTGTCATCGTCTCGGTATCCACGGCGTGAGGCGACTCCTCCGGACAGAGGCGGCGCATAGCCACGCCACCACGCCACCACGCAGCATAGCTACATACGCCCCGTCGTTCTTGCGCGATAGCCACGCCCTACCCTCCGCCACGCGCCCGCGCTGACGGCGTTCGGCGAGGTGCGGTGGGCCCCAAGCGGCACTGGCCGGCCTCTGGCGCGTTGTTGCCGTCCTCCAGGCGTGGTGTGGCCGGCCCCCAGCGTGGCATGGTGGACCTCAAGCGTGGCTCGCGGCCGGCTTAGAAGCGGCGTCGTGGCGGCGGCGGCGTCCCGCGAGCGTGGCACGCAGCTCTCGGTGGCCCGAAAGCGGTGAGCATGCGCTCGTGGTGGCACCAGAGCACCCGACGTGAGATGCAAGCACGACGAGCGTTCGAGGACAGGGTTCGTGAGAGCGACTGGCGCACGGGGAGGGGTGCGCTCAGACGGGCGAGAAGATGGACATGGAGACCGACCCATCCTCGGCGTCATCCCCATCCCCGTCGTTGTCCCATGCTCCTTTTGTGTCGGCTGAAGCAGCGGACGCCAGGCCTCAGCTCGCGCTGCTCGTCTTGAGGAGGAAGAAGGTGTTGGAGTCGCTGACAGCTTGGCCCCACCCGGCGGAGAGATAAAGAGGTAGAGGATGAGGTTACGAGAGAAGGGTATTTTAGATGTTTTTACTGGCTGGGCCCACGTGTTAGGGCTGGCAAATGGCAAAAACTATACAGAAGGTGGATGGAATGGCTTGGGAGGAAAAAAAAATGTTATAGCACCAGGGTGCATTTGAATTTTTTAGTGGCGTATAGACTTGGAGCATCTTTCGAAATGACACGCAGGGGAAAGACTCTTGCAAGTTACATACCTTGGTTAAAACGCAACTCATGAAATTGACCTCACGTCTGTGTTGCTAGATGAGTCTTATATCAGCCCAACGTCTAAAGATCTGTGCAATAAATTGCACGCCTAGTGATCAAAATCTTTAGTTTTGTTGCAAAGGCTGTTGGGATACCTTTATAAGAGCTATTGGCCATTATTTATTATATGGCATAAACATGTGTACTGTCCATTTGCCCCCAAACCCCCCATCACGCAAATAGAGCTCTACTGACAGGCAAGCAGGCTGAAGAAGGGTTTCTGAATTTGAAAGCATATATGCAATTTACCTTGGCTCTAGATTAATCGGTCTAGTTCAACAAGCCTCAGTCGCCAAACGGAGTTGCATCGCTCAAGAAAGACGGCAGCAGGAACCAAATCAGAGCAGAGTCCCAGGGGTCGGTCCGGACTCCGGACTCCGGACGGAGGGGCGGCATCCCAAACCCTAGCGCCGACGACTCTCCCTGCTGGCACAGCTTTCATCTCACTGCCGCAGGAGCGGGGCATCGGAAGGTAGGCGGCGCGGCGCGGCTGGCAGCGGCAGCGGAGCTCTCTTCGCTCTCTTGCGCGTCCCGCTTGGCCCTTGCGCTAGGATATGGGCTGGGCTGGATTGCCTGGAGATACAAGACACCTCATTAACTTTTGTTATCATCGGAGTGGGCTAAGGCCCATCTGACTCTCTGTCACTTGCCCTGCCAAACTGCACTCGGGCCAAGCCCAGCAGGTTAGCCCGACAATCCCTTGTGTCTCCAGTTCCCACTTCCCTCCCCTAAAAAAAAATTACCACTTCCCACGTCACTCTCGCTGATCATCAATATTTCTCTTATTTGATTTGATGTAGATATACTCTTAGATAGTGAACTTTATGTGTATATAAATCTGAATAACTAAATTATATCAGTTTTTGTGTCTGCGATTGACTACCAACATATAACCAAATAATATGTCAGGATTGAAACAGAAAAGTGTTGGCTCTGCTTGGCTTTTTTTTTCTTCTTTTTGCAGTGCTTTTTCTCTACGGTGGCTGCTGCTGTGGCAGCACCAGCCACCGTACCTATTGAGAGTTTTCCTGGAGCAGCAACAGCACTGCCAATCAGACTGATTGAGGTTTCCAATTAGCTGCAACGATCACTTTTAATATCAATGAAATGTATGCATTGTTCAATAATATAGCTAGACTTTTTAACGTTGCACGAAACTGCAAATATATATAGGAATATGTTTTTCTAGCAAGAATTATTCACGGACGTCCTCAGCCTCCCGCCCAGCGACGCCGCCGCCTTCCTCGCCGCGCTCGATGGCGCCACCGAGGCCGAGTGGCATTGCGGCAAGAGGCGGCGCATTGGCGGTGGGCGGTGGCAACCAGCAGGTGCCGGCGCTGGCGGGGGCTCTGATGAACGAGTTCGTCCTGCCGCTGCCACTGCGGCCCCAGCCCCGGTTCCGGAGACCCTCGTGTTCGTGCGCGGCGTGGACGCCAATAAGGCCACCGCGGCGGCGGCGCGTGCCAGGCCGTTCAGAACTCAGCGGCAAGGCTGCGCCGGAAGCGGATCAGCGAGAAGACGGCCGAGCTGGCGCGGCTCTTCCCAGGGGCGCACAAGCTCAACACCGCCGAGAACACGACTTCACGCGTTTTTCGTTAAGGAGTGCCAGAAGAACGACCATGTCAAGCTCCTGCAGGCGCAGGTCGGCTTGCTCGCCTTCATGCGCGCCGCCGGCTCAAGCTTGGTGCGTACCACTAGCCAAAAACTGGCAACCGTAAGCTCCTGCAGACGATCGATCGATGTCCATGTCCCAATCTGTTCTAATCACGTACCTCACCACTGCCTCGCAGTTTAATTTCGTGCAACTGAATCCCTGTGCATGCAAGCATGCAGGAGAACATGCCATGCCGTCGGCCATGGCGCAGGAGCGAATGCGCGCGCTCCTGGCGGGCGGCAGCGCGCGTGCAGGAGCGGCTGGCCGCCGAGGGCAAGTGCCTGGTGCCGTACGTGGAAGCTGGTGGACGCCGTGGCCAAGGACGACGCCGTCAAGGCGAATGCGCTGGTGCGCAGAGAGATTTTTTTATTTTTAACACTTTCTGTAAATTAATTTTAAATTTAACATTGTTTTTTTTCTTCAAAACTAACACTTTTGGCCGCGTCTAGGCGGGAGGATGACGTGGCGACGACCGAGGCTGCTGACTGGGTGACGTGGCAGGGTCTACCGCGTCACCGATCTTGGCGCGGCAGTGACGCGCCCTGATCGGTGGCGCGGCATAGCCGGATAAAAGGCCCGCGGCCTAATCCCGCCTGCCGCGCCTGTTGCGTCCAGCCGCCTGCTCGCCGCGCCTTGGCGCCCGCCGCACCTGCCCGCCTCCCTGCCCGCCGCCGCTCCCGCTGTGCCCGTACGCCGGCGCACCACCCCCTCCGGCCACGCACGGCGGCTGCCTGCCGTGGCCTCCGGCCACCACCGCGCCCGCCACCGCCCTCACTGCAGCGCCCGCGACTACCACCGCCGCGAGGACGAGCGCCCCTGCTGCGAGGTACTCCCCTAGTAAGTCTAGTTATACATTAGTTGTTGTTGTTAGCCTTGTATAGATGTCAATATTAGATTAGTTAGTATAGTTATAGTTAGAATAGATATTAATATTACTATCGACATTACGTACGACGATTTCGACGAACTGATGAAGTTTCTTGAAATGCTTTTGTAGATGGATTGTTGTGTTAGAGTTTTATACGGAGGAAGTGTTAGGAGAGAAGATGGTATGTTTGAGGATATGGAAGAAGAATTGGAATGGTTTGATTAACCTCCTAGCTTCAACGACCTTTGTGTCCGTTTGAATGCAATGTTTGGCGGTGATTTTACACTGAAGGGGAGGTTTGATACTGGGAAGACTAGGGCACACTATGTCCTCATGCCCTTGCGCGACCCTGCTCACTGGTCCCGCTACACTAGAGTGCTCCAAGGTTTCAATGTGCCTATGGCTGAGGTGGTGGTGGAGAATGGGTACATGATGCAGGGTGTCCAGGATGGCCCGTCTATTGACGGTGTTGGAGGCAACGAACAAGAATTAGGGATCGAAGGGGAAGCAACTCAGGGTAACATGGATTTGGACTGTAACAGAACCGCTCAATTTATACAAGATCAAGTACGGCTGTCCCCGCTAACACGTTGACACACACATACTTTCACTTATATAAACCTGGTAGTCCGCCGAGTGTCCCGAAAGACCTCGGTAAATCAACATCACAACCAAGATCGTGTGATTAAGTAAATACACATCACATACACAGGGTTGCAGCGGAAATAATATTACATATGGGTTCACAAATAAAAATAAAAGTTTGGGTTTCAAAACCGCTTAGTGAAAACAACATAGCTTTCAAATGATTACATTAATATAAGTTCCAAATATATTGCTAGCATAAGTGACATCATCCAACAAAAGCATATAGATGAGAAGTAACTATAGAATCACCGAGCCCATCGTGTTAGTCACCATCTTCAACAGCCGAGAACTCCACCGCAACATGGTGGGATAAACCCCGAGTACTCGAATGTACTCGGCCAGACTTACCCGTTATAAACCAAAAATAAATGACACCAAGGAGTATGCAAGGCTTTATCGATTGGATCTTGCGGACAACCTTTTTGCATAAAAGCTTGAGTAACCATTAGCATTATTCACTGTACTAGCATTGACTTTTAGCCATTACCTACCATCTATATTAGCTTTTGTACTAATCAACCATTTGATTTAGTTGCAAACAATAATAACCATATCAGGTATTTCATGGCTCATCATCATTCTTATCATCATTATCATCATCATTTAACCATATCTTTATATTTAGTGAATCTACGTTGCCGCTGCTCAAGTCAAGTTCTCACTATCCGGGAGAGACGGCGATTCGAATCGATTCCTATCCAGCTGGAGGGGTATTCCTAAGCACAAACCCTCCTTCCCCCGTCAGGGTCGTAAACAAGTCACCGTTGGTACGATTCAGGAGTCGCGAGTCCGAACAGATCAACATTCTCAGAGAACCACTCTGCCAAGGTTGTTCGGAACTCTAACCCGCCTTGGACTTATGCCAATCGCTCTTCGCACATCCTTACTACCTCTAGAATGCACGCCACTGCTCGCGTCCCCGGCCTGAGTCGAGCTACTAGGCTTCGCGGTCGGAATGACTTATCCGGCCAGCTAAGTGTTAGGCTGCGTTCAACATGACCTGAGGACGTACAACGAATCGGTCCTTAAATGACACAGACGGGGATAGATTCACACCCAAGACCTCCATGCCTTGTTGCTGCACTACCGTCATCCCGTCCGGTCTCCATTCATTATTAACACATGGTTCTTTTTCCACGATAGCAAATATAGCCAACCATGACCAGAGCTCATCCTACATATCGTAGGTGACAGGAAATCACCCGACTTCTACCGGTCTATGCATAGCTAAGCATCATTCGATCCTACACTTAATTAGGATTCACAGGATTTTATCTGGACAAGGTAGGGATATAATGCAACAATTGGTCCTAACCAATTCCTATACTTAATGCATCATCAACAATAAAAGATACTCAAGATATTTGTAAAAACATGGAAGGCTTAGAATGCCCCGGGGCTTGCCTGGGATCCGACACAAGTCAGTTCAGTTAGCTTGCACCGTCTTGATGACATCTCTGGTCCTAGCACTTGTTTAGTCCTTCCATCTTCGGGATATATCCACCAAACCAAATCTTCGAGTTTGACTTCATCTCACATCCTTCACGCGGTTCATCTAGCGTACCTAAATAAGATGCAAGATGCATGTGTATAAATATGAAGAATAGTACCCTGAGACGCATCACAAAATAGCAAGCAAGACAAGCATAGTTTACACTAACACACTTAAGTACTTTGCGATGCTTAACTTAAACATCACTCAATCTATCATGCTAAGATGGCAAAGAAGACGACAACACCAAGCATGACACAAGTTTCCCAAGATCTCAGGTGCTCTAACTCAGTCATCATTCAAGGCATAAGTCACACTTAACAATATACAAGCAAACACTATAATTGGAATCTGCCAATTTCTGGACATGCAAACAGCAGCTACAAGATTTAGCTATAACTAGAGTTACACAAATCCAAATGACTTGCAAGAAGACATTTTGGAAATGTTATGAAATTTTCTACATTCATCTTTAATCATCTTAGCATGATTCTCAAGTTAACTAAGTCAAATATACCCATTTACAGAAACTGGTCCACAATTGACAGAGAGCAGTGATTTCTAAAACCCAACTTTAAACAGGCATAACTCACAAACTACAAGGCCAAATACCACCAAATTTTAACAGAAGCTAGATACATGAATTATCTATAACTTTTGTATAAACAAGTTTCACAACAAAGCACATTATCATGAAGAACTTTGCTAGGTTCCCAGATCTGTCCATAAACCACATTTGCAAGAAAATAAATATTAACTTATGTTGCAAACACATAATTAGGCAAAACCAACTTTACCAACATGTCACACATGACTAAAGAACACCAGAAAACCTAGTGTCCATAACCAAATAAATTCTTTTAATGCATTTCTTAATTTATTTTAGATAACAAGGTGACTTAATGAACATATATAAAAAATGCACAATAAATTCTACAAAAATTACAGTAGCTCACATATCCTCTCAGTAGTCTACCGTACAAATTTCATACTATTTGCATAAGTATAGCTGCCTCTACAAAAAAGACAATTTGCTATTGCAAGAAATCATGTGAGAGCGAGATAAACCAATAACTCACTCATACTTCATCCAATACTCATGACATTTTTACCACACATCAATTATCACATGAGTAGCATGCCACAAAAATTTCACTTCATTTGGAGGCCTAGATCTACAGTTATGGAAAATAAGAAATTCAACTAGCATTACAACCTTACTGCACAAATCTATTTTTACCGCAAAATATTTAAACTAAAACATGCCATATTATAGATCTAGTGCATAGATAATTTCCCAAGGATTCCAAAAAGTCCTCATTTGCTATTTTATGATTTTTCTATGAATTACTATGAATTTCCAAAGTTCAGCTAATTTCCTACAAATAGGTCCTTATTGGTACTATTCATTTGAGTCACAGACTTTGCAGTTAGACCCCTTCCCTTTGTCGAATTCTAGCACGGGGTCCCTGGTCGCAAATCACAGCAGGGGAGGCGCGGGAGTTCGCCACGGACGGCCGAAGGAGGCTTGTCGGCGGCGGTGGAGTGGTGGTGGAGCATCAGGGGAGTCGTGCGCACCCAAGGGACAGCTCAGCTCGCCCGAGGCGGCCCGAGTTGGCCCGGCCACGCGATCCCGTGGCTCGGCGGCAGAGCGGCACGGCAGGGAAGGGCACGACGGTGGCGAAGCGATGACCGTTGCTGGCTCCTGCTATCCCAGCTCCAGGCGCGCCTCCTGACGACCGCAGCTCAGCCTAGGGTGGCATGTGGCTTGCTAGCCGCGTGAGCAGGTGGCACCGGTGGCACCGGCTTCCGCAGCGAGGCCGCGACACCGAGGGGGGGCTCGGGAAAGGAGCTGGGGAGGAGCGGCGCAACCACAGAAGCGCGTAGGACACGCGCGACGCTGCCGCGGTGAACTGCTCGTTGGGCAGCGCCACCACCAACTTGGTGCCGATGTTGGCCAACACGCACAGCATGGTAGGGTCGGCGTCATACAGCTTCACCTGCGCGACGCCCTACCGCTTCAGTAGCTGCACCACCGCCGCCGGGTTTGGCAGGTTGGTCGCCACGCGGCCGTAGTTCACACCCACCGTCTCCGCCTCTGCAGGGCAAACGAAGAGGAGCGGAACCGACATGGCGAGGACAGTGACGAGGAGGCGGCGTGGGGGCGCTATGCTCTGCTGCGGCGCGGAGATGCACTGAGGCAGAGCAAGACGGCGCGGGGAAGAGTGGGCGAGTGTGGTGCGAGCTGGCGAACGGACACGGGCACAGGAGGCCACGCGACAGCGAAGTGCTGTGGCCGGTAGGCCATGACGAGCTTCAGACGTTACAATGACTGAAGGAACTAATACTACCGCAAAATTATGATTGAAACACAAACTTTGACTCCCTCAAACTCCCAAACCAACGTGAATTAGCGAAAACTTCACTAATATAAGTTTCAGAGCTACATGGGGTCTCCAACTTTTCTTATATGAAGTTGAGCTGGTTAGGCCTAGTTTGGGAGATACAAGGTTCCAAAGTGGGGTACACAAAAACTCAAACACGAATTGCAGTCATCCTAGACTTAGCCGATTTTCGAGGTTTCAAAACAGCACTGAGTTCAATCTTTGGGCCTCGGTTTGACTTGCTTCAAAGCTAATCTAGCTCTTGATCATTAAACAAAGTTTGTTCTACATAAGATGAGCTACAACTTTTATTTAGGTTCCACTGCCATGCAAATACTGTAAGACACAGTTCAAACCAAGTCAAAGTAGCATCATGATAAAGCTTAAATTATCCTTTTTGATCTATTGAAGCATTTTCTGGCCACTTGCTCAACATGAACTTTTCATAACTTTTGTTGTAGAGTTCCTCTAGAGTCATTTGGGCAAGGTTGCAAGGTTCATTTAATGACCAATGTTTCCATTCACTTAACAGGGCAATTCCAACAAAGATGTAACTTATCATTTTATGTGACTTCTTGATTCCAAACTTCATGAAACTTTTCCAGTGATCAATATAGATGGATATTGATGCGAGACACATGAAGATATTCCAATAACACTAGCCAAGCATATATCCTGAAACGGACCTATATGTAAAGCAAGGGTGCAATATCCGAGTTTAGGTTGGGGCTCATTTCCAAAGGTTTGACCTTGGCATCTTCATCGTCACTCAATCTGTCATGTTTGAGCTCAAACCCATAGCTTAACTGGTGACAACACCAGGGGTGTTACAGCCCTCCCCCCTTAAAGGAATCGCGTCCCGAGATTCGGTGCGAAGGACTTTTAAGGGAAGAGAAACTTGTCATCCAGTTTTCCAACATCAGTGATAGCATTAGGCTACTTAACTTCAGAGTATCAGAGAGGCTAATTTGGTCACAACACTTTCTGATACTTGCTCTTCGTCGTAAGCTGTTGTCTGAAGAATTTCCTTCGTTGGCATCCATAAAGCATTATTACATTGGATGGAATCCAAGATAGCACTGTCCTACGTACTTCGTCATCGATGTACGAAGAGTGATACAAGCGTAGACTAAATACTTGTAACATCTACTTCCCTAGTGGATAAAGCACAGAACTTATGGACTTTGCACTAGATTGTAGTCGGTTGACGAATATTCCTTACAACGGTGTTATATTGGCTCCTAAGGTCTGAAAAGCAGTTCTCTACTAACGTGGCTTGAGCACAACTTCTTGTAAAGGATGTGATCATAGACGGGGTAAACATCCTTTGAGGGCATGAGAAGCTAGTTAACCAATATCCAAACTGGTTGTAGCGGTGCACTCACTCATATGTCAACTGATGGAAAGCTACATAATGTTCCATATGTGCAGTGCTCTTTCTTTGATAACAATATTGTATTACCTGAGTCAGTTGAGTGAGCGGTGAATGTGATAGCTGACTCTGTTGACTCAGCGTTTTCGACGACCATTATTTAAGGGAATTCTCGTATCCAAACGGCAACAGTTATCTGAGTTGTATCTGAGGCAACCCCTTGGGTAAAACACATGGAAGACACCTTAGGCATGTCAGCATTGGAGAACCATTGATGCAGAAGGATGTTAGCGAGGCTTGGAGGGCAACACAAGTTGCAAGTAATCACAAAACTAGGGACTAGTTCACTACCAAGCAGGTTAAGTACAATTTGCCTTCGTGGTGCAGTTGCACAGCAAGTTGGGTTTACTTGCATTGTAGCAAAACCAGCTTTCTTAAACTATATTTGACGTCGAGGCTTCCATTCTTAGGCCAATCAATATCTCAAAAACCATAATCCAAAAATTTATGGTTTGACACCTTTCCAATTACTTTCGAATTGCAAGGGCACAATTTGACTTCTAGAACACCTTGACTGCTCGAACATTATTGATAGAGGAGGCCAAGAACAAGGTACAAAGGGGTCCAAGGAGTCTTCTTTAGGGCATCTAAAGGATTATCTAGCAATAATTATTGACCGCGTTGCATACTTTGGCATCAATTGCAAACACAACTTTCGAATGCGAAGGATGATTGCAATCACAAAGAAATTACAGATTATGTACCCTTTTGTTTTCTATTCATATCTCACAAACTACTGCTCCAATATGCACAAATTTTGGTGGGCATGTAGGTCCATGGGTCTTCTAACTACTCACCAAAATTCGACTCAACCGGACACCGTTTGACCATCCAAACAATTCATCTACCAAAACTGATGTGTTCTGAAATGGCAGCAAACCGAGCCGACAAGATATCTCTCAAATCTGATATTTTACTCAACCAATACTCAAACCAACTTAAGACATTGAAGGGTCCTAAGCAAGGAATGAGATCACCAAGTTTGGGGTCAATCCAACTTCGTTTGAGTCACTAATCGCCGGCTTGAAGATAACCGGTTTAGTGCCACAAAATTTAGACAGATTTCGTATTCTCCCTTTTCTTTGCTTCACACGTTGAGGTGTGTGTTTTGCACTCTCTAACCTTTCTCATAGCAGCAGCAGCTCTTTTCTCTAAGGATGTAGACTAAGGTTTTCCATATATGATTCTCAGGAAACAACTTAAATCGTTTGATTTAGACAGCAACTTGACTATGCACAAGCATTGGACTTGTGACTATGTTTTTGGAACACAAAGCATACTCTTCATGGAGGAACTGTCCTACAGAGATAAGGAACCATTCCTATATATCCTTCGGCACTTCATCCAATAGGGTCCGGACACATGTGTTAGTGGCACCTTGGGGCACAAAGATGCTGACTAAAACTAGGGATGTGCTTTCGCTAGCTCCTACATAGCCGATACAACGTCTTGTACTATATGTGTGATTGTCCAAGATGGAATTAACTTGATAGCATAGGTTTTGGAAAACAAGGCAGTAGTTGCATTGCTAACGGCTTGTTGTTTCATTGTTTAACATTGCTCTACACGACATAGCCTTTGTAATTAGTAAAAGTTGTCACCTAGCTGGAGGTTAACCTTACTATGGGTAACTAATCAGTTGTCTCTCAACACTCAAAGTTCCAAATTCTTACTCTTGACCACAACAATAATTGCAATCGAGGCACAAACAGACGGTCGCCATCGAAGTCTGCAGACAAGGAGTCACACTAGAGATTGTTGATCTCAACCGTGCGATCAGCATGCACATAATAATCAAGACTTGGATAGCTAGGTCATAATCATAATGTAACGTTCGATTCTTATCTGACTAACAACTTTTCCAACATTAAGTGTTGTGTGCCCTTCTGATCCAATAATGATGACATAAGTTGTTCACTAGGTGACGGACGTCAATACTGGTGGGACAACCAAGTGGAGTCACTTATCTACCACCTCTTGTAGCCTGTTAATGTTTATGTCGATGACCAGTTCTTCAAAGGTTATCCTTTTTGTGACTTCAAAAGGAAGCTCTACTACTTTCGGTCTGATATATGGATGTTCGATAGGATATGGAGAGATAACCAAGGAAGAGCTCACGTGAAAATAACACATCGGTGTAGTTCTACAATGGATCATGACTAGGAACCTCAATACCAGCGCGCACCCAGCAGCACAACCATGCGTCGGCCGCCCACAAGGAGGCCCTAGGTTCCGTCGCGGCACCGTAGATCGCTAATCATGGCACCATTACTGGACATACAACCAAAGTGAAATTTCCAGTGGCACCAATTAGATTGTAAGAACAAGCATTGTGCAAAAGAGGAATAGCAAACAAGGATAGTCACAAGGTTAGGAATCAACAAGGAGGCGATCAGAAGATCAAAGCACAGCGCAAGAGAACATAGCTTAATTGCCAAAGACAACTGAGTAGGGGACTTCTTGCCTAATTTCCATATATGCCTCGTGTCCACCAAAGTGATTACCAGATAAAGATTAACATGAGATTTGGTCTTGTCGAGCAGCAACATGAGATCAAGACTGATAAACATCCAGAGACTTGAAAGGGTTGGAGGCAAAATAAATGAGATTCAAGGGACATAGCCAATGCACTAACTAGGGATTGAGTTGATAAAGCAATGACATGATCTACGAGGAAAAGGTTCCAAAGCCAGGGTAGATAGCGATTAGCGTTGCACCGCATCGGTTTCAGAGGAGAAGGAGCAATGAGGTCCGACAAGGATTTTTGAGCAGGTCCTCCCACATAGGAGCGGAACAACCACGACACATGCAAGCATTCAAGGGAACTAAGCTTGGGCCTAAGGTCAAGCAAAGGCATAGATAAAGTCTTCGTGGCATAACGTTCAAGGCTAGCAACCACATGTACAAAGCTCAGTTCCTAAGAGAGAATCCAATTGAGGCGACAATCGTGCGATTACGTAACTTGAGCGTTGTTCTAAGATAAAGCTATTTGACACTCATATGCTTACCGAGGACAAACGAGGTGACAACTATGGCACTAATTAGATAACAAGCATACATACCACATCATAGTTTCAAGCAAGCATTTGAGAGATTCAATCAAATTAGCTTAAGCACAATTACTAAGCACAAGGCTCACACACATAACAAGCATTTACCATACAAGATTTAACTACAAGCTTGGCCCAAAACCAAAGCAAGCTAAAGCATCCACTTAGTATATGCACGTAAAACCTGAACAACGACAAACAGTGGGCATGGGTTTTAAGCATAACTGAAGTTGTAGGCATCAAACAAAGGTGATCATAGACTTTAGGTAAAGCTTATTAAGTTGTCTATAACTTTATTATTATCATATGAAGATGATCCTACAGCTAACAAGACCAAATAAGACAAAGAAGACATCTCTGCCAGATTTGAAATATATCTACATCATTCCATTTTGCAAGCTCATAACTGGAGATTTAGATCACCAAAAGCAGTGCTATTAGACATTTTGGAAAGCTTAGAAAAATTACTATACTTCTTATACTATTTCCAAGAAATAATTCTATATGCACACAGGTAAAACAAACCAAATATTAAGATCTGTTCAGAACATAAACAAAACCTGACAACAAACTTCTGAAATTCATAACTCTTAACCCATAAGGCCTGGGGTCATGAAATTTTTGGACAAGCAAGATACGAAAGTTAGCTACGACTTTGGTATTCTCCATAACTATAGAAAACACCGTTATGACCATGAAAACTTCACTACTACAGAAACTGTTCTAGCAATAACGTCCCACAAGCAAAACAAAACTTGCCTTTGTTCTACTTAACAAGAGAGCACACAAACATGTTATTCTAGCAGCTCTAAACATTGTTACCTTAGAGCAACAATAAATTAATTTTATTCATAAGAACCCCAAGTACTTAAGTGAGGCCTAAAGCATTTGCAAAAGCTTGTAAGAACAACATACCCACCACTTGGCTAAACTAGAGGACATTTATAGGTTTAAACATGTAACCACAATTATTTCTAGCAAGGCTAAGCACACACTTTTCTCAAGAACTTCCTATTCAAGCAACATGGAACAAGGCATTTTGTCTAGCTTCACACAGGGAAGATAGCAACATCACATTGATCACAAGTTACTTAGTATTAGAACAAGGTGAGGGAAGCATATTTATGCACAAGCACAATCATGATGCATGCTCGTCCTATTCGTCCTCACCAAATTGCCAGCCTAAGGTGGCAATCACATTCTATGTCATGGCATAACACGTACTCTCTCGATATATAGCTAGTCGTCACTACTTTCAATCTACGCATTCATGGTTAGCGTACTACATGAGCAAATTCATTGCAGCCCATCCCCACAAGAGATAAATAAGCACACAATGAAAGCATAGAACTAAGATACTCTCCATATATACATCCCCAGATGTATATACTCGATATCCATAGCTATCCGATAAAATATACCGCAATTAAGTACCTTCATATATACATGGGTGTAACATGTAAATATTCCAAGAACCACGACTAACTCTCCCCTAGACGAAGCAGTTGGACGGTCATACTCTCACAACTCATACTTACGAGCGTGAGAGACAATTGATCCATACATTACCATTCAAGCGAATGGCATCCATACAATAATAACACGTATGGATGGATTTAAAGTAAAAACCCCATGTTAGTACTTAGATAGCCACCTAATAGTCCTTAATCGGGCATAAAGGAGGATGTCGCTAGCATAGTTTTGCAAATTAGTTTTGACAAATTTGCTCAGTAGCTAAAGTTTTAGTTAAAATAGGCTTTTTAAAACCAAAACTTTGTTTTTAAAACAATGTACATGACAGTATTATGCTTAATCTTGCTCGATGCCACCGTATCAGAAAACCGCCCAATTTATACAAGATCAAATGCAATTTGTCCCCGCTAACACGTTGACACACACATACTTTCACTTATATAAACCCGGTAGTCCGCCGAGTGTCCCGAAGACCTCGGTAAATCAACATCACAACCAAGATCGCGTGATTAAGCAAATACACATCACATACATTGGGGTTGCAAAGTGGAAATAATATTACATATGGGTTCACAAATAAAAGTACAAGTTTGGGTTTCAAAACCGCTTAGTGAAAACAACATAGCTTTCAAATGATTACATTAATATAAGTTCCAAATATATTGCTAGCATAAGTGACATCATCCAACAAAAGCATATAGATGAGAAGTAACTATAGAAGCACCGAGCCCATCGGCGGTTAGCCACCATCTTCAACATGCCGAGAACTCCACCTGCAACATGGTGGGATAAACCCTAAGTACTCGAATGTACTCAGCCAGACTTACCCGTCATAAACCAAAAATAAATGACACCAAGGAGTATGCAAGGCTTTATCAGTGGATCTTGCTGGACAACCTTTTTGTATAAAAGCTTGAGTAACCATTAGCATTATTCACCTGTACTAGCATTGACTTTTAGCCATTACCTACCATCTATATTAGCACCTGTACTAATCAACCATTTGATTTAGTTGCAAACAATAATAACCATATCAGGTATTTCATGGCTCATCGTCATTCTTATCATCATTATCATCATCATTTAACCATATCTTTATATTTAGTGAATCTACGTTGCCGCTGCTTAAGTCAAGTTCTCACTATCCGGGAGAGATGGCGATTCGAATTGATTCCTATCCAGCTGGAGGGGTATTCCTAAACACAAACCCTGCTTCCCCCGTCAGGGTCGCAAACAAGTCACCGTTGGTACGATTCAGGAGTCGCGAGTCCGAACAGATCGACATTCTCAGAGAGCCACTCTGCCAAGGTTGTTCGGGACTCTAACCCGCCTTGGACTTATGCCAATGGCTCTCCGCACATCCTTACTACCTCTAGAATGCACGCCACTGCTCGCGTCCCCGGCCTGAGTCGAGCTACTAGGCTTCGCGGTCGGAACGACTTATCCGGCCAGCTAAGTGTTAGGTTGCGTTCAACATGACCTGAGGACGTACAGCGAATCGGTCCTTAAATGACACAGACGGGAATAGATTCACACCCAAGACCTCCATGCCTTGTTGCTGCACTACCGTCATCCCATTGGGTCTCCATTTATTATTAACACATGGTTCTTTTCCCACGATAGCAAATATAGCCAACCATGATCAGAGCTCATCCTAAATCTCGCAGGTGACAGGAAATCATCCGACTTCTACCAGTCTATGCATAGCTAAGCATCATTCGATCCTACACTTAATTAGGATTCACAGGATTTTATCTGGACAAGGTAGGGATATAATGCAACAATTGGTCCCAACCAATTCCTATACTTAATGCATCATCAACAATAAAAGATACTCAAGATATTTGTAAAAACATGGGAGGCTTAGAATGCTCCGGGGCTTGCCTGGGATCCGACACAAGTCAATTCAGTTAGCTTGCACCGTCTTGGTGACATCTCCAGTCCTAGCACTTGCTTAGTCCTTCCATCTTCGGGATATATCCACCAAACCAAATCTTCGAGTTTGACTCCATCTCACATCCTTCACGTGGTTCATCTAGCGTACCTAAATGAGATGCAAGATGCATATGTATAAATATGAAGAATAGTACCCTGAGACACATCACAAAATAGCAAGCAAGACAAGCATAGTTTACACTAACACACTTAAGTACTTTGCGATGCTTAACTTAAACATCACTCAATCTATCATGCTAAGATGGCAAAGAAGACGACAACACCAAGCATTACACAAGTTTCCCAAGATCTCAGGTGCTCTAACTCAGTCATCATTCAAGACATAAGTCACACTTAACAATATACAAGCAAATACTATAATTGGAATCTGTCAATTTCTGGACATGCAAACAGCAGCTACAAGATTTAGCTATAACTAGAGTTACACAAATCCAAATGACTTGCAAGAAGACATTTTGGAAATGTTATGGAATTTTCTACAATTCATCTTTAATCATCTTAGCATGATTCTCAAGTTAACTAAGTCAAATATACCCATTTACAGAAACTGGTCCACAATTGACAGAGAGCAGTGATTTCTGAAACCCAACTTTAAACAGGCATAACTCACAAACTACAAGGCCAAATACCACCAAATTTTAACAGCAGCTAGATACATGAATTATCTACAACTTTTGTATAAACAAGTTTCACAACAAAGCAAATTATCATGAAGAACTTTGCTAGGTTCCCAGATCTGTCCATAAACCACATTTGCAAGAAAATAAATATTAACTTATGTTGCAAACACATAATTAGGTAAAACCAACTTTACCAACATGTCACACATGACTAAAGAACATCAGAAAACCTAGTGTCCATGACCAAATAAATTCTTTTAATGCATTTCTTAATTTATTTTAGATAACAAGGTGACTTAATGAACATATATAAAAAATGCACAATAAATTCTACAAAAATTACAGTAGCTCACATATCCTCTCAATAGTCTACCATACAAATTTTATACTATTTGCATAAGTATAGCTGCCTCTACAAAAAAGACAATTTGCTATTGCAAGAAATCATGTGAGAGCGAGATAAACCAATAACTCACTCATACTTCATCCAATACTCATGAAATTTTTACCACACATCAACTATCACATGAGTAGCATGCCACAAAAATTTCACTGCATTTGGAGCCCTAGATCTGTAGTTATGGAAAATAAGAAATTCAACTAGCATTACAACCTTACTGCACAAATCTATTTTTACCACAAAATATTTAAACTAAAACATGCCATATTATAGATCTAGTGCATAGATAATTTCCCAAGGATTCCAAAAAGTCCTCATTTGCTATTTTACGATTTTTCTATGAATTACTATGAATTTTCAAAGTTCAGCTAATTTCCTACAAATAGGTCCTTATTGGTACTATTCATTTGAGTCACAGACTTTGCAGTTAGACCCCTTCCCTTTGTCGAATTCTAGCACGGGGTCCCTGGTCGCAAATCACAGCAGGGGAGGCGTGGGAGTTCGCCACGGACGGCCGGAGGAGGCTTGTCGGCGGCGGTGGAGTGGTGGTGGAGCATCAGGGGAGTCGTGCGCACCCAAGGGACAGCTCAGCTCGCCCGAGGCGGCCCGAGTTGGCCCGGCCACGTGAGCCCGCGGCTCGGTGGTGGAGCGGCACAGCAGGGAAGGGCACGACGGTGGCAAAGCGACGACCGTTGCTGGCTCCGGCTATCCCGGCTCCTGGCGCGCCTCCTGACGACCGCAGCTCAGCCTGAGGTGGCATGTGGCTTGCTAGCCACGTGAGCAGGTGGCACCGGTGGCACCGGCTTCCGCAGCAAGGCCGCGACGCCGAGGGGGGGCTTGGGAAAGGAGCTGGGGAGGAGCGGCGCAACCACAGAAGCGCGTAGGACACGCGCGACGCTGCCGCGGTGAACTGCTCGTTGGGCAGCGCCACCACCAACTTGGTGCCGATGTTGGCCAACACGCACAGCATGGTAGGGTCGGCGTCATACAGCTTCACCTGCGCGACGCCCTACCGCTTCAGTAGCTGCACCACCGCCGCCGGGTTTGGCAGGTTGGTCGCCACGCGGCCGTAGTTCACGCCCACCGTCTCCGCCTCTGCAGGGCAAACGAAGAGGAGCGGAACCGACATGGCGAGGACAGTGACGAGGAGGCGGCGTGGGGGCGCTATGCTCTACTGCGGCGTGGAGATGTCTTGAGGCGAGCAAGACGGTGAGGGAAGAGTGGGCGAGTGTGGTGCGGTGGGCGAACGACGCTGGCACGGGAGGCCACGCAATGAGCCGTCGAAGGTGTGGCGGTCGGCCATGACGAGCTTCGAGACATTACAATGATGAAGGAACTAATACTACCGCATAAAATTACATTGAAACACAAACTTTGACTCCTCAAACTCCCAAACCAACGCGAATTAGCGAAAACTTCACTAATATAAGTTTTGAGCTACATGGGGTCTCCAACTTTTCTTATATGAAGTTGAGCTGCTTAGGCCTAGTTTGGGAGATACAAGGTTCCAAAGTGGGGTACACGAAAACTCAAACACAATTTCGGTCATCCCAGACTTAGCCGATTTTCGAGGTTTCAAAAACAGACCTTGAGTTCAATCTTTGGGCCTCGGTTTGACTTGCTTCAAAGCTAATCTAGCTCTTGATCATTAAACAAAGTTTGTTCTACATAAGATGAGCTACAACTTTTATTTAGGTTCCACTGCCATGCAAATACTGTAAGACACAGTTCAAACCAAGTCAAAGTAGCATCATGATAAAGCTTAAATTATCCTTTTTGATCTATTGAAGCATTTTCTGGCCACTTGCTCAACATGAACTTTTCATAACTTTTGTTGTAGAGTTCCTCTAGAGTCATTTGGGCAAGGTTGCAAGGTTCATTTAATGACCAATGTTTCCATTCACTTAACAGGGCAAATCCAACAAAGATGTAACTTATCATTTTATGTGACTTCTTGATTCCAAACTTCATAAAACTTTTCCAGTGATCAATATAGATGGATATTGATGTGAGACACATGAAGATATTCCAATAACACTAGCCAAGCATATATCCTGAAACGGACCTATATGTAAAGCAAGGGTGCAATATCCGAGTTTAGGTTGGGGCTCATTTCCAAAGGTTTGACCTTGACATCTTCATCGTCACTCAATCTGTCATGTTTGAGCTCAAACCCATAGCTTAACTGGTCACAACACTAGGGGTGTTACATGGACGGTCAGTTGACGCAGGAGCAGTTTCATTGAACTGCAGAAGGCTGTATAAGCAATGACTTCAATGTGAACGAGTTCGAACGGGAAGAGGAGGAGCAGCAGGAGGAGGACAGGATTGGTGATGTAGTTAGCAGTGATTCAGACGATTCTGATGATGACCAAGGAGGTACAGATGCTATGCCAACACCAGTTGATGCCATGCCAGTACCGGTTCATACTATGCCATTACCAGTACCAACTGAGGTTTTGCATGGTATCCAGGCTCAGGGTAGACTAGTCATAGATTTAGCAGCAGATGATACCCCCTATGATTCATGGGCCAGAATTAGCGAAGCGCAATAGTATGTTCCACCACCACCTTACACAACGACTAAGCTTGAGCAACTAAGGTCGATGAATGTACCTTTCAGGGGCATTTCGAACTATAGGGATGTCAGCATGACGGATATGGCAGTTTGTGACACCGGTCTCCAGATGTGTAGGAAATCATTGTATGACCATGAGAAAGAAACCCTTAGGAAGGGGATGATATTCAATACAACGTTAGAGATGAAACTCTTCCTTTAGGACTATGCTGTGTATCACCATAGGCCGTACAACGTCACTCATTTGGATCAGGAGTTGAGGTACCACGTGATATGCAAAAATGGTTGTATGTGGAGGTTAAATGCACGAAAGAGACAGAGTGATGGCAAGTGGAGGATAAGTAAAGTTGTCGAACCCCGCACTTGCCTAACAAATAGGGGGAAGGAAAATCATCAGCAGCTCACTGCACGTTACCTTGCCCGTCGTATATTGGGGCTCGTTAATGACAATAATGATATTTCGGTGTCTTCTTTACAACAGTCCATATCTAGATTCGTTAAGTACGATGTGAAGTACGGAAGGCTTGGCGTGCTAAGCAAATTGCCCTGGTGATTTGATGGGGTAGTTGGGAGGAAGCATACAACAGGGTGCCCCGCATCTTATGCGCAATGCATTATTACAACCCTGGCTTGAAATGGTTTGTGGACACCAGAGGGATGTGTTTTTGGGACCCGGTGAGGCATGTCCTCTATCGTGTGTTCTAGTCGTTCGCGCAAACGGAACATGCATTCTAGTTTTGTCGGCCAGTCGTACTTGTTGATGGCACTTTCCTAACAGGAAAGTACAGGGGCACCTTAATGATGGCTGTTGCTGTTGATCCTGAGGATCATATAGTACCCATGGCATTTGCTTTGACAGAGGGAGAGAGCAATGAATCGTGGTCATGGTTCATGCGGCTTCTACGTGTAAAGATCGGGCAACAAATAGTTCTAAGACAAGGATACTTACACGATAGCTTCCTGGTAGACTGTTCTGAACCGGCGCTGCCTCCCCGAGCACCCAGGCAGGGCTCTAGGGTCAACCCGCGCGTCTTAGGCTAGAGGTCTTGCGGCCCTCGTCGTCGGCCTCTCCTCCACCTGTTGCTCGGGGACTCCCTCCCCTCCCTTCGACTGCACCTCCGCACGCATGTTGTGCAGTGGCGCCTCAGTGCTCGGAGGAGGAGCTACTAGAGCCCCATTGTCGTCCGACCACTCAGACATCGCCACACTCTGCGTCCGAGTGGTCTGATCATCGCCAAGCAAGATGCCGCTCGGCTTGCGGGGAGCTACACCCGCCGTCTCCCTCTTCTTGTAGGTCGGCTCGTCTATCACCGCCCTTTTCCCCAGGACTTTCTCCGATACTAGGGGGGACTCTTTGTCCGACCAGTGCCTGCGCCTCTGGACTTCGATGAGGCACTGACGACACCTTCCTCCGGCTGAGTGGATGGCTGGGCGTCCACTGCCTTCGGCCAATCGCTCCTCGGCACGCCCGAGAAGTACGCCGCTCGTTCCTGCAAATTGATCCTTCCACAAGTGAATCAGTTCACTGCTCAAATAAAAAGCTTTAGGAATAACAGTTGAGATTTTTTACCTGAGGAGGTGGGTTCGTGCAGTTGAAGGCTCTCGTTTGCCCTGGCATGCTAAATGGCGCGTTTGGAGCAAATAGTTTGGCTGCTCGGTGTATCATAGTCTCCTTCGACAGCCTCTCCGTCCTCTCCCGGGTGCCGTCAGTGTCCCCCTTGAAATCAAAACCTACGTGGGCCCTCTCCTTGCAGGGCTGGACGCAGCGCACTATGAAGCTCGCCGCCACCAGTACACCGTTCATCTTTATGCCCTTTATTAGGCCGAGGAGCTCCCTCACCTGATCCATTTCAGCACTGCTCGGTTTCTCTGACCAGCTCCTCTGGTTCTCCAGATTGTGGTTGACGTTGCAGCAGGAGGCAGGATGATTCTGCTTCATGTAGAACCACCTGGCGTTCCACCCCTTCAGCGAGGTGTTTAGTGGCACAGTGATGTACTCGCCCGCCATCCCATCGCGGAGTTGCAAATACACGCCGCCGACCACTCTAGAACTGTCGCTACCCTTCTTCTTCAGCCAGAACAGGTGTCGGAAGAGGTTGAAGTGGGGAAGGATTCTGAGAAACACCTCACAGAAATGGATAAAAATGGAGATGTGCAAGATGGTGTTGGGATGCAGATTGCACAGACTCACTCCCCAGAACTTCAACAGATCCCACAAAAAAGGATGAACAGGAAATCCTAATCCACGCCAGAAATAATCTTCAAATACTACAACTTCGTCGATATGCGGCATCGGGTAGGGCTCACCGTGGGCCAGACGGCATCCGGAGGTGACACGGTCAGGAAGAACGCCCGCCTCCACCATCCCATTGATTTCTGTCTCCCCCATGAGCGACGGCACCCACTCATTGTCATAGCTTGCTCTGGCGGTCGCCTTCTTCGGGTTACCAACTCCCCTCTTCGGCGCCATCTCTCAGATTTGAATTGGGATTGGCGGCAGAAGCACGTGTGGATGTGAATCGGGAAGCGTGAGGGTTGAGGAGGAAGATGAAGTGGCGAAGTGGCAAAGGTGGGAGCGCGGAGTGCGGCGGCGCAGTTATAAAGTACCCTCCCCACTTTTCGCATTCAAGGGTTTTTGGGAAACTGCTCCACGATTTGCGCCTCTCCGAATTCTTCGAAGCGGCGTGGTGGGCTGTTACCTAGGCTTCTGCACAACTGCAGCCCATATCGCCCACTTTTCACCGCAACTTGTTACTGCACACCGAATATTCGCCGACTTCTCCGCAATATCATTAAGGCTCAGTAACTCCTACTGTACATCCATTACTCCAGATTTTTCTCCATGATTTGATTTCTCCAAGATTTCCACTTGTGGCTCGAGGACTGTGTCATCACTATGACTTAGTTTCTCACCACACTGGGGACTTTCTTCTGGTTACTGTTGTTTCTGACCCCGGCACCACGTGACCACGTCACCAACTGTCAGGCTCGGGGACTAAGTGGGCACACTTCACCTTGCGGTGAATGTGCTTTACTCATTTCAGGGCTTCGCATGGGGACTGGCTGCCTGCTCGGCTGGTCTTCTGCTTTTCTTCTACTTTGGACCCTGACACCACGTGACTGCGTCACCTACTGTCAGGCTCGGGGACTAAGTGGGCACACTTCACCTTACGGTGAGTGTGTTTGCTTTAATCTGGAAGACTCCGCGCCTCCTAAAGTTGAAGAAGACTATCTCCCTTTCTCATGGTCGGACTCTAAGTGGGCACACTTGGTCCATTGTGAGGAAAGTTTTGATTTTGAACTTGAGCTCCTTACATCCTTATGACAAGCCTTACTTGGGATACACTGCTCGGCGACGGTTTACAACTACTCGGCGACTCAGTATGGTGGTCGGACCGTGAGTCTAACTGCTCGGCTTTGTTCACACCTACTCGGATAAGCTCAAGACGGCGTTGCACAGCGGATACAAGGTGCTCGGGGACTAGCTGTGGGGGGTACGACCCTGGATACCCACGACAGACTACATGGGTTGCGCCTCCAGGGGTGGTCCAGCCCACAAGACGAAGCCTTGCGGAGCACGGCACTGCTCGGCGCGCCCCACAAGACACCGAGAAGATATCTTGAAGATACTACGAGATCTGTTAGGATACGTTCGATTTCATAATTCCTGTAATCCGTTATTACTTTTCGGTTATCTCCTAGATCTAACCGACTTGTAACCCTACCCCAGACTATATAAGGCGGGCAGGGACCCCTCAAAACATACGCAATATCATACGAAGCCAATACAATCCAACAGACCATAGGAGTAGGGTATTACGTCGCGCTGATGGCCCGAACCTATCTAACTCTTGTGTCTATGTTGCCTTCTTGTTCTCAATTACACGCATCTATGCCGATCAATCTACCTTCGTGGGATACCCCTCGGAGGACTGTCGATGATATTCTGTTGACACGTATAATCCATGATTAGTTTGCTTAGACGGTAGAAGCTGATAAGTTGATGGGTTTCTCATCCCTCGCATGATTTGTCCACTAAGCAACATAAGATGGAAAAATGATCTAAAACTTCATGAAAATGATAAGAATGAATCAAGGGCTTGCGAGGGGTTGGGCCATGGCAAGACGGGTGAGGTCTTGAATGGTGTAGCTCGTTGGACCGATTAAGGACCATGTATCTGTGGTAGCAAGACATGAATATACTTGTACAAACCACTTGTCATATATGGGTGTGGCAAGACAAGTACTTCACTGTGACCGGTTTTCCATGGATTCGGTGCGAGGTGTAGCACAGGGTAGTTAGAACAAGCTAGTACCTCAGCTCTTGCTCAAACCGTTCGTGGGCATCCTCGGTCAGACTTGGGAAAGGTTGAGACATCGAGGTATCCCTTATGTATCGACAGGTCATATGGGCAATACCCTTTGTCTTTGGTGGGGTTAATGTGTACCCCTCTGCAGAGTCTTGAATTATATGCTATAAGTTCTATGCTTCTAGATACGGACTAGTGGCGGAAAGGACTCGAAAGATTGAGCTCCAATTGCGAATTGCTTACATTTATTCAATCATGCCATACTTGCTTAGATGTTAAGATCACATTTACCTTTGTGTATAAAATGGTTTATATAAAACCAACCTTGCTAATGAACCAAATGCATACCCCTTGTTATTATATTTGGTAAGTCCTGCTAAGTATATTTGATTACTCACCCTGCAATTGCTTAAGTTTTGCAGGTATGTCAGTCGTCCCATCTTATGGTTTCTTCTACACACCTGATGAGTCCTCTGAGGATCAGAAGCGGTAGAAGTGTTGTGGTGGCGTAGATGCATGGAAATGGCACGCCCATGCACTGTATCTTAAAACTTATGTTGTTTTCATAAAGACTTCCGCTAGTGTACTCTGAATGGTGTAATGTAAGGACTAATGTCTGAACAGCCTTGTTGTAACTTAATGTACTACTTTTATTATGATGTGAACTGGTCATATGTTGTAATAATCCTTTTCGTCCACGTGAATCCTGGATAAAGGTTGGTTTAGTACATCATATATATGGGAGGTGTACAGGGGTGAGTGATTAAGTTTATTATATAACTAATGGTAGCCAATGGAAGACTACTTAGCTAGGTAGTTTACTTAAGAGGGAGACAATCCTGACAATTTGAATTTATTTTGGGTCCCAAATACTCAATTCAAAATCGGATGAAGATTAAATGAGGAGGACGAATATCACATATGGACATGAGTATCTTATGGGTGGAGTGGTTAGGGGAGGAACACGCGAGGCCTTAGCCCTTAGGTCATGGGTTCGAGCCCCCACGGTCATGAACACGTGTTTTAGCATAAAAAATCATGAGGCTTGGCTTGCTTGACGGTGGGAACATGAGCCACCTCTAGAAATCGATGATTTGTAGAGATAGAAGAAGAGTAGAGGTGGTTGATTTGTAGAGGCGGGTGTGCACCCTCCTTGAGATGAGGTTTCGGACAGAGTGGTGCTATTTCATTCCAATGGCACTTCATGATAAGTAACTGGTGGAGCCTTCCTTCAATACCTTATAACTGTCTCAACCATTCCACTTATTTGAAAAATGTGGCCGGTAAAACCTTTGTTATCCTCTCGAACCAAGTCAAACTTGATGGTGTGAAAAATCATCAAATGAGACATCGAGAAAATCTGGTGATTTTTTTTCATAAGAGAGGCCTTTACCATATAGCATCATGTCGGTCACTGCCACGGCATGGTACCTTTGGATGCCGATCCAGGGGTTCATCTGACTCTATATTTAGAGTACCTGACGTCTCATTTTAAAGAGACATTCCTTACCTAATCGGCACTTTACCCACTACTTCTTATCAAATGATGGATATGTTGCCTATACTCGTTAGGAAGAAATTTATACCAGTTAAAAAAAGAGAAATTTCAATATTTGACTCTCACACGCCCTCAAGATTTGACACCCAATTCGCATGCCTTTCAAAATATAACCCTGAGCACGCAAATTCTTTCAATATGAGGGATTTCTCTCTTTTCCTCTCCTTACTTATTTCTAATATATATAATATAATTTTCACTGTTGATGGCGCGGGAAAAGACCATATTGCCCATCCCTCTAATTTGAAGACTTGGACGGACGCTCACGCTCCCTTGTAGGTTCTCCAGTCCGCTCGTGCTACATCGCCGAAGGAGGATGCCGGCGTCACGCCTGGTGGCGGTGGCCGGCCACGCCCCCCTGCAGCCGTGGCCCAAACTCTAGCACGGGCCTGGGCATGCTTGCCATGGGTGCGCGGCGAGTGGGGAACGACGGCGGGCTGGTCGAGCGGCTGGTGGGGGCCGACGGTGGCCGGTGGACCAGCGTCGGAGTGGCCGGATCCAGACGGCGGTTGGTCGAGCGGCTCCTTCTCCATCGCGAGTCACGACCCCGCGTGACTGTTGTTCACGTCCGAGCGAAGGAAGCGAAGCATTTCCTTCGTTCCAGGGAGGGGCAATATGGTCTTTTCTCGTGCCATCAACAGTGAAAAGGATATATTGGAAATAAGAAAAGAAGAGAAAAGAGAGAAATCCGTCGTATCGAAAGAATTCGCGTGTCCAAAGTTATATTTGAAAGGCATGTGAGTTGGGTGTCCAATCTTGAGGGGCGCGCGAGCTAAGAGTCAAATATTTCTCGTTAAAAAAAACGTACTCTTGCGCACACGTATCAGTGCATAGAAATTAACTAACAACAGCAATAGAAATTTAGAACTTAGAAAAAAACACCCATGACATATACAACCCAATCTATATCAGTTCAAAGTTCATAGATCACATAGCTCATCGACTAACTGTAACAGCAATGCCAATTCACCAATCATGCAATCACCATATATGATGACAAAAATCTTTAAAAGAATATCTTTTCATTACATACAAAAAAAAGGTTCATCATTTCCGTCTTCGGTTCCGGCACGGATTTTTCAATTTAGGCTTTGTTTGGATACACATGTATCTATGACAATCCACATGTGTTAGTAGTTTAAAATGGAATTATGTTCCAATCTAATCCACCTCAACACATATGAATTAAAGTAGATACAGATTAGTCTTAGCAGTTCACAGAGCAAAGTCACCACACCGGCGGGCGTGAGTGGCGGTACTGTAGCATGGGATCTGAACCGCCCATCTGGAAATAAACGGTCGAAAATAATCCAAAGTCGGGCATGCATCACTGACTTGACAGCGCGCGCTGATCTCGGCATTTCTTTATGGTGGGGTGGCGCATACGACTCCCCCAGGCCCTGGGCGACCGCCACGGCCACGCCACTGCCGCTATACTCCACCCAGGTGCCCAGGTCGTCGAGGAGCCCTTCGCCGGCGACGGGCACCCACCAGGTATTCACAATCTTTCTTTTTCCCTTCCTCCTGCTGTGCGAAATCGAGCACTCAAACCCTAAGGTTTATTTTGCGAAATTACAAGTGTTTATATACATGTATTGTGCTGTGCGTTCCTACTGACTTCGTTTTCTTTTTTTTTTGGCAAAGATTATGGAGAATATTCGGTTGCCTTCGATGCCGTCCATGCTTGAGGCGCCACCTGGGAGGTGGATGCACCTCACTGCCAGGGCTGTTCTGTTCAGTTTACCTTTTTTACTAGGAAGGTAAATCAAATCCCCATGCAGCGATGGCTCACCTCCTGCCTTTTCCGTTTGAGGCTTTTACTTATGTGCCGTTACAAAAGTTGGTAATTATCCATGAATCATTAAAAAAATTGAGTTCTCACAGGTGCCACTGCTCGGAACTCTTTTGCCCTCCACGCCACTTCTGTCAAATTTGGTTCTAACGGTGTCAAACTGCAGGTGTGAAAAGTCAAAAATACCCTCAGGTTTAAATATGCAATTAATTTTTTTTAGCATCTTAATGATCTCAAATGAAAAAACACAAAACTAGAAAGTTGTAAATCTCGTCGAGATCTACAATATTTTTATAAAAATTATCTTTATTTGATTCCGTACAAAAAATGTGATTTTTCTAAGACATTAATAATATCAAATCATATTTTTTGTACAGAATTAAATGAAGATAATTTTCTACTCCCTCCATCCCAAATTGTAAGTCATTCCAAGAATCTTGGAGAGTCAAAGTTTTTCAAGTTTGACCAAATTTATATAACAAAATAATAATATTTATCATACCAAGTAAGTATCATTAGATTCTTCATTAGTTATATTTTCATATTATACCTATTTGATGTCATCAATCTTTGTGTTTCTCTCTATAATTTTAGTCAAACTTGAAAAAGTTTGACTCTCCAAGATTCTTGGAATGACTTACAATTTGGGATGGAGGGAGTACAAAAAATTGTAGATATTGTCGAGATCTACAACTTTCTAATTTTGAGTTTTTTCATTTGAGGTCATTAAGATGCCCAAAAAAAATTAATTGCATATTTAGACCTGAGGGTATTTTGGACTTTTCACAACCGCGGTTTGACACCGTTAGAGCCAAATCTGACAGAAGTGGCGTGGAGGGCAAAAGAGTTCACAGCAATGGCACCTGTGAGAGCTCAACTTTTTTAATGGCTTGTAGATAATTACCAACTTTTATAATGGCACACAGGTAAAAGCCTCTTTCTGTTTCTGAAAAGTGTAAATTTATTAGTCCATAGTCTCGTAAAACTATCATGCTTGGACTTGGTACAACTATTTATTTCAGTGGGATTCATAATGTTTTGGTTCAGTTACCTTGTTTACATTACATGCTCCAGCTCCACTATCAGCGAAACTCACCCTGTGTTGGACTACAAAGCAAGTTGATAAATGAACTTCAGCCTGTCCGGCTGGGGCTGAAACGATCGTATATGATCGTGGATTATTACTGCTGGCTGGTTTGGTGTGAGAGAAAAATACTGTTCTGACTGAAAATTTACAATCGTTTACGACCAAACGAACAGGGCGCTTGTTGATTAATGAAATCATCTGCTGGCAGTGGAAGATACTGACCTTGATGTTCTCTTGGTCTCATGTCTCATTACAGATGACCTTGTCACCCCAGTTCTAGTATTATCATGACCTTACGTCTCTAGAGTCCATTCTCACCTGACACTCATGACTCCCTTTGTCCATGCTTGCCATGAAAATTGTTTGCCGCTGCCCATGGCTAGATCACAGTTTGACTGGAGCTCAATTTATTTTTGCTTGAAACCTTGCTGTGTGGGGGAATCAAGATATGTTCTCTATTGTTTTTCCTTTAGTCATTTATTGCTGGTAAATATGGTCTATCATGAAGTTATGAAACTCAAATATACTGTTTAGAAATATCTCACTTGCTTGTTTGAGTACTTAATATGCTTGCGTTCACCATTTCACGGTGTTTATGAACATGCCATTGGCCATTCAGTTAAACTGTGAACTCTGTTGTAACCTTATGGTCTCATAAGGGGCTGTGTTAACTTTTGGATAAATTGATGTAGCACCATTGCCGAAGATGTGGGGGCGTGTTCTGCAACAGCTGCACCCAGCAAAGGATGGTTTTACGTGGACAGGGCGATTCACCTGTTAGAATCTGTGATCCTTGCAAAAAGCTTGAGGAAGCAGCACGCTATGAATTGAGATATGGACACAGAAATATAGCTGCAAGAGGTCTATTTTCTTTTGCTTATCCTTTTGACCTGATATGTGTTTCAGTGAAGAACTGTGATTTGGTTGATACTTGATACTGCTGTGAAATATATTGAATTAGTCTTTATGGAAATCGTAATAAACTGATAAAATCAAGGCCTTGTTGATAAAAAAAAAATCAGACTATCAGCATGGATTCTATTGAAGATGCAATTTACATATTAATTTGCTTATCATCATCATATAAAGCACATTTGACTATGGGGTGGTCGTGTACAAAGTTTGGGCTGGTTCATATTATTTCAGATTTTTTTTAACATTTGACTATTTTTTATCGGAGCTATATCTATATGCTCAGAAATAGAGATGCATTATTGGCACTATACGTCTATACCCTACTGAATAACGATGGTGCTTGCAGCTTGTCACTAATGAAGAATTAAACATTTCTGGCAATATCTTGTTCTATCTGAGAGATTATTTTATTCTATGGTTTATCCTTTGTTAGCAACAAGTGCCTAACAGCCTAATTGGTTGCAATGAAATATTTTTGGTCTTTGATACATTCTTCATAGTTCTGTATTGTATGCAGTATTTTATATCACTGCATTGCACATACAAATTTGTCAAAATAGGATCTATGGGAGCTAAAAATCTATAGTGGAATTATGTGCGAAAGATCTAACTAAAAAAACCCTTTCATTCTGTTTCCACAGCTACCACAAAAACAACCTCAAAACCAGAAGATGAAATTCTAAGTGAAATTCTTGGAGGTGATGGAGTGCAGATCCAGGTTTCTGGCAAGGAATCTCTGAATTCTGAGTTTCCTGGGATAAGTGCAATCAGTGCCAGTTCCTCCGGATCCAGTTTGAGAAGAACTACTGCTAATTTGAGTATGGACACAAATGGAGATGAGAGGCTTTCTGCTGAAGCACATGATTTTGACCTCAACAACACGGCATCTGTTTTTACCCCAGAGGAGTTGCGCCAACAAGCTGTAGAAGAGAAGAAAAGGTACAAAACTTTGAAATCAGAAGGTAAACCGGATGAAGCACTGCGGGTTTTCAAGCATGGTAAAGAACTTGAGAGGCAAGCTGCAGCACTTGAATTAGAATTGAGAAAGAGCCGGAGAATGGCTACAAAAGCTCCTAATGTAGCTGCTGCAGTTAGTACCCCAACGACTGATAATTTTGATGAGTCTGAAACAAAAAGGTATTCAGCTGGGAAAAGGGTCAAGAAAGAAAAGAATGATCTTGCCTCTGAGCTCAGAGACCTAGGCTGGTCAGATGCAGACCTTCGTGATGAAACGAAGGCAGCCCCTATGAGTGTGGAAGGAGAGCTGTCACAGCTTCTTAGAGAGGTGGCCCCTAAATCATCGGAGGGCAAGAAAACAGGTGGTATCGATAAATCTCAGGTTAATGCTCTGAAGAGGCAAGCCTTACTGCTGAAGCGGGAAGGTAGACTTGCTGAAGCAAAAGAAGAGCTGAAGAAGGCTAAAATCTTGGAAAAACAACTAGAGGAACAGGAGATTCTGGGTGAAGCAGAAGACTCGGATGATGATTTGGCTGCCATTATTCGGAACATGGACGATGATAAGCATGATGACATATGGATGGATGATCCAAACTTCCCTGTTTTTAACTTTGAACAAATTATGGGTGCCTCTAATGATCTTGCCATTGATGGATACTTTGATGTTACGGATGATGACATGAATGACCCAGATATGGCTGCTGCCCTAAAATCATTTGGCTGGAGTGAGGAGGATGACAAACAATTGGAACATCATGAGCCTGTTTCTTCTTCAAATCAGGATGTGCTAAAGGAGCAAGTGTTTGCTCTTAAAAAAGAGGCTGTCGCAAACAGAAGGTCTGGTAATGTTGCAGAAGCCATGACCTTGCTTAAGAAGGCAAAACTACTTGAGAAGGATCTGGAAACTGAAGAGCCAGAATCAAAGGTTGCTTCTCCAGAGGGACAGAAAACTATGCTTGCAGAAGATGTCACTTTTGCAGGGACGACTGCACGATCTGTATTGGTGCATAGAAGTAAGCTAGCAATTCAGAGAGAACTGTTGGCTCTGAAGAAGAAGGCACTAGCTTTGAGGAGGGAAGGGAAGGTGGATGAGTCTGAGGAAGAGCTGAAGAAAGGTAGCATTCTAGAAAAACAGCTTGAAGAACTTGAGAATGCTTCCAAACCACCTGTAGCAAAGGAAACCAGGAACTTTGCATCTAATCCCCCGTACAAGGTTGAACCCCCAAGTCTCAATCTTGCTGATGATGGATGTGAACCTGAGGTTACAGACAACGACATGGAAGATCCAGCATTGTTATCCATGCTGAAAAATATGGGGTGGGAAGATGTTGATACTGATTCTGCAAAAACAAATGACAAACCATTGATTTCTTCACATTTAGTTACTCAGAAATCATCAAAAGCTAAGGTTCAGCTTCAGAAGGAATTGCTTGGTATAAAAAGGAAGGCTCTTGCACTCAGACGGGAAGGGAAAAACATAGAAGCTGAGGAGGAACTGGACAAGGCTAAGGTCTTGGAGCAGCAACTTGCAGAGATTGAAGAATCAAATAACTCGACTGCTAGTCAAGGTGTTACTACTGCTGGACATCAGATTATTGAAAATAAATTTGATGTTCAGCATGTCTCTAGTATTGATGCAACTGTACCCACATCTTCAGTAACAAAAATGAAATGGGACGATATGTTGCAGGTGCATGGATCTGAACCTGGTATATCTATGGATACTCTGGGTGATTCTCCAAGCAAACTGCAGGTTGAGACAACGGGTTCTAAACAAATTCATGTGGCAAAAGAAAGTAGTGATGGAGCATCGTCAGCCTTGTCATGGCCAGCTTATACTAATTCTGTGGGATCTGAAAAAGGGTCACATTCACCTTCTGAACTACGTGTTGGTAAAGAGCCTCACAAAACACATGGAGATGATATTCTTACAGATGAGATCTTATTTCATAAGAGAAAAGCAGTTGCCTTCAAGAGAGAAGGGAAGATGGCAGAAGCTAGAGAAGAACTGAAACTGGCAAGACTCTTAGAAAAACACCTTGAAGGTGCTCAACAAGACAGCATGGATGGTAGTGATAACTGCATTACTCCTGCTGGGGAACAGAGCACCGTGGTCCAACAACGTGCTAGTTCTAGCATCCAAACTGATGGTGTGGCCTCTGCCCCTCCTGCACAAGCGAGCAAGTCGACACGACATCAGAAAGCAATGTCCAGCCGAGACTGTCTTAAAATCCAACGTGAATCCCTAGCTCACAAGCGCAATGCCCTCAAGTTGCGGAGAGAAGGAAAGATTGCAGAAGCAGATGCAGAATTTGAACTGGCCAAGGAGCTAGAGAGCCAACTGGAAGAGTCAGACAACCAAGGTTCAAGCTCCGGAGGCAAGTCAGGTGAACCAAACAATGCAATGGTGGAGGATCTTCTTGATCCTCAAATCATGTCCGCCCTAAAATCCATCGGTTGGAGCGACATGGATTTATCCATGCAGTCTTCTAGTGCACAACCTCCTAAGCCCCCGCAGACTTCAAAAGGTCAGCCTCCGCAGAAAGTGGAAGTGAAGCCAACCATTACAGTGACCAGCAAGCCTCAGAACGAGAGAAGTCAGCTTGAAGAACAGATCAAGGTGGAGAAACAAAAGGCACTCAACTTGAAGCGGGAAGGGAAGCAGACTGAGGCCTTGGAGGCCCTTCGCTCAGCAAAGCGACTGGAGAAGAAGTTGTCCTCACTTAGCTAATTACTACCAGATTTTTTTTCTTCGACGTGACAAACTAACATTACAATTGAAAACCCACTGGATGTGGCTGTGATATACGTAGAACCATAGATAATATAAACTTCAATTTGAGGCATTTGTATTTTGATTGGTCCTTGGCAGTTTGTGCGATCCTTTTGGACTCCACTAGCAACTGGTTTGTGAATCACAATCAAGCAGCAATATGGGCTTACATAGTTGCATTTGCATCTAAAATGGGCAGAACTTATGCGCGTCATGAAGAGACTGAGGCTTGATGCAGAGTCAATGTTGTGGTTTAGGGCACATTGAGCCAAATGTACATAGATTTTGCGTACATTTACAAAACTTTGAGGGAGCATTTGCATTTCATTGCTGAAGCATATTCTTGCTTGCCTTTGCTTTAGTATACTGTTATGTTTCCATTCAGTTGTGTTGCATTGTGGATATAATTGACCCTGCATTTATCTGTGCCCTTGAAATCTGACCCTGCAGAAAGTGGCATGTCCTGGCCTTCTGAAAGTTACTGTACTTTCAACCATGTCAACTTGCTGTACCTCTTGAGGCATCAGAGGATACATGCCAACCACCTAATTATTTCGTCAATATGCCAATTCTCATTGCAGTGGCTGGTGGCTCTAATAGTAGCTGCTGGTGGTGGTAAGACATTCAAATCTATGTACTCATACTCACTAGTACAATTGTGTTTCTTACATGCAAAGTTGATGGATTGAGACGTTTCTTAGTCACTAATGATTTTTCCTCTGCGATTTTTCACATGCAGGATTGCTAGCAGCTAGCATGTCAAAGCAGGAATTTAAGCGACTGAATAATCAACCTGGCCAGATCCATACAGCACGTATTACTTATGCACCAATTGGGAGAACTTACTTATGTTGTTGTTGACCCAATGAAGTAGCAGTTGGTCACAAACCTGAGAAATGGGAAGAATTACATGAAGAATCAAGCTCTTGTTTAAGGCTCTAGTGGAGTTCAGGACAACTCTGGAGGAGATTGTTTTGAGGAAAAGAAAGCTGCACAAGGATTAGGTTCTTTTCTCCCTGACAACCTCCGTTATTAATGTTTACCTCTGCTGTTCTTCTGAGGGGGTGTGTGTTGTAATTCTCTTCTTTCTATGAATGATACACAGCTGTGTTTGAGGAACTTTAAAAAAAAACCTCTGTTTATGTTTTACCAGTGCCATAAAAATTGGTCAGTCAGGCTACATAATAAATCATTTAAGTGTAGTTGACAGATGGAGTACCAGTGCTGTTGTCCTCATTATGGCATCAGTCATTAGCTAAGTAGTGGATAGCAGTATATTATAACTTCTGAAAATGACTGAAATGTTTTGTGTTGTTTCACCTAGTTGTGTTTCTTGCCGTCTTTGTATATTTGTTGCTTCTGCGAGAGATGCATATTGTTGATCCCTGTCTGAACTTTGAATAATCCTTTATTTATTGTAAGCAAAGATTTATACGGCAAGCCTTCTACCGAATAATTGCCAGGTAAAGATGTTGAAGTAAAATCTTGAACTTTCCCAAATCCTTAGATGGTAGATTTTGCAGTTTGCTGCACACAGATCTTTTCTAGCTACATGGGGACGAACGTATCCTTGCTCTATAGCTGGAGCTTGGAGATCTGCTTATCTGAGATAAGTTGAAGCAAATATTAATGTGAACTAGTAGCAGGGTTTATATCAAGGGACAATTGTCTGTTGGACATCCAAAGTGATGGTTCTTTGCTGACGGACACCCACTTTGGAGCATTTTGCTAAAAGACACTCTGGTTCGGTGAAATTAAGCCACAGGACACCGTGGACCGGTTGCAGCCGGTTGAGGAGAGAGAACAGCGGTGAAATGACATTCTTGCCCACCATTAGGCCCAGCCCAAGTGCCTCCTCGGCTGTGGCGGCAGCGCTCAGCGGCGTGGCTCAGCGGGTGCAGCTGGGCAGTACGACAGCGGCTCCGGCAGCGAGCGCAAAGAGGGAGAGTGGGCGGAGCGGAGAGGCAGAGCGGAGCAGAGGGGAGCGGGCGGCAGTGGCAATGGTGGAGAGAGGGAGTGCTTGGGGCGGAGCAAAGGAGAAGGCCCTGGGCGGCGACGGGATTTGGCCCCGGTGGCGCGGCTTGCGGCGAGGCAAGGCGAGGCGAGAAGAGCAAGAGCGGAGCGGCTCGGCGGCGTAGGACGCGGCGCTCCGAGCCGCTCCACCGGCTTCAGCTCGAGGTGCTCCGGCGAAGGCGGGGCGCGGCGCTCCCATGCTTGGCCTCGGCAGCGACCATGACCGGCCTTTTATAGCCGGAGAAGGCCGGCTCTCCCGTGCTCCTCGTGCCCGGGCGCGGCAGTGGCGACGCGGAGCCTACGCGGCGGACGCGGCGTGTGCGTGTGCGTGCTCTGCTGTTGCATGTACGACGTTGCTTGAAGCAAATTCTGTTGTGAACTAGTAGTGGTTGACTTCATAGCAACTGGCCGAAATGATTGTATGTTAGTGGTTAGCATAACCGTGTTTGAAACCTATGGCTGTGAACAAACTTATGTAATTTCTATTTTCTACTTACCGTATGTATTGGTGTATAGTTGCGCTTTAATTTGTTCAGCATAAGAAGAATTTATGTTTCAAGCTTCAGTCACCATTGCAGAGGCAGGCTCAAACCGTAGATTCACTGTTGCTCATTAAGTTGATAAGCTCTTACTTATGAAGTGGCCTGAGAATTGCCTGGCTTGGTGCCGGCTTACCTGTCGGCCTCCCTCTTACTTATGAAGTGGCCTGAGAATTGCCTGGCTTGGTGCCGGCTTACCTATCGGCCTCCCTCTTACTTATGAAGTGGCCTGAGAATTGCCCGGCTTGGTGCCGGCTTACCTGTCGGCCTCCCTCTTACTTATGAAGTGGCCTGAGAATTGCCTGGCTTGGTGCCGGCTTACCTGTCGGCCTCCCACGGGCCGACTGGACCTGTCGGTCCTCCAAATGCCGACAGGGTACACGACGCGCGTGCGCCACGTGGGGCCGACTGGCCCTGTCGGCCCTCCAGATGCCAACAGGGAGGCGACGGGCTATTTTGCCGGGTTCGGCTGCTGCGCGTGCGCCACGTTGGCCTATCGGCTATTGAGCGGCCGACAGGATGCTATATGTCAAATTTTTTTATAACAGTTTTTAGATTTGCAATTAATCATTAAATAATATTATTTAAAAAAAAATCGGAATACACCGAGGTGGTGGAACTGTCCATGGAGACGGGCCATAGCTGAGTACTGCTGCCTGGAGCGACTGGCACAGCCCGGCGACGGCGAGGAAGGGCTGGTGGGTGGTGGCTGGCCCTTGATCTGTCGTACATGAAACACGATGAGTCACTTCCCGTTGGTTGGTTTTTGCCGTTGGTCACGATCGAGGCGTGAGTTTTGCTGTTGGTCTGTATTTACTTACTTCACTTCATGAATGAATGATTGATCGTTCTAGGAAGGATTTTGATAATCTTTCTGTATACTCGTATAATGTCCGTGCTAACGTTACGGAAAAATCAAATAACTAAAGTTTTTGTAAGAAAATATTTGTTTGCCAATTAACGAGATATTAAAACAAATCATACACAACCGAGGAAACATCTCAGTTCATATATATTATATTATATTAAAAATATAACAATACGTGATGATACAGTGCAACCATAATTCAATTAATAATAGATTCATATTTACTTTTTAGGAATCGATATCTAGATACTATATAATACAAGATATCTAGAAGTCTTCACCCATATCTCCAGTTGTTTGTACCAAGTATATTGCCTCAAATACTCAACGATGCCAAACACAAGTTCATGCTTCCCTTTGTCCACTCCCACAAGGAGAGAATAATCTAGCATGACATTCACTGGCTGCAAGTACAATAATTATGTTCACAAATATTTCCATTGAAAGCATAACTGTCGGTAATTGCGGCTTGCGGCGAGGCAAGTCGAGGCGAGAAGAGCAAGGGCGGAGCGGCTCGGCGGCGAAGGACGCGGCGCTCCGACGGCTTCGAGCTTCGTCAACCATGGCCTCAGCTCGAGGCGCTCCGGCGGAGGCGGGGCGCGGCGCTCCCATGCTTGGCCTCGGCAGCGACCATGACCAGCCTTTTATAGCCGGAGAAGGCCGGCGCTCCCGTGCTCCTCGTGCCCGGGCGCGGCAGTGGCGACGCGGAGCCTACGCGGCGAACGCGGCGTGGGCGTGTGCGTGCTCTGCTGTGGCCTGGGCCAAGCCGAGGAGGCACTTAGGCCGGGCCTAATGGTGGAGAGGGAGGCATACACCTCGCGGCCGGGAGTGCGTCCGTGCATCGACGTGTGTGGTCCATGTCCCCGCTCCGCAGCGCGTCGCCGCGGCTCAAGCTGATCAATGCGCTCGTCCCGGCTCCGGATCTCGGCCCCGGCCCCGCCGCCGACGCGGCCGGGGGGACGCACGGGGAGAGGGAGGCATACACTTCGGGTACCTGCTTACTGAAGATGCATACTTGAGACTTTTAATTGTCTGATTGTGTGCTTAGTAAGTCAGCTTTGGAGATTTGCATGTACGACGTTTGCTTGAAGCAAATTCTATTGTGAACTAGTAGTGGTTGACTTCATAGCAACGGGCCGAAATGACTGTATGTTAGTGGTTAGCATAACCGTGTTTGAAACCTATGGCTGTGAACAAACTTATGTAATTTCTATTTTCTACTTATCGTATGTATTGGTGTATAGTGGCGCTTTAATTTGTTCAGCATAAGAAGAATTTCTGTTTCAAGCTTCAGTCACCATTGCAGAGGCAGGCTCAAACCGTAGATTCACTGTTGCTCATTAAGTTGATAAGCTCTTACTTATGAAGTGGCCTGAGAATTGCTTGGCTTGGTGCGGGCTTACCTGTCGGCCTCCCACGGGCCGACTGGACCTGTCGGACCTCCAAATGCCGACAGGGTAGACGACGGGCTATTTTGGCGAGTTCGGCCGCTACCCGTGCGCCACGTGGGGCCGACTGGCCCTGTCGGCCCTCCAGACAGCTGGGTTCGGGAGCCGCGCGGGCCTATCGGCTATTGAGCGGCCAACAGGATGCTATATGTCAAATTTTTATATAACAGTTTTTAGATTTGCAATTAATCATTAAATAATATTATTTACAAAAAATTCGGAATACACCGAGGTGGTGGAACTGTCCATGGAGACAGGCCATAGCTGAGTACTGCCTCGGCTATTGAGCGGCCAACAGGATGCTATATGTCAAATTTTTGTATAACAGTTTTTAGATTTGTAATTAATTATTATAATATTATTTACAAAAAAATTCGGAATACACCGAGGTGGTGGAACTGTCCATGGAGACAGGCCATAGCTGAGTACTGCTGCCTGGAGCTACTGGCACAGCCCGGCGACGGCGAGGAAGGGCTGGTGGGTGGTGGCTGGCCCTTGATCTGTCGTACATGAAACACGATGAGTCACTTCCCGTTGGTTGGTTTTTGCCGTTGGTCACGATCGAGGCGTGAGTTTTGCTGTTGGTCTGTATTTACTTACTTCACTTCATGAATGAATGATTGATCGTTCTAGGAAGGATTTTGATAATCTTTCTGTATACTCGTATAATGCCCGTGCTAACGTTACGGAAAAATCAATAACTAAAGTTTTTGTAAGAAAATATTTGTTTGCCAATTAACGAGATATTAAAACAAATCATACACAACGGAGGAAACATCTCAGTTTATATATATTATATTATATTAAAAATATTACTACTACAGAATTGGACTTCACTGTCGTCCTCATCTGTGCCGGATTTTAGAAAACCGACAGTGATAATTCATCATTGTCGGTTTTTGCTAAAACCGACAGTGATAGGACCAACCGACACTGATATTCAGGTATTCACTATCGGTTCATATCACTATCGGTTTTAGCCAAGAACCGACGGTGATATTCGGTCATCACTGTCGTTTTTAGCCAAGAACCGACACTGATACTATCAATGTCGATTTGTGCCTTGAACCAACAGTGATATGCTGCAAGAATATTTCATAAGTTTCTCATATGATGTCCGATAAAGATGAACTTTATATCAAAGTTGTAGTACTCGACGAGATCTACAACTTTATAGTTCAAACTTTTTTAATTTGAGATCGTTTATATGTTCAAATATTTTTATTTAAAATAATCTATCTAACAAAAAAATTACGTTTGATTTCTAAAATTTAAAATTTGAATTTTTCAAACAGCCTAGGATGAAGAAATGTCCAAAACAAAAGTTGTAGATCTCGAAAAGTTATGTAACTTTGTAGTTAAAAACTTTTTCATTTGAGATCATTTACTACTTAAAAATGTTGTTTGAAATTAAATTTTAAAATTGTTGAAGAACTCTGATTTCTCTTTTTAATCTCTAGCTAAAACTTGTAATTAGTCTTTCTCCCTCGTACTAGCTTCAAATTTGATGTTTTTTCCTAAAAAATTCTAAAATCATGCTCTATCAATTTATTATGTTCTTACCGCTATTATTTTATCCATCTTTTCATGTGACTGTGTTTTATCTATTTAAATTTTGAATTTCAAAAAAATGGCAACTTCAAACGTCAATTTGAAATACTAAATTATTTCAGCTGAAAAAGTCATAAACATAAAAGTTATAGAACTTATCAAGATCTACAACTTTTATTTTGGTCATTTCTTCATCCGATAAAGTGGCAGTAACATTATTTATAAAATTTACATCTCTCTTATAGTTTCATAAACAATAAGAGGGATATTTAACATTTGTGAATAATGTTACTACCACTATGTCGAATGAATAAATGATCAAATAACCAAAATAAAAAATTGTAGATCTCAGAAAGTCATAAAATATGTAGTTGACAACTTTTTTATTTGAAATTATCATGTCAAGGAAAATTACTTTTAAATTTCTAAAATTTGAAATTTAAATTTTATAAACAACCTTGGGTGGAGAAACTATCAAAATGAAAGTTGTAGATCCCAAAAATTTATGAAATTTTATAGTTGACAACTTTTTTATTTGAAATCATCTTCTCAAGGAAAACTACGTTTGAATTTCAAAAAAATTTGAAATTTAATTTTTTTAAATGACCTTGGATGGACAAACAGCAAAAATGAAAGTTGTAGATCTCAAAAAGTTATAAAACTTTGTAGTTGATAACTTTTTGATTTGAAATCATCTTGTCATGGAAAACTACGTTTGAATTTCTCAAATTTGAAATTCAAATGTTGTAAACGACCTCGGATGGAGAAACTAACAAAATATAAGTTGTAGATCTCAAAAAGTTTTAAAACTTTGTAGTTGACAACTTTTTCATTTAAATTTGTCTAGGGTCCCAAATACTCATTTCAAAATCAGATGAACATAAAATGGCTAGGACGAAAACCTCATTTGAACACAAACAGCTTGCAGGTGGAGTGGTTAGGGGCCGAAGACGCGAAGTAGGAGATCAGGGGTTTGAGCGCCGGTGGCCGCGAAGCGCGTGAAAAATCGCATGACTTGTGACTGACTTGCGACGCGCGACCGTGTGGGGCCTCTCCCGGTATTAAAAAAATCCCTATTTTTTCAATGAATTTTTTGGCTTTCCTATAAACCACATCACTGTCGGTTCCCATCAGTATCGGTTTATAAGAACCGGCAGTGATGTCAAACCCCATCACTGCCGGTATGCCACTGTCGGTTCAAAATCCGACAATGAAGGGGGGTTTTGAACCGACAGTGATATCAAGATCTGAGGTAGTGTATAACAATGCGTGATGATACAGTGCAACCATAATTCAATTAATAATATATTCATATTTATTTTTTCAGGAATCAATATCTAGATATTATATAATACAAAATATCTAGAAGTCTTCACCCATATCTCCAGTTGTTTGTACCAAGTATATTGCCTCAAATAATCAATGATGCCAAACACAAGCTCATGTTTCCCCTTGTCCACTCCCACAAGAAGAGAATAATCTAGCATGACATTCACTGACTGCGAGTACAATAATTATGTTCACAAATGTTTTTATTGAAAACATAACTGTCAGTAATTGTGACAAAGATGTGCTTTATACTTACAGGTGAGGAAAGATGTGTCATTCCTGATTGCATGTTGCAAAAGATGCCTTGTTCTTCCACCAATATAAATTGGAGAACCCATGTACTCAACATAATTATTCTGCGTCTGAAACAAAATGCATGGGTTGCTCGCAAATTTCACTTCCATCAGGAGATTAGCGGGAGCCTGCTATCTTGTTTTTTAAATAAAAGAAGCATTATTAAAAAAATAAAGTTTCCGCCAATCTAATCCATTCCCATGTATTGTACATACGAATCTAGCACCAATGCATATGCTTTTTTTCACTTACCAGTGGACATGCAAGTGCGACACACACGTGTCTATTGTATTGGCGGCATCTCATTGTTAATAATGTGACACCATGGTTTTCTTAAAATATTATGTTTTCGTTTTATAAAGCTTGTATGTAGTAAATCTATCTATTCTATACTACAAAGGAGCGAATGAATTAGAAATCTATTGTCACCATAAAAATTTCCTACCCACCTTAGATTGACAAGTGGGCCCATTACGTCAGAATGACAGGAACATATGAAACATGAATGTGACACCATGGTTTTCTTAAAATATTATGTATTTGTTTTATAAAGCTTGTATGTAGTAAATAAGGAAAAAACTAAATTAACTAATATTGAGAAAAGCTTGCAACTAAAAGATATGTAGGGAGAGGCATGATGTGACGATGATATATATATATATATATATATATATATATATATATATATATATATATATATATATATATATATATATATATATATATATATATATATATATATATATATATATATATATATACACACACACACCGAGGTACTGCCAGGCTATCTTTGTATGAAAGCTTGGTTCTGAGATACCAAGCTTGGTTCTGAGATACCTGCCTACCGAGTCCTGATTCCTGAACCATCATCATCATATGGTTTCATACGTTTGCAGTCATGATTCTTTTCTTTCTTTCTTTCTTGATTTGAGTGGTGGAGAAGAGAAGAGAAGAGAATGAAAGCTGAAATGGTTTGGAAGATCCATGACGAGGCCCAAAACGCTAAGCATCTATCCCATTCAAGGCCCGGCCCATCATAATTTCGTTCTCCTGCTTCACCGGCGCGTTCGGTTCTACCAACGCCACGTGTCTGGCTTGCGCTTACCGTCGTCACCAACAATACAAGGGGACGGTCCGAATGCAATTTTTTGTCCACAGTACGACTCCTCCATTGATGTCCCGTGAAGCTCGCACGTCCCCACACTCATGTTCTCTCCTCCTCTCCTATATATACACTCCACCACACGCACGTCTCAATGCAAGGACGACATTGACGAGGCTACCCAAAGGCACTCACAAGAGCAAAATCACCACCCTGCAATGGCCCAGAGCATGAGGATGGTGGCGCTGGCCCTGGTGGCCCTCCTGGTGGTGGCGGCGTCGGTGCCCGCGGCCACCGCGTACGGCTGCTACGACGACTGCTACGAGCGGTGCGCCAACGGCAAGACCGACCCCGCCTGCACCAAGATGTGCAACCAGGCGTGCGGCACCACGGACCAGAGCGCCGCCGCTGGTGCCGCCGGCGGCCCCCCGGCTTGATCGCCCAGCACATTACTTCATCGGTTCAGCTCCATATTATATATAATCGCTGCTCCGTAAGCCCACATATTATGATTCATCTTCCTCGCTCTTTTGATTTATCGACCCCATTGATTTTTTTTCCCCTCCTCTTCTTCTACTACTGCTATCTGTCTGTTGTGTTCATGTCTTCTCGTGTATCAATCGACTCATCCTTTTGTAATTCCTGCAATTTGTAAGTGAAATGACCTCTACGATTCAAGTTTCTTTTTAAATTGTAATGTTGTGCCCCAATCTGCTTCCATTTCCCTGTATGCATAAGAATATATATACTAGTGTATATCCTTGTGCTTTCTAAAAGCAGAGTTTTAAAAAATATATATATATGCTGTCAATCCTCAATCTGCTAGTACTACTATATGCTGTCAATCCTCAATGCAAGAAGCTAGCTAGCTAGCTAGCTAGCTACGTGATGGCGCGCGCAAGCATCCCCATCCGGCCATCCCGACGGGAATTGGGGATCAGGAGGAGGCCGGCGGCGGCGGGAACGGCACCTCAACGAGCCCTTCCAGCATCAGGATGACGCTCCTCATGGCGGGCCTCGCCTGCGGCTCCGCCTGCGCGCACCACAGCGCCACCTTGACCGCCCGCTCCACCTCCGCGGCGTCCACGGCCTCGTCGCCGCCCACCACCCGCCACACCTCGCCGCGCACAAGCCACTCGTGCGCGCACTCCATGAGCGTCCGCTCCTCGCCGGCCTCCTCCAGCTCCATGCTCCGCCGGCACGTCACGATCTCCAGCAGCACCACGCCGTAGCTGTAAACGTCCGCCTTCACCGTCAGTGGCCCAACGCCGCGGTACCACTCCGGGGCCAGGTACCCGCGCGTGCCGCGCACCCCCGTGAACGTCCGCGTCTGGTCCGGCAGCAGCAGCTTCGCCAGCCCGAAGTCGGCGATCTTCGCCGTGCCCGACGCGTCCATAAGGATGTTCTGCGGCTTCACGTCGCAGTGAATCACGCGGCTGTCCAGCTCGTCGTGGAGGTAGTGCAGCCCGCGCGCGACGTCCAGCGCGATGCCCATCCGTTCGCTCCACACCGGCGGTCCGCCGCTGTTCTTGAACAGACGCTCCGCCAGCGACCCATTGCTCATGTACTCGTACACCAGCAGCCGGTTGGCGCCCTCGTGGCAGAACCCCAGCAGCCGGACCAGGTTCCGGTGGCTCGTCCGCCCGATGGCGCGCACCTCCCGCTGGAACTCCACCTCCCCCTCCTCCACCATCTTCTCCAGCCGCTTCACGGCGATCGCCTTCTCGCCGTTGTGCGGCAGCGTGCCCCGGAACACCGTGCCGAACGCGCCGCGGCCCAGCGGCTCGCGGAAGCTCCACGTCGCGTCCTCCAGCTCCTGGTAGCTGTACGACCTCAGGGCGCCTCCTCGTCCAAGGCCTCCCCTGCGTCCGGCTCCGCGGTCGTCCTCCGGTTCGCCAGGACCAGCCGCGCCGCCGCCACGAGGGCGGCTAGCGACACGAACGTCAGGACCCCGATGCAGACCAGCGCGACAGTGGCCGAGCGCCCGACGCGGCGGCCCCCGCCGATCGCTGGGCTTCCCGCGGCGTTCTTGACGAACAGAGTGTACCCGCCGCCCGCGCGGCCGTACCGGAGCGGGAGCTGCTGCTTGGTGCAGGTGCCGTCGTTGCTGTTGAGCAGCACGGCGGCGCAGAGGCAGTCGGCCATGCACGCGGCCTGGCAGTCGGCGGCGCTCGTGCCCGCGCCCAGCACGGCGTACGGCGTGTCCGCCCACGACATGTTCTGCATCGCGACCATGCTAGCAGTAGCACCAGAACCAGCCGTGGCGCAGTCACCGGCGCCCGTGGTCTCGGTGCACCCGAGTGGTGCGTTGGCGGTGTCGATGAAGCTGAACCCCGGCGGACACCGGCAGTCGGGCTGCGCGTCGCGGCCGAGGACGCAGTAGCTGTTGAGCCCGCACGCGCCCTTAACGTGGCACCGGTCGTCCGGCCCGATCCACTGGACGCTGGTCGTCCACGCGCCCCCCGACGCGACGGCGTGGCGGTACAGGCGGAGGACCCCGTCGGGGTCGAGCGTGACGCGGTAGAAGACGTCCGTCTCGCCTGGAGACCGCGCGGTGCCAGGCCGCATCAGGTTCTTGGTGTAGTTGCCGTTGTTGCCGGTGACGTAGAGCACGCCGGTGGCGTCGAGGCGCAGCGTGAGCGGGAAGCCGATCTGGAACGTGCCAGTGGCCCAGTACGCGGAGTTCGCGGTGTTCTCCGTCTGGACCGGGTACAGGACGAGGTTACCGTCGTTGAGCTGGTTGGTGAGGCGGTACCTCCCCGTGGCTCTGTTGGTGAGCGAGACGCTGGAGAAGAGCTGCGCGCCTGGGACGAGGTCCTGGCCCGGGAGCAGGGTATCGGTGGGCGCGGCGAAGGTGGACCAGACCATGGTCCCGTTGGCGTCGTAGAGCATGAAGCTACCGTCGTCGCGCATGGCGGCGGCGGCGGCCGGCCGGGACGGCACCGCGAGGTTCCGGTCCTGGCCGTCGGCGGGGCCCGTCCAGACGAGGCGGCCGTCGTAGGTGAGCCAGAGCGCGCCGCCCGTGGACGGCGTGTCGTTGCGGTTGGCCGTCCACGTGACGGTGATGTTGGGGGTGGTGGCGAGCCAGACGCCCACGGCGAGGCCTCCGTCCGTGGCGTAGAAGCCGAAAGCGAAGCGGCCCGACGGGGACGGCCAGCCGGCGCCCGCGGCCGCCTGCAGGGAGGTCCCCGTGGTGACGTTGGTGGTCTGCTGCTGCGCGGCACCTGGCGCGGGCACGGAAAGAAGCGTGGCGAGCGCGAGCAGCGATAGCATGGGGGTGGGTAGAGCCATGGCGCGCGTCGGCGGCCAATCTAGCTAAATGAACTCCACCATGGCTGCTGCTGCCGAAGGAGGAGGAGGAGTGATGAATTGAATTGAATTCATTGACTGGCAGCATGCTGATGAGATTTGGTTAGGATATGATCCTTGCAAGTAAACTAGAGATTTGGTTGTGTTGTTAGTCAAAGATTGTTCCATCATGCGTGCATTAAGTCCAAGCTGAATATGAACGTACACGAGGATATATTTAGGTCACCTTTCATATAGGTCAAATTGGTTTATTTTTATAATATATATATATATATACACACTTGTAGTGGTAGGGCATATATGTTTATATGAGCATGTTAGCTTGTTGGTTTCAACTAAATCTTATCAGTCATGGTATAATATTTTTTCTCACAACAAACCAGCCCTAATGAAGCTTATCAGCCTAGAACCAACCAACGAGGAATGCATGCTGGACGGCGACAGGGAAGCCCGGATATACATGTGTTGGCATTGGATCTTATGCCATGCATTTCTAAGGTTTCGAGGTACATCAGCGGATTCGGCTGTATTCCGGTTTCGATGTTGCATGGGATTAGAATATGGACTATATCGACCAAGGCCATCAAAGAGGAAGGTGATGAAATGACTTAGATGAAATATTGTTTTTTTTTCTCTCTAATTTAGAAAGGGGTGTACTGTACTAAGTTTGAATATAATTATTCCTACCCGAAAAAAGAAGGCAACATAATTTTTTGAAGTTTTTTCTATTAGTATATATATATATACTCCATCTGTTACAAATTACATATTATTCTAGCTTTCCTAGATACATAGATTTTGCTATACATCTATATATACATTATGTCTAGAAACATAATAAAATTTGTGTATCAAGAAAAGTCAAAACGACATATAATTTGAAATTGAGTAACACCCAACAAAAATTTTTTCTCGAATACGCAAAAGATTTGCTTATCATTGTAATTAAGAAGAAGAAGAGTTTAACCATACACACGACACACATTTAATGAGCGCCCTAGGAGGTCTTACAGTTGTGACTGGACCTTCCTAGCAGATTGTTTCAAACTTCGATATTACATAAAAGTAAACAACCGAACTAAGGGCAGCGCAGTAACCTACGGAGCTGGGGGTCTCCGCTACTGGCCGCGCAACTCTGCTCTGTCATCCGAGAAGAGTCTTCTACAGTCATAGCATTGGTCGTCGGGAACAGCACGTTCAGTGCTTCCACTTTACTCGACGTCAAGTTTCTTGCGAAAAAGTTACAGTAAGCTTTCTTGGACGCGGATGAGATTGGAGCTGTCGGTGGTGCAAAGGCCATCCTCCGCATGAGGAGCACCTCGCGCCCGCTTGGAGGTCAGAATGTGCGCCAGCGGCTGAGCGGCAATCCGTCTGCTCCGTCTTGGCATGGGTTGCCTTATGGTTGTCACCTTCTGTCTGGGTGGGCTGACGATTAATGGCGGCATTTGCTCGAGCTGCACCTCCTCAGTGAACGGTTGAAAGGTCCTAATGACTAGAGGTGGGGTGAATAGTCTAATAAATTTCTACAACAACACTTAATCAAGATGGTTAGACAATTATAGGTCAAAGCAAGTGTTGCGCTAGCCTACCGCGATTCTAGTTTAGATAGTATCTAATCACACAATAGCTATGACACTACTCTATGTTAGTGTGCTCTCAATGGCTAACTAAAGAGCCACACCAACCAAACAAACAAGCTCTCACAACTAGCTACACTAAAGAGCTTAACAACTAGTTTGCGGTAAGATAAGGAGTATGCAAGAAGGTTATACCGCCGTGTAGATGTATGAACCAATCAATCACAAGTGTGGATAATAATGAAGACCAATCACCTCAGAATCAATATGATGAACACAATGATTTTTACCGAGGTTCACTTGCTTGCCGGCAAGCTAGTCCTCGTTGTGGCGATTCACTCACTTGGAGGTTCACGCGCTAATTGGCCTCACACGCCAAACCCTCAATAGGGTGCCGCACAACCAACACAAGATGAGGATCACACAAGCCACGAGCAATCCACTAGAATACCTTTTGGCGCTCCGTCGGGGAAAGGTCAAGAACCCCTCACAATCACCACGATCGGAGCCGGAGACAATCACCACCCTCCGCTCGACGATCCTCACTGCTCCAAGCCATCTAGGTGGCGGCAACTACCAAGAGTAACAAGCGTATCCCGCAGCGAAACACGAACACCAAGTGCCTCTAGATGCAAACACTCAAGCAATGCACTTGGATTCTCTCCCAATCTCACAAAGATGATGAATCAATGATGGAAATGGGTGAGAGGGCTTTGGCTAAGCTCACAAGGTTGCTACGTCAATGCAAATGGCCAAGAGAGTGAGCTTGAGCCGGCCATGGGGCTTAAATAGAAGCCTCCATGAAATAGAACCGTTGTACCCCTTTACTGGGTAAAACGCGGGGTAACCGGACGCTCCGGTCAGTTGACCGGACGCTGAGCCCCCAGCGTCCGGTCGCTCGCTGTTAGCCACGTGTACCGATTTCAACGGTCATCTGCCTTGACCGGACACTGCGTTGAAGTTGACCGGACGCTGAACCCCCAGCGTCTGGTCGTTTATAGTAAGGTTCCAAAACCGACTTTTGCCGACCGGACGCGTCCGGTCATGCTTGACCGGACCCTGACAGCGTCCGGTCTCTAGGTATCTGTCTGCTGCTCCGCCCGACAACAGCACCGGACACAGCCACCAGCGTCCGGTCGCTGAACGACCAGCGTCCGGTCACTTCCAGCGACCTCCGTCTTTTCTGTCTAGGGCGCCGGTGGAGTTTCTTACCCTTGCATCTAAACTTCACCACCCTTGATCAAATGTGCCAACCACCAAGTGTATCACCTTGTGCATATGTGTTAGCATATTTTTACAAACATTTTTAAGGGTGTTAGCACTCCACTAGATCATAAATGCATATGCAATGAGTTAGAGCATCTAGTGACACTTTGATAACCGCATTTCGATACGAGTTTCACCCCTCTTAATAGTACGGCTATCAAACCTAAATGTGATCACACTCTCTAAGTGTCTTGATGACTAAAACAAAATAGCTCCTAAGATTTATACCTTTGCCTTGAGCTTTTTGTTTGTCTCTTTCTTCTTTTCCAAGTCCGAGCACTTGATCATCACCATGGCATCATCCTCATCATGCAATGATCTTCATTTGCTTCACCACTTGAAGTGTGCTACCTATCTCATGATCACTTGATAAACTAGGTTAGCACTTAGGGTTTCATCAATTCACCAAAACCAAACTAGAGCTTTCAATCTCCCCCTTTTTGGTAATTGATGACAACCCTTACATAAATATATGAATTGAAATTCAATTGAATACATGTTGCTTGTCCAAGCATATTTACTATGTGTAAAAGGATATGGACAAGTTTCATGAACCCCAAATGGTAGCAATTGCTCCCCTTACATATGTGCTAAGAGTTTAGATTGAAGCTTGCATATATGATTAGATAGGAAGTATAGGAGACAATGTCTACCAAATGATGATAAGTTATAAAAGATGGACCTTTAAAGTGTGATACCAATCGGAGTGCACCAATATACCATTCTTAGCACCATGATTAGCTTTATACCACTTGGAAAAAACAACTTGGAAATAAAATCATTAGATATCCTATGCATGCTAGTGTTTTATTTCATCATTCAAACCTACAACTAGCGTACTCCACACAAGCATGGATATTGAAATTTAAAAACTTGTGCCATGTAAGCAAACATATGAAATGCACATTCAAATGCACCATACAAGTTCATGAGCTTGCTCCCCCTACTTGTGTGCTCAAAATTTTAACTGATCTCTTTCCTTTGTCATATCTCTCCCCCTATGTCAAATTCTCCCCTTATCACTTATATCTTTTATTTATCTCCCCTTTGTTGTCTATTTACTATCTTTGTGCACTATTTCTCCCCCTTTGTCATCAATGACCACAAAGGTTAAAAAAATGTAGATAATACCATTTTTAGGGTTGAGATTATCAATGTCAATCAATGGGGTGAGGATTACATACTCAAATTTTGTTCAAACTAGAATATTTGCCAAAGATATTTAACTCGGTTTGATCGAAGGACAAGCTTCTTCACACCTCTAAGTAAGGGTTATCTTGTACCATGTTGAGTTAAACACTTAGAGCTTATTTTCTAGATTAAACACTAGGTTTACAAGCCCATAAACATGTCATATGTTACCACTAAATCAAGTCAAGCATAGAAGCAATAGTGATACCATATAAACATTAAATTCATTTGATTTTCATGAATGAGCCTATTAAATGTGAAAGATGTCTAGATGCACTAAACATGTCCTTAGCAAGGATGTATGCAATGCCAATCAACTTATATCTTGGATTGCTTGAAGGAGAGGCATGTCATATAAGTGGGGGGTGCATCAACACATATTTGAGAAATCCAATATGTTCAACTCATTCCTTAGCTTGCAAAACATTTTCTCATCTAATGGCTTGGTCAATATATCGGCAAGTTGATCTTCGGTGCCTACACTCTCAATGCAAATGTTCCCTTTTTGTTGGTGATCTCTTATGAAATGATGGCGGACATTAATGTGCTTTGTTCTTGCATGTTGAACCGGATTGTTTGTTAGCTTAATAGCACTCTCATTGTCACATAGCAATGGCACTTTCTTGAACTTGATTCCAAAGTCACTCAAAGTGGCCTTCATCCAAAGTATTTGTGCACAACAACTACCGACGGATATGTATTCGGCTTCGGCGGTTGATAATGCAACACTATTTTGCTTCTTTGATGGTCATGAAACAAGTGATCTTCCCAACAATTGACATGTGCCCGAGATGCTCTTCCTTTCAACCTTGCATCTCACATAATCCGAGTCAGAGTAACCAACTAACTCAAACTTTGCTCCTTTGAGATACCACAAACCAACATTTGGTGTATACTTCAAGTACCTCAATATTCTCTTTGTAGTCTTTAAATGACTTTCTCTTGGAGAGGCTTGAAATCTTGCACTCATGCACACACTAAACATGACATCCGGCCTTGATGCGGTCACATAGAGTAGGCTTCCAATCATAGACCGATACAACTTTTGATCCACTATATTTCCACTTGCATCACTATCCAAGTTGCCATTTGTTCCCATAGGTGTGCTAATGGCTTTGCTATCAATCAAGCAAAACTTTTTGATCATGTCCTTGATGTACTTGCCTTGACTCACAAATGTACTATTCTTCAATTGCTTGATTTGAAGACCAAGGAAGTAACTTAACTCTCTAATCATGGACATTTCAAACTCATTAGCCACCATCTTTCCAAACTCATCACAAAAATCTTGATTGGTTAATCCAAATATGATATCATCAACATAGATTTGCAATACAAATAAATCTTTTCCAATCTTCTTGATGAAAAGAGTAGTATCAACCTTGCCCATAGTGAACCCTTTAGAGAGTAAGAAGTCCCTCAATCTCTCATACCATGCTCTAGGTGCTTGTTTCAAGCCATACAATGCCTTCTTCAATTTGTACACATGGTTGGGCTTCTTGTCATCTTCAAAACCGGGAGGTTACTCAACATATACTTCTTCATTGATGTAACCATTGAGAAATGCACTCTTAACATCCATTTGATAGAGCTTGATGTTGTGGGCATAAGCATAGACTAGCAAGATTCTAATTGCTTCCAATCTAGCAACCGGGGCATATATTTCTCCAAAGTCAAGACCTTCAACTTGTGTATAGCCTTGTGCTACCAATCTTGCTTTGTTCCTTACTACTATCCCATCTTGATCTTGCTTGTTTCTAAAGACCCATTTGGTTCCAATCACATTGTGTCCCTTTGGTCTTTCTACTAATTCTCATACTTGATTTCTTGTGAAGTTATTCAATTCTTCATGCATAACATTTACCCAATCAACATCCCTCAATGTTTCATCTATCTTCTTTGGTTCAATGGATGACACAAATGAGAAATGCTCACAAAATGATGCCAATCTTGATCTAGTTTGCACACCTCTTAAAATATCACCAATGATAGTGTCCAATGGATGATCCCTTGCAACATTGGTTGGTTGGAGGATTAGAACTTGATTTCTTGCACTTGCTTGATCATTAGGTTGAGATGATGTACTAGCCACTTGATCTTGTTCATTGTCATGAGAGTCGCTTGTACTAGCTTGATTTGTATCATCTTGCACATTGGAGTTAGAGAGCAATTGCACTTGATCATCTTCATCATCATTCACTTGTCTAGGCCTCAATTCATCAATATCCATGTTCTTCATGCCATTTGAAAATTGAATGCCTCTTACATCTTCTAAGTTCTCATTCTCTACTTGTGAACCCTTGGATTCATCAAATTCAACATCATAAACTTCCTCAAGAGTACCACTATCCAAATTCCAAACTCTATATGCTTTGCTTGTAGTGGAATAACCAAGTAGGAATCCTTCATCACATTTCTTGTCAAACTTGCCCAATCTAGTGCTTTTCTTCAAGATATAGCATTTGCAACCAAAGACCCGAAAATATGCAATGTTGGGCTTTCTACCATTCAAGAGCTCATATGGTGTCTTCTCTTTCAATCAGTGACAATAGAGGCAGTTGCTACAATAGCAAGCCGTGTTGATAGCTTCGGCCCAAAAAGATTAACTCACATTATACTCACTAAGCATAGACATTGCCATATCAATGAGTGTTCTATTCTTTCTCTCAACAAGGCCATTTGATTGAGGTATGTACTTGGCCAAGAATTGATGACTAATTCCAAATTTATCACACAACTCATCAATTCTAGTGTTCTTGAACTCACTACCATTGTCACTTCTAACTATCTTGATGGTTGCTTCAAATTCATTGTGAATGCCCATGACAAATGATTTGAATGTTGCAAATACATCACTTTTTTCCACTAGAAAGAATACCCATGTGTATCTAGTATAGTCATCCACTGTCACAAAGCTATATTTGTCACCACCAATGCTAGTGTATTGTGTTGGCCCAAACAAGTTCATGTGCAATAACTCAAATGCCTTACTAGTGCTCATCATGCTTTTCTTAGGATAGGTATTTCCAACTTGTTTGCCGGCTTGACAAGAGCTACAAAGTTTATCCTTCTCAAACACAACATCTTTCAAGCCTCTAACGAAGTCATATTTAACCAATCTATTCAATTGTTTCATTCCAACATGACCAAGCCTTCTATGCCATAACCAACCCATGCTAGACTTAGTGAACAAGCATGTAGATAATCTAGATTCACTAGCATTGAAATCAACCAAGTATAGATTCTCATATCTAAACCCTTTGAAGATCAAGTTAGAGCCATCTACACTTATGATCTCTACATTATCTACCCCAAATATGCATTTAAATCCAAGATCACATAATTGAGCTACGGATAGCAAATTGAAATTCAAGCTCTCTACTAGCAACACATTGGATATGCTCATGTCATTGGATATTGCAATCTTACTAAGTCCTTTGACCTTGTCTTTGCCATTGTCACCAAATGTGATACTATCATAACCATCATTGCCATTAGTGTTGATTGAGTTGAACATTCTTGCATCACCGGTCATGTGTTGAGTGCACCCACTATCAAGAACCCAATACCTTCCTCCGGCTTTATAATTGACCTACAAAAGAAGATCAATTCCTTTTAGGTACTCAAACTTGCTTGGGTCCTTGAAGGTTAGTCACTAGGCTCTTTGGTACCCAAATGGCTTTCTTCTTTGAGCCCATCCATGGTTTACCAATGAACTTAGCTTTCACACCATTTGTACCCTTAGTAAGCATATAGCATGAATCAAGCTTAAAAGAGGATATATTAGTATTTTTGCTCTTGTTGGTGCATTCATGCTCTACATGACCAACTTGCTTGTAACTAGTGCAAAATCGACCATTGTTCTTCACAAAACTAGTCTTGTGAGGAGCAAAGGCCGCCTTGCCTTTCTTGGGGGTATAGCCCAATTCCTCTTTGTAGAGATAAACTCTTTAGCTACCCAAGCACATAAGCAAGCGGTCCTCACCACCATAGGCCTTAGCCAAAGTGTGAGTGAGCTTGTTGACCTCCTTCTTGAGATTCTCATTCTCAACCACTAGTGAGGCATCACAAGTGAGACCATCACCACTAGATGAGGTGGAAGTGGAAGTGCTACAAGAAGGGTTAGTGGGAGCAACAATGATAGGCATAAATAATGATTCATCAATTATATCACAAGTTAAACCTACATTGCAAGTTTCAACATGCTTCTTTTCATTTTGCTCATCAAGCAAAGAAGAATGAGCTTTTTCAAGCTTCTTGTGAGCCTTGCCAAGCTTCTCAAGGGCTTCCTCTTGCCTCTCATGAGATGCATTGAGCTCATCAAAGGCTTGCTTAAGGGCTTTAATTTCCTTACGCAAGCTTTTGCATTCTCTTCTTTTAATGTCAAAGTGTTCTCTAGCATCTTCTAGCATGTCAAATAATTCATCTTTAGTAGGTTCATTATTATCACTATCACTATCATTCTCATTTTCATGTTCATTTTCATCATCATGTTCTTCATCACTTTCTTCATCACAAGATTATACCTTAGTGGCCTTAGCCATGAAGCATGATGAAGATTCGAAGAGAGAAGGCTTCTTATTTATAGCAATGCTTGCAAGTGTCTTCTTTTTGGTGGTCTTGTGATCATCACTATCATCATTATCACTTGAGGAAGCATTACTATCCCAAGTGACCACATATGAACCACCCTTCTTCTTAAAGGTCATCTTGTCCTTCTCTTTCTTTTCCTTCTTGTCCTTCTTCTTGTTCTTCTTCTTGTCATCATCATTGTCGCTATTGTATGGACATTGAGCAACAAGATGATCTTTGCTTCCACACTTGAAGCACCTTCTTGACTCTTCTTTGTTCTTTGATGAAGATTTCTTTCTTCTAGCACGGTAGCCCTTCTTCACCATAAACTTGCCAAATCTCTTGACAAAGAGAGCCATCTTCTCATCATCATCCCATGAATCATCTTCTTCACTAGATGTTTCTTGCTTAGCTTTTCCCTTGGATGATGTGGCTTTGAATGCCACACTCTTCTTCTTGTCATTCTTCTTCTCATCTTTCTTCTCCATCTTTTCTTCCTTCTCATCATCATCTCTATAAGCACATCGGTCATGATATCTTCCAAGATTTGATTTGGTGTCATTGTATCCATACCGGACCTCACTAGAATAGTGACCAATGTACCAAATCTTGAGGGTAAGCATCTCAAGAACTTATTTGAGAATTCCTTGTCCTCTATCTTCTCACCAAGTGCCTTGAGATCATTTACAATCACTTCCATCCGATGGAACATGTCCGGCACACTCTCATCTTCCTTCATCTTGAAACTAGCAAATTTATCCATGAGAATGTATGCCTTTGCACCCTTGATTGCCTTGGTGCCCTCAAATGATTCTTCTAATTCCTTCCATGCCTCATGAGCTCTCTCAATGTTCTTGATTTGCTCAAATATTCTCTCATCCAAAGCATCATGGATGGCACTAAGAGCAATGTCATTGTTTTAGAGTAGAAATTCTTTGGCGGCGGTGGGAGCCTCTTCATCTTCTATCTCAATTTTTGTTTCTACCACCTTCCAAATCTTCCTATTTATTGACTTTATATATGTTGTCATTTTAGCCTTCCAATAGGGATAATTTAAGTCATCAAATTGGGGTGGCTTCTTGGTGTTGTTGATTTGAGCCAACACCGAAGGTTATTAAGTCTCAAATAATGGTGACCTCAGCTCCGATACCACTTGAAAGGTCCTAATGGCTAGAGGGGGGTGAATAGCCTAATAAAATTTCTACAACAACACTTAATCAAGATGGTTAGACAATTATGAGGCGAAGCAAGTGTTGCGCTAGCCTACTTAAAATGCAACCCACCTACCGCAATTCTAGTTTAGATAGTATCTAATCACACAATAGCTATGACACTACTCTATGTTAGTGTGCTCTCAATGGCTAACTAAAGAGCCACACCAACCAAGCAAACAAGCTCTCACAGCTAGCTACACTAAAGAGCTTGACAACTAATTTATGGTAAGATAAGGAGTAGGCAAGAAGGTTATACCGCCGTGTAGATGTATGAACCAATCAATCACAAGTGTGGATAACAATGAAGACCAATCACCTCGGAATCAATATGATGAACATAATGATTTTTACCGAGGTTCATTTGCTTGCTGGCAAGCTAGTCCTCGTTGTGGCGATTCACTCACTTGGAGGTTCACGCGCTAATTGGCCTCACACGCCAAACCCTCAATAGGGTGCCGCACAACCAACACAAGATGAGGATCACACAAGCCACGAGCAATCCACTAGAATACCTTTTGGCGCTCTACCGGGGAAAGGTCAAGAACCCCTCACAATCACCACGATCGGAGCCGGAGACAATCACCACCCTTCGCTCGACGATCCTCGCTGCTCCAAGCCGTCTAGGTGGCGGCAACCATCAAGAGTAACAAGCGAATCCTGCAGCGAAACACGAACACCAAGTGCCTCTAGATGCAAACACTCAAGCAATGCACTTGGATTCTCTCCCAATCTCACAAAGTTGATGAATCAATGATGGAAATGAGTGGGAGGGCTTTGGCTAAGCTCACAAGGTTGCTATGTCAATGCAAATGGCCAAGAGAGTGAGCTTGAGCCGGCCATGGGACTTAAATGGAAGGCCCCACGAAATAGAGCCGTTGTACCCCTTCACTGGGTAAAACACGGGGTGACCGGACGCTCCGGTCAGTTGACCGGACGCTGAGCCCCCAGCGTCCGGTCGCTCGCTGTTAGCCACGTGTACCGATTTCAACGGTCATCTGCCTTGATCGGACACTGCGCTGAAGTTGACCGGACGCTGAACCCCCAGCGTCTAGTCGTTTACAGTAAGGTTCCAAAACCGACTTTTGCCGACCGGACGCGTCCGGTCATGCTTGACCGAACCCTGACAGGGTCCGGTCTCTAGGTATATGTCTGCTGCTCCGCCCGACAACAGCACCGGACGCAGCCACCAGCGTCCGGTCACTGAACGACCAGCGTCCGGTCACTTCCAGCGACCTCCGTCTTTTCTGTCTAGGGCGCCGGTGGAGTTTCTTACCCTTGCATCTAAACTTCACCACCCTTGATCAAATGTGCCAACCACCAAGTGTATCACCTTGTGTACATGTGTTAGCATATTTTCATAAACATTTTCAAGGGTGTTAGCACTCCACTAGATCCTAAATGCATATGCAATAAGTTAGAGCATCTAGTGGCACTTTGATAACCGCATTTCGATACGAGTTTCACCCCTCTTAATAGTACGGCTATCAAACCTAAATGTGATCACACTCTCTAAGTGTCTTGATCACTAAAACAAAATAGCTCCTAAGGTTTATACCTTTGCCTTGAGCTTTTTGTTTTTCTCTTTCTTCTTTTCCAAGTCCGAGCACTTGATCATCACCATGGCATCATCCTCATCATGCAATGATCTTCATTTGCTTCACCACTTGGAGTGTGCTACCTATCTCATGATCACTTGATAAACTAGGTTAGCACTTAGGGTTTCATCAATTCACCAAAACCAAACTAGAGCTTTCAACCGTGCGAGACATCGGGCAGCTTCACATGGTGTGGACGTCGCGTCGCTGGGGGTGGTGCAACCCTCTGTGACGCCAGGTGCTCCCGCTCATGGTGGTGTGAGTTGTGGCGGCCCCTGCACTGGCGACATCGGAGACAAGTTCGTCGTCCACTGAGCAGCCATCGCCGAGGAACAGATGTCCGCCACTAGTGCTTCAACATCCTGAGCGGCTGTCGTAGCAGGCAAACACTCAGGTGTTGCTGCTCTCATTGGCCGACTCACGACGAGCAAGGCAGCGAGCTCCTCCAGCATCGGGTCGAAAGAGATGACCAATGCGGGGGGCCCCGCACTCACGCACAGTGCCACCACCACCGGATCTGGCTCGGGGAAGCTTAGTGCAGTCGTAGAAGTAGGTGCCTTGTCGGCGTGGTCGGCAGGCGCACCCATGCCGATCTCCTTCGGCTTAGTCTTACGTCGCCGGTGTCGTTGTCATTTCCCACCGGTGCCCCCACGGCCCCCGGTGCGGCACCCTCCATATCGCCGCGTGGCGCATGCTAGGAGGACGTAGGGTTGTCACGAGTAGAGTGCCGTGGCAGGTTGGCACCCACCGCCGCCGAGGTCGAAGCAGTCCTTCGCCTGCAGTCCTTGACGAGGTGCCCGAATCCGCGACAGCGTAGGCAACGTCGTGGCAACCGACAAGTCGCAACTCGGTGCGAGTAGGAGAGGCAGTTGAAGCATCTGTCGTGAAGCTCTATCGGGATCTTCTTGACCTGCGAAAGTTGCTTTTGGCTGGGGCTAGGCTCCGTCGAGGCAGCAGCAGATCCTGTGACCTGCAGGGGGAGGATCTCACACCACCCAACGGTGTTGGGGGCGGAGACCCGTCCACGGCGGCCGAGGCGTTGGTGGGCTGGGACACGGCCATCCACTGGCCGCACAGGCAAGCCGTTCACCAGCTACGGGCATGGCCGGGTACGCTTTCTCCGCCTACGGCCATGTCCCTGTCGGCCACGTTCAGTACCAGCACGGCCGTGCAAAGGCTCCGCTCCGCGGCGCCCCAAAACTATGGCTGAACGAGTCTGGGGGCGCACGGGGAACGCTGAGGCCGACTTCGCCAGGCGACGAGCGGCCTCCAAGTATGTCGCAGGGTGGTCGTCATCGGTCTCGTCGTCGTCGTCGTCCGCCCACCATCGGCTCTTCGAACGCCCTCCGAGGAGCATTCGGGGAAGAACGGTGCCACGGCCAGCGAGAGGGAGGAGCTTGAGGCATCCAGCGACGCCATGATGGTACCCCAGGGCCTGGGTGTGGCCGCAGCTTTGCTGGCATCCAACCCCAGCGGCGGAGGGGACAAAGCGCCAGAGCTGGCCCCCTTGGTCGTCAGCGATGCGGCCGTGGTGGCGTCTGTGGCGGCGTCCTCATCCCCGGCGGCGTTGGCGCGGGCTCCACGGGCGGAGGAGGCGGTGGAGCAGCCGAGCTGTCAGTGTGAGCCGCCTCGACGCCGGTGGAAGCCGCGTGCGTCGGTGATGGCAGGGGGGGCGGGGTTCGCAGCGCCACCTGTTGATGAGGCCCGAGATCCGGAGCCTGCCACTGGCGGGCCGTTAGATCCGACAGGCTGGATGCCGGGGGTGGCAGCGGCAAGGCCCTGCGGGCGCGGCGGCGTGGTCAAGAATGGCACCGCGACGCCAACAGTGCAGGGCAGGGGAGGGGAAGGGGAGGGGGAGAGGGAGGCAGGGGAGGAGGAGGTGGGGGGTTGTGGGGGGCGCCGGCGCCGCCGGCGGTGGCGGCGACGGGGTCAGGGCGCTAGGGTTTGGCGCGGACAGAGGGAAGAGATTCAACAGCCATCCGACCTCTTGCCTGCCTCTTGCCACCTCCCACTAACATGTTCTAGTGTTTTGAATTCCTAGCCACTCTGCAACATACACCCAACAAATCTGGTTCTCAGGTAGCTTTAGTTAAAAAAAAAACAAGGCAGCAACGAAGGCAATAGCATACCCTGACTGGCGATCGCTAGCAGCAGCAGCTAGAGGGGCAAATCAACCAGCAAGAATTGACTTGAGCATACTGTACAAGGTGTCGTAGGTAGCTAGTGTGGGATTGTGGGAACTCCAGGAATGGAATGTGATCTGCAGTGCTGGCTATTTCTGTTCTACTGTTATAATTTATAATCTAGTACCCACGATGGAAAAAGAGATGACGTCATCCCTAGTAGTAAATGAACGACAATTGATTAGACATGAAGCAGATACCGCTAGCGATCGCCAGTCAGGGTACCTGCTCCATGTCCGGTCCACTACCTTTCATTCACTACTAGGGCTCGATGGAGCGAGCGAGCTTTCCTTTTGTCGCTCCATGGTCTCTAATTTGCACGACACGAATCCAAATTCGTCATCGTCACTCGTCACACCACACGTACGCAACGACTTTATTAATTTGTTCCACCTCTCCGATCCAATTCGTTGCAAGGCAAGGGTGACTGACCATGGACAGGGACGTTGGTCAACGCACCGTCTCAACTGTCTCTTGCTTTCTTGTTAATAATAATCACTTTTTTTCAAAAATAAATATTCTGAGTTTATGTCATATCATTATATATATTATTAATGAATAATAAAATTTATTTTCTTTCGCATAAATAATATTATAAGAGATATAAAAAAGTGATAGTATCTTCTATAAATCTAATCAATCATCAAATCTAAAAAAAATACTCTATAAACGTTTGATTATATTTCTTAGAAAAGAAAAAAAAACAAATGACAGCTACAGAGAAAGCTTAGCCAGGACCATGCGGCCATGCCACGCGTTGGCACACCGAGGTAGGTGCCGTAGCAACCTGGGAGTAGCGCTAGCACACTGCACGACGAAAAGGAGTGACGTGTCGTCGTGACATGCATATGCATTTTCTTTCGTCCGTGACCCATGTCGCATGCAGTTCCACCTTGGCGGCTTCGGTGTGTTCGCTTAAGTACTTTTTAGCTAGTAGTTTATTTTAGCTTATTCTTCTTTACATAATATTATTGAATTAGTCAAAATCAGTCGGCTTATATAACAGCTGAACAGAGCATATATGGACAGAGAAGCATGAGAATACTGATCGTTGACGATAAACTTAGGCTATTTTTCCTGACAGTGAGATCAGGCTTTTACCTACTGGATCGATCTGAGACTGGCAATATAATGACGCATCCAAATCATGTATAATCTTCAATTCTTCATGTACTTAATTTTGTGGCCAACTAAAACTAGACGAGCGTTGGAGAATTTGGGGAACGAGGAAGAAGCAAGAATCGAACCAATGTCGATGGATTTTGTTGAGAATGGGCAACGCACGCGGCGCCACCTTAAGGCCCACTCACGCCTCCTCCGCCTGAATCGGCCCATGGCCCAGTTGCGATGAATCGGTCCATGGCCCGGCCGGTTCAACTTTGTTACTCCCGCGCCTGAACCCACACGCCCTTCACAACTAAAGATTTGGTAGTGTTGTTAGTCCAAGATTGTTCCATCATGCGTGCATTAAAGTCCAAGTTGAATATGTACGTACATGAGGATGAGGACATATTTGGGTCACGTTTCAATAGACCAAATTGGTTTATATATCTGATGAAAAAAAATGCATGATGGACGGCGACAGGGAAGCTCCGATATATAGATCCTGCGTTGGATTGGCAAGGCAACGTACTCTGTCTTAAACAGAGAGATAATCAGTGCTATGCTAAAGTATGCTAATTTTAACTAAATTTATATAATATTAATTAATCAATATTTATCATATTAAATAAGTATCAATAGATTTGTCATAAAGTATATTGTTATAATATATTTATTTAACGTTATAAAATATTAATATTTTTATATGTGCCTGTTCGGCTGGACTACAACTCTTGTTGTCGCTGTTTTGCCTCTCGGTACTACATTGTTTCAACCGCGGATATGGCTTAAATCCAGCTCAACCGGACACTCCTATATATTTAGCTAATTTTAACTGGGCATATTTTTTTTATACTTCCGACATCTCAGTCGTCTGAGGTTGAGAAGATGTTCAGGCGACAGCTTCTTCTTCCAACGTGTTTAGAAGGAAGGGCTTGGGGAGGGAAGTAGGCACGACGGTGGTGGCAGGTTGGACGGCGACGAGCTCAATGGTGGGGGTGCCGCCGAGCGAGCAGGACCGGACAACCAGATGGCAAGAGGAGGTGGGTAGTGGCCAACAGACCCGATGGCAGGGACGGCGCTGGGGCCGGAGGAGGTGGGCGGGAAGCAGGGGAGTCCGAGAATAGTCCGGGAAGCAGTGGAGGAAACGGCGAGAGGGGAGAGGCAGGCTGGAAGATCACGACCCAAGGAAAAAGATGAATAGGCACGGTTAGCTGATCCAACTGTTGAGATCGATCGTATCAAAAAAAAAATTAAAAAAAAAATCAGGCACCCGAAGGATAGCCGAACTTTTTTTTATTATCTTTGAGAGACAGAGGTAGCAGTAATCAATGGGTCGAGCAAGGCCGCAAGACAATGGCATATCGTGACCGCTAGCAGCTAGCCAGAGGCAAGCAACAAGAATTGACTTGACTCTTGAGCACACTGCACAAGTGCAGACGTCTGCACTGCTCACTGCAGGTGCCGTAGCTACTGGAAAATCCGGGAATGGAAGGAATGCCACTGTGCCTATTTGTAGGTATCTGCTCCGGTACTCCTCCCTCGAAATTTTACACACATCTCAAAAGCATCCAATTAAGGTAATTATTTTTTTAATTATTTTAAGTCTGGGCGAGGTTTAGACCTAGCTTTCATCCAACCTAGCCCTCGGTCCAGCAGCCCTGTCCCCAAAGTAAAATCACCGTCACGGCGTCATCCGTTCGTTTCTGCCCTTTCGTGTGCTGCTCATCGAGAAAGGAGACGGCACCGCCATGTCGACATTCTGAAGCAGTGGAACTAGCCGACCGAGCGACGCCGGCACCTCGGCACCGCGACAATTCGATCAAGGAGGTTCGGTAGCGCCGTCGTTGTCGCTGTTGAGGAAGAAGAAACCCCCTGCGCCCCGCCGTGCCACCGGCAAGGGAGGCGCTCGCCCGCGCCCCGCCGCGCCACCAGCCAGGAGGCACCTATCCGCGCCCCCACGCGGTGTCCCAGAGTCGGACGTTCTCCCACCCGGCTTCCAAGAGCACACTCATGGCCAACGGATGGTCACCATGGAGTGGGTTCCTCAAATCACCATACTGGCGCATGGCGCGGTAGGCGCGTTCTTGACGCATTGTGGCTGGAACTCTCTCATCGAAGGGCTTCTGTATGGTCAGCTTCTCATCATGCTGCCGATCTTCGTTGACCGGGGTCGAACGCATCGCGCGTGAGGGCGCAGACAAGCACCTCCCGGCTGGTGGCGCGGCAGGGCGCAGGGGTTTCTTCTTCCTCAATGGCGACGACGGCGCCGCCGAACCTCCTTGCCGCAGTGCCGAGGTGCCGGCGTCGCTCGGTTGGCTGAGTTCCACTAGCTCTGGAATGTCGACGCGGCAGCGCCGTCTCCTTCCTCGACGAGGTGCAGCACACGGAAGGGCGTAAACAAATGGATGGCGTCGTGACGGTGATTTTACTTTGGGGACAGGGCTATAGTTAGACTCAGGTCTGGGTTGGATGGGCTAGGTCTAAGCGTGGCCCAGACTGAAAAAAATAAGAAAAAAGTTAATTTCCTTAATTGAATGTTTTGAGATGCGTGTAAAATTTTGAAGGAGGGGTAACGGAGTAGATGCCCTATTTTTATTGCAGCCACGAGCCTACGACAAGTGGCGGATGCAGGATCTGAACAAATGGTGCTAAATAATAAAGATTTAAGGTTAGAGCTAGAAATTAATGCTGATTTAAGGCTAGGTAACCAAGGTCTAACAAAAAAATAAGGCTGACAATAGCCTCGGGAGCTCCCCCTTTATCCGCCCCTGCCTACGACAACGACGAAAAAAAGGAGTGATGTCGTCGTGAGATTTTGTGCGTCGTGGACATGGAGCACGAGTGAGGTTTCTTCGGTCGGTCCATTCTCTTTATTTTGCACGATGCAGCGTCCTTGTCGTCAGTCGTCAAAGCACACGCAAGCACTTGCTTTCCTGTCGCAATCCCTCGTGCATCCGTAGCACTGTTCATCATAGGTAGGCGGACTTCGCGCTTATAGAAAATCAGAGGGAAACTCACGTGGTGTTAACGTCGCTTAAGCCCTTGGCCACGACGGTTCCATGTTATATAAGCGTCAATTAACGCGAGAGGTTACAGAGATGCGAGAACCATGGTGCGCCATGAGGAGAGTCCTGATTTCTAGGGATTACATCAACTATTCTTATCCTATCTTCTAATCATAGTAGGACTCTCCTAAAATAGCACATGGAAGGTTATCGCCAGCACATTACAATCACGCACGGTGAACGTGCAGTACAAGATAAGTTACTTCTAATAGCCTCCCTCAATCACAACTCCGATAGGTTGAGATTGACCTTGAAGTTTTCTATTAGCCTCACTGGTAGAGCTTTAGTGAACCCGTCGCCACTTGATCCTTTGATGAAACAAAGTCGATCTCTAGTAGCTTGTGTTTAACTGTTTCTCGACAAAGTGATAGTCTACCTCAATATGTTTGTCCTTGCATGAAACCTTTGGATTGCTAGATAGATATGTGCGCCTGTGATTATCACACCATAATTTTGCAGCTCTTGGAGTCTTCACACCAATTTCATAAAGTAAAGTTTGTATCCACATAATTTCATTTGTAGCATTTGCTATTGCTTTGTCTTGTTGCCTACTGTGCTAGATCTGAGACACAGTGGGCTGTTTTCTTGCACTCAGGATACTAGATTACTCCCTAGAAATCTGCAAACCCCCGGTTGATTTTCTGTCATCAATACAGCCAGCCCAATCAGCATCGGAAAAAGCACTAATAAGTGTGGATCTTGACTGTGAATCCTAAGTCCAAGTCCTGTACCATTGCTTCACATATCTTAAAATTCTTTTACTGACTTTCCGATTGAACTATCATAGGTGCGTGAAGAAACTGACACACCTTGTTGACAGTGAAGGAGATGTCTGGCAGGTCAAGGTTAAGTCTTTGCAAGTGCACCCACAATACTCCTGTATTTAGTTGTATCATTTTCACCTAGTAAAGTTCCTTCATGCAATGATAATTTTTCACTTGTGGATAGAGGCGTACTAACTGGTTTACAATCTGCCATCCCGACTCTCTTAAGTAAATCTGAGGCATACTTGTCTTGAGTAAGTAAAATTCCATCTTTTACCTTATTCACCTCTATTCCAAGGAAGTAGTGAAGATCACCTAGATCTTTGAGCGCAAAGTCTTCCTTGAGATCACCGAGCAAAGTTGATGTTGCTTGTGGTGTTGAACTTGCCACAATTATATCATCTACATACACCAAGACAAACATGGTAATGCCTCCCTTGCTAAAATAAAATAGAGAAGTGTCAGCCTTCGACGCCTTAAACCCAAGTTGCACCAGTTTTTCACTAAGTCTTGAATACCAAGCTCGTGGAGCTTGTTTAAGTCCATAAAGCGCCTTATCCAGCTTGCACACATATCTTGGCTTGTTGGGATCTTCAAAACCAGGAGGTTGCTGCATGTATACTTCCTCTTCTAGCAATCCATGTAAAAAGGCATTCTGCACATCAAGTTGCCGAAGAGACCAACCACAAGAAACAGCAAGTGATAGAACAATACAAATGGTTGCAGCTTTAACAACTGGGCTAAAAGTATCTTCATAATCAATGCCATAACGTTGCTTAAATCCTTTTGCAACTAATCGGGCTTTATATCTATCAAGACTGCCATCAGACTTTCATTTTCTTTTGTACACCCATTTGCATCCAATGACATTCCTTCCTTTTTGTGGCGGAACGAGATGCCAAGTCTTATTTTTCATAAGAGCTTCATATTCAAAGTCCATAGCAGCTTTCCAGTGTTTATCATGCAACGCTTCATCTAAATCATGTGGTTCACCAGTAGACATTAACATGCCATACCTGATTGTACCGTCCTTGTAGATTTTTGTCTTGCTGATGCCGCGTTGGAGCCGTGTGACGGGTCGAACAGCAGGAGCAGCAGGATCACCAGTAGAGTCGGCGGGCGCAGTTGATCCAGAGGGCTGAATCCCCCCGGGGATCTGAGGCAAGCCCGTGTCCCCCGCGGTAGGCGGTGGTGAAGTGCTGTCGCCCCCTCCTGGCGTTGTGGCAGCAGCTGGACCACATGCAGGCGACGCACTCGCATGAGCTGATGATGAAACGCCCGGCGCTAATTGGTCGCCACAATCTCCGCGCGATGCAATCCCAGGCGGTGGGACCGAAGCTGCTGCTGGCGATAGGTTCATGTGGCTCCCATGGTCGCATGCTGAGGATGCCTGTTCTTCCAAATTGCTGCGGCAAAATTGGTGAGAAAAATTGGCAGGCAAATTAGATTGTTGATTATTCATACTATTGTCCCCTGATTGAGTCGTGGAATTAGAAGGTAACAAAAGAATCTCAGCTCTCAAACGTGCCCTAGCATTCGGATGCAACTCCGAGAAAGGAAAAACAGATTCATCAAAAATGACATCTCTAGAGATGTAAACACGCCCGGAAGAAATATCAAAGACACTTGTAACCCTTATGAAGGTTGCTATAGCCAAGAAAGGCACACCGTTTAGAACGGAACTAAAGTTTGTGGGAATTATACGGGCGAAGATTTGGCCAACAGGCACAACCAAAAATGTGAAGCCAGTTATAATCTGGTTGTTGTTTGAAGAGCCGTTCTAAAGGCGTGAAAAAATTGATGACTTTGCTGGGAAGGCGATTGATAAGATATGTGGCTGTTAAAAATGCCTCATCCCAAAATTTGAGGGGCATATGAGCGTGAGATAGGAGCGCTAGGCCAACCTCGACAATGTGTCTATGCTTACGTTCAGCAGCACCATTTTGTTGGTGTGCATGCGGGCAGGAAACTAAGTGTGAGATGCCAATTTTCGCTAAAAATGCATTAAGCTTTTGGTACTCACCACCCCCAATCTGTTTGAACCGCTTTAATCTTCCGATCAAACATCCTTTCAACGAGATGCTGGAAATCATGGAATTTTTGAAAGACTTCAGATTTAAATTTAATAAGGTAAATCCATGTGAACTTGCTGTAATCATCAATGAAGCTAACATAATATTGTTTACGCCCAACAGACTCGATAGCCGGACCCCAAACAGTGGAGAATACAAGATCAAGAGGAGCATGTGACTCGCTTACAGATTGTGGGTAGGGCAACTGGTGCGCCTTTGCCTGTTGGCAAGCGTTGCAAACTTGCACATTATTGGATTCAGGAATATAGGACAAACTATTATTGCGAATGACACGACTAACTATTTGAGATGCAGGGTGCCCGAGGCGAGCATGCCACCAAGACACAGACGGCTTGGTGATAGTTAGAACTTGTTTCGATGGTGTAGGGAGAGGGTAGAGGCCTCGATGACAGTGACCTTTAAGCAGAGTTCTCCTGGTTTCCTGATCCTTGACCAAAAAATAATTGGGGTGAAATTCTATGAAAACAGAATTATCGGAAGTAAAGCGATGAACAGATACTAAATTCTTTGCTGCTTTAGGAACATGCATAATATTGTTGAGCTTAAGATTACGGCTAGGGGTAGCAATAGTAGAATGACCAACATGACTAATCGCCATACCTGATCCACTAGCGGTGTGGATTTGATCACCGCCATTGTACTTCTCTCGAACGGCAAGCTTTTCAAGCTCGCTTGTAACATGATCAGTCGCACCACTGTCAGTGTACCCGTTGGTGTCGACGTTGTAGGAATGATTGGCGTAGGACGCCTGCTTTTCTTCTGGCATGTACTCTTCATCGAAGTGGTACCAGCACCTGTCGGCCGTGTGGCCCTTCACAAGGCACACCTGGCAAATGGGACGAGTGTCCTTGCCACGGCCAGTACTCTGCCCCTCATGACGCGGGTTGTTGTTGGAGCCGAAGGAGCCGCGACCGTGACCCTTGTTGTTAGGGGGACCGCGACCACGACCACGCTGGTTGCCGCCACGACCACGGTGTGAACCGCGGCCACCACCACGGCCAGCCATGTTGGCCGAGCTTTGGTCACCTCCATGGACCATATCTTGTCTGGTCTCAAAGGTGAGCATCTACGAGTACAGCTCGTCGAGGGAGACCGGTTCCACCCTGGCAATGAGGGCGGACACCAGTGACTCGAACTCCGGTCCAAGGCCAGTGAGAATGTACTCTACCAGCTCATCATCTGTGATGGACCGGCCCGCCTTCGCCATGTCGTCGCTGTAACTTTTCATCTTAGTGAAATAGTCAGCAACAAATAGATTACCTTTCTTGGTTGTGGAGAGGGCAATGCGCAGATTGACTGCGCGGGCGCGCGTTTGGGAGGCGAACAAGGCCTCTATGCAGCGTCAGGCTTCTGCCGCCGTCTTCGACTTGGCGATGTGAATCATGATTTCCCTGGACACCGAGGCGAAGAGGAAGCTCAGGATCTTATTATCCTTTGCATCCCACGCCACGAACGTCGGGTTCGGGACCTTGTGGCCGTCCTTGTCATCAATCTGCTCTGCCGGCTTGATGGCGTCGCCCGTCAGATGACCGTATAGCTGGGCGCCGTGGACCGCCGACTGAACCTACGCCTTCCATATGGTGTGGTTCGTGCGTGTCAATTTCTCCGTGATCGCGCCGGCGACGAGGGAGGAGGGTGGGAGAGCAGACGAGGTAGACATGGCGGCGGATACGTCTCTCAGGCTCTCTGATACCATATAGAAAATCAGAGGGCAACTCACGTGGTGTTAACGTCGCTTAAGCCCTTGGCCACGACGGTTCTATGTTATATAAGCGTCAATTGACGCGAGAGGTTACAGAGATGCGAGAACCATGGTGCGCCATGAGGAGAGTCCTAATTTCCAGGGATTACATCAACTATTTTTATCCTATCTTCTAATCATAGCAGGACTCTCCTAAAATAGCGCATGGAAAGTTATCGCCAGCACATTACAATCACGCACGGTGAACGTGCAGTACAAGATAAGTTACTTCTAATAGGGCTCACGGGTCAATATGAAATTGATGGATGCTCCCCCATTGTCAGTCCCAAAATAACTACTCCCTCGGTCTGAAGTCGTTGCAGGATGCGTGTAGGTTAAACTTTTTCAACTTTGATTAGATTTATAGAAAATACGTGCAACATTTATATCTCTAAATAAATTTATTATAAAAGTACATTCAACGATCTATCTAATGATGGTACTAATTATGTATTATAAATATTAATATTATTTTATATATAATTGGTTAAAGTTAAAAAAAAAGCTGACAATTTCGAGAAGCGAGAATGACTTTTATTTTGGGACAGAGGGAGTACACATTTTGCTTTCTGAGAAGCCATTTTTTTAGAAGTTGATCAATGCTCTCTTGAATTGCCGGTCAGCTTGCTTTTAAGGATTTTAATTTTTAGAAAGTTAATTGATTAGATTCTTAATAGAAGGTCCTATTAATTAATTTTATTGTCTATGTTCATTTTGAAAACACAGTTTACTATTAATCTAGGCTAATAATACTGAGTATACATCATAATTCATAAATACTAGTATATTTTCGAAAAGTAATTTAACAAGAAAGCAAAAGACATTTGAGATGGTGTGTTGACCTACGCACGTTTCCCTGGTCACCCCTGGACCGGAGTCGGAGAGGAACATAGCCAGGACCATGGGCAGGGCGCCAAGGGTATGTGACGTAGACTAGGCCCAATCTTCCGAAAGGTATGATAGCGTCGATTGGTGGAGACTCGACGTTCACGATCTAGGCTTCGAACCAAGACTGATTCGGACTCCCGCAACCGTTACACCACTGCTCCGTTGGTTATCAACCACGCGAACGCGATTGACCTCACCGAGAAGTCTTTCCTACAAGCGAATCGAGAATACAAGCAAAAGCGAGATGAACTCAATCTAAAATTGCAAATAAATATGAGGCTTATGATAACGAGAAGGAGTTCAAGTCTTTATTCGAAATTACTAATCGCCACAGGCGAACAAGATCAAGAACTAGGGCCCGGTTCACAGCAAGCAGCCTTGGCGGCACAGTTGCAGCAAAACGATGTTTGTTTCACGAGGAAATCAAGAACTAAACAAAACCCCAAACCCTAAGGAGAGCGACGGCTGGTATTTACAGAGTCTTGGGCATCACCCCCCAGGACGTGCCCTCTAATGGGCCCAAACACGATACACGGTCCAACGCACCAAAAGACGGTGTCGCAGCACCCTGGCAGATTCTGGACGCTGACTTGTTTTGATGATTCCCGTTGATTCCGAAGAGATTTTGACGTGAGACCACTTGGATTGACTTCCTTATCAAATTAGCTTTCCATCCATATGTGGATCATCGAAAACAGAGTCCGGATGCGTCCTAGATGACCAGTTTAAGGCAGATTGGTCTTGGAGGCCGAGATGGACTCGAACTTGATTTGAGCCTTCACCTTGGTGACTCGAATCGGATGAGCTTCGGGCCTCCTTCTTGCTTAGGACACCCTCGCTGATCTCCTTGGTCTCTATATGGTTCTCCAAACATGGTCATATGTATGGAGGTCATGTCCTCATCAGTATGCCCATGTATGCCATGGAATATCCATGATTTTGGAACAAAACAAATATAGTATACATGTATATAATGGTACACTATGTTGGTATATGTTGGATGCTGCAAATATGGCCCATTAGCCCAATAAAATAGAACGACCAGCAGTAGCAACCCACGAAGTCACTTATACTCCAGAATTTCTCAAAAAAAAGTAAGGCCGAAACGATCGACATCTCCCAATGCTCTGTGCCCCCGTCCGTCGCTGGCATCGAGCCATCCATCGGAAGCGCCGGCGGCGTAGACTAACGGCACGAAAGCACCTCTCCGGCGCTCCCCCTCGGCCCCACACGCCCCTCTTTGCTCCGCTCAACTGCGACGCGGCTACGCCCAGCCCCAGCGGCCGGCAACCGGCGCCCTGCACGGCTGCGCCCAGTGGTCGGCGTCGAAGCCCGCCGGCAAAGGAGCCGCCGCCGCTGACGGGCTGCAGCAGAGTAACAGCACCCCTCCAGCCGATCGCCCCTCCGCATCAGCCCCTCTCCCAGTTTCAGCTCGAAGCAAGGTAAACACAGAACACCGCCAGATCCATTCTTAGAAGTCCAGAGAATTGGAGATTTCATTTTCTATTTTTCTCATTGTATTCTGGTAACGTAGAATATGGCACTATGCCACTACGAACTTGTACTTTGCGTATTACTATCGCATATTTGCACTTCGCTTATTACTATTACATATTTGTATCGAGAAAAAAAATTATACATGGAATACCCTGCCGTGAAATCCTGGCTCCGCCACTGGCCAGGACCACGTCATGCTCATGCCATGTGTTGGCAATATACACTCCATATATAGGAGTAAAGAAGTAACGGGGGACGACCTGGCCGAAAGGAAATTAGAGCACACACGGACACGGGCACACGGTAGCAACCTGGGACTGGGAGGCAGTAGCTCGCACACGGGCCACGAGCCTACGGCGACGACGAAAAGGAGTGACGTCGTACGTGGTGACATGCATGCATAAAAATGCATTTTGTCCGGCCGGCAACATCGTCGAGCGCTACTGGCCCAGGACTGTTCTGGCCACGCAACTCAACAATCTCAGGCCATCTATTTTGCTTGCCTGACGGCCACGATCGTTGCCTGGTAAGCCATCGATCCATGCATGGCCGTCTTTTTCTTTTTCTTTTTTGATTTGAGAAACAGCATGGTCGTCTCTCGTATACATGAACATGCTGCGTGCATCGTGGGAATCAGCCCACCATCGATCCATGCGCGTCACCACCTTAAGGCCCACTTACGCCTAACTCCGCCTGAATCAGCCCATGGCCCAGTTGCGACGACATTCGCCAGGCCCGGTTCAACTTTGTGGCCACTGTAGTGTATAGGAAAACCAAAAAGAAAAAAAATTCAAGCGCTTGAGAGTTGAAACCCTAACATATATATATTTTCCTATATATTTGGATGATCTATGTAGGACGCATGCAGATTATTTCTCCATGTCTGATGTCTAATCTTAGTGGTGCCACTGCCAAAGATCTGTCCTGTTTCCTGCATCTTCAGATGAGGAGTTGCTAAGCACTTAATTTGAACTTCAATCAATTCATATAAATACGGCTCTTAAGCCTTTGCAATTGTCTTGGTACATTTAATATAAGGGCTAAAAGTCTCGGAGCGAAGGTTCTATTGTGCAGGAATATTGGCGTTCAACGCTACATACGCTGATCTTCTCCCCTGGCCTGCAGGTTCAGACCTGGAAGGGGGTGCATGTTTATTTGTTGGGCAGCTTCCTTCACTAGATTTTCCTTTGTCCAGACATTGGATAATCGATCGTTTACATTTTTCTCGTCGTTTTTTTAAATGTCGTCTAGCTATGTGTGACTTTAATTTCTTCAAGAAACAAACTGTTCTCGGTTTCTCAATTATGGATTTTTCCTCTTTAACTGAAGTTGCTCAAAGCATGCAGTTGGTTGGTGCTTGGTCCTACCACTAATACTGCTACCAGCTGCAGTTGGTGCTAAAACATTTTAAATGTTGCAAAATTTGAAGGAAAAGCAAGATTTATTGCGCATATACTCTGCTGTGAAAACCAGATCATCAAAATGCAGTGGTACACCGCTCCTAGCTACTTATATAAGCTAGGGGTTGTAACCTGATGACGATTACCAATGAAATAACTGAATCCATAAACTGTTCCTCTGAACTCTGAAGTCGTCTTCAACCTCTGAAAGTCTGAATACAGAAACAACTCCCTCCTCTTGTTGTCTCCCTGCCTAAATTTACCATTTTCCATTGCTATCGACAGGCACCGTACCTACCGTGCGTGTTCAATTCCTTGCCCCTAGCTGCTTCTGCTACGAAACGCCATTGCCGGCCCCCATTAGAGATAATATATAATATATACCGCCATTGCGTCGCTGACACAAAGTCCGTCCGGTCTTTCCTACCGCCATCCATCATGTCCTTGTCCATCCTAGCTACAACGCACATTGCGGTCGCTGGTCAATATGAATTTGACCGATAATCCTTGAACACAAAAACATAAGGTAGTGGTCAATGGAGTCAATTGAGAGGTGTGACCAAATGTATTATCCTATGATTAATCAAGCTTATAGAAAATACTAGTTTGTCAAAACAGGAAGGCTTATCTATATCTATACCTACCTAATAATAAAAAGGCAAAATTCAACCTTTTTTTTATCCGTCTCCCTCTAACTATCGGATAATGGAGAGTTTCTTCCGTCTAAACTTATATATATAACCTATGCCCATACAAGTTAGACTAAATCTTCTCTCAGTTCCACCTCCATGCTGGCTAGGATTCGGCGACAAGCAATTGCCTCATATGTGCAGTTGTGTACGAGTTTGATTCCGCCAACTATAACCAAACACGATCGCTATGGACCGGAATCACTTATCTACTTATAGTCCTAATAAAAGTCTAATCAGTCCTGAGTACCAGTATACCACCCGGTCCATGTTTCTCCCAGCCAGGAGTCTCGAGGTAACGTGGATAGTAATCCTAATCAAATAAATTCCTTTGATATTGAATAATCTGATTTTCTAGTATCTAATAAATAAACATCATGTATTTTTCTCATCGTGTTCGTTTCTGTTTTTGCCCGTTCCGTTGTTGGTCTGGTCGGTAGACAGATGTTTTTCTTTCTTTTCTTTTTTCCTTTCCTAATAATATATTAAATATTAAGCGAGAGAGGTAGTTCGCCCGCCTTGTTTTTCGATTCCGTTTTCATTGTTTTTTAGTTTCGTCCGTTTTTTTTAGTTTTTCTGTTTTTGCATCTTTTTTTTCTCAGTCTCCTCATCTGTTTTCGTTCCGTGCTTTTTTTTTTCCTTTTTCCTCTCCCAAAAATTATGTCTGCTCCGAGTTTTCCTTTCTTTTTATTGGTTTTGTTGATTTCTTACTAATGCCTTTATCTCTAATACTAAATCACTTGGTCGTATTTTTAAACCAGTATCTCCTATTTTTTAGTAGATATTTTCACCACGAATTTGTTGCATCCATTATATCATTTACTCGAGTTACGTAGAGGTAGCTTTATTTGTTCTCCTTCCCTCACTCAGGTCCTAACCCATTCCACTTCTAAAGTCTCATTAGCACGTGCAAATAGATTGTCGTACCTATGACCCTATAAGAATTGGAGACCTCGAGAGGGCGCAGGAGAACAATAATGATAAGGCAAGGCGGAGGACACATAAATCATATTGAAATTATGAGGACCTGCTGTTGGGAAGGCCGACAGTGGAGCAATCGATTGACCCTCACGTGATCCAACTACTCCTTGCCAGCCTGACCTCCACCAACTGCTGCGCCGTCACGTGCACCGATGGCATGGACGATAGGTCTCCCATGCATATTGCTCTTCTCGATCATTAAGGGCACTCTAAGGGTTGCGCTCGCTCAACCGCGGTCGTCAGGCCACGCCTATGCCATCGCAGGCAGCTACATCCACTCAAGCACCACTAGAACCACGCCCACACGCCGTACTGCCCCATTGCGGCGTTGCACAGTGCTAGCCCATGGCTTTGTCGATGGTTGGCACACTAACGTCCTAGGTTGCCTCACGGTGACACTAGGTGCGCGTGTTATCGTGGCCACTGTGCCCACACATGGATGGCTTCACCGTGTAGCCACACTCATGCCACTAACCATGCATTAAATCATTCTCCCGTTGCAACACACGGGCATATTTGTTAGTAGAAAAAAAAAGATCAGCATCTACTACAGCATAAATAGAGAGAAGCTTACATATGGAAATAATAGGCTCCCACTATATCAAGAAAAATCAATATGTAAAGTTGTCCTAAGTCAAATAATCTTTAAATTTAACCAACCTATAGAAAAGAGCATAAACACTTTATGCTATCTAGCTAAAATCATTAGATTCCACATAAAATGTACTTTCATAAATAACTTATCTAGTGTCTTAGACGTTGATAATCTTCTCTATGAATTGATCGATTTGAAATAGTTTAAATAGTTAGGCCAGGTGCAGAGGTTGATAATCTTCTCTATGAATTGATCAATTTTAAATAGTTTGAATAGTTAGGACAGGTACAAAAGTTGGTTTATTATAGATCCGAGGGAGTATTGTAAATGCTATTATTCCTTTTTATTCCCTCTATTTTTTTTCAATTTATAAGACGTTTTGACTTTCTAGATACAAAGCTTTTGCCATACATTTAGATATATATTACATAGCAAAAGCATGTATTAGTTAAAAAAAACAATGTATTAAGAAAAATTAAATCATCTTATATTTTAGAACGGGTGGAGTATAAAGTTGGCCACAGGTGGACAAACTCATATAAGTCATTATTCCCTCCCTTCCAAATTATAGTACTAACTTATTATTAGGATAAAATAAAATTCCATCCATTCTAAATTACAGTTCACTGTGGCTTTTGTCCTAGGTGAAACTTCTTCAAACTTGACAAAGTGAACTATAATTCACAAAACGGGACAAGTATATTTTTGGACAGAAGGAGAACTAGTCAAGCTGCCAGACTGGAACAGAGGAAGTACATTCATCGCTGCTGCTGCTCCAGCAGTCCAGCTCCACCATACATATATGGAGCTTAGGCGTGCGCAAGAGTCAAGACGTTAGTTTAGCTAGCTTGGCAGCCATGGTGTTGCTCATCCGTCTGCTGTTGCTCGCACTCGCCACGCTTGTTTCCCTGCCCATGTCAGGTGCGCAGACCAACATCACCTTGGGGACCTCCCTGCCAGCCGCCGCCGGTGCCGCCTGGCCCTCCCCATCCGGCCGCTTCGCCTTCGGTTTCTACGCCACGGGCGGCGGCCTCGCCGTCGGCGTCTGGCTCGCCACATCGCCCAACGTGACCGTCACGTGGACGGCCGCCGGCAACGACACGCCGGCCAACGGCGGCGAGCTCCAGCTCTCCGAAGACGGCCGCCTGCTCTGGACCGGCGCCGACGGCCAGTATAGAAGCCTCGCTGCTCCTCCCCAGCCGGCCCTCTCTGCGGCCATGCGGGACGACGGCAGTTTCGTGCTCTACGATGCCGACGGGGCCGTGGTGTGGTCCACGTTCGAGTTCCCCACGGACACCTTGCTCCACGGTCAGGACCTCGTACCTGGCGCGCACCTCTTCTCCAGCGTGTCGCCCACCAACAGGGCCGCCGGCAAGTTCCGCCTCGCCAGCCAGCTCAACGACGAAAACCTCGTCTTGTACCCCGTGCAGACGGAGAATGTCGGGACCGCCGCGTACTGGGCCACCGGTACGTTCCAAATCGGTTTCCCGCTCACCCTGCGCCTAGACGCCACCGGAGTGCTATACGTCACCGGCAACGGCGGCAACTACACCAAGAACCTCACGCGGCCCGGAGCCGCGCGGTCGCCCGCCGAGACGCAGGTCTTCTACCGCGTCACGCTCGACCCCGACGGAGTCCTGCGCCTGTACCGTCACGCCGTCGCGTCCGACGGCCCGTGGACGACCGACGTCCAGTTGATCGGGCCAAGCGACCCGTGCCAGGTCAAGGGCGCATGCGGGCCCAACAGTTACTGCGTCATCTACCGCGACGCGCAGCCGAGCTGCCTTTGCCCTCCGGGGTTTGACTTCATCGATGCTGCCAACGGCGCGCTCGGGTGCACCAGAGCCTCAGGCGCCGGCGACTGCGCGGCCGGTCTGTCAATGGCGACGATCCAGAACATGTCCTGGCCGGACACGGGGTACGCCGTGCTGGGCGCGGCCACCAGCGCCGCCGACTGCCAGGCCGCGTGCATGGCCGACTGCCTCTGCGCCGCCGTGCTGCTCAATAGCAACGACGGCACGTGCACTAAGCAGCAGCTCCCTCTCATGTACGGCCGCACGGGCGGCGGCTACACGCTGTTCGTCAAGATCACCTCGGGGAGCCCGGCAATCGGCGGCGGCGGCAGGGGCCGCCGCGTCGGGCGCACGACCATCGTCGCTCTGGTCTGCATCGGGATCCTGACGTGCGTGTCGCTAGCCGCGCTAGTGGCGGCGGCCCGGCTGGTTCTGGCGAACCGGAGGACGGTCGCGGAGCCTGACGCCGAGGAGGCGCCCCTGAGGACGTACAGCTACAAGGAACTGAAGCACGCGACGTGCGACTTCCGCGAACCGCTGGGCCGCGGCGCGTTCGGCACGGTGTTCCGGGGCACGCTGTTGCACAACGGCGGAGAGAAGGCGATCGCCGTGAAGCGGCTGGAGAAGGTGGTGGAGGAGGGGGAAGTGGAGTTCCAGCGGGAGGTGCGCGCCATCGGGCGGACGAGCCACAGGAACCTGGTCCGGCTGCTGGGCTTTTGCCACGAGGGCGCCAACCGGCTGCTTGTGTACGAGTACATGAGCAGCGGGTCGCTGGCGGAGCGTCTGTTCAAGAACAGCGCCGGCGGAGGCGGACCGCCGGCGTGGGGCGAGCGGATGGGCATCGCGCTGGACGTCGCGCGCGGGCTGCACTACCTCCACGACGAGCAGGACAGCCGGGTGATCCACTGCGACGTGAAGCCGCAGAACATCCTGATGGACGCGTCGGGCACGGCGAAGATCGCCGACTTCGGGCTGGCGAAGCTGCTGCTCCCGGACCAGACGCGGACATTCACGGGGGTGCGCGGCACGCGCGGGTACATGGCCCCGGAGTGGTACCGCGGCGTTGGGCCGCTGACGGTGAAGGCGGACGTTTACAGCTACGGCGTGGTGCTGCTGGAGATCGTGACGTGCCGCCGGAGCATGGAGCTGGAAGAGGCCGGCGAGGAGCGGACGCTCATGGAGTGCGCACACGAGTGGCTGTTGCGCGGCGAGGTGTGGCGGGCCGTGGGCTGCGAAGACGAGGCGGCAGAGGCCGTGGAGGTGGAGCGGGCGGTGAAGGTTGCGGTGTGGTGCGCGCAGGCGGAGCCCCAGGCGAGGCCCGCAATGAGGAGCGTCGTCCTGATGCTGGAAGGGCTCGTGGAGGTACCGTTCCCGCCGCCGCCGGCCTCCTCCTGATGGACATGCATCATATAGGTTGCATTCCCTCGTTTTCATCAGAGATGAGTAGATAGTTTAATTTTTTTGAACTGGGTATCATCTCATTAATCAAGGGATGATGATTCATCAGCAACAATTGCATCAATGTGATCAGGAAGTGAACCAGGAATGGGATCAGATCCTTCTACACATTCATGATAGACACAGTGGATCACCTAGACATAGATCGAGCGGGTGCAACCTTACATACGGGATAAAAACTTCCTAGAACATGATCTATAGAGAGAGGAAGGGAGGTGGGATGTCACCGACTATCCGCGGGTTTGGAGGAAGAGCTCGACGTAGCCATGGCAAAGGTGATGCGGTCCGGGTCGGCGGTGTCGCGGTGACGGTGTTGAGGCCAGTCGCAGTACAGTGGTGGCGCAGAGGCGGCGGTGAAGACGGCAATGGAGCTTCTCGTCGCTGGCTGCGCCCCTCACTAGATCGGATTGGGTTTGTCGGTGGGTGTGGCGGCTCACGGTGAACCTCGTAGTGAGAGCCACCGTCTCCCACCTCTCTTTATAGCGCAGTGCGACGGGGGCCCACCAACCATGTAGGGTTGGGCGCCCTCGATCAGGGCGCGAGGTCAACGCACAACTCGGCCGTTGGCCCGAGCTGGAGAGATCAACACTAACAATATCCCCCTTGATCTCATCTTATTACTTAAACTTAACTTACTTTATCTTTTTTTCATTCCATCATAAATCAGTGCATAGAGTGTGCCTCACCGTCACAGTCAGTGTCATTAGATTAACAGCTATAATGCACCTCTCTGTTTTGAAACAGATTCTCAACTAGGGACTTATTGTCCAGGAATCATAGGCTTTTTCTTAAACCCACACCGGCTAAGTGTTCTCTGACCACGTTGGGTGGTAAGCCTTTTGTAAGCGGATCCGTGAGTATCTTTTCTGTACTTATGTGCTCAAGACTAATTATATGATATCGGACTTTGTCTTTCACAACATAATACTTTATGTCAATGTGTTTGGCAGTACCACTTGACTTATTGTTGTGAGCATAACATACTGTTGGATTATTATCGCAGTATAACTTGAGTGGCTTATGTATGTCGTCTACCACTTTCAACCTGGGCATAAACCTCTTTAGTCAATTCACCTACCCTGTGGCCTTATAACACGCTACAAACTCAGCATACATCGTCTACGATGTAGTGACGATTTGCTTAGAGCTTTTCCGAGATATAGCTCCTCCTGCGAGAGTAAATATATATCCTGACGTGGATTTTCTATCATCTCCCGCATAATCTGAATCTGAATACCCCTCTATGTGTAGGGAATCAGATCTTCTGTACGTTAGCATGAGGCCTTTTGTGCCTTGCAAGTAACGTAATTTTTTTTACCAGTCTTCAGTATTCCATTCCTGGATTACTCTGATATCTGCTAAGTAACCCAATAACAAATGCTAAGTCAGGGCGTGTACACACTTGAGCATACTGTAAACCTCCGATAGCAGAAGCATATGGAACCGCTTGCATTTGATCGATCTCATATTGGTTCCCGGGATATTGGAATTCCTTAAATCTATCGCCCTTGACTATGGGAGTAAGTGAAGGCTTACAATTTTACATACTGTATTTCTTTAGAACCTTTTTTAAGTATGTCTTTTGTGATAATCCTAAAATCCCCCTTTCTTCTATGTCGGTGAATCTCTATTCCTAGAACGAACGAAGCTTCATCGAGATCCTTCATCTCAAAATTCGATGACAAGAACTTCTTCGTTTCTAGTAGTAGATTAACATCACTACTAGCGAGTAAGATGTCATCCACATACAAGATTAGGAAAATATATTTCTTATTCTTGAACTTTGCATAAACACAATTGTCCTCTATATTTTTTTGAAACCCAAACTTCCTTATTGTACTATCAAACTTTAAATACCATTGTCTTGATGCTTGTTTTAATCCGTAAATGGATTTCTTCATGCGACATCCCATACGTTTTTTCCTTCCATAACAAAACCTTTTGTTTGTGCCATGTAAACATTTTCCTCCAAATCCTCGTTTAGGAACACCGTCTTTACATCCATCTGATGTAATTCTAAATCGTAATGTGCTACAAGCGTCATTATAATTCTAAAAGAATCATTACATGAGACTGGAGAAAATGTCTTATTGTAATCTATGCCTTCTCTTTGTGTGAAGCCTTTCGTCACAAGTCGTGTTTTAAATCTATCTACATTCCCTTTGAAGTCATATTTAGTTTTGTAGACCCATTTACAGCCTACTGTCTTGGCTCATGTGTATCTAGTGAAATCATCCACAATCACAAATCTATATTTCTTTTCATCAATGCTAGTGTATGTGGTTGGTTCAAACAAGTCTATGTGCACCAACTCAAATGCCTTAGATGTGCTTGTCATGCTCTTCTTAGGATGTGTGTTACCAACTTGCTTTTCAGCTTGACATGCACTACATAGCTTATCATTCTCAAATGTGACATCTTTCAAGCCTCTAACTAAGTCATGCTTGATCAACTTATTTAATTGTTTTATTCCAACATGACCAAGCCTTCTATGCCATAACCAACCCATGCTAGACTTAGTGAGCAAACATGTTAACAATTGAGCTTCTCTAGCATTGAAATCAGTCAAGTATAGATTCTCGTATCTAAATCCTTTGAATATCAAGTTAGAGCCATCTACACGTATGATCTCTACATCATCCACACCAAATATGCACTTGAAACTAAGATCACACAATTGAGCTACCGATAATAGGTTGAAGTTCAAGCTCTCTACTAGTAGCACATTGGAAATGCTCAAGTCATTGGATATTGCAATCTTACCAAGACCTTTGACCTTGCATTTGACATTGTCACCAAATATGATACTATCAATCCCATTGCTCTTATTTTTATTGATTGAATTGAACATTCTTAGATCATCGGTCATGTGTTGTGTGCACCCACTATCAAGCACCCAATGCCTTCCTCCAGCTTTATAATTGACCTACAAAAGAAGATCAATTCTTTTTAGGTACCCAAACTTAATTGGGTCCTTGAAGGTTAGTTACCAAGGTCTTTGATACTCAAATGGCCTTCTTCTTTGGGCCCACAATTGGTGCACCAATGAACTTAGCCTTCATGCCATTGGCACTCTTAACAAGCATGTAACAAGAATCAAATCTAATTGAGGATATATTAGATTGCTTGTTCTTGTTAGTCTTGCAATATTGCTCTATATGTCCAACTTGCTTGCATTTATTACAAAACCGACCATTGCCCTTTACAAAGCTCGCTCTGGGAGTGACAAAGGCCACCTTGCCTTTCTTGGGGGTATAACCTAATCTCTCTTTGTTGAGAGAAAACCTTTGACTACCTAAGCACTTTAGCAAGCGAGCATCTCCACCATAGGCATTGTCTAAGGCACGAGTGAGCTCATTCACCTCCTTCTTGAGGGTCTCATTTTTCACCATTAGTGAGGCATCACAAGTAAAACCATCACTCAAAGGTGAAGTAGAAGTAGAAGTGCTACAAGAAGGGTTAGTGGGAGCAACTACAGTGGGCTTATAAAAAGATTCATCAATAATATCACATGTTAGTCCCACATCACAAAGACACAATCACTTGCTCCTTCTTGGCTTTCTCCATTTTGACTTGCTCGATGAGAGAGGAGTGAGCCTTTTCAAGCTTAGAGTGAGCTTTGCCAAGCTTCTCATGGACTTCTATTAGCCTCTCATGAGTGGCATTTAGCTCATCAAAGGATTGCTCAAGAAATTTGACTTTCTTGCGTAATTCTTTGCATTCCGTTCTCTTTATCTCAAAGCAAGTGTGCACTTGCTCACACATGTCCATGAGCTCCTTCTTGGTGTACTCCTCCTCATCATCATCACTCCTACGAGCATCACTTTCACATTTATCGTCATCACTCACATCATATTTTATCTTGGTAGGCTTTGCCATGAGACATGTCGATGGAGTGTCGAAGATAGAGGGCTTGTTGTTGATGACGATGCTTGTTAGTGCTTTCTTGATAGATTTCTTGCCATCACCACTAGAGCCATCACTATCCCAAATGACCACATAGCCCCCACCCTTCTTCTTCTTTCGAAAGGTCATCTTCTTCTCTTTCTTCTCCTTCTTGTGCTTCTTCTTCTTATCCTCATTATTGTCACTATTGTAGGGACAATCCACTACAACGTGATCGGGGCTCTTGCACTTATAGCATCTTCTCACATATTCTTTGTTTTTGGTGTGATCTCTTCTCTTTCTTGCACTATAGCCCTTCTTCTTCATGAATTTGCCCATCTTACGCACAAATAGAGCCATGGCCTCATCATCAATGTCAGTAAAAAAAGAGTTTTTTATATATATAAATTTTATTTTTTTAAAAAAAAGTGATAAAAGTTTTTCCACAAGTTGTATTAAAAAAGGAAAATATATTAGTTGGTATTCAGTTTTTTAGTGCAAACTAGACTAAAAAACACACAACTAGAATATATAAATACCAAATAAATCCAGTAACAACTCGCTAAAACTAAATACCACTTCCCAGTTCTTACTCAAATCAAAGAGGAGGTTAGTTCAGACAAGTGAACACAGACAGAGATAGGTTCTGGGTTCAGTTAACCAATGTCGTTCGATTTTACTTAAGGATGGGTTCACAGACACAACGCACGTGGCACCACCTTAAGGCCCGCCCACTCACGCCTACACCGCCTGAATCGGCCCATCTCCCAGTTGCTATGAAATTCGCCCGGCCCGGTTCAACTTTGCTACTCCCGCGCCTGAACCCACACACCCTTCACAACTCTCTTCTCTTTCTGTGGTGAAAATTAATCCAAGCGCGCCAGAGTTGAAAAGCTTACCATCCTCTTGAGACATAATAAACGTCTATAATTTGCAGAATATCGCCTGAACATATATCTTTTTCCCATATAATTTGGGTGATCTATGTAGGGCATGCAGATGATAGTTTTGCGATATTGCTTGTTTTAACAATTCTAGATTTCCTTTTTATTTAGTCTTGGCTATCTATATCTTCAAATGATAGTTGCTAAGCACTTGATTTGAACTTCAATTTATATGAATATGGCTCTTAAACCTCTGTAATTGTGTTGGTACATTTAAAGGGATAACAGTTTCACAAGGTTCGGTTGTGTAGTAATATTGGAGTTCAACATCATGTTGTTCTCGGTTTCTCAATTATGGCTATGGATTTTCCTCTTTTAACTGAAGTTGCTAAAAGCATGCAGTTGGTGGGAGCTTGGTACTACTACTCCTCCTACCAGCTTTTTTAGATAAATAACGGAACGAGGTTCCACCCTCTATCATCACTACTCCCAGTTGGTGCTAAAACAGTTCAAATGTCGCAAAATTTGTAGGAAGAAAAGCCAGATCTGGAATGAATTTGCACATAATACTCTACTGTGAAAACCAGACCATGAAAATGCAGTGCTAGGGGTTGTGTAACCTAACGACGGTTAAGAATGAAGTGAGATAACTGAATCCAAAAATACTCCTCTGAACTCTGAACTCGTCTTAGCTTCACCATCTCATCTGAAGACAGAAACTAATCCCCCTTCTTGCTGTTTCCCTGCCTAATTTTTGAGGAAGTCTATACAGCACTTGCGCGTTTCCCCTCCTCCTCACGCGCGATTTCCCCTCCGCCCACTCCCAGGCCTGCCGCACCCTGCTCCTCCATCTCCGCCACCGCTCCTCCTCTATGTCCTCTTCTCCACCGTCGTCGACCTGCCGAGCCGGCCCGCTCCACCGGTGCCGAACCTCGCCGACCCGGAACAACTCCCTCGCCGTCTCTCTCTCTCTCTCTCTCTCTCTCTCTCTCTCTCTCTCTCGTGCGCGCGCGCATCCGGCAAGCTCCTCCCCAGCGAGATCCTCCCTGCACCAACGCCTCCACCCGCGTCAAGCTCCTCCCCCCACCAACAGCGGCCATGGCGGATCGGGCGAGGTAGGTCTCCTCCTCCTCCTTGTGGTAGAACCGCCTAATCTAATGACTCCTAGGAGTGCTTGTCCTCCATTAGACACTAAGTACTCAAGGGAAGATGCTAAATTACGTAGTTTCGTCGAGCACACCTCCAAGGGAGAACCCAAAAATCCATATTTTTCCATCAAAATCATAAATGAGAGAATAAAGCTTACATCATTCTTAACCATTTCTTACATCACTTTTAATACAACATCGGAGTTATGAACAATTTAATTTAGCAGCGGAATATAAACATGTGATCAGAGTTACAGCGAAAATAAATATCTATTCATGACATAATGAAGTATTGATATATAAGCTATGACAACAAATTATAAAACTTCTATTTATAAAACATTTAATGAGAGTTATAAATAAAAACTAAGATCGTAGCGTAAAGGAATCCTCTCTGAGCCCACCAGGAGGAATCCACACATAAGAGTCAGCTCTAGCATCCGCCTGTTACCTGCAACAGGGGGAAATAAAACCCTGAGTACTCAATTGTACTCAGCAAGACTTACCCGTCAGGAGAAAAGAAAAGACTCTAAGGGTATGCAAGGCTATCTGGCTTGTGTGTTTATTGCATCTGCAGGAGCATTACTAAACATACGTCCTTATATTCAATTTTATTAGCAATTATCATTAGTTCATTAACTAACCATTCTATGTAAGCACCTGTATTACTTTCAAGCAGGTGGTAAGCAATAAGAACCAGTTTTACATCTTTCATATTCTAGTTCTTACTACGGTGCTCGACTGTAGACAAGTCATACCAGATTACTCGGCGATTCGCGAATCAATGTGCCCAGTTGGGTATCCCAAAAACACTCGCCCCGCTTATACCCTAGGCACAAGCAGGACCAACCCACCACTCTTCTGTCAAGGGTTCTAGGTCCCCGTCCAAACTTGGACTCCAAGCCCCCACACTTAAGTCCCGGACTCAGTGTGGTGCTTAGACCTCCACCATCCCCGTCTCCAATCAGTTGGTTCGGAAAGAGCCGGAACCCACGACAAGAGAACAACGAGCCTTCCTTGCTCCCATAAACAAGTATGTGTTCAGGATAATAAATATGTGACCTGACTAGAATCCATTGCAACGGACGGTCCTTAACCGACACAGACGGAACAAGTGCAATTCGAGTCTCGCCCGAATGCCAAACCAAGCCCAGATCCAAAGTACCATTCCGCCCAGTCTCTAATTATCATTCATATATATTTCATGTCATAGTAATATAATAACAGCAATAATCTCTTTCCTATCTCTCGCGAGTGATAGGTAATCACTCGACTTCTACTGGAGTCCTATAGCATAGCAATCTACGCGATCCTGTCATACTAGTAAGACTCATAGGATAATGATATATATATATGCAAGTGGGTTTCATTCAAATCCTTAAACTTAATGCACAACCATAAAATAAAGTGCAGAATAATAGGGGTTATGCACGGGGGCTTGCCTGGGAAAAATATAACCAAGTTAGCTTTCCGTCAAGGCGACACGATCATCAAGGCACAATCTTTTCCGCTACTTCGGTCATCTCCACGATCCATTGTTGTTCCTATTATGATATACGTGGATGCAACGCATAGATGTAAATAATCAACGACAACCGAAACTCTTAGAAATTCGATTACGCCTCACAAGCTAACGAGATAACTTTAACGTGCTAGTCTACGTATCCACGTTGTCAAGTAAGACTCATTCCCGAAAAATGTTTTCGTTCTACCAACCCCCGATTATTTTTGACATTTGATTGATTAAATATATATATTCGCACTAGGGCTCATTCAGTTACCTTAACAAACTAATTCCTATGGAGCTACAAAAATTATAGTGAGCACTTAATATTGCTAAAAATTTACTGTAAAAATTTCAGAGCCAACACTATCACCAATTTACCACAACAATTCCTACAAGTTTATATTTTGATAATATTAAGTATCTCAAATTAATTATATAGCTTCTAAGAATATTATAAAACCATGTCAACAAAATATACTAGCAGATAGATCATGATTTTAGGAGTCTAATAAAATTAGTTTCACAATTTTTGGACATCTACACAAATTTATCTTGAATTTACAAATTTACCCTGGAAACTAATTTGGAAAACGCTTTAGAAAAAGAAAAGGACCGGTGGCAACCTTTCCAGCCCGGCGGCCCAGCGCGGCGACGCGAGCGTGCGCAGTAGCCGGCCCAGCAACGGCCCAAGGCGGGGGAACTCGCGTGCACGCAACTCTTTTGCAAAAGAGGACTCAGGCTTTCGGTTAATCAAACGGAGCAACGGAGCACTATTACTACAGACTCAGGCTTTGCATTAAAGACCCTGGAATGTGCTGTGTTTACATCGAGGCAGTCCTCGGCGTACCCGCGCGCAGCAGCGCGGCACACCGACGGCAACGGTGACAACACCGGCAAGCTAGACCCGCTGCGACAGGAATAACGGGCCGACCACCATCTACGGCCAAATCCGCAAGCATGAGTGGCGGTTAGGGACTTAGCGGCATACTGCCGGGAGCGACAGCGGCGAGCGGCTAACCTTGGCGGCGGCGTGCCTGTTCCGACGAACCTATGCGCTCTCGGAAGGGTAGAGGTGGCGGTGGAGCATCAGTAGTTCACCTAGTTGCACGCTCCAACGACGGTTGAAGCAGGGGAGCGCTGGGGCAGGCTGGCCACGTGCGCGCAGTGAGGTCGGTGGCGCTCCAGGCGCGTCACCGTCGTGTCACCGCATCAGTGGTGAGCACCCTGGCCCAAACGGCGCGAGCATCAACTGTAAGGAGTCGAGATGAGCTCAGAGCCATGAGCAATTGAACTATTACCACTGCAATCCTACCTTTCTTCCCCATTCCTGGTCACGGCGGTGACATGGCCCGCGGCGAGCAGAACCTCGAATTTATGCGATGGAGGGCATCTAAGGTAACTGGCACGGTCGGAACGACTAGCTGGTTATGAGTCCTTGCTACAATGGCGCTGAATTGAGCTGGGATGCCACAGTCCGCGCATTATAATTCGGGAAGCGGCGCGGCTGCCGGTGCCTAGACAGAGCCATTAAGGCGTGCCCGCGTGCGGCCACGCGCACACAGCAGCGCGATGTCGTGATGCAGCAGGCTACACGATGGCATCGAGCTTGGCTTGGTAGGTGGTTCGAGCGGTGAGACGGGTGCCACGTCGGTCCAGCGGCTGAGCGGACACAACTTGGCCCGTGAACGGCTTGGCCAGCAGCACGCACGCGACGGCCACGTCGCAGCAGCCTGGCAGCGCAGTCGGCCCGCGGTGGCGGCCGAGGCCACCCCATCCCGACGCGTGTCCGGCAGCCCGCAAGGCCAACCACGGCATGACCACGGCCAAGAAAGGGTCGGAACGACAGTGCGCGCGGTGACCGTAGACACGGGCTGCACCACAACGTGCGGTGACGTGCATGGTTTTTAAAGCGATACAAAATATGCTGATCAACTCAACTCGGGTTCAACCGGTTCCACTAACCTAAAGTCAGTACTAACACTTAGCTGGCGAGACAAACCTCACGTCCAGAGAGCGACTAGAGAGTGAGATAGGGAGGTGCCAACATGAGTTCATCACGCGTAACGGCGGTTCGTGAACCGGGCACCGAACCATAGTTCGCTGCATGTTCCAACGTAGTTCGGAGAATTTTTTGCGCGACCAACGCACCACCCAACACCACAACTACTTATACCAAGCCCTTGCACTCACCTTGGTGTGACCAACGATGTCAAAATATGAAGCCATCGCTTAAGCATTTTGGTTAAAATTTAAATGACAACATAGCATTGTCTATTATCATTTCGGACTTAACGAATTCGATGTTCGATTAGAACTATCCTTGCCCAACACTTTTGGTTGAATTTTTAAACGGTCTAAGCCTCGTCAATTTCAACTAGACAACATGTCATGACCTAACTCATACTTCATGTTAACTCATAGAAATAAAACATTTAAGAATTATTTAACCCATTTGTTCAATATAATTCGCCAAAGAATGATACTTTTAACATAAACACAAGTATTAGTTAACAACGAAAATGACCCTCCTTAATTCCAAGTTAGATTTCTGAACTCCCAAAATACTAACTAATAGTATTTATTCTCCCAAAGTGAATGTTACATTTCCACCTACTTCACTTGCACTCTAAACTTTATTTAAACGCTACATACAAGTGATATTTGATTTTTGTTTATAAAAATAGTTTTCCATGCCCAACAATTAAAGCTACGTATCATATTTTTCTTATTAGGATTTCCACTAACAATTTTACGCACTAAATGAATTACTTATGTTTTTATTTGATTCCTCTCAACTAGAAGGTAAATCACATAAGAGTTGTTTATCATTTCGTGAGAGTTTAAATCTTAAAAACCGAGAAACTTGTTTCGGTAATTTTTCTTAGGCCCAAATCGGTGCTTAGCGAGCTCGTAACACCAGAGGTGTTACACTCCTCCTCCGGCGACGAACAAGAAGAACAGTAGGCGTCGAGAGGAGAAAAGAAGAGCGTGAGCCGTTGAATGAGGAGAACAACGGTCCAAAAAATCTGAGTGCTGGGAGAGGGAGAAACTCTATGTAGACTTCCTCTCATTTTTTTCCATTTTCCATTACTAACGATCGTTCCGTGTTCACCGTACCTACTACCGTGTGTGCTGAATTCCTTCTAGCTGCTAGTCTGCTGCCGCTACGAAACGCCATTGCCGGCCCACGTTAGTTAGATAATAATGACATTCGCGTCGCTAACACAGAATCCGGTCTTTCCTATCGCCAGCCATCATGGACATGGATTTTCCGTGCATCCTAGCTGCACAGCACAACGCGGTCGCGGGTCAATGAATTTGACTAAATACTCCTTCAACACACAAAAACGTAATGTAGCGGTACTATGAAATAAACCATGCAATGGAGTCAATTGAGAGGTGACCAAATGTCAAATGCACTAGCTATCTTATGTTTAATAATCAGGCTTATATAAAATAATAGTTTGTCAAAGAAAAGAAGGCTTATACAAAAGACGATCAACATCTACGGCATCATAAATAGAGGTAAGCTATGTATGTATGAAAATAATATAGTTCGTAAATGGATCTATGATGTTTTATACACCCACCACCTTAAAATAAAAAAAACAATTTGCAAATTTGTCTTGATTCAAACAATCTTAAGTTCAACCAAACCTATAGAAAAGAGCATGAATATAGCAACTCCCAAAATTTGTCCTGAGTCAAACAATTTCTGATTGTGAAAGATTGTTGCCTGAATTTTTTTTTTAAATTAAGGCGCCCAAAATATAGCAACTCCCACATTTTTCAACCGAAGGAGAACTAGTCAAGCTGCCAGATGAGGAACAGAGCAAGTGCATTCATCACTGCTGCTGACCCACCATGGCACCATACATACATATATAGAGCTTAGGAGCGCGCACAAATGGTTACTCCGGCAGCCATGGCTATACCTATACCCATCCGTCTGCTGTTGGTCGCGCTCGCCACGGTTGCTTCCCTGCCCATGGCCGGTGCGCAGACCAACAACATCACCTTAGGAACCTCCATGCCGGCCGCCGCCGGTGCGCAGACCAACAACATCACCTCAGGAACCTCCCTGCCGGCCGCTGCCGGTGCCGCCTGGTCTTCCCCATCCGGCCGCTTCGCCTTCGGTTTCTACGCCACGGGCGGCGGCCTCACCGTCGGCGTCTGGCTCGCCACCACGCCCAACGTGACGGTCGTGTGGACGGCCGCCGGCAACAGCACTCCAGCCACGGGCGGCGAGCTCCGAATCACCAACAGCGGCTTGCTCTGGACCGGCGCCGACGGCCTGTACAGGAGCCTCGCCGTGGCGCCCCAAACGGTCGTCCGAGCGGCCATGCGCGACGACGGCAGCTTCGTGCTCTACGGCGCCGACGGGACCGTGGTGTGGTCCACGTTCGCGACGCCCACTGACACCTTGCTCACCGGTCAGGACCTCGTGCCTGGCGCGCAGCTCTTCTCCAGCGTCTCGCCCACCAACAGAGCCGCCGGGAAGTACCGCCTCGCCAACCAGCTCAACGACGGCAACCTCGTCTTGTACCCCGTGCAGACGGACAACGTCGCGGCCGACTCGTACTGGAACACCGGCACGTTCGTCGGCCTCCAGCTCACGCTGCGCCTCGACGCCACCGGCTTGCTCTACCTCACCGCGGGCAACAACGGCAACTTCACCAGAAACGTGTCGCATCCCGTGGCTGCGCAATCGGCCGGCGAGGAGCAAGTCTTCTACCGGGTCACGCTCGATCCCGACGGAGTCCTGCGGCTGTACCGCCACGCCGTCTCGTCCGGCGGCGTGTGGAAGACCGACGTCCAGTATACACGGCCGGAGGACCGGTGCGAAGTCAAAGGCGTGTGCGGGCTCAACAGCTACTGCGTCCTCGACCGCGACGCGCAGCCCACCTGCCTGTGCCCGCCGGGCTTCGACTTTATCGACGGCAGCAACGCGGCGCTTGGCTGCACCCGGAGGTCAGGCGCCGGGGACTGCGCGGCCGCCGCAGCTGGTCTGTCCATGGCGACGATGCAGAACATGTGGTGGGTGGACAAGTCATACGCTGTGATTGGCAACGTCACGAGCGAGCCCGACTGCCAGGCCGCGTGCATGAACGACTGCCTCTGCGCCGCCGTGCTGCTGGACACCAACGCCTCCAAGTGCACCAAGCAGCAGCTCCCGCTCCTCTACGGCCGCGCGGGCGGCAGGTACACGCTGTTCGTCAAGAACGCAGAGGGGACGGCGGCGAGTCCCGCCCCCGCGCCTGGCGACAAGAGCTGCCGCAGCCGTGTCGGGCGCGCGGCCACCATCGCGCTCATCTGCACCGGGATCCTCGCGTGCGTGTCCTTAGCCGCCCTCCTGGTGGCGGCGCGGCTGTTCTGGGCGAACCGGAGGACGTTCGCGGAGCCGGACGCGGCGGAGGCCCTGGACGAGAAGGCGCCCTTGAGGTCGTACAGCTACCAGGAGCTGGAACACGCGACGTGCGACTTCCGCGAACCGCTGGGCCGCGGCGCGTTCGGCACGGTGTTCCGGGGCACGCTGTTGCACAACGGCGGCGAGAAGGCGATCGCCGTGAAGCGGCTGGAGAAGGTGGTGGAGGAGGGGGAAGTGGAGTTCCAGCGGGAGGTGCGCGCCATCGGGCGGACGAGCCACAGGAACCTGGTCCGGCTGCTGGGCTTCTGCCACGAGGGCGCCAACCGGCTGCTGGTGTACGAGTACATGAGCAACGGGTCCCTGGCGGAGCGTCTGTTCAAGAACAGCGCCGGCGGAGGCGGACCGCCGGCGTGGGGCGAGCGGATGGGCATCGCGCTGGACGTCGCGCGCGGGCTGCACTACCTCCACGACAAGCTGGACAGCCGCGTGATCCACTGCGACGTGAAGCCGCAGAACATCCTGATGGACGCGTCGGGCACGGCGAAGATCGCCGACTTCGGGCTGGCGAAGCTGCTGCTCCCGGACCAGACGCGGACGTTCACGGGGGTGCGCGGCACGCGCGGGTACATGGCCCCGGAGTGGTACCGCGGCGTTGGGCCGCTGACGGTGAAGGCGGACGTTTACAGCTACGGCGTGGTGCTGCTGGAGATCGTGACGTGCCGCCGGAGCATGGAGCTGGAAGAGGCCGGCGAGGAGCGGACGCTCATGGAGTGCGCACACGAGTGGCTGTTGCGCGGCGAGGTGTGGCGGGCCGTGGGCTGCGAAGACGAGGCGGCGGAGGCCGTGGAGGTGGAGCGGGCGGTGAAGGTTGCGGTGTGGTGCGCGCAGGCGGAGCCCCAGGCGAGGCCCGCAATGAGGAGCGTCGTCCTGATGCTGGAAGGGCTCGTGGAGGTACCGTTCCCGCCGCTGCCGGCCTCCTCCTGATCGAGATGCGTCGTCATGATAAATTCAAATCCTATGTGTTTTAGAGCAATCCAACACACGATTTTAAAGCCGTCTGATCTTTCCTAGCTCCAGCACACCTTCGTCCAATCTGTGCCCGCGCCACCACTGTGGCCTCGCTGCGCCGTGCCCGTGCCTGCCCGTGCCCGCACCGCTGCGGCCTCACCGCGCCGTGCCTGCGACGCCGCCGCTCCCGTGTCAGCGCCGCCGCTGCGGCCTCGCCGCGTCGTGCCCGCGCCGCCGCGATTTGTTGCTTATGATTTGTGCCGACACAGCCACGATTTGTCATTGCCCTTTCATAGAAAAAAAATTGTTTGTTGTGATATGAGATTTGTGATTTGTTGTTGCTTGTGATTTGTGCCGACATAGCCGCGGCCAAGGGTGGAGCGGCCGACGGCGGTAGGGGCGAGTTTGTGCAGTGCGTCTAGAGGTAGAAGAAGGCTGGAGGCTGGAGGTGGAAGAAGGCTAGAGGCCGTTGGATCTTCATCCTACGGTTCAAAAAAAACTTGTGTTAAAACTGCATAAAACACATGGTTATGCAGTAGACATACTCAATTCAAATACGTACCTCGCATCTACCCATCTTCTTTTATCTGTCTGACCATCGCATTTTAGGGGGCTAATTTTGCATTATCTTTCGTAATTCAGAGGTGAATATAATTAAGATGTAAATTTAGGGAGTTATTGACGAGTACATTACCACAGGTATCCATCAGGAGTGATCAAATGCGACTCAAGAAGATTAACCCCCTTATTGACTTTAACTATTGTGCAACGGCTTGTCACTGGATCCCAATACGAGTGATCAGAAGACGCTCCAACCAAAAAACCGTGCTCCTCTAAGGGCATGTACAGTTGCTTAGAAATTACCTCCAGGATAAATTCCTAGCTGGATTGCTTAGTTAATTTGATTAAGCTTCATCAGCCGGAACGGTTTCTAGGCTCCTTTTAGAACAACCGAACGGGCCGTACAAACACCCCCCCCCCCACCCCACCAAAAAAAAAAAAACGGCCATTCAGAGTCCCGCGAAGGTGTCTGACCGGATGGCCATGCAGTCATACGCACTCGTTGCTTCCCAAGGGCAATGGGCGTACGAGTCACAACCCTATGTGATAAGACAGGGGGACAAGATGTGCCTTTTCCTACACTTGCATGCTGTTCGCTGTTTCAGTTAGGGTTTATTAGCTAGTTAACAGTATTTTCATCTCACAACAAACCAGTACTATTCGGGCTTATCACATATTATATATATATATATATATAAATAATGTATGTATATTTGAGGGTTTGCTTCTATACAGCCTTTGCACACAGAAAGAGGTAAGGCTCATGCGTTTCTGTTTCCTACGTGAGTTGGATAGAGTTGAGCCTGGCCATGTCAAAAGCACAAGAAGTCGTCGACGTACAGAACATGCGTGCTCATCCCCAGTCGCTCGAAACAAAGCCAGAAGGCAAGGCAATGCAAGCTGTGCTAGCTCGGTAGCTCCCACGCCATCGAGCCGGCCGGGCCTTTTGTCGCTGGCGGCGCACGGCATGACGAAGACGACGTGCTACTGAAACTGACTCGGTGGGCGCACGAACAGAGACGCCATGACCACGATCAGACAAAGAGGAGGACGTGTACTTGTCATCCCAAAGCAACTCATTTCTGCAAGCTACCATGCATGCCGCGGCCCGCGCGCACACAACGACGCCGCGCCGACCAGCTGAGAGCTGCCCAGCTCCACTCGCGCGTGACCGTGACATGCCGGTGGCGGCGGCTTCACCCTCTCCTCTTGTCACGCTACTGCAGCGCATGGGCTATCAGCGAAGCGATGGAGCACGGAGGCCGGCCGGCACGGCAGCGCAGCGGCGCCCGCGTGCGTGTGCACCTGCATGCCAGCCCGAACGCACGGACGGCGCTCGCCCGGCGCTTCACGCACACGCACACGCACACGAAACCTTGCCGTGCGGGCTGGCTGGCCGCGCGCCCTTTAAGTACCGGAGGAGCTAGCAGCTTGCCTTCCAGACTCAGTCGACGAACACACGTGCAGTTAACACAAGGGTCCAGCTAGCTTGAGAGCTCTTCGCGGTGGGCGGCTGTTGGTCGTAGCAGGCACGGTAGAGATCGAGAGAGAGAATAGCTAGCTAGAGGGCAGGGGGCTGCATTGGGATCGGATCTGGGGCGATAATCGAGCATCACCTGGTAATAATGGCGTTGCTGTCGCTGGAGTCGTTGGGGAGGAGGAACGTAGCCGGCCCGCTGCTGCTGCTCAACCTCGCCCTCTACGTGTCCATGACGGGGTTCGCGAGCTGGGCGCTCAACAGCTTCGTCGACGACATAGGCGATCAGGAATACTACCCACCTGCAGGTCCGTACGTCAACCGATCCGATCCATCACCCTCTCCTTCCGTGCAAATGATGACCCTTGCAGAGATTCTTTTATTATATTATATGTATATACATACTCAACTCAATGCGTGTAGACGACGCGTGCATGTGCACGGGCATGCCTGCAGGAGCGGCGCCGCGCAGCGCCGGCGACGAGGCGACGCTCCACTTCATCCAGTTCGCGCTGCTGGCGGCCGTGCTCGGCAGCGCAGCCAAGGCCGCGGCGGCGTTCCACGCGCGCGCGTCGTGGCGGCCGCAGGGCCTCGCGGCCGCCGCGGCGCTGGGCACCGTCGCGTGGGCGGCCACCGCGCTTGCGCTCGGCCTCGCGTGCAAGGAGATGCGGGCCGCCGCAGCCGCGGTGCGCGGGTGGCAGATGCGCGCGCTGGAGGCGATCACCGCGACGCTGGCCGTCACGCAGCTGGCGTACGTGCTGATGCTGCACCGCGCCGCCGCCGCCGACTCCGACGTCGACGTCGACGCCGCCGCCGCCGCCGCAGCCGGCGACCAGTGCGAGCCTGGCTGCTCCGCCGCCACCGAGGGTGAAGACGTTGACTGCCAGCACGCGCAGCAGCAGCATGGCCGCCACCACCACCACCACCACAGGCAGGGCGGCGGGCCCTCGTGCAGTGTCATGTGAACTAGCATACCCATGGTGTTGTCACTGTGTTGTCTTGTCATTTTCCGTGCTTGTGTTTCGTCGCGTGGAAAATAAGCAATTTATAAGCTCAGTTTCTGTTTGTATCGTGTGTCATGTGTTCGTTTCGTGTCTATCAGTATGTGTATGTGTATGTGTATGTGTTTGTGTCTGTCAGTGTGTGTATGCGTACGTGTTTGTGCGTGACAGTATGTGTATGTGTACGTAATATTGTGCTGTGTATTGTGATGTCCATTTGCTGCCATGCATGTTCCCCTAGTGCATGACAGTACGTATTTCTGTTCGATGTCAAATTAATAAAAGGACTTGTTTATCAAAAAGAAAAGATAATAATAAGAACTTGTGGTTTTGCCATATTTTCTTTGTTTCAGTCTTATTTACTTCCAGATAGCCACAAATTTGAATGATCCCACACTTGGGGATGTCTATAACAATTAACACATGAGTTGCATATAGTATGTGATTGAGGTCTGACACCAAATCAAGATTCAGATCAAGGAGGAGGGGACACGAACCTCAATACGAGGACGATGGAGAGGTACTTGGGAACGGTGGCAAGATAGACTTTGGGGAGCCCTACGCTTGACGACGAAGATGAGCATGAGGGCGGTCAAAACTCAAAACACCGTCACCGTCTCTCCCTCTTGGATCTGCGTGCGTAGCCAATATTCGCCCCGAAAAACCACTACCCGCTATTTTGGGTACCCGATAATTCAGGTTCTTGTATTCCCGAACTACCCGATATTCAGACGCCGGCGTGGGAGACTAGGAGCACACACGCTGGTCGGCGGGATGAGTGCGCCGTGAGCATGAAGCCTTGAGGAGTTGGGGTTGGGCACAGGCGTCGGCCGTCGAGCGGGGGCTGGGACTCAGCCGCGCAGGGCGACGGGCGGCCGTACGTCGGGCCTCACCTCCTGCGTCGGCGGTTGTGTCGGCGGAGTCGGGGCGTCGGGGCTCGGCCGCGCGGGGCAGCGTTGGCAACTCGGCAGCAAGGGGTGAGCGCGGCGGGCAAGGGTGGCCGTAGCGCGTGGCGAGCGAGTGCGGCGGCGCTCGATGCGTCATTCCAGATCGAGGAGGCAACGGAACAACGAACAAAGGGACGGAGAGAGGAAGAGGCCGAGAGTGAGACGCCCCTAGTTTTTTTTCCTGCGACCTGTATGTAAACTAGGGTAAGGTGGGCTGATGGGCCATAATCAATAGAGCATAATGATACAATTTTTTGTTTGACACTGCTAACCGGTGTTTCTGAAAGGGCAGTTATCGGCACAGCAGTAAAGCATAATGTTACCAAGAATAAGATAGAGATTTTTGGCTGTAAATAAATTATCGCATGAACATGATGGCAAGGGGTCAACATTGTTACTCAGTAACTGTATTATTGTACGGTGGTCCTCCCTTTTGATCACTTAGCTATAATATGAAGCCATGTAAGAAATTCCCATCATGGTGAGGAAAGCAATAGAAAAGCATTCAAAGAAGCTAATGATTTCAACCATGCATACAGATTGGTTTTGGTGTTTACTATTGTATTGCTGTAATACCTGCATTCAATTTTCCATGTTTCTGCTTTGTTTTTCTTGTAAGTGCAATGACACCGAATGGGCAAAACATATTAAGATAGGAAGTATTATCAGTCTTATCATGTCTTTATGTAATGGCAACTGCTTGAGCTGATACTCAGAAAACACAACATGTTGATTCATTAGTTTAGCTCTGAACCCGGGAACATGAGGATGAGACCAATGGAGAATATATACTCCAAATCTGATTTACACCAGTCTATGAATAATGCAGACACCCATCAATACAGATTCTACAACATTCCCCATATTGTATTCATTGTCCTGATAATGTATCCTATGAATATAACTTCCAGTGGAGTACATCATATTGTAATCCCTCAAAAATGAAAAGAGGTAAAAACACAACCTTATGGAATTAGAATACATGTAACATTAGAGTAGGTAATTAAGAGTAAATGAGATGATTCAAACTTTAAAGTTCAGTTTGACGAAAAGAGCATGATATGACTTGAATAATGAGTGAGAGGTAGTATTACATGGATTTAGTGGGCACATGTTGATATATCACTAAAAATCTCAGTGTACACAACATTGTGTGTTTGATTTTCATGTTCAACAGAGTTGTTTTCAATAAGCACACACAAGCCTGTGGGTGATGTAACACGTGAGAACGCAACATAAAGTTGCCCATGAGAGAACACCAGGCTTGGTAAGTAGACACCAACTTTGCTAAGTGTCTGTCCTTGGCTTTTGTTTATTGTCATCACATATGATACCCGGACTGGGAACTACCCCCGTTTTATCTTAAAGGGCCATTTAGGATCAGCTGAAATGGAGATTACTCTTGGAATGTAAGCTTTAGTTCCCTTGGCCTTTCCTGTAATTATTTGAGCTTCGATGATACGGTGCATGAGTTGTGTAACTATGAGTCTAGTTTCGTTGCACAGACCTTTTGAGGGACTCAAATTTCTAATTAGTAACATTATAGGAACACCAATCTTGAGCTGCAGATGATGATCTGGAAGGCCACTCATTTTAATAGTGTTGAGGAACTCTTGGGGTTAAAGGGCCTCTAGAGTACAATACTTGGATGTTGGATCATCAATGTTACCGATGATTTCTGCATTTATGGTGGCAGCTACCTCATTTGTTGGGGCTAGTATTGCTCGTTCGCATAGATAATCTGCTAGCTCTGATGCTTCTAGAGAGGTACCATACACAAAAGAAATTAAACTCTCAAGTTTCCTTTGGTCAGGTGGTAGCAGAAGGTTGTTCGGAATTTGAACCCATGATGTGTCCGGTTGGCCAGTAGGCATGTTGGTGTGAGTTGTGCCATCACCAATTGAGAGGAGCCACTGGACAAATTTCTTCAGTTCATACCGTTCAGATTCTAAGAGGTCTAGACATCTAAGTCTCATGTTTTCAGTTAAGCTAAGCACTCTACATTTCCGCCAAAAATAAGATCGGGTCATTGATGCATTTAAAATCTGTGTTTTTTTTGCTTTTGGAATAATTGGTAGAGTCTGCCTGAAATCACCACCAAGAACAACTGTTATACCACCAAATTGTTTGTGTGCTGAGGCGTTGTTGGTAGATGACATGATATCTTTAAGCATGCGGTCAAGTGCTTCAAAGCAATGTCTACGGTTGACAGGTGCCTCATCCCATATAATTAGTGAAGTGCGGTGTATCAGCTCAGCCAACTGTGTGTTTTTCTTGATGGCACATACAGAGTGTTCTTGGATGTCTAAAGGTATTTTGAAACGCGAGTGCGGTGTTCGACCAGCTGGGAGTAACAAAGCTGCTATGCCAGAAGATGCAGCTGCTAATGCTATCTTCCCCTTATTTCTAACACTACTGAACAAAGTATTCCATAGAAACGTCTTACCAGTGCCACCATATCTATAAATGAAGAAGGTATACCCTGATTCATTTGAGATTGAATGCTCTATAATATCGTAGATATGCCTCTGCTCCGAATCGAGTTGAGTGATCAATTGGTTTACTTCAGCGGCTGCATCGTTTGAAGAATACGAAAGCTCCTCCATTATTAATCTATTTGTGAGTACCTCTGAAGAACTTTAATCTGGCTTTGGTAAACTGAAGTGATCTAGGCTGTATCCAGCATCGCTGAGGAGTTTTTGTAGCTCCTGTAATGCATAGGATCTGATATGTTGTTGTATGATAACATCTGGGGCCTCTGGAGCTAGCTGCTTTGCACAGCATGCCATGTCCTCGCCCATTACCTTTATATATTCTTCAAGTAATTTGAGTGGGTCTTTGACTTCATAGAAAAGTAGTAAAGTGACAAATAACTGTCTTAATTGATATGGAAATGCCCAATGTGATGCATCATTCATTGCATGGAATCATTCCTGGTCATCACCAAGTAAACCCAATGCGTCACATGCTGCACAAAATGTTGGGTGTTGCTATCCAGCAATGGTGCGAATATCAGAAAAGCATTGCGGTCCTTTGACTATGTGTAGCAACATTCGTAGGTAAAATCTCTCCCCTTGGTTCGGAGCAACATTAGCAAGGCGTCCAACCTTTGGCCGATTGTTGCGGCATGTATCCCAAAATTTGCCATCAGTATGCCATGTCCAAAGTTCAGAGAAATCTACATAAGTGTGTTGTCGAGCAAGTAGATATTGCTTGTTTGCGTCAAACCATATTGAAACCCAGTTTGTACTCTTTGTTCGGCAAAAAGTATGCATATCCACTGTTGGACGTACATTCCAATTATATCATGGTTAGCGGATTCCAATGAACTCCGATTAGATCATGGTTAGCAGATTCCAATTAGACCATGGTTACCTACGCGCATAGTCCTAGTATAGAATATGCGAGCTGGCTAGCCGCCGTGAGCTCGTGATACACCTCCTAGCATAGCAAGGGAACCAATCAGACTCTTTTAACTCATCACGAGCCTGACTTGCCCGGTGACGAAAACTTCATTTTTAATTAAATTGCACTAGAGAAAATCTGAAGCAACTTCAACAGGAGTACTTGCTGTGTTGTAAGAAAAAAAAAGGAGTACTTGCTGCTGAACAAGTCCAGTACACTGTTTTATTAATCACACTTTCAGCCTGTTCGCTCGTTGGATTTAGTCAGGGCTTATCAGTCAGCTAACAGTGTTTTTCTCTCACAACAAACCAGCACCAGCCAGGTTTATCAACCCAGAAATCAACCAACGAACATGACGAAAGAGAAAAGGGGGAGAGAAAGAAGGGCAGGCGGGCAGGACAGGACTGAGAGGACCAAGAAGACCCAGCGCCCCTCGCGGCTAAGGGGGTGTTAGGATCTAGTAACTAAAATTTAGGAGGTGTCACATAAGGATGTTGCATGGGGTGTTCGGATACTAATAAAAAAATAAATTACAGAAGCCGTCAGTAATCCACTAGACGAATTTATTAAGCCTAATTAATCCATCATTAGAGCCTGTTTGGTTCCAAATAAGTCACCTACTTATAAGTTAAAAAGTGAAATAAGTGATTTATTTTGCCAAACACCACCAACTTATAAGTCACCCATGCTTATAAGTTTTAAGTTGGTTCACCCCTGCTTAAAACTTATAAGTCACCCTTTTCCGCGTGGAGCCCACACCTTTAATGAGTTTATAAATCATCTACAACCAAACATGCATGATTTATAAGTCATTGGTTTTCAGTCACCTGACTTAATAAGTCACCTGACTTATGGAAATCAAACAGGCCCTTAGCACATGTTTACTGTAGCACCACATTATCAAATTATGAATTAATTAGATTTAAAAGATTGATCTCGTAAATTAGTGATAAACTTATGTAATTAATTTCATAATTAGTATAACATCCGATGGCACAGCGAGGAGGAGACAAACACCCCCTAACACTCGCGACTCGCGAGAGAAGCGGCCGCAGGCGCAGCCACCGCAGCATAGCTCCTCGAGTCCTCGCCCAGTCGCCGCCCGCGCCCTGCCTCCGCGCCCCTCCCATTCCCCACCGCGCTTCAGATTCCACAGACGAGTAGAGGCAAAAGGTAGGAGCCGAATCGAGGCGCCGCCTCGCCCGCCCGCCCCGCTGCTCTCCTGGGCCACCGCGGGGCGGAGATCCGCACCGGACTTCCCGCCGCTTCCGTCGGTTCCTGGTAAGGATGCAAGCCCTAGCCTTTGCGTGTGGAGTGGGTTGTTGTTCTAGGATTGGATCCTGCCCCGCGGGATCTTCCCTCTCCCCTTTGCTCTGAGGCAAATCAAGCCCGAATCTTTCTTCTTGGGATCGACGGGTTCGCTTCCTATGCACGCCGAGGGGTGGGCAGCTTGCTTTCCCGGCAATTTGGGGGCTCGGCGGAAACGAACCCAATCGCCTTGCCATGCCCTGCTTGTTTGAACCAGTAGTAAGTAGCAGCATAGTCGTTCATTATAGGAACTACTAAGATGCTCAGTGCTTATTTAGTTGCTCCACACCACAACGCTCTACATGTGAGGATTTATTTTAGTGCTTATTTTAGTGCAATGCAATGCAACCCCTACAAAGCAGCTGGGATTGGCGTGCACCTGGCCTTTCCACTGCCGGCTGTCAAGGCCTGCTCTATGTCCCTCCATCTCTCACCTTTAATTTGGCCATGTGCCTCGTTTTTTTGCAGTGCTTTCCCTGGTTCGTCTTCTCAGGAATCTCAGCTAAGATGGCATAGATATGCTAATTTGGGACACAGCTCCATACTGCTATCTGATGCACGTATTTATCATACGAATTTCATTCCTGCACAATATTTTTTACTGATTTGAGTGCTTCGTCCGTGACTAGCTACTGTTTTTCCCCTGATGCTTCGTGCAAGTGATGGAAATGTTTTTTGGCTGTATGGCTTGTGATGAAAATGAACTCCCATATAACTTGGGAGTATAGACTGATGATCTTGAAAGGCCCACGGCATGTTCATGTATATATATGTATTGCTATCTGTTTATTTATCCTATCATGCCACTTCCCTAGGCTAGGTCTATTGCAATTCCATGTCAAGGCTGGCACTATACCCCACTCCTCTCTGCATCCATTGTTTTCTGTATGTGCCGGCAACATGAATTGCTGCAAATGATGCTATTTCTCAGTGCATGCCGTTCTGCCTAGCTACAAGAGATCAAATGATGTCATTTTGTTCATTTCTGAGGCTACTCTTATTCCCTAGATTTTTTTCTATTTGTTTATTGTCGTACCCTTGAAACAACATGGCCATTTGGTTTGCTTCTGAGCCTACTCTTATTTCCCTTTGTCCCTACATTGTTTTTATTTTTTAATTGCCATGCCCTTACAACAATCTATTGCTACGCAGGTACGAAAAGGCAATGTCAGTTCCATCAAATAGATCAGTTACTGAATAATGTTTAGTGGTATTGAGTACTTGCACATCAAAAAATTATTGTTGACAATTCAGTTAGTATTTTTCTCTTCAAGATAAAATGCATCTCAATCTCTGATAGACGCCTCCACAAATTACATGCTAAAAGGTTTTGCACTATCAAAGCCCATCCGAACATTGAGCCTGAATAATCCCGGCACATTCTCCTGTCCCATCGCTGGTATACTGGCGACTCACTTGTCACTTCAGCCGCCGTCGCTTCGCTCGTCTCCTCCTCCTTCCAACTCCGGCGCCGGCATCTTTTTCCTCGCTCCACCCCCGCTCCCCTCCTCTCCCCCTACGAAATCTAGGATCCAATGAGCAGCATCGACTGACGCCCGCTTCACTGGATTATATGGCAACGCCGGCGAGCCTCCATCCCGCCTCGCCGCCGGCGATATCAGGCGTCGTGGCGGTGGCGGCGTGCGCCGCCATGGCAGTATCCTACGTCGCTGTCCTCTATGCTCCGATGGTCATCCTCCGCTTCCCGCCCCCGACCTCGCTCCGCACCTTCCTCCACCGTCGCTTCGCCTGCGCCGCCGTCGCATCCGCCGCCTCTGCCCTTGCCACCGTGTCCCTCCTCCGAGTAAGTGCCCGTGCTCTCCTCCGGTACATACTACATACTTCCTCTCCAATACCTGAACCTGAACTGAACGAATACCAAATCCCCCATCTTCTCATCTTCCTCTTCAGGTCTGGAGCCTCAGCGACTTCGCTGATATGTTTGCTGTGTTCGGCGTTAGGAAGGATCACTTGGTAAGTGATCTTTTCCAAATATAAGCTACAATCTTGTAGCTCGCTCATTAGTGTTGAGCTTTTCATGCTTGTATTGAAACACTGGTTCTTCTGCAGATTCAGGCCGTGGCGATTCCACTTCTCCTTACATCCCTAGTGTATGCTGGGTCATTCGTCACTAGATTGTGGCTCCTAGAGAGTTCTTGGGGCAGTGGCGATGAGGTGGAGATAGGCTGCGCCCAGAGGCTTGCACAATGGATCCAAGCTGCTGTTGCGGATGTTATGGTTTGGCGGAACTATGTAGTGGTCTGTCCTTCTTCCCCCCTTTACCTTTTTCTCTACTTATAAGATACTACACGTTGTAAACCAGTGATCGAAGGTTATTGTAGCAAACTAGCAATAAATGAAGAATTGTTGACTCATTGACCATAATTACCAGCTAACAATTACTGTAGTGCCTTTGCAATCTGTAGTACTGTTTAGGATGCTACTGATATTAATTAGCGCTGCTACTGAGAACACTCTGCAATCTGTAGTACTGTTTAGGATGCTACTGATATTAATTAGTGCTACTACTGAGAACACTTTGATTCCCTCTTCTATTGTAGTGATATTGTTTGGTGATGACCTTTTGACCAGGCGCCATTTACTGAGGAGCTGGTTTTCAGGGCATGCATGATACCTCTTCTTCTATGCGGGGGATTCAAAATGTCTACAATTATATTTCTGAGTCCAGTCTTCTTCAGTCTAGGTAAATTTCTATAGCATCGTTCTATTTTATTTTTTTTTATTCTGAAGGAACCAACTTTGCCTGTATCTTTTTTAACCTTCTCATGTACGGGCGCACGTCTGTGAACGGGTGGCGCAATGAGTGAAAGGACCCTGCTCCGGAGCACGGTGCAGGGCAAGATAGTAGCTAGGTTCTTAAGAAAGTTCGGATCCCGTCAGAAGTTTCAGTTAGTCAGGGGCATTGGATTAGTAATGGTTGTCAGTTCGGTTTGTTAGGATATCTCGTTTGTTACGGGGTTTGGATCGTTAGCTGTTATGACCCGCATTCTATATCAATGTTGTCCCAAGCGTCACCGTGGTGAACCAGCGATAGCATCGACATCGCTTCAGTCGGTTCAGGGGAATTGTTTCTCAGTTTGTTAGCCCAAAGATAGGAGTTTGTTTGGTTTGATAAGTTTGTTGGTTTGTTAGGATTCGGCTATTTAAATAGCCCAAACACTATCATTTGATTGTTAAGCAAGATCAGTACAGAAGTTGTTGCTTCTTGACCAGAACCCATTTACGCTCTCACCTTGCCATGCGCAAGAAGGGCACCTGCTCGGTGCTCGCTGTCAAGGGTTCAAACCCTGGCTGCTGGTCACTCACCATTGTGCCCTCCGCAGCCTTTCGGGTCCTATGATCCTATCTTTGGCAGATTGATTTAGAAATTAGATGGAGTTGGCTGATTGTAATTGGTGAACTCAAGCAATAGATGGAATCCATCATCCACTACCTCTTGCTGTCCCTGCCTCTTGGTCACGTGTGCGCCATTGTTGGCTTCTAAGCCATGGCCTCAAGGTCTATGGCCACGCCTGAGTACGTCATACGATTAAAGCCTACGCAATGCTCCTGCCTCCAATCATCCACGACCATCACTTCTGGTATTTGCTTTGTCTGGTTCCAATCCCATTTTGCAAGACAAGCTCTCCAAGAATATCGACGTCGTCATATCCATTGACATCCATCCTCATGGATCTGAAGCAGATGGTCCAGTCCCTGATTCTGTTGGTGCCAATAGCAAAGATCCTGGAGTTGCTTGCCAGTGAAGGTCATGAGCCTCCAAGCGTCGCATGGCGCGAGGCGTAAACAGGTTTCATGCGTTGAACCTCGCAATATCGTGTCTGGATCGCACACTGCGTGGCGACAAGGACCCTACTTAGGATGAGGCCGGTCTGATCAGGCGACGAGAACCTAAAGTTTTCCACTCTTTCTTGCTCTAATTTATAATTCGTTTATTAACCAAATTGCTGCATACCACATCTACATTGTATTGCCTATACGTTCTCTGTTGTTGATATTGATGTACTCTTCTAATTAGAACTGAACCTTTCTGTTGACAGCACACTTAAACCATTTATTCGAACTACACCAGCAGGGATGCAATTTTATGAGATCGCTACTGATTGTAGGTATTTTTCTTTACACATCTTGTTTTCTCCTTTAGTATCTTCCTGCAATGGTTTGGGGAAAATCTTGAGCTAGATTAACTTAGCATTGGTGTCAGAAACTCAGAGCAGACTTTCGGACCTCTATTGAACTAACTTTATTTCTATTGAAATCAAGGAGAACTATAACATATTAGGTTAATATGTTTGTTCTCCAGTGACAAGTTTACCTTTAAATCAGTTGCACAATGGTCTCAAATATTCACTACCACTGTACTGCATCTGCATTCCAGAAGAGTCAACATAGAATACATTAAGCTATGGTCTTAGTATTCCTACATTCTTCTATGCTATAACCTTAGGCTTGTTTTGCAAATATTAACTTCTTGAGTGAGATGGTTCCAGTTCAGGCACTGGGACTTATTGCTCTTACAAATTGTATCTGAAGCTAGAAACCTACACTTTTACCTTTTACTATGCTTGGTAAGAAAATTGGCATCTTCAAACTCATTAGTCTTCTTTGGTTCTCCACATATTTTTCTCAGGCATTGGCATAAAAAAATGGATTACTTCTGTTTCATCGATTGTGTACACCTAATTGCTGCACTTTCTGAGCTTGATTTAACTTCTTACCTTCCCTCCTCAGGTGTCCAGTTAGGCTACACTGTAATCTTTGGATGGTACGCTGCATTTTTGTTCATTCGAACAGGTCTCACTCATTCCTTTATGTTGTCACCTGTGTTATTATTTTCTTGCTATTCTTGCTGGAACTCTTTTTCCGGTTTTAGAATTGAAGTCTCCATGTTTATCATTCATACTTGGTTGTTGGTTCATGCTATTTCATGCTCGATCAGTTTTTTGGATAATCAAATTTGCACTGTACGTGTTATGATTACCAGTTATGTTTTAGTATGATATTCCATATTGCAGAAACACGAAAAGCAAAACTGTATGACAGCAAAATGATGATTCCATGTTCCATATTTCATCTTTGTTTTTTCAACCATATTTTGGTACATTCGACTAAGTTTATGGATTGTAACCTGGCTAGATGATTGTGCTTGCACTCTAATTTCCATTTGGTTCTATGACATGATGGATGGGGACTATAGATATTTTACTGTAAGCAATTTTAATATGGATCTGATAACAAGGTTTCATTGTTGATTGACTTTGAAAACAAACTACAGGGAATCTGTTATGTCCAATTATTGCTCACGTCTTCTGTAATATGATGGGTTTGCCTGTTTTCTCGTCACCACGAACAAAAGGTGTGTATTTGTATACATATATGTATGTCCTGTTTTCTTTTGATAAAACAAAATAAAACATTAAGATTTGTAAAGTTATTATGCCCAACTTCTTATGTGGCCTTATGTTTTTCTGTCATAGGAGCGGCATCGGTAGCGTTTCTGGCTGGTTCAATAGCCTTCTTTTGGCTGCTTTTCCCTGCAACAAGTCCTGAACTGTTCAACAGCAGTTTTGATCGCTGCAGTTGCTGGCATGGCTTTTGCAATTGGAAATAACATAGAACTAGATTGGAGAGCAATGGATCCCAACTTGAAGCTACTAACAAGTGAAACCCCCAGGGCCCTGGCTGGCACTGCTGTCAGATTTTTCATTTGCAGGAACTCCATATGAACTAGACAGATCCCCGCGACAAGCGACAATTGCCGCGGGCTAGGCTCTCGCGGGCTAGGCAGAGCCAGCTGACACTATCAGTTTTTTTTTGCCTCTAAAACATGTATGCATCAATTGTTTGTGGCGTGCATAGGTAAGCCTAGCAAAAGATATTTTTTCTTGAGATATGAACAGATAAAAGTTGAGCATCTCCATAGTGACACTCAAAAGAAAAAAAAACATTTGTAGACAAGAAGCATGATAAATTGTGTACTGACTACTCAACACCCTGTTCGGTTGGCATGAAACGGCTTGCTGGGCTGGATGTGCTTGGGCTTATCAGCCCAGCCGTTCGGTAGCCTAGCCCCAGCCGAACGGCTAGACAAAAAGCGACGCCAGGCACTGCGTGCCACTCCCTCCCTCCCTCTTTTCCCCTTCGCTTTGCGCGGCTAGGGTTCCGCTGTAGTCTCGCCGCTTGTCCGTGTCTCTGTGCGCGAGTCTCGATGGTCATGGCCGTCGCGTCATCAGGTCCCGTCGTTGGTCAGTGGATCGGTCCCCGCTCGCCTCTTTACGCCGTGACGCCGAGTCTCGCCGTCGACAGCCTCGATGACATTGAGCTCCGCCTCCCTCCCCGAACCCGTCTCCATCGACGCCGACTGCCTCCAGCAAGGTACCCCTCGGATCCCACGCCGCCGCAGTCTCACCCGACCGGATCTGAGCCCCACGGCCTCGTCTCGTAGGTTTCCCCCGCGCCCCACCCCCCATCACCGCCACGACCTGGTCGACGGCAACCCTTCCAGGTGTTTCCGATCCGCCCACTGAGAAGGTTTATATTTCAGATCTATGTTGAACATAACTTTGTTGATCATACATAACTTATTGTTGACGTGTTCCGTCCTGTGTTGCCTCCGAATTGTGCAGGATGACGAAGCTGGTGCAGTCCTAAATTGGTGATCAGTGTTGTAGTACGTTGTACAATTCCAAACAAGACAAGACTCTATTAATTGGTGTTCAAGGTTCAAATTTCGACTGCGGAAGGTTAGTAATTCATGCGTCATTTAGTAAACTACTTATTGCGTTTGTGTTCTTGGATCACGAGAGAACTTTGGGTTGTCTTGTATACATGCATCACAAGAGCTCGATAGTAAATATCCTGCATTGTACGATGCTAGTTGGTTTTGCAATCATCTTTCCTATTGTAATAGTCTGGCCTCTTGTCCTCCCTATGTTTAAGGGCGTTGTTTCCTTTGATTTGAGCTATCTTTGAAATATGCTACCATTAGTGGTGAGTTTGCCTTACTCTCCTCTCTAATTATTATATTTGTTTTAACTTAGCTGTTGTAATTGCTTTCTTGAGTTTGTACCCCATTTGTATTTTGATAACGTCCTATTTCTATGTGTATATCTGTTGGCGGCTACAAATTTGAGTTCATATGTCCTTGTTGTCTAGTTTATAAATAATAATCTTGTATGATTTATAATGTTCATATGCACAACTTGGTAGACGGTTTTAAGAGTACAATCGTGCTACTGTTCATGCATTATGTTTTGTTGAACCTAAACATTATGCTCTATGTTTACGCTTCAGAAAATTTAGGGACGTTTCATCCGTTGGTGCTCAACGCTGCCTACACTGGCAGCGTCGTCGACTTCGTCGTGCTCTCCACCTACAGCCAGGCAGTACAACCTCCGTTCAAAACGCCCGCAAGCGTTTTGGAAAGGCAAGTTTCCTTTTCCTTCGTCCAATCCCTTCTTTGCGTAATGCTAGGAACATCTGTTTTCCATTTCCATAGCATCCATGTACATAATACATCGAAATGTCGAACATTGCATCGGATGAACCATGATCATGCTAGCTGGGATGACAGAACCTGCTCATTGTTTCTTGAGCTAATCACTCAGCGGAAAAACCTATGTCACTAGGGCAACAATACCCCAACCCCTACCGGGTGGACAAATGTCCATCGTGCCTTTAACGAGGCCACAAGGCTCGAGTACAACAAGAAACTGCTCCATAACAAGTACAACGAGCTCAAAAGGGTGTATTTCAATTGGCGCGACGGTCAGATTCATACTAGGCTAGGCCGTGACCCGCATACTGGAGAGGTGACAGCTGACCCTAGTTGGTATGCCGCAGGCACCGGGGTACTAACTACACCCTTTTCGTTGACTCTTTTTTAGCATTTATGTTCGCACTAACTGACTACTAACATGGCCATCCCTGGATCGCGTGCAGGAAAGTAGCCAAACCGCTCGTGAGAGGTTCAGACGTCCACACTGCTGTGAGCAACTGATCTTGATTTTGGGACGCACCCCACGTGACAGGGGCGAGTTGGTATCTGCAGGGGGGACATCAACCTGACCGTACATCCAGCAGTGCAAGCCCTCAGACTCCTCAAGCCTTGTCCGACGAGCCCGTACAACCACATAGTGTTGGTCAGTCCTCCAAGAGAGTCACTAGGGACTATTCCGTTAACAGTCCTCGCAGTAAGAAGAGTAGCAGGACTCCAACCCTTGATGATTGCCTTGATGACCTGAGCAACATTATCAAGGATACTAGGGCGCATAAGGCCCATCAAGTCACTAACGCCGAGGAGATGGCCCAAGTCAATCAGATTCTGAAGCAAGATGGTTACAACGAGAGTGATGTAGTCTTTGCCTAAGCCCTTAATCTTTGCAACAACAGGCTCCGTCGTTGGGCTTTTCTTGATTTGGAAACAAAAGAGGGCCAGCTGAACTGGGTGAATGTCTCGTGGGACTTCATTTTCTCCAAGTCCAAGTGATCAGCAGCATACTTCCTCCTGCGGCTTCTTTAGTTGTTTTAGTTTTCCAGTATGAGCATGTTGAGTTGTTTATGTACCTTGTTAGCGTTATGTTCTTTTTGTTTGTTGTAATAAAGACCGTTGTCGAGAACTATGTTCATAAGCCGTAAGCTGGCCTAGCAGAGTTACAGGCATACAACCCATCCAACATTGGACTACATGAGAAACCAGGGGAGCCAAGTCTACATGAAAACAGTAAAAAATAATGCAGTTTATGCTAACCCTCAAAGCTACGGATGTGCAAGTCCTATGCTTCCCTATCAATCCGTCCCTACATAGCCATCCACATCTGGGAGCAGAAACCCTAACCCTAATGAAGCGGATCTAGAAGTGTGTAGCAAAAATGGGATGAGAAAGACAGGAACGTACCGAAAGTGGTGCTGCAGGGAGAGCGGAAGTAGGAGAAGGTGACGGATCCGGTGCCTTCGACGGCGGCGTCTGCGGGTCGGATCTAGAAATCGTGCGAAGGCCACTGAAGAATCGGCCGCACGTGGAAGCAACGGTGGCGTCGAGGAGGGAAGCAACGGAGCCAGCTGAAATAGAAGTAGGGATTCAAGGATTTGTAAACCCTAACAGTAGGGATGGTCACCGACCAACGATTAAGGGGAAGGCGTGGAGTTTACTACGTACCCGAAAGGGCGGATCTGGCGCCATAGGCGACGAAGGGGCTGGATCTGTTTGGTAAGACGGCGATGACGAAGCGACGGCTCGGGGACGGCGACGCCGAACCAAATCCGGCGAGACGCCCCGTGTGGATGTCGCCTTCCTTCTCAGGCCCAAGGGATGGGAGGGGATAAGGACGAAGGGCGGCCGGCGGCGATGCGGGATTGGGGGCGTGGACGAAGAAGTCACCTCGGCGGCAGCGACACCAACAGCAGGGAGCGGCGGAACCCTAAGCGTGCGAGCAAAAGCGAGACGGGAGAGTGAGGATGGCGGCAGCTGGTTCTTCTAGAGCAGCCGAACGGCTGCACTAGGCCTGGTGTTCGTCTGGACCAGAAGGCCCAATCAGCTCCAGCCGATTTCAGCCACCGATTCGAGCAGCCGAACAGAGCCACAATACTAGTATAGAATATGCGAGCTGGCTAGCCGCCGTGAGCTCGTGATACACCTCTAGCATAACAAGGGAACCAATCAGACTCTTTGTAACTCATCACGAGCCTGACTTGCACGGTGACGAAAACTTCATTTTTAATTAAACTGCACTAGAGAAAATGTGAAGCAACTTCAACAGGAGTACTTGCTGTGTTGTAAAAAAAAGTAGTACTTGCTGTTGAACAAGTCCAGTACACTGTTTTTCCCCTTTGTTATTGGAGTATTAATCAGACAAAGAGAAAAGGGAGAAAAACAAAAGAGGCAAAGAGGCATGGAGGCCCTCTCTAGCCTCCATTTTCTGGTGCGTTATAAAGAGGATAGTTGTTATAATAAGGCCGGCCGCTGCGTCCAAGCGTGCGACGACAGCGGGTTTCGTCGGGATTGGATGACACAATAGGGGATGACCGGGACTAGATAATGACATGGCGGTGGAAAGGAATAGGCGACGAAGAGGGCGGAGATGTCAAGGCATGATACCACGTGGATGGGTAAAGTTTTTTTTTTAACATCCACAAGATTTTTCTTTTGAGAGGCACGCGGTGAGTTTTTGCGAGAAGCACGCGTTGAGTGCTGATTGGCAAAGAACTGCGGATGCCCTCTCCGACCTCCATTTTCTTGCGAGTTATTATGACTACTACTTGCTCTGTGGGGTTGATGAGTTCATACGGTGTTTGTGTCTCTGTGCACAGCCGAGCATCTCCCAGAGTTTCTTATTTTTTTCTCCTAAAAACTTATAGTTCGACAACTCCTAAAAAGATTTGGGAAGAAAAAAAGAAGGTCATCTCCAAGAGTTTCTAATAAATGGCATCTAAAAACATCGTCGACCTGGCTGTCAGACTCGTTGGCCCACGCCCACAGCACGCGCCGGCCGTGGGGCGCGTCGAAGAAGGTCTTGGACGCGTACACGTGGCCGTAGTCCAGCCGCCGCCAGGCGCGCACGTCGTCGCCGCGCTTGGGCTCCGCCGGCACGAATGCGTCGGCCGTGTCGTCGTACCGCCCCACCATGTAGTAGTCCTGGAGCGTGTCCATCACGCTGAGCTTCAGCACGTGCCGCACCCCGTCGCCGCTCGCCGACGCATCGAGCCCGGCGTTATCACCGCGCTCAAGCACCGGGAACAGGTCCGAGCACTCCACCATGCCCGCGGTGCGTGAGGCGTGCAGCGGCGCGGTGGTGGCGCGCTCCCAGTGGAGGAAGTCCGTTGTAACACCCCTGGTGTTACGAGCTCATTTAGCACCGCGATTTAGGCCTAAGAAAATTTTCGAAACAAATTTCTCGGTTTTTTATTTAAAATGTACTTGCTGTGATAAGGAAATCGTGTGTGACTTAGTTTGTAGACTCGAACCAACGCTAAGTTAAATTCTCCGTACGTAAAGATATTTAGGAATGTCCGATAACAATTCTAGCAAGTAAATGGCGAATGGTTGGTTCTATAGGATTAAGTGTGAAAAACAATTTTTATAAACCAAATAAAATATAGCTGGTAATTCATATTTAGATAAAAGTTTGAAGTGCAAGCTTAGTAGATAAAATGCTATTTTTTGGCGTTTGAATTCTAACAAAATTTTCTAAATCTTAGTTTCGTGTTTGGTACAATTTGTCGCATCAAAGTGTGTACTTGCGCCTTCGTCGCATTAGTAAGTTGTTTTTGGTTCGCTTTTAAAAGCGTGCACGACGTCGTTCGACCAGCTTGGCCCTTGCCTTTGCCTCATTCTGCAGCGTGCTCTCGCCATCTCGCGTCGCGCCCTGGTTCTCGCACACATTGTGGACATCTTGTCGGCCGTCCGATGCCATTGTTGCTGCGTGCATGATCTCCACGCCACGAGTTTAGCGGTAGCGCGTGGTGCATCTTCACGCCCCGCCAAGATGAATCGTCTCGCCCATGCACTGCTATCCCTCGCCGCCAAGTGCGTGTGTCGTACTTGGCACTTGGCCATCGCCTCGTTGGTATTGCCCGGCGTGCGCCTTGCGGCCGCCCGCGGCGCTTGTTTCCTCGTCGGCCTTTCGCGTCCTTGCTACTATCGAGTCGCCGCTTCGTGTGTTCTTGCCTCGGTTGCCTACCTTCCTTGTCTCCTTTGCTTGTTGTCGCATCACTGCGCTCGCCTCGCTTGTCGACTCGAGTCTTTACCATCGAGTGAAGCAACGCAGCTCATCTTGTCGCGTATGTCGTGGCCCATTTGCCGCCGTGGCGCTCAAGCCGGTCGAGTCTCGCTGTTTGTTTCTCCTCCTCCTTTTTTTCTTCTGCTTTGCCGAGAGGCGTCCCAACTCCGCTCGTCCTCCGGCTCACTCTCCCGCTCTTCCCCGCCTTGTTCGCTTGTCTTGCCGCCGTGCGTTGCACCATGATCGTGGCGCCCGCTCGCCGCCGCCGGCCGTCGTGCGCGCGTGAGTTCCTCGGCGTTCTGCGCTGGACCGCTCCACCTCTCGGCTCACCGTCCCTTGGCCTTTCGTCGAGGCCCACGTTGTGCAGTCTTGGCCCTTCTTCTTCTCGCTTGAAAGTGCCGCGCGTACCCCAAGTCCCGCTGCTCCTCGACCTCGCTGTTGGACCGAGCCACGGCGCTTCTCCTCCTCGCATCCCGAGTGCGGTGCCACCCGCGCTCGCGGCGCTTCTCCGGGGCCGATCAGCGTGGTCTGCGCCGCCATTGCGGCGTCTCGCGCTCACGTTGCCGCCTCTCCCGCGGACGCACCAGCAAGGTCGAATCAAGGTCGCGCGCCCTCGGCTGGGTACGCCAGGCGACCTCCGGCTTTTTCTTTTGCTTCCCTTGTCGGCCATCCTCGCGCGTGCCCATGGTCCGCTTCTGGACTCTTGCCACACTGTCGCGCCGCCATCGTGCTGCTCGCGCCGTCGCTTGACCGCATTCCTTCCGGTCCAAAATTCATCGTACACAAGGTATATCCCTCCAATTTCTTGAATCCCTTGCATCATGAGGAGGTGATAGAGAGCTTTGACGTGGATTGGAAGCCGTTAGTTCATCAGAGTGCACGTGCGTGCCGTTTTCGTCGTCGACCGCCGCGCGCAGTCCTTCCTTGGGTGCCGCCGTGGATGTGTCCGTGGCCAGCTCGGCTCGGAGCACCCATGCCTAGCACGACTAGTAGCAGCTCCGCCTCGACCGTCCGAGCCCCACGCGTTCGCTATTAGAGTGGAGCCAGGCCTGGCATTTCACCGCCGTGCTCGGCCAGAGTCACGCCGTCGGTGCCCTGCCGATGCTCTGCTCTGGAGCCGCTCCTCCTGGACCGGCCCGTTTCCGCGCGAGGACTAGTGGCCCACCCGCGCTAGATTGGATCCCCACCTTGCTGGGCCGCCCGCATCGTTACCACGCGTCAACATGGGCCGTCCGCGTCGTCCACCGTTGCTGGGCCGCTCACGCCTGCGCCGTGCGTGGGCCAACTGGCTGGTCTGGGTCGTCGGCCGCGCAGCATTGGGCCAAGGTCTGGGCCATCGGCCGCGCGCCGCTTGGGCCGGTCCGGTGCCGCACGTGCTGGGCAGCGCGTCAGCGTTGGACTGCTGGGCCGACAGGGTTGCCTTCGGCCCTTTCCGTTATTTAAATACTTTTCTAATATTGGTTTCTAGTTAAACTTGTAAAATCAATGTAAAATTGTGTAGTTGTCCATAAATAGTGAAACTAGTTTTGTTGAGTTTCTAAAATCATGCTCTATCTAATAGTGTATTTTGTTCACATAGATTCGGTATGTTTTTAGGGTTGCTCTAATTATTTCAAAATGCTTAATATTGTTAAAATGTGAACTTGTAGCAATTTCCATTATAAATCTGCGATAGGGTGGACTCTAAAAATTTTACAGTAAATTACTAATATTATTAGCTACTCACTGTAATTGTTGTTGTTCAGAATAATTAGTTTGCTAGATAGATAATGATGTCCTATTTCGAATAAAGATTAAATTGATAGAACTGAATAAAGAAACAACTTAGGTTTGTATAACTAAAACTTAGGTTGGGAAGTAACGCCTGATTCGACAACATGGCTACGTAGACTAGCGCGTTAGAACTATCTCGTTAGCTTGTGAGACGTAATCGGATTTCTAAGCGTTTCGGCTGTCGTTGATTATTTACATCTATGCATTTGCATCAATGCATCTCATATAGGTACGATGATGGCTCAACGGATCAATTGAAGGATGATTGGGAGTTCGAGGATGGTGTAATGGTATTCTCTCCAAGAGATGATGCAATGGGCTTTCTATTCAGTTGATGGTGGATGATCTGAAGATGCAAATACTAACTTTTGGTTATATCTTACCCAGGCAAGCCCCGGTGCATAACCCCTACTTTTCTATAGTTTAAATTATAGTTGTGCATTAAGTTTTAAGGAGTTGAATGAAACCCACATGCATATATATATATATCTTTATCCTATGAGTCTTACTAGTATGATAGGATCGTGTATAATGCTATGCAACAGGACCCCGGTAGAAGTCGAGTGATTGCCTGTCACTCGCGAGAGATAGGATATATATTACTGCATTATTATCACTTGGAATATATAAAAATGATGGAAAGAAAAATGGTGACCGGCAGGGATATGGTTGGGGTATGGGTTGGTGTAAGAAGTTGTGTCGCCGTGGACACGGGGCATGGCTTGGTTACAATGCTTTCCCTGTCTGTGTCGGTTAAGGACTGACCGTTGCAATGGACGCGAGGCAAGTCACAAATCTATTGTCCCGAGCACATACTTGGGTATGGGCGCTTGGAAGACTTGTTGCTCTCTTGTCGTGCATCCGGCTCTTTTCCGGACCGACTGTCAGGGTTTTGTTTTGGTGGAGGAGGTCCTTACACCGCACTGAGTCCGGGATTCAGAGGCGGGGGCTTAGAGTCCCAGTTTGGATGGGGACCTGGACACCCAGGATAGGAGAGTAATGTGTTGGTCCTGCTTGTTCCTGGGGTACAAGCGGGGCGTGTGTTTTCGGGACACCCAACTGGGCACATTGGTTCGCGAATCACCGCCGAGTCGGTACGACTTGTCTTACCTCTAGCCTCGTAGTAAGAACTGAAAGATGAAAGATGGAATGGAAAAATAAAATCTGATTGCTTACCACCTGCTTGAAAGTAGAACATGTGCTTACATAGAATGATTAGTTAATGAACCAATGCGGCTATTAATAAAAATCGAATATAAGAACTTACGTTTAGTAATACTTCCTGCAAATGCAATCAACCCACAAGCCAGATAGCCTTGCATATCATTGGAGTCTTTTCTTTTCTCCTGTCGGGTAAGTCTTGCTGAGTACAATTGAGTACTCAGGGTTTTATTCCCCCTGTTGCAGGTGACAGGTGTATGCTAGAGCTAACCTTGTGTGTGGATTTCTCCTGGTGGGCTCAGCGAGGATTCCTTTACGCTGCGATCATAGTTTTTATAACTTTCACTAAATGTTTTTATAAACGAAAGTATTATAATTTGTTGTTATAGTATATATATCAATGATCCATCATGTCATGAATAGATATTTATTTTCGCTGTAAATCTGATAATCTGTTTATATTCCGCTGTTGAATTAAATTGTTCATAACTCTAATAACATGTTCATGTTCCGCTATTATAAATAATAAATCATATACTCAGATAATATGATTACATTCCGCTGTTATACCATAACTATTATACTCTGATGTTGTATTACTAGTGATGTAAAAAATGGTTAAGAATTATGTAAGTTTTATTCTCTCATTTGTGATCCTGATGGTCAAAAATGTGGATTTTCGGGTTCTCCCTTGGTGTGTGCCCGACGGAACCGAGTAATTTAGTGTTCTCCTCTGAGTGCTTAGTGTCTAATGGAAGACAAGCGCTCCTGGGAGACATTAGATTAGGTGGTTCTGCCACATCCGCGCTCCGGTACACGAGCATGGATGCCACGCCGCGGACCTCGGCGGACACCGCGACACGCCACAGCCCGTCGTCACCGAGGGAAGGATACGCAGAGTCGGATGTGCGCGTAAAGTTACGCGGATTGGCTCGGTTTTTCCGAAGTGCCTAAATTTTAGGAGTTAAGATTAGAAGTTGTTGGAGATGGGTTTTTCCTTATCTTTCTAAAAAATAAGGATTAGGAGGGGATTTAGGGAATTCTGGAGACGCTCTTAGTTAGCCGCAAGCTTGGTATAGCCTAATAATAATTTCAGAGGACAATGGCAGGCAGGCATGCTGCCATCGGATCCCAACCACATGACCCACCAGCCCGGCCCAAGAGAGAATATGTATGCATTGGCATTTCTTGAGTATAGCAACTAGTATATAGGAGTACATCATACCTTTGCGCTTTGCTTGTTATTATGTCACCAATATAATGCGACGATGGGAGGCAGTTTATACTCGATCCGTTTGGAATTTGGATCAAAACACGAGTGAAAAGCAACTTTTCGACATCCATCTCATTGTTCATCGAACCGCCAAACTGCTACTCCAAAAATTTCATTGCTTGGCTGACTTATTTACAAAGTATACACTCTCTCGGCATCAAAAAAAAAATTACAATTCTCGTTTTTCAAGGAGCTAAGCATTTTTTAAGTTTGACTAGATCTATAAAAATATACTAACATCTATGGTAACAAATAAATATTATTAGATTAATCATAAAATATATTTTTATAGTGTATTTATTTGAAGTAATAAATGTTTATAATATTTTTATAAGCTTGGTCAATTTTAAAGAAGTCTGACTCAATCTAAATCTACAATTATATCTTTTTTTTTGGACGGAGGTAATATATGTTATGTCAAGAATAAATTTTCTTTGTCTCGGTAACAAGCCAACAACAAACCCTTTACTGCAGAATATCTGTTGCAATTAATTAGTGCCGCAATCAATGCAAATGAAGAGCTAGGTCAACAACCTAACCTAACTTGGTCGGTTGTGATGCTGACAGTGAAAGATCATCGAGGACTAGAGAGGTACTCACTGTGTGATGCGCTAGTTTATTTGGACCTCAGATCCCTCCCGTCATCCATGTGATGTGAGAGAGCTCCGGCGTCACCTTCAGTTAGTTTACAATGTACCAACAAATCCCAAACAGAAACAAATAAAGCACTAGAGCTAGCTAGGTACTCCGTCCGGGTTCTTAAAAAAAAATGTCGTCCTGGACACGGTCTCCGAAGCGTAATTTTGATTCCTTATTTTTATAAAAAATATTTATTGAAAAGTGATGTATGTATATTTTTATGAAAGTATTTTTCAACACAAATCTATTCATATGATTTTCACATTTCCAAACTCAACAACTTAAAAGTTATTCATGATTTATATTTCCAATGTTTGATCCAAGCCTTGTCCAAAATGACTTATTTTAGGAAGAGATAAATGCACCGTAGATCCATTAACTTTTTGCGCTGTGTCATTCAGGTCCATTAACTCTGAAAGTGTAGATTTGAGTACATAAACTTTTTAAGTTGTACCATTTAAGTCCATATCCCTCCGTTTGACGAATAGATCCTACGTGGCAATACATGTCATCAGCCACCGTGTCCATAGGTCATGTGAGCGACACGTGAGGGCCCTTTGCCAATCGTTTTTTTGCCGATATCCCCCTATGCTTTCTATTCCCTCACTCTTCACCCCTTCCTCTCCCTTGCCTTCGAAGCCATCGTCAGTCCCTGGATTTCAGACGACGCCGGGGCGCTGGGTGGGACGACGGAGGCGGCGGGTGGTACCAATGACGACGTAGCCGGTGGAGGCGGTGAAGATTGTGCGGGGTGGTGGTGGTGCCGAGCGCTGACTGCCGCGCCGATGTTCCCCGATGGTGAGTTCTTCTATGTCATGAACTCTGGAATTGGTTGTGTCTTCCTCAAATCCCCGATGTTCCCTCAAGATTTTAGCTCCTCCGCTGCAGATCTAGGTAAACCAGGTGATGTTCCACTGATTAGGTGCACAGAATGCCACAAGTGACAGGTGGTTCGGCGTGTTTCGAAGCAACCCTGAAGCGACGGTGAGGTTTTCTACTGTTGCCCGGCCCACAAGGTGAGATTCAAACTGTTTTGATTCAACTGGATGTTTACATTGCAGTTTGCAGTGAAGATTGATCATTTCCTCTCGCTAGTAGCGCAAAGGCTTGGGCTATCCCTTTTTCAAATGGGAGGAGTATATCCAACATGTTGAGTCTTTGAAGAAGGAGGGCATGGGATTTTCTCAGCATCTGATGCTGCAGGAGCAAGCAAGTGCCTCCAATGCCGAGCAAGTTGTGGAATCCAAAGAGCAGGAAGCAGCCGTAGGGATGAACAAGGAAAGAGGCATTGCTGTTGATGCTGATATTGTGAAACATTTGCAAACCTTGGTTAGAACTGGTGACAACTTAGTTAGGTTGATGCAACTGACTTGTTTCATGGCTCTATGTATTACCTTGTTGTTGTTCTTGATCCTGGTTGTAATCACCATTAAGGTCTGAATGTGTACGGATGAATGACTAAGTTATGAAGTTCTATGCAATTTGAAGGTGTATAGTCTAAAATGTGAATATGAGTTTGCAATTTTTCTCTCATCTTGAAAAATGAAAGAAATCCAAACTGATTCCAACAAGCATAGAGTGTACACAGAAAATTAACTGATAATCCAAAGATGCTTTGATATCATTCCAGTGAACTAGAGCATTGTTTTGCAACCAAAGCATACATATAGTTTTGCTGGTATAGCATACCAAAAGCCATATACAAAAGATAGGAAATCTGTAGTTTGTTTCCTAATGTTTGCAGCTGAAACATTCACACAGTTTTGTAATGTTTCAAGCTGAAACATTCACATAGTTATACCTAACCAAAAGGTCATCTTTCTGCTGTACAAAAGGCAGAAAAAATGATCATGCACTTAGAGTTTTTGCATGATTTACAATTTCACACACATCATTACTTGTCCTCTTCAACCAATAGCACCATCAGAATTGTTCATTGCAGCAGAAACCTTCTTGTGGGATGTTTTCTTCTTGCTAGCATCAGTCTTCTTTGTAGCAGTTGTTTTCTTCTGTGATGGACCTTGATCTCTCAGCCTTTGTTGCGATGAGGTGGGTGGAAGCGGGCCTGGCTGCTGGTTGGTTAGACAATACGAAGCTTGTAACACCCTAGGTGTTTGTCCCCAGTTAAGCAATGGGTTTAAGCTCAAACATGACATGTTAAGTGGTGATGAAGGTGTCAAGATCAAATCTACAAGAATGAGCTCCAACTTATACTTGGGCAACACACATTGCTTGCATATTGGCCCTTTTCAGATACATACCTAAGTAACGTTGAAGGTGCCTCTTTCATGTGCCTCACATCAATTTCCACCCACATGGATGATTGGAAAAGTTCCATGGAGTTTGGAATCAAGAAGTCACATGAAATGATAAGTTATAATCTTTCTTGGATTGCGTTATTAAGTGAATGAAATGATAGGTCATCAAACAAACATTGCAACCTTGCTCAAACAGCTCTACTTACACTCATGAACAAAAGTTATTAAGGGTTCGTGTTGAGCGGAGGACAAGAAAATACCTCAATCGGTCTAAAACTCGGATTTAAGCTTTACTGTGATGCTACTTTGATCTGTGTTGACCAGTCACTTACAGTGCTTGCATGGAGTTGCACCTTAAATCAAAGTTGAAGTTTGAGTGGAGTAGAACAAACTTTATTTTAGGACCAAGAGCTAGATAAGCTTGGAAGCAAGTCAAACCAAGCCCCCAAGTTAGATTCCATGGCTGTTTTGGAGCTCAAAAATTTGGCTAAGTCCCTAATGGACTGAAACTGAGTTTTCAGTTTTCGTGTACCCCGCTTCGTATCTATGTATCTCTCCAACAAGGCCGAAACAGACTTTGATGCTTTAAGCAAAGTTGTAGATATCACGTACCTCTACAACTTTCATTACTACCGTTTGTGCCAAAACGAAACGGATCAGGAGATACGAAAGGGCAAAGATTGATGTTCGGTCGCGTTTTTGGGGTAGAATTGAGTTTTGAATCTCATTGTACAGGACCGACCGATGCCCTTAACTGAACTCGGTGCAGTTTCATGTACTTGCCTTTGGAGCACTATATCTCCCAAACCAGGATGAACCAGCTCAACTTCATATAAGCAATATTGGTGTACTCATGTAGCTCTACACTAAGGAGTAATCGGTTGAAGCAATCATCATTACGGTTTGAGAGTTAGAAGAGGGAGAAGATGACACTTTCAGTCATTTTTCAGGCCAAACTGAGCACAGTCAGGAAAACGGTGTCGTGCCGACCGGCTTCGGACGCCGCACGCCGCGTGGCTGGCCTCGTTAGTCGCATGCTCGCCACGTCGCTGGTCCGATTGGGAAAAAGACCGAGCCGAGCGCTCGCCCCTCTGTTGCTCTTCCATTCTTTCCCTCTCCCTCTCAGTCTCGCTCGCCATGGCTGAGGCAAGCTGGAGCTCCATTGCCGCCGCTGCTCTTTCCCCTGTAGCCCTCCAGTGCCACCACCGAGCATTCCTACGGCTCCACGACGGCCTCTCCAAGCCCTAGTCGGAGCCGAGCCCCACCGGCGCTGCGCTTGTGCCGCCGAGCCATCACGCCAGCAGCAAAGGTCGCCCCGGCAACCTTTAGCTTAGCTGATCTTGTTGCTGCTTTGCTGCAGCTTGGCCAAGCCAAGGCAGTAGCTGCCACACCTGGCCGCTGGCCAAGCCCAGCCAGCGTCCCCTCCTTGCCTCCGGGCCTGGCCGCTGCCATTGCTGGCCGAGCCCTCCGTCTCCTCGGCTGGCTGCTGCTCCGTTCCTGTCTGATGGAGGAAGAAGAAGGACCTCGCGCGACAATAAGGGAAAAGGGAGGGGGTTAAGTGAAGAACTAGTGACTGATGTGAATAGTACTCATAAGGACCTCTTCGTTGACGTTTGATTTATATTTTTCATGAGGGTCCTCGATGCAAGATTTAAATTTCCTTTCTCTGATTTTTTTAGATTTGAATGCTCCACTTTGAAAATTCATAGTAATTCATACAAAAATGATAAAATAGAAAATGAGGACTTTTTAGAATCCTTGTGAAATTATCTATGCATTAGATCTATAATATGGCATATTTTAGTTTAAAGTTTTAGCTGCAAAAATGGATTTGTGCAGTTAGGGTTTGAATGCTGGTCTTACTTGTCTTTTTCATAACTGCAGTTGTTGTGCTCAAATAGTTGTGAAATTTTTGTGGAGTGCTACTAAGGTTATTCTTGATGTCTGGTAAAAATTTCAATATTTTAGGCTTGATAGTTTAAGAGTTATAAAAATAACAAATGCCCTGTTTTGATTTGCTCCTATTCTGAATCGGACTGCATGTTTGAATTTATTGGCTTAGTGAAGTTATGAATCATGACTTTATGATAATACATGAGTTGTAGTACTTTTATTAAGCTTTTCAAAAAGCTAAGTATCATGATTTTTGCTTACGTAGATCTTGAGTTATACTCGCTTGAATCTCTCTGGCTGTTTCTGCCCAAACCCAGAGAGGGTTTCCTTGTTCTTATTGTGGGGCCTTCTTAGTAGTAGAATTAGCTTTAGGTGTTTACAACAAAGTTGTTTATAATTTGCTAAGATTTCTAAAAAGTCTAGAACCACATTTATTGGACATGTATAACTCCATTTATAGCTGTTTAAAGTGGCATGTCAGTTTCTGGCTATGTTTTGGACAGAGATGCAATTATGGGATCAATTGACCCTTGTAACTGTAGAATCATCTTAATATGAGAATAACAAAGTTGTAGGTAACTTCCTAATCTTTTCAAAAAGTTATGATTCATGTTTGTTGGAGGTCTAGAACTCCAGTTATGCTTTTCTGAAGTTTCTATCAGTTTTCTGTACCACTGTTGTTGGGCTGCATTTGCAGTTTTGCTTGTGCAATCATTTTCGTGGTGTAAATGATGTTTCTATGGTTGTAGTGAATACAAAAGTTGTAGCAAATTTCATAATCTTGCTTGTGTTCAAATTGTAAGACCATAGGCCTGATAGTTTAGGAGTTACATGACTTTTAAGTCTTCTGTCAAGTTTTGATTGTATTCAGAGCAGATCTGAAGATGCTAGTGTTTGATTTAGTTAGGATTTGAATAACACCTAGATGATAGTAAGGAAGTTGTATATAATTCATGTATCTATCTGCTGTTAAAATTTGGTGTCATTTGGCCAAGTAGTTTGTGAGTTATGCCTGTTTAAAGTTGAGTGTCGGAAATGGCTGCTCTCTGTCAATTGTGGACCAGTTTCTGTAAATGAGTATATTTGACTTAGTTAACTTGAGAATCATACTAATATGATTAAAGATGAATTGTAGAAAATTTCGTAAGCTGGCCAGAATGTCTTATTGCATGGCTATTGGATTTGTATAACTCTAGTTATGATCCTAACATGAAGTTGTTGTTTCCAGTCCAGAAATAGACATATGCTAGTTGTGGTTGTTTACTCCATGTGTTGCTAAGTGTGGCTTATGCCCTTGTTGATGGTCAAGTTATGATACTTGTGACCTTGTTAAACTTGTGTCATGCTTGATGTACTTGCTCTCTATGGTTAGTTGTGTGATGTTAGTTAAATAGCTATTGGTGTCTATGTTTTGCATAATCTTGTGTTACCATTCATCACATTCATACACATGCATCTTGCATCTCATTTAGGTACGCTAGATGAACCACGTGAAGGATGTGATGTGGAGCCAAACTCGAAGATTGGGTTTGGTGGATCTATCCCGAAGATGGAAGGACTAAGCAAGTGCTAGGACCGGAGATGTCACCAAGTCGATGCAAGCTAACTTGTGTCGGATCCCAGGCAAGCCCCGGAGCATTATAAGTCTCCTACTTTATAAAAGCAATTCTTTCTATATATATGAGTTTATATATTGTTGCATTAAGTTATAGGAGTTGATTAAAACCGTTGATGCATTTATTACTATCCTTGCCTACCTTATTACCTTTTACCCTGTTAGGTCAGGATCGAATAACTGCTTAGCCTTGCTTAGACCGGTAGCGATCGGTGATATCCGGTCACCTACATTATAGGTGGTTACTGGAAGAATTTAGCTATGGAAAGAATGATATCCTGGAATTAACCATGTGTGATGAATAATTGGAGACCGGACGGAAAAAGTTGGAGGCAACCAGACATGGTTCTGGGGTGCTGTTAGTTTCCGTCTGTGTCGATTAAGGACCGATCGTTGCTCGTCCCTCTTGTCATGTTGAACGCATGCCTCACATTTAGCTGGCCGAATAAAGTACCTTTCGACCGCGAAGCTAGTGACACTATTTCGAGCCGGGATAAACTCGGATGCGCAGACTGGTGCTGAAGAGGGTATGACGGGGACGCGAAGAGTGGGCCCAAGGTGCGTCCTGGCAGTCGGGCGGTCCCTGGGTAGTGCGGTCCATGACTGTTATCCCGTAGCTACTTGGAAAGTGTCATTGGTGATCTAAGCGACCCTGACGGGGGAAGCGTGGTTTGTGTGAGGAATAAATCACCAGCTGGTTAGGAATCGATTCGAATCGCCATCGCTCCTGGATAGTGAGCACTTGACTCGAGCTACGGCATCGTAGTAATTATTATGGAACAATGATGGTTATCTGGATGGTATGGGATATGCTAAATCTAAATTGGTAACTAGATGTTATTGGTTAATCAAGTAATTGCTATGGTACAGGTGCTTACCTAGATGGATATGTCATAATAAGATGATGCAAAGTATTTAAAATGGTTTCTTCATGATAGCTTATGCTTTTCGCAAACGAGTTAGCTAGCCCACTAAAGAAAGCCTTGCATAATCCTTGGTGTCACTTTATTTCTGGTTTACGACGAGTAAGTCTCGCTGAGCACATTCGAGTACTCAGGGTTTATCCCACCTTGTTGCAGGTGAAGTTCTCGACCTGTTGATGATGGTGGCTAACCGCCGGTGGGCTCGGTGATTCTATACTTACTTCTCATCTATATGCTTTTGTCGGATGATGTCACTTATGCTAGCAATATATTTGGAATTTATATTAATGTAATCATTTGAAAGCTATGTTGTTTTCACTAAACGGTTTTGAAACCCAAACTGGTACTCTTATTTGTGAACCCATTTGTAATATTATTTCCGCTGCAACCCTGTGTATGTATGTGTATTTGCTTAATCCCGCAATCTTGGTTCTGATGTTGATTTACCGAGGTCTTTCGGGACACTCGGCGGACTACCGGGTTTATATGAGTGAAAGTATGCGCGTGTCAACGTGTTAGCGGGGACAACCGTACTTGATCTTGTATAAATTGGGCGGTTCTGTCACACAGCTTGAAAATGGAAGTGGTTCTTTTTCTAATAATCTACTATGTGATGACTGAGAATGGAGATGATTAGTTTGAATGAGATGCTGGGTGATCTGGAGGAATTAAATGACAGTGACACTAACCTCTGCTTGCATCTGGGACATCATGATACTTGATAACTGGGACATCATTGGCATGTCAGTTTCTCCAAACATGGAAACCTATAACATAAAATCTTCAGTACAATGTGATAAGACATACTAGTACAATGTGTTGTCACATGAGCAGTTACCTGACTAATCACTGGCATAGAAGTTTGAACTGGCATCATTGCCATGTCACTAGCAACTTCAGTCGCAGCTTCCTCAAAAAACTCTTCAGTTTGAACTGGCATAGAAGTTTGGCTCCTCTGTGCAGGTATCTTGGGTTTTAGTCCCGCCTTTCTCATGCTACATGTAGCCCTGTTATGTCCTTTGTCTCCACAGTATCTACATGCCATTTGAATTCCATGCTTTGTCAACCTTGGTCCATGACTACCTTGTACCTCATATGGCTGCTTCTTCCTTGATTTAGGAGGCCTTCCAACTTTCTTCACATATACTGGTGATAGAATTACATTGCCTCCAACTTTCTGCCATGTGCTCTTGTCTTTACATGGCCACACATTGTGGCCATAAGCACTGAGATAGCTATTGGAAGAGTAACACTCAGGTACAACTGACTCTGGTGTGATCCTTTCATGCCTCAAGCATGAAATTGCATGAGAGCATGGGATTCTAGTGAGGTCCCACCTTCTGCAATCACAAGTCTTCATATTGATGTCCACTATGAAACTATAGTCCCTATCTTGTACCTAGAATATGCCCTGTCCAGCAGGCATTGCATAACATGTATTGGCCCATTCTATGTTCCTATTAATTATCTTCTTTATCTTAGGACAGATGGGTCCCTGCCACTCTTCTCCTACCTCCATCTGCTTTTTGTAGAACCTAGACATTAGCTGTCCCTTAATCTACTCTAGCATACTAAGAAATGGCATCTCCCTTGCCTCCAATATATAACTGTTGAACACTTCACATTTGTTGTTCAGCAACAGGTCACACTTTGGAAAAGTGCTGAAGTAAGCTCTGACCCAGGTGTTGAAAGACATCTTGTGCAACCATTCATAGGCCTTATGATCCAGGGTCTTCATTTTCTCCATGTTCCTATTGAATTGAGGTATTGAACTTGACCTTGCACAACACCAAAGTTGGTTCTTGAGATTTTCACCTTTGAAGTGGTGTTGGAAGTTGGAATATAGGTGTCTGACATAGAACCTATGTTCAGAGTCAGGGAAGACCTGTTGAACTACTGGAATAAGACCCTGAAAACAAAAGTACAAACATATGAAAATGGTGTTTTCACCTAGCAAACAACTACAACAAAGGATATAGTGTTGTGTTTCGCCTTTTGTTTATCTATCATGATGGTCCAAGGATATGTGTTATCTATGCCAAAGTCATTTTTCAGTGTCTCCAAAAACCACTTCCATGTCACTAGTGATTCCACTTCCACTATTCCAATGGCAATTGGGAAGATACATCCATTTGGATCAATGCCCACAGCTGTCAGTATTTGTCCACCACACTTAGTCTTAATGTGGCATCCATCCAAGCATATGATAGGCCTACATGCAGTCAAGAAACCTCTTTTACATGCATCCAATGACATGTACAATGTGCTAAATACATTGCCATCTAGGTTTAGAAAGAAGTTGCTGCCTGGGTTACTTCTTCTAAGTTCATGACCATAGTCCCAAAGTAACTTGTATTGCTCCACCTCATCTCCCATAACTTTCTTCATAGCTAATCTTTTAGCTCTAGCAAGCTTGGACCTTGATGGAGTTATGTTCCAGTCCCTCTTTACTGACCCAGCAAAATTTATGAGGATCATCTTCTGATCTGCCCTAAATGTTTCTAGATACTTGTCAGCAAGCCATCTTGATGTGCACCTCTTCAAAACCCACTTTTTTTGGCATGTGTTGTCCATTGAATTCCTTGATAACCATAACAGGGGATCTGCTATCCACTGAAGCATACAACTTTCAAGGACAACCTTCTACACAGTGTGCCTCAATCCTCTTCTTCTCATTCCTTGGCAATTTAATTTCAACCCTGTGCTTCAAACTGTATTCTGTAATTGCTTTCCTTAGAATCTCAGGGGTTGCAAACAATTGACCCAACTTAAATATTGGGTTATTGAAAGGTCCTTGTGTGGTTTTGGTAATTGAGTGACAACTTAGGTGGACTAATTGTGTTTATGTGAGATACATAGGTGATTAGTCCACAGGTACATGTGTGTGAGCAACATATGCCATGAAGGTGAAAATGGCTTGAAGATGTTGCAAAGCTTGCACATATGATGATGAAGGAGCTTAAATGCACATGAGACATGACATTGAGTCATGTGATCAAGGTGGAGAAGATCAAGACAAGACTTGGCTTGATGGACCGGTTGCAAGCGTGAAGGGCAAGTCGGAGGCTTTGGAGTGATGGACCGCGTGGCGGTGAAGCTTGAGCAAGACTTGGCGCCGATGGACGATGGCAACGGTGAAGAGCAAAGTGAAGTCAAGATCAATGAACCAATATGATCACGTGATGATATGAAGTGGATCATATCATTGTTGATCGTGTTGGTGCATGTGTTGCATCGACGTTGGATGAGATGGAATGGAATGCGCAAGGCAAAGGTATAACCTAGGGCATTTCATTTCACCGGTCATAGGTGTGTAGAGAAGTTGATGACCGGGTTTAGGATAGATGGCCGTACTATCAAGAGGAGCAAACTTGTTTGCATATCGGTCATCTAGTGCCACTCGAGTGATCTAACTTTGCATCGTCGCTAGGATCGAGTGGCATGTCAAGTTGAGTGGCTAACATCCTTTGGGAAATGATTGTGAAAAGCTAACACACATACACATAGTGGTGTACACTTGGTGGTGTTGGCACATTTACAAAAGGAGGTGGTGTTTGCAGGGTTGAGGTGGTGTACACTTGGTGGTGTTCGGCGCTTTCGGGAAAATGGAATGCCTATTTTCTATTGCGCCGGATGCAAATTCTTGTGGTTGGCACATTGGAGCAAGGGTGAAGAAGTTAGAAGTGAAAACGAGTTGATCGCGAAGATCTTTGGCGTCGGTCTTCGACCGGAGATATTTGGAGTCATCTCGTGACCGGACGACTGAAAGGCTGCGTCCGGTCAAGTAAGCAAATCGACGGGTCTACTGTCGAGGGTATTGCGGACGCTGGTCTGTGTCCGGTCAAGGTGGACCGGACTCGTCCGGTCAAGAAAATATGCCTCGGGGAGCTTATCGAAAGCAGCCGGACGCCGGGGCTTCAGCGTCGGTCGATTTACATTGCGTCCGGTCGGTCAAGTGACCGTTGGGATCGGACGCAGCGTGGCGTCATGGACGGACGGACGACGAGGTCCGGCGTTCGGTCAGCTCGACCGGAGCGTCCGGTCAGCCCGATTTTTGCCCAGTGAAAGGGTAACGGCTAGTTTAGCCCTTGGGGCTATAAATAGAAGTGGCCCTCGGCCATGGCTGGAGCGGAGCACCTAAGGGGACTTAGTGTCCATGCTTGTGAGTGCTTGGGAGCCCTCCATCACACATATACTTGATAGTGATCATTCGATTGTGTGAGTGAGCGATTCTAGTGCGATTGCATCGTGAGGTTGCATCGAGTGGCACTAGGTGATCGAGAGTTGCAAGCCGGTGGTGCTTGTTACTCTTGGAGGTTGCCACCTCCTAGACGGCAGTGGTGGTCTCCGTCGAAGCCCGCAAGAAGCTTGTGCGGGGCTCCGGAGAAGAGCTTTGTGAGGGGCATTGTGCTGCCGCCATGGGAGCCGCCAAGAGCAACTTTAGTAAAGCGTGTCATTGAGCTACCCTCACTCAAGGGGTAGAGTTCTTGCGTGGCGCCCGACGTGCGGGCTTAGCGGGTGATGCTAATTAGCGCGAACCACCAAGTGAGCGGTCGATTAACGGGGACTAGCGTGTTGGCAACACGTGAACCTCGGGAGAAAAATCATCGTGTCAACCTTGTTCTTCCCGTTGGTTTGCTTCCCATTACACAAGCTTGCATTTACTTTCATATATATTAAGCTTGTGTAGTTGCTCTTGTAATTAGATAGCTTGTGTAGCTTGCTAATTACCTTCTTGCTTGTGTAGCATAGAAGTAGTTCCCTTGCGTGGCTAATTTGGTTTTAGTAACCTTGTTAGTCACATTGCTTAGTTTGTGTAGCTAAGTACTTGCGCTCTCTAATTAGGCATTGGTTGCCTTGTTATTGAGTATTGCTAGTGAGCATAGTTAGCTTTGTGCTTTTGCTTACTAGCATGTGTAGGAGCTCTCTTGTTGCTTAAAATACTAGTGGCATAGGTTTGTGTAACCTTGCTCTTAGAATTGTTTAGGAGAGCTCTAACTAGCCCGGCACCTTTGTTGCATAATTGGTATCTTAGCAAGGTGCTAGTGAACATATATAGAGGGGTGTAGTCTTGGTTAGACCTATTGTTTTAATTCCGCATTTGTATCGGTTAGCCGACGCGATTAATTTTAGAAAAGACTATTCACCCCCCCTCTAGTCCGCCATCTCGACCTTTCAGTTATGCATATCCTGCTCTTTAAAAGTCTGAAACCTTAGGCTTTCTCCACCTTCATCATCTGATTCAGGCAACTACAATTCATCATCTTCTGTTGACATGTCATCTTCAACATTTGATACAACACTGAAAGCTTTCTTGCCCTTATCTTTCTTCTTCCTTCCTTCTTCATCATCTACATACTTGAAAAAGTCATCATCATCTGCATCCAATTCGTAGTCAGAATCAACAAAATCAGGGTCCTCTTCACTATCATCACCAGCACTGTTATCATCTCTGTCATCACCAAAGCTCCCATCGTTTCTGTCATCAACTCGGTCATAACCACAGAATTCAGGTACCCTCACTATCTGCATTGTCCATATGCATAGTCTTCATAGGACTGAAAACCTTGGGAGATTAGTTCAATGGGTTTGCAACATTGTCATCCCATTGTAAACCAGAAAGGTTGTCATCATGGTCCAAATACAGCACAAAATTCTTAAATTTGTGAACTAATGAGGACATTACCATTGTGTCTGTGTCAGACCAAATTAATCTCAACCCATTTGAAAGATTCTTCCCAGGTAGCAGCCAGAACACCTTCATGTTTGGATTCTTTGGGTAGTGTAACTTAAAAACAAGTTGCTCTATGAAAAGAGGAGACAATTTAGCAACTTCTACGTGGTCAAACCAACTAACTCTTTCATCCAGATAGGCTTTGTTTAACCCTTGAGAAACAAAGCACCCCCCGTGATGCATTTCCACTGAGAATTCTTCGTCATCAGTGCCAACAGAAGAAAACCCCAAAATCTACAGCATAAATGACCAATACATGAAACCCTAGCCGACAAAAGAAGATATTTTCTGCAACAAGCGAGTTAATCGACGCAAGAAATACCTCCTAAACCAACCAATTTCAGAGTTCATGACATAGAAGAACTCACCATACTGTGGCGCCTGTGCCCCTAGTGCTCGCAAAGAGGCCACCATCGCACCGACCGGCTGCGATCGGAACGGGCAGTCAGCGCTCAGCACCACCACCACCCCGCACAATCTTCACCGCCTCCACCGGCTACGTCGTCGTTGGTACCACCCGCCGCCTCCATCGTCCCACCTAGCGCCCCGGCGTCATCTGAAATCCAGGGACCAACGATGGCTTCGAAGGGAAGGGAGAGGAAGGGGTGAAGAGTGAGGGAATGGAAAGCATAGGGGGTATCGGCAAAAAAAAACGATTGGCAAAGGGCCCTCACGTGCTGCTCACATGACCTATGGACACGGTGGCTGCTGACATGTATTGCTACGTAGGATCTATTCCCCAAACGGAGGGATATGGACCTAAATGGCACAACTTAAAAAGTTTATGTACTCAAATCTGCACTTTCAGAGTTAATGGACCTAAATGACACAGCGCAAAAAGTTGATAGACCTACGGTGCATTTATCTCTTTTAGGAACTTAGAGGGAGTAGCTAGCTAATGGCAGCTTCAGGCCTTCAACATTCCCACCGTCTGTTGGAGCCTTTTTAGGCCAGAGCAGTATAGTCCTCCTAGGTGTGTAGGGTTTATTTAGGTGGAGACCTCTCAGGCAAAGGAAAATCTATTCTGGTTTCAGACGTCTAAAATCGGATGTCTGAGAGTGTTGCCTGATCTAGACAGATATTAAGCCTTCATCAAACAGTCCTATGGGATGGAGCCATGGAGGCGCTTTTCTAGGACAGGTCACCGGCCAGACATGAGACATCGATCATCCATACATGTATTAGTTTTAGACGTTTAAGCGTCAATCAAAAATCCAACGTCTCGGAGAGCCGCTAGTGCCAAGCAACTTTGTGTAGCAACAAACCAAACAGATCTCCTAATCTTGGTGTCTGTCAGTCTGCGACACTTCTCCGGTACAAGAAAGCCAATAAGGCAGTTGTACACCCAACTAACTCACCACTCGAGAATTTGGAAAAAAGGACTTTGGGTGCTAATTTAAGGTTCCCTTTTGAACAACTGGTGTTCAAGTGGTAGCTAGGCAGCACCGTACCATTATGCAAACATAGACTATATATAATCTCCGTTAGCTCGTAGCATATAATCATTGCGTGCACAAGCTGGTGCAGTGGAATTCTAGCTTCACTCTCTCCCTCTACTAAGGTACGTACGGTACTAAGAGTAAACTGATTGATCACTAATACTAATACTAGTACTTTATTTCGTCTTCCTTTTTTTTATATCTTCTTAAAGCTTACCGTGACATATATAAGGCGCCACTGCTACATCCTATTCAAAACGACGCTGGATTATTGTTTCTCTAGTCTTATGTCATCGTTGTGAGAAAGAAAAATATTGCATGTTACGTGCGTTCACAAAGAAGAAAACCAAGAAGCATCATCCTCCCTGTGAAATCGTGTATAGCGCCATTTTGTTGTTAAAAAATCATAAGTCGTTCTTCCAGACATATCACATTCATACGAATAGCAAAATACCAAAACCTATATACCTTGAAAAAACAAAGGACCTAATAATTTGGAACAGAATGAGCACATAGTAGCTCTCACAATAATACTACTCTCTTGTTTCAAACTATAAGACAAGCATCTTGGATTTTCTAGATACATTATTTTTATTATCTTGACATAGTGTACATCTAAGTTAAGGGTGGCAGCGGATCGGGTTCGGGGTGGATATCCACGGGTTTCCGATCCACGACTTTTGGCTTCGGTGCCTGGTTTTCGCCCACGGATTTTCGGGTTTGGATACCCGAAATATCGCGGGTTTGGGGCGGATCTTAATTTCACCCGTGGAGCTCCATGAGGCTTCGAAAATTCAGCCCAATAGAGGCCCAACTAGCAACCCTAAGTATATAATCCTGAAATCCTCATCTCTTCCTCAATCCCACCAGCGGCTCAGCCCTCATCCGCCGTATCCCACCAGGCACAGTCAGGCACGCACCACGCCCACGCGACTAAAACACGTCCCCGGCTCCCCACACGGGCACACGGCGGCCACACCCACTCGGCGCTTCCCCGCACGGCTGCACCACATTCGCGCCCTCTCTCTCTCTCGGAGTCTCGGTCGCGGATGCGGAGTGCACCAGTCGGCGCCTCGGCTGCTCCCTCACGGCGGTCGGCCCTCGCGGGGCGGCGGCTCGACCGCCCTGCCTCAAGATCTCGCCACCGCCGCTTACCAGCTGAATGCCGCCGCCGCCAGCACACGACGGGCGCGCGCGCCCGGTGCCTGCCCACGCCGCGACGCTGCTTATGGGGAGGCGTCGGCCTTTGAGGCGAGCATGCAGGTCGCAGGCCTTGTGAAAACTTTTTCCGGGTTTCGGATTATCCGGGAATCCGCGGGTTACGGTTTCGGGAATGGATTTTCATCCGAATTGGTTTTGGTTTCGGATTCGGGTTTTAAGTTTGGTTTCGGTTTTGGTTGCCCAGACACCCCACACGATCCGAACCCGTCCCATTACCATCCTTAATCTAAGGGCATAGCAAAAGCCAAAAGCTACCCATTTGTTTCATTTTTAGGCTCAGTTGCAACGGTGTGAGGATCAACAAATGCTCATGGTAGGGGCTTGTCGAACTTTAGAGACGGTGGCAATAAAACATTTTGCGTCCTTTGTACGACCTTCTTTATTGTTTACTAGGTCTTGAGTTGGTTTTGTTATAATAAAAACTTTGTTACCTAGAGCTCTGTAGTAATGATGAAGCCAGTTACTTTTTGCACTATCTAAAAATCTAGAAAAACATATGTACTGTCTGTCGTTTAAATAAAGAGAAAATTCCCTATTTAGCATCGGAATATGACATGGTTCCTGATTTAGCACCAAAAGATAAAATCTTCTTAATATAGCATTGAGTTTATTTTTGGTTCCCTATATAGCACTGTCATTAGATGTGGCCTCTAACACCGTCAACTATGAAGAGAAAAGACCAGTTTACCCCTATTTCATCTATAATACCATCAACATGTTAACAATGATATTTTATTGCACAATTTTTTTTTGAATTACAACATTTTTGGACCATGAATATTTTTTGGCAGTACATTTTTTGCGCATATTATTTATGGCTATACAATTTTGTGGATAATAATCATTTTTACTGTACCCAATGTACATCAAGAATTGTCGTAAATAATCTGTGGAAAAGAATTGTACTACCAAAAAATATTCATGGTCCAAAAAAATTGTATTGTCAAAAAATATTTAATTCTGTAATAAAATGGTATTGTCAAAAAATATGTGCAATAAAATTTAACTGTTAACACAATGTTGTGGCTGCACATGAAAACATGGGTAAAATGGTCTTTTCCCCTTATAGTTGACGTGTTAGAGGTCAAATCTAACTGCAGTGCTATATAAGGAATCAAAAATAAACTCAATGCTATATTGAGAAGATTTTATCTTTCGATGCTAAATAAGGAACCATGTCATATTCCCATGCTAAATAGGAAATTTGCTCTTAAATAAATGGAAAAACATGTACTTGTGCCGGGTTGTTAGAATAAAGGATAGCATATTTGGTACGAGCGTGCACACATGCAGGTGCTACTAGCCACAGCTACTTCGAAAAAGATAGAATCAGGACGATACGTTGCCGGTACACGGGAGACATGTGTGCGACACGATGCAATTCATTACTAGTTCCTCGCAAGAAAAGGAGCTGTTGCTGCCGCTTTAAACTGTAAAGCGCCACCGTCCCCTTTTTGAACCCCTCTTGTCGTCTTAGGTTCAGTCATCATAACCTCGCTCACATTGTCGCTTGGTACGTAACCTAGCTAGCTAGGGATCACAGGCTGATACTTTTCGTGTCACGAGAAAATTTCAAGATTACTGCTCCCTCCGTCCTCCCTAAATAACCATTGTTCTCGCTTCCTGAGAAATAACTTTGACTAATTTTATATAAAAAATATTAATATCTACAGTATATAATTAATATTATTAGATAGATCATGGAATCTATTTTTATAATAATTTTATTTGGAGGTATAAATGTTGTACGTATTTTCTATAAATCTAGTCAAACTTATGGCATGGAAATAAAAAAACAACAACTATTTAGGGACGGAGGAAGTAAGTATTTTAATTTCTTCTAGAGCGGTAGGGAGTGGTCTGAACTGAATATACACACACACATATAGAAAACAACTATTGTCGAAACTTGATGTAATAATTATTTATAACCAATAAAACTTCTTTTATCTTAAAAAAAATCTGACTGCCATAATCGTGTCTTGTCCAATCACCTCTTTTTATTCTAAAAACATGTTATTCTCATTTTTCTATTTAAGTTTGACTGAAAAACACACACACACACTAATATTTATGATATATAGTAAGTTTTATCGTCATGAAATATAACGAGAATTAGGAATGCAAACCAGCTAATCCGTGAACCCACGTATATGGCTTATACATGTTCGTGGGGTAGCACATTTCGGGCCCCTTTGAAACGCATGAAAGATCAAGCACATGAATAGGAGAAACATAGGATTTTTATAGAAATGCATACGCAAAACAGAGGATTGAGAAACACAGGAAAACTAAGGAGTAAGCCGTTTGGATGGAGCACAGAAAAGGGGCTCTGTTCGCTTAAGCTTATAAGCCAGAATCACTCCTACTTTTTTAGCCATGAAATAATGTTTTTCCTCTCACAGCAAATCAGCCTTACAAATCAGCCGCAGCAGCAATAAGTCCTACCGAACAGAGCCGGAATTGGAAAGATTGATAAATTATTGTAGTCATACAATATCGATCTTCAAATGCTCCACTTGCATGCCACTTTTTAGAGCTTTGCATCGGCGTCAACTGGCACATTTGCCTCGATCCTACGTGAAGGGATGAGAAAAATGAGGTTCAGATAGATGTTTCTTTTCCTACGATCTTCCCTTGAAATGAGTAGGATAGGAAATTTTCCTTCAGATTTCGTATGGTCCAATCCTCCATCCAAAGGCATGAACAGTCTCAGTCCTATAGGAAATGAAATCCTCCCTCTTTCCTATGAAAATCCTCCAGTCCAAGGAAGATTGAACGATTGACTGACATGGACTATATACGAACTCGATCTTGTGACATGAGATGCCCAGTCAGCTAGTGAGGTCAGCTCGTGGGTCCCCCCCCCCCACAGCTGTGAACATGGAGGATGTAGCAGAGCATGCAGATGGTCGGATGGTCCTGAACCTGAACCTGCTGCCGGTCTACGTCCACCAAGGATTCAGTCAAATCGATCCCAAGTGTGCGTGTGTCCGTGCACTGTTTGCTTGAGTTTATCATGCAGATTTAATCTTACTTTTTAGTCATGAAATTTTTTTTTTCTTTCACAATAAATCAATCATATAAATCACCGTAGCCACAATAAATCCGGCCAAACAGAGCCCGTCATCCTTCGTGATCAAGACCACCGGGAAGCCAAGCCTTTCTTAAAAAACAATAATTTTCATTTCAGCTACACGCGATGGATAATCACTCGAGAGACATGATCCAATTGGATTTTCTAGAGTGCTTATTAGTCTCCTACGCCTACACTCTACGTATTTCTATGTTTTTTTTAGTAAAATTGAACCGGTTCATGGGAAATTCTTGGGTTTGATTAAATTGCACTAGAGAGAAATGTGAAGCAACTTCCGTAGGAGTACTTGCTGTTGAACAAGTACAGTACACTGTTTTTCTTTCCCTTGTTATTAATAATAATCAGACAGGCAGGAGAGGACTGAGCGAGGCCGAGGACCAAGAAGACCAAGCACCCCTCGTGCCGCTGCCGCAAAGACTCGCGACTCGCGAGAGAAGCGGCCACTGCAGCAGCCGAGCCCCTCGAGCCCTCGGCCCCGCCCCCGCCCCCGCCGCCTCCGCTCCGCTCCCCTCTCACTCCACCAGCGCGCTTCGGATTCCACAGGCGAGAGGCAAAAGCGAAGACCCGAGGCGCCACCGCTCTCCGGCCTGCTTCCTCCGCCGGCCCTCCCGGCCGGCCGGCGAGCGAGAGCCAACGAGCCGCCGGGCCGAAGCGAAGCGCGCCGCCTCGCCCGCCCGCCCCTGTGCTCTCCTGGGCCGCCGCGGGGCGGAGATCCGCACCGGACTCCCCACCGCTTCCGTCGGTTCCTGGTAAGGAAGCAAGCCCTAGCCTTTGCGTGTGGAATGGGGTTGGTGTTGTTCTAGGACCGGGTCATGTCCCGCGGGATCTTCCCTCTCCCCTTTGCTCTGACGCAAATCAAGCTCGAATCTTTCTTCCTGGGATCGACGGGCTCGCTTGCTGTGCGTGCGGAGGGTGGGCAAGTTGGTTTCGCTTCCCCCAACAATTTGGGGGCTCGGCGGAAACGAGCCCAATCGCCTTGCCATGCCCTGCCTGTTTGAACTAGTGGTAGCAGCATGCTCGTTCACTAGGAACTACTAGATGCTCAGTGCTTCGACAAACAGCTAATTTTATTTCGTTGCTCCACAACACTCTATATGTGAGGATTTATTTTAGTGCAACACCTGCAGTGTGTAATTCTAGCTACTTCTGGTCCTACCAACCTGTTAGCTTATTTTTAAGACCCGGTCTCCTTATACACCCGTTTACCCATAATGCTGAGTGTGTTTACTTCTTAATGCGAAGCAAAATCCCTCTTTTACCATCAAGCGACCTCCTTAGCTTCATAGGTAGAGTGCTCGTATTTTGTCCCTATAACCGTTTTCACAGAAGTCGTAGTACCTAAAACCAAATTTTCTCAATGCCCTTTATTTCCTGTAATTTATTTAGTATGAATTTTCCTTACTTTACCTATCAGTTAGTGTTGTATAGTGGATTTTACTTCATTATTGTTAAATACTTGCAGGTTGTGAACTACCTGATCAACCCTTATTGCTATGTATCGCTACTGGTCTTGAAACCCAATAGTTACTTGGGGATCAGATGCGACAAATATGCACACTAAAGGGGCTTCTTCAGATGCCATCAGAGTTAGCACTTCTAGCGCCCCTAGCACATCAAGCCATGGTTCTGCACAAGATGACTATGATTCCTCTGGCGACGTGTACGTGTGGGGTGAAGTCATTTGTGACAACACTGTAAGAGTTGGTCCTGATACAGTAATCAGGTCAACCGGGAAGGCTGATTTTCTATTGCCTAAGCCCCTGGAGTCCAAGCTAGTTCTTGATGTGTACCATGTGGATTGTGGGGTCAAGCACGCTGCTTTGGTCACAAAGAATGGGGAAGTGTTTACGTGGGGTGAGGAATCTGGAGGACGTCTTGGCCATGGATCAAGGGAGGACTCTGTTCACCCTCGTCTGGTTGAGTCGTTAGCTATTTGTAATGTGGACATTGTTGCCTGTGGGGAGTTCCACACCTGTGCTGTGACAACAGCTGGTGAGCTTTACACCTGGGGTGATGGAACACATAATATTGGACTTCTAGGCAATGGTACCGATGTAAGCCACTGGATTCCTAAAAGAATTTCAGGAGCACTGGAGGGTCATCAAGTTGCTTATGTTTCTTGTGGGACCTGGCATACAGCCTTGGTTACATCGAGAGGGCAGCTATTTACGTTTGGCGATGGTACATTCGGAGTTTTAGGACATGGAAACCGTGAAAGTTTTTCATGTCCAAAGGAGGTAGAGTCTTTATCGGGGTTGAAAACAATCGCTGTGGCTTGTGGTGTATGGCACACTGCAGCTGTTGTAGAAGTTATAGTCACCCAATCCAGTTCAAGTATGTCTTCTGGGAAGCTCTTCACATGGGGAGATGGCGACAAACATCGGCTTGGTCATGGTGACAAGGAACCAAGACTTAAGCCTACGTGTGTGGCTTCACTTATTGATTATGATTTCTGCAGGATAGCATGTGGTCATAGTCTTACTGTAGGACTGACAACATCTGGACAGATTCTGAGCATGGGTAATACTGTCTACGGTCAGCTTGGGAATCCTCGTTCAGACGGTAAACTTCCATGCTTAGTTGAAGATATCATGGGTGAACATGTTGTCCAAGTTGCATGTGGTTCCTACCATGTTGCAGTCTTAACAAATAAGAGTGAGGTTTTTACATGGGGAAAGGGGGCCAATGGAAGACTGGGTCATGGAGACATAGAGGATAGGAAAATACCTACACTGGTTGAAGCATTGAGAGACAGGGCTGTTAGGCACATAGCTTGTGGTTCAAACTTCACTTCAGCTATATGCCAACATAAATGGGTTTCTGGAGCTGAACAGTCGCAATGTGCCTCATGCCGGCAACCATTTGGGTTCACCAGGAAGAGGCATAATTGCCATAATTGTGGTCTTGTCCATTGTAATGCTTGCACCTCACATAAGGTCCTGAGAGCAGCATTGGCTCCTAATCCTGCAAAACCATACCGTGTTTGCGATTCATGTTTTATGAAATTGAACAGTGCAGCATACTCAAGTGCAGTTAATAAGAAGAAAGAGGTTGTGCCTCGCCACTCTGGTGAAAGCAACAATGATGCTAAATTAGCTAGAGCAATTGTGCCCAGCAATTTGGATATGATTAGAAGTTTGGACAGCAAGGCAGCAAAACAAGGGAAGAAAACTGATGCACTGTCATTCCTTCGGACTCCCCAAATGAGTTCACTTCTTCAGCTAAAAGATATCGCTTTATCTGGTGGAATTGATCTGAACAAGTCAGTTCCAAGAGCAGTTCGCACACCAGTTCGATCATTGAACTCATCTAGGGCTGTTTCCCCTTTCTCTCGCAAGCCTAGTCCACCACGCTCAACCACACCAGTTCCAACAACTCATGGTCTTTCAATTGCTAAAACTGCTGCTGATAGTCTTGCAAAAACTAACGAGATGTTAAGTCAAGAGGTTGAAAGACTCCGTGCACAGGTATTGACTTTGATTTATATACAAGCTTGCAGCTTTGTGTTATTATGTGGACAAACAGTGAAATCTGTGGACCTCTTTAGGTTGATAATCTGAGGCACCGCTGCGAGCTTCAAGAACTTGAGTTGCAGAAATCAGCAAAAAAAGTACAAGAAGCCATGACAATGGTTTCAGAGGAATCTGCAAAGTCTAAAGCTGCTAAGGAAGTCATAAAGTCCCTAACAGCACAGGTAATATTGATTGGCTAAGAGTTTTAATGCCTTTCTAGTTACCCACAAATCTATACTGTTCCTGTGGTATTCATTGCAAATATCCAATTATTTAAAATAATTGGCTATTAAGATTGCCAAGACATTTTCTTCATGCTTATGGTCTTATGGCCATGGTTTGTTGTACAGAAGGTATATGTTTTCTATTTCAAGAACAGCAATGGCTTTGTGTCATCAAATTATACAAATTCAAAATAATGTAGTACATATATAACCACCTTTTTGGTATAACTATATAGTTTATATATACCCTTTACCCATATTATGCTCTAGTAATACCCATATGGTCATAAGATTTAAAAAATTGCTGACTTCTATCCAAAAAAAAAACTTACATATTTGGTACCTAGCCTGTCAAAATATTAAATTATTGATTTGAGCTTACTTTATCTTGGCAAAGTGCCACCTTTCTTTGCTTGTTCGACTGAGATTGCTTTCTCTGATGATTGTTGCATGCATCTTTTGCTGTTGCTTGTTTAGCTCAAGGATATGGCTGAAAGACTACCTCCAGATCAGGGAGCCTATGATGGCAGTGAAGCAAAACAAATGCACGTTCCAAATGGCATTGAGATGTATGCTTCTATTTACACTGGCATGAATGGTATTCATCAGCCACGGAACGAGTCTATCAGTGCTGTAAGCACGCCAAGCCTGAACATCGGACGATCATTGCACCCAAATGGAATATCAAATCAGCATAAATCGCCAGGAAGTATTAGTGAAAACAGCGAAGTGAGTGCTCACACCCATAGGGTTTCAGGTCCTGATGCTGAAAATCCTAATCGAAGGGGACATAGCAGTAGTGATGAGATGCTCAGTGCAAGCAGTAGAGCAGATGATAGTAGCAGCAAGGATGCTAGGTTGCTTTTCAATGGCGAGGATGGTTACAAATCTCGGAGTGCAGTATCTTTGCCCAGCAACCAAGTTCAGGCTGAGTGGATTGAGCAGTATGAACCAGGTGTATACATAACACTGACAACTCTTCGTGATGGGACCCGAGATCTAAAGCGCGTACGCTTCAGGTAAGGTTTCTTCTGTCACCTTCATTAGGTGCTGTCAATTGCCAATGGGGTTTCTCCCTTGTTTGTGTTTCATTTATAGTTAAAAACGTTAAACATTAATAGTGAATAAAATAGTAAAAATAGGGTGTTGCAAATCATTTGCTGATCCTGACATTCCATAATAGCTGCAACGTAGAGCTGCAGGTTACCTTTAGCATAGACCATATCAGCATATTGTAGAACACAACATAACATTCTATCATCATTTGTGCTCAATGCTTTGTGCAATAAATTTTAAATAATCAATTGACCCGGCTGTAACTGAATCTTGACATGAACCATGAAAGGATCTTGCCAGAACCATGAACTGGTTTGCTTTTGTGTTCAGCTGTTAGCACTCAGAAGCATCTAATTTTACTAGTGTCATTGCCTGCTGTTCCGAGTTACCACTTACCAGTGTCACTGTCTCCTGTCCCAAATTTTCTGTGCAGTCGAAGGCGTTTTGGGGAGCATCAGGCAGAGAGCTGGTGGAACGAGAATCGTGACAAGGTCTACGAGAAGTACAATGTAAGGAGCTCTGAACGAGTCTCGTCGGCATCATCGATCCGGTCAGCTCGATGACCCCCTCCTTCCTACTCACTGCCTGGCAGTGGGCATCAGAAAACTTGAAGTGGGAGCGCCAAAGCCAAAGTCAGGGTGGCAAGGCGCTGAGGAATTGTTTTTGCCCGTGTAATGTCGATAATTCTTGTTACTGTTGTTGTGAAATTGAGTCAAGTCATCCATCCAAGGGCTCGTTAGGCTGCCCTGTTCCGATGTCATGTACATAAAGACATAGTTGTGGAACACCGAAACATGGAGTAGGGGGTGGTGGGCCGGCAGAGGGTGGGACAGCAGTGTGTTGACTGTTGAGGGGCCAGCCCATCCCTTTTCTATTTGATGAAAGCCGTGGCTGTAGCCAATGCAGCTGTAAAGAAGTGGCTTTTTTTTTGTCTCCAAAAATGTCTTGCGCCACATTTTGGCCGCCAATTACATGTGTACATGTATAAATGCCCATGCCCATGCAGAGTTCTGATGGCGACTCTCGCAGGCAAGGAGGGTTTTTTTTTTTCGGATGGCCGGTGTCAATGAAAAAGCGACACAACAGAAATATACTCTCTCCCTCTCAACTTGAACATAATGTTTTAGGAATCAGGATTCAAAAATTGTCAAAATTTTTGATGTTTTATAACTCTTATAAACACTAGGTTGGGGCCATGCCTCTATGCATTACTTTCAGTTAATGGCTTATATTCCTTTATTAGTGAAGTGTGGATCGCCTTGAATACACATGTGGTTTGAGCTAATCTGTCCAAATAAAAATCCTAAAAAAATAATTATTTTGGGACTGAAAAAAAAACCCTTCGAACTCTTCGCAAAGCCTCAGCAGAGGTCCAGTTTTGGTGACGGGTGCGCGTCTGGTGCACACATACCTTATCCGCTTCCCCGTGGCCTGCCTCCATCTGTGTCTCTGCAAGACCCCTCCGCGGCAGCAGCATCAGAGGAGGAGGAGCGCCGCGCGCATATCCCCTCCATGGATTCCTGCTTCCCTCTCCTTCCCTAGGCCAGCAGCTCCTTTAATTTCTTCCCTAGCGATCCTGGAAGAAACGCGGACAGGCATTAGCATTGTCATCCAGGAGGAGTCGAGAGAGAGGGAGGTTGACGATGGCGTTAGCCTGTACAGCAGCCAGGCTCGTCCACCCCTGCATGGGCATGGTGTCCAAGCACCCAAGAACACCGCCGCCGCCGCCGCCGTCCTCCTGCTGCCTACACCTCCACATCCTCCACCATAGGCCCGTCGCCAGCAGCCACTTCGCGCGCCACTCCGTCGACGTGTCCAAGGACGACAAGCCGCTTGAGACGCCGACGGCGACGACCACAGAGACAGAGAGCCCCCAGCCCGCCGCCGCTTTACAGGAGGAGGCCGAGGACGACGACGGCGGGCCAAAGCTGGACCCTCGGCGGTTCGAGGAGAAGTTCGCGGTGCTTAACACGGGGATCCACGAGTGCCGCTCCTGCGGGTACCGCTACGACCAGGCGGCGGGGGACCCGTCGTACCCGGTGCCGCCGGGCCTCCCCTTCGCGCAGCTGCCCGACGACTGGCGGTGCCCCACCTGCGGCGCCGCGCAGTCCTTCTTCGAGAGCAAGAGCGTCGAGATCGCCGGGTTCGCGCAGAACCAGCAGTTCGGGCTGGGCGGCAACTCCCTCACCTCCGGCCAGAAGGGCCTGCTCATCTACGGCAGCCTCCTCATCGGCTTCCTCTTCTTCATCTCCGGCTACTTCCTGCAATGACACGACGAGCAACCCCTTTCTACTTTCCTTTTGTGTGAATACTTACTCCACCCATATAGCTTATGTATTCCCACTCCCAGTTCCAGAGAAATGGAAACAAACTCCATTGATTTTGTGGCAATCATCATTCATATCCATATCCATGGAACTTCATCCATCAGTTATTAACTGGAGTAGAAAACCTTGGCAGTAGAATTTGATGATGCAGAAATCTTTAATTTTTTACGACAAATTAAGTCTGCTGTCAATGATTAATTGTTTGTAGCATATTTCTCTCTCTATATATTCATATATTGTCTATGCGGTTTGATGAATCATATATTACATTCCTGACAGAAATGATTTTGCAGAAATGTTTTTTTTAAAGTGTACGGAGTATTTTGCAAGAATGCATCATCAAGTGCATCAAATTTGTACTGGAAAGCTTCTTGGCAGACAGGTGCATATTCAAATATGATTCCAGCTTCAACAACGCTGCCAATTTTGCCTTGCATTGCACTGGTCTTTGACAAACACTGTTGTGCAGCTCAGTAATTGTGCACCGATCCTGCGTGTTAACCTCACAAGCGATCAGAATTGAACAAAGTATCAGTGTTTTTCATCTTGTTGCATAGGATATTTGCCAAAACTGAAAGCAGCAAACGAATACAGAAATTGTTTAAAAGCCCTTGACAGTCCTAGAAATACTGCCATGTCGTTTTTAGAACACCCTGTCACTTGTTGTATATTCCCTCCATACTAAAAAATGAAGTCGTTTTGGATAAGATTTGACTTAAACATTGGAAATATAAATCATGAGTAACTTTTAAGTTGTTGAGTTTGAAATGTGAAAACCATATAAATAGATTTGTCTTGAAAAATATTTTCATAGAAATATACATATAAAACATTTTGATAAATATTTTTATAAGAACAAGGAGTCCAAAATTATGCTTCGGAGACCGTGTAGCTGTCCAAAATGACTTTATTTTTTAGCACGGAGGGAGTATGATGGAAATTGATCACTAGTATGTGTTAATATGTTATACATGTCGCAGTTAGCTTAAAATTAAATGGTGGATGCGAGCGAATGACACTTGAACTATGAATTGCACCAGAGAGTTGCAATTGGATATACTTAATGTTTTACATGGGGGATTTCATTTGTGGCTATGCAGGTTGCCCACTTTTTTGAAAGATTGCATGTTGTTCACTTGAACAAGGAGTCTATGGATATATATTGAAAAGACATAACTTGTGCTTTGTCCTTAGGAATAAGCCTTTTCTCTCCTTTTGTTTTCTAAAAAGGCAGTGGGCTTGGGTTCGCATCAAAAGACAAGGGGCACGGTGTAAAGACCCACAAATGTGAGCCTAGCAGTAGTGAGTATCCAACCATTCAAAATGGTTTAAGCCATCTCTCAAATTGAATTTGGACGCATATTCCCTTACTAACGAAAAACCGCCTAGTTCCTTATAGGTTGAATCTCTTGTGTAAAAGAATGTAAACACCCAAGCGATTGCATCAACCATCGTTAATCAAACCGAGGCTTCGATATTTTAACATATTTTGGCTCTCTATCTTAGTCGAACGATAGAGCTCTTGCCCTGCCCATCCCTTAAAAAAGAATGAAAGAAAAAAAAAAACTTGTGTCTACTGATTATCATGCACGTCGAGGATTTGGTGATTGAAATTTCGCGAGCATGTTGTGAGCGGTGAGAGCATGCTCCTGTAGTCCAGCCTCAGCTGTGCTGCTGGCTGCTCTGCACGCCATCCATTCCAGCCACCAGCCACGCCGCATCGTCGTCTCCGCTCCTGATCGTCACGCGCCACCTCCACCTGCCGTGCAATCTGGCCAGCCAGTCCGGCAGTCCCCCCACACACTCCCACGCCCACCCTTCCCCACCCATCGACCCACCAAAAAAAACTGCATCGAATCCCCGCCGCGCCGCCAGGAGCCCAGCCGACGGCATGCCGCCGCCGCCGCCGCGCAACTCCACTCCCCGCCTCGCGCTCCCCGCCATGGCCCGATCCCGATCCCAGTTCCAGTCCCAGGCGGACCTCGACTTCCCGTCCCTCATCTCCGACCTCACCTCCCTACTCCTCCACTCCCCCGCCGGCACCGCCGCCTCCGGCCCTGTCTTCTCCTCCTCCTCCCTCTCCATCCCCACCCCGACTCCCAAACCCAAGCCCAGTCCCACTCCCACTCCCACATCAGCCGTCCCGACCCCGACCCCGCTGGCGCGCGCGGCCATCGGGGCCTGCGCGGGAGCGGCGGCGGGGGCCTTCACCTACGCGGCGCTGCTCCCGATCGACGCCGTCAAGACGCGGCTCCAGGTGCAGGCGGCCGCCGCGCCGTCGGCCACCTCCTGGCAGGTCTTCCTCGACATCCTCCGCACCGACGGTCCCCTCGGCCTCTACCGCGGCCTCTCCGCCGTCATCCTCGGCTCCGCCTCCTCCTCCGCCGTCTACTTCGGCACCTGCGAGCTCGCCAAGTCGCTGCTCCGCCCGCACCTCCCGCCCTTCCTCGTGCCGCCGCTCGCGGGGGCCAGCGGCAACGTCTCCTCCTCCGCCATCATGGTACCCAAGGAGCTCATCACGCAGCGCCTCCAGTCGGGTGCCGCCACGGGCCGCTCCTGGCAGGTGCTCCTCGGCATCCTCCGCGCCGACGGCTTCTTCGGCCTCTACGCGGGCTACGCCGCCACCCTGCTTCGCAACCTCCCCGCGGGCGTGCTCAGCTACTCCTCCTTCGAGTACCTCAAGGCGTTCACGCTCAAGCGGCGTGCCGGGGAGAGCCTCACGCCCGGGGAGAGCGTCCTCTGCGGCGCCCTCGCGGGAGCAATCTCTGCTGCGCTCACCACCCCGCTCGACGTAGTCAAGACGCGCCTCATGACCAGGGTCGGCGCCGAGGGCAGCCGCACCGTGCTCGGCACCATGAGGGAGGTCGTCGCCGAGGAGGGGCTCGTCGGCCTGTCCCGTGGCATCGGGCCACGGGTGCTGCACAGCGCGTGCTTTGCCGCGCTCGGCTACTGTGCCTTCGAGACCGCGAGGCTTGCCATCCTGCAGTGCTACCTTGAACGCTGCCAAATCAAGGCCAAGGCCGAAGCACAGCCTGAGATGGAGCCTGGAGTTGCTGCTGCTGCTACTTGAGTTTGCTGCCTGCCTGCTTTCCTTTTGCGGCTTTTCCCCGAGCGAGGGAAGGTAACTGTGGCTGCTTCGTGCTGTAGTCTGCTAGTGTTGGGAGTGTCAAGCTTTGTTTCAGTTAACAAATCTAGGTGTACGCTACCTTCCAGCTGATGTACCTGTTAAATCTCTCGGCTTTAGCACCATCAAATGTTCATTGAAGAGTTGAATGATAGCAGGCAATAAGAATTAAATCTATCGTTTGGTTACTCTATCACTCCTACATGTTTTAATTCACAGCTGATGGAATATAGATTATGTTCATGCAGTGGCTATATTAACGCTCCTAGATGATTTTACCAAATAGATGTTTAAAATAATAATGCATTGGACATAAGAATGAAATCTACTATGATTGTGCTATATGATTTTGAGTATGATGGTTCAGGTGCATGAACTATGTCCCTCTATTGATGTGGGCACAATGGGATAATTCATGGTTTACATGAGCAAGTCTCTTTTAATTTAGTCCTTATCATCATCATCAGTCATTCAATTGTCAGACAACTGTAAACTTTTAAAAGTCTGGGGTTTCGGTTTACTACTGTTCATAAATAGCATCACAGTTACAGAAGTTTCAACCAAATTAAACTTTAAAGTTAGTGGACATCAAAGGCAACATTGTAGCGGAAATTGGAGACAATCCAGATCACTCCAAGGACTTAGAATGTGGCACCACTGCATGCAAGCACCTCTGGGGCAAATTAGCATGCTATGGCTCATCATTTGAAGTACTTTCTGCAGAACGAATCCGTAGCATGTGGGTAGTGGATCCTGATGAAATTCTCTAGGCACTTCTTGTAAGAGAAATCTGATCTCGATCTTTCTGAGGACGCAACGTACAAGCATCTGCTGCTAGGGAAAGTTTGATGCTTATCGACCTGTAAGCAGGAAAACAGTTAACCAGAAGAGCATTTCTCTATGATCTCATTCTCATGCAAAGATGAGCTGCTTAGTGCTTACCATAATGTAGTTGCCCTGACCGGCCATCTTCTTCTCCTCTGGGTGGTACATCAGAATCTCGTTCACCACGAACATCTCATCATCTTGAGAAAGCTTCATGCCATCTCTGCAAATTATAAAGCCATGCAGACTGTGAATAAGTGATTCAGGCGCAGAAGGAGCACCTGGTGTCTCAAGGTAACCAAAAAAATAGGCATATTGTTTACTATTGCAGTTACTTGGACCTTGTGAAGCTCGAGCTAAATCAATCATGGTCATCCTATCTTTCAGCAATTCAGCATACTACTTGAATTATCCTAGTTACTTATCAAGCAGGCTTGTTTGTCCAAGCTGCATTAGGCCAGGAAATGTACCTTGATTCACGGATGATCCTTTTTACATTCTTAATGATTGGTTCAATTTGTGTGTATATTTGCTGCTCCACTGGTGTGAAACTGTAACTGATCCTTCCTGGTCTAGCATTGTTGTTATTCTGGGCTCTCCAGTTCCTGCTGTTACTGCCTCCACGGTGTGGTCCCTCTAATTTCCACATGCCTCTACCGCCACCTCTACGACCACCTCGACCAAAACCACTATTCTTCCTGTTCCATCCACCTGAGCTAGATGATTCTGCATTGGCAAAGTCCTGTGCGCCTGCAACATTTTCTCTACACCAACTTAGCTTGTTATTTTGGTGTGTCGCAGCTTGGCTCCAGCTATGCTTTGGTTGCTTTCGAGCATATACTTGGCCAGTAAACTGTCTCTTGTTCTGTCCTCTGGTGCTAGTTGATTCTGCAAAAGCTGTACGGGGAGGACCCATTGGCTTATCATTTTTCCAGTTTGCAACTGAGTTCCATTTTATCTTATTTTGCATTCCCTGGTGTTCCTGTACAGTGCTGCACATTCCAGCCCTACCCATAAAATCATGCAGCAGGGAATCACCTTTTGGCTTGTCTGTCCATGATATTGGACTAGTTCCACCAAAACATACCACCTCATCCTCTTGAACTTCGTCCTCTGGAAGCTAGTCAACGTCATACAAGCATAAACTGTGAGGAGCATCTGTCTTCTGTTCAGTAGCTCCTACTGTTCCAACGGCTTCAAGGAAGTCATAAATTGTACTCTCTGAGTATTCCGTTGCTTGCAGACTGTAAGAGACCAAAATGAGTTCATAATAGATGAGAAATGGTAGATGATTTTGTTCTGTGAATAGCATAGATAGGTGAAATGGCCAAATTACCTGGTTCTCATCGTTCCAGTGGATTTTGAAAGCTGAGCCAGTCCCGATTGCTGTGTGATTACCCCAAGAGCAGGTTGACACAACACTAGCCAGCTGATCAGAGTCTACCTTCTCTGCACTCTTCCGGAAACATTGCATTGGTCTCTGCAGCATGTTTCCTCATTTTTGTAATATGGTTGGCAATAGGTACTGGGGCACCAAAATAGGGAACTCAAAAATAATGTACGACACTTACAGACAGTGTAGCTTCAGTAAATGGCACCTGAACCTTCAGGGACTGGAATGTGGCCTTGGAACCAGATCTATTGAAGCCATGCAAGCTACCTGTGCAGGTCATGCTGCTTGCCACGGTTATCAGGTGCTCCATGAGAACTGATTTTGTAACCATCCCAATAGCCTTGGAAAGGTGCTGAAAGAATGATCCGAGAGGAGGGCAGAACATGAGAAACCTTTCAATATAAGCTTTAGTTGATCTGAATTAATCAGAAAGGCAGAAGACAAGAACCAACCTGCACGACTCGATCAAAGACGCAGGAAATACTAAACACCTTTTGAACTTCTTGGATATTGCAAGGTGCAGACCTGGTGGTGTCAATTAGATCCATCACAGGGACACATGCATCCATTACTACTCCCCAGGTGCCACCGCTCTCTGCAGCCGCTATCTTTTCCACTGCGATTTCCAGTGCCAGTTCTCCTTTTTGCTCTGCACTGGAGTTCTTGACCCAACGTGTTAATTCTGGTTCAACCCATATCAACTTAGCCTCCTGGACTCGAGGATCACCTATGAGATGAGGCAAGAGTGGTTCAACAGTAAGAACTTCAAAAGGCATAATTTCTGCATAAGTATTTGTGTTTTCCATTCGATGTTATGTCAATGTGAATTCCGTTATAACCTTTTATAACCGTGTCCAATAGTATAGGAAAAATTGTATTGGTCATCATCTGGATAACATTAGATTCAGATTGCGCTGTGGTGGTGCTTGCATGGATGTAACACTGCAAGCAGGAAACTTGCAAGGCTCGCTCATCACCTATATCCTGGCCACACAAGCAGCATTCACTGCAAAGAGAAGACATCATGTTAAGAAGTTTACTAAGAAGGTATGAACTAGAACCAGACAATTTATGAGGTAAAAATTAGATTATTACAGGCTTTAGCTAATAGCTGAACTATGCATATGTTAACCTTGTACTAAACTGATAACTCAATATTAGTGGGTCTAAACAGTAAGTGAGCATATGAAAGAAATGGGAAAAAATATCCATGCTATTTCAGCACTATATTGTAGAAAAGTGAAGCACCTTGAAATTATTTCAGTTGTCTTCAAAATTTGCATCAGCTGCCTATTTTTCGTTACATGTTTATTGATATTTTTTTGGCATGTTTGAAGAATATTTCCCATAGTTATTTCCATCCGATTCAATTGCTCCTACAGTAGCAACAGAAACCAATATATTATTAGTGACAATTCTGAAAATAGATAAATATTATTTCAGAAGTAGAATGATATACCTTATCTAGGTGAATGTGACCAACAAGGCATTGTGCTGCTTGAGTTGCTTCTTGCTGGTACCTGAAATAGGACAATGATTAGACTGATAACAACATACGCTGAAACCATAAGTGATTGCTATTATTATAACTCCACATTGTGGCTTAAGGTGGACTGAGCAAAGTTGAATAAAATACCAGTTTACATCAGCTCAGATTATCTGTAATTTTCAAGTGTTATTTAGGCTTTTGAATCATTTTTGTAATATAATACTATCAACACAAAGTTTAGGCCAAGCATTCTTTTTAATCAAGTAGGCTAACAGTATTCAACAAATGCACTACAATGTGGTGAAATAAATAACTAGGAAGTGCATAGTGCATACTTGATGGAAATCTCAGTGGCACAATACTCCAATTTGATTCTTTTTAAGCAGGATTGCACCCTGTGTGCTGCTATTTCCGTACAAAACTTGAGTCCACAAAAGCATTTGTTCAGATACAAAATTGCCTTTTGGTCAATGGTACCAGTTTTAGAGCAAGCATCGGTAAGAAGTACTTCCTGTAAAGTAACATATAGAAGTCATTATACTCAACATATTAAATTATACTGGGAATGGAACAGATCTACTAAGCACTTCACCTTCATCGAGTCCCAAGATGTCATGTTTTTTTCTGATTTGGATCTAACACTGCCTTGTATGCAGCATTTGCAAATGCAGTGGCTGCTAAGATACCAACAGGATCACCTGGTGTCACAGAACTTGATACATTTGTCGAATCAAGTTGTACAATTGAGTTGCTGTATGAAGTTCTCATGGTTCCATCATAGCATACTGTGACATCTCGGAGCATTGCCATCATGTTCTTAAAAAGATTGCCAGGTTCAGCCAGTCCTTTAGATGATGAGCGCTCTATCTTTTCCCTTACTGATATTGAGTGTAGTAGTTCCTCATATGGGTTTAAACCATTGTAAAATGAACTCGTAACAAAATCATGTCCCTTTGGTGGTTCATAACACTTGGTGCTTCCGCTGCACTTTTCCAGAAAGTTATAGCTGTCCTGCACTAAGTTGCTAGAGTATAACCTATCAGTGTTTTGCAGTTGACGGCCCAAGAAACCAATCTGCTCAACTAATTTCTTCAGAGCTGAATCATTTTTTGGATCAACGAGCAGACCAAGGGCAGAGGAATTAGCAATGAAGTCCACAGTTGACTTGCTGAACTCATCGATCTCAAGAGAAATACTTTGATTTGCCTTCTGCATTGCACTCTGGCCATCAAGATCTTTCAAGCTTATGCTGAAACCATCCATAAGCAGTGATTCCATTATGAGGGGCTGCAGAAGATTTATGAGCTTTATGGCCTCCCTTGGACCCTTTTCTGAAAGAGTTGATGAGATGATGGCAGTAACTGAGGCTCCAACAGTGTTCGGGTGGCTTGGTACGATTCTTAATGCATCGGTAGTCTGTAGAATGTGAGGAATAGTCCAACGATCGCAAATAGTCCAACAATTGCGCGGTGGAATCATCCCTGACGAGAACATGGCAATTTGGTTTGCCTTTTCTCTAGAATACGATCTGTCACACATTATCTTCAGAGCTAGTAGGTAGTCATTCTTGATCTGAAAGTTCAGCTTCGCATTGTGGGAGTTCAGCAGTTGTTTCTCCACAGTGAAGAGCTCTGCAGCTTCAACCCTTGCTGGAACTGATCTTGGGAAGAAGATGTGAACACAATCGCCATCAAAATCTTCTCCAAGTGGGCCACAGATGAGCGGGTTGATCTTTATAGCGTGGTCATCATGGACATGGACATATAAAGCTTGAATTGAGTGCATGTCAGTGCTTGGTGGTCTATTGAGGAAGACGAGATCCCCGTCAAGGACTCTTCGGTCTACAGTTTCACCAACCCTCAGCATGATGCACTTCTTGTTTCCTTTCTTCCCATCCAAGTCATATGTATTGGTATTCAGATCGATGTATGTCAGGCATAATAGTCCTTTATCCATCATGTCTTGCAGCCGAGCAATGTTGTAGTTTGTGACACATTCTTGTACTGACATTCTTCTCGCTATTTCATCAGGCACCCCTACCACATCAAGGCCAATGTATGGGTCACCAGTGATCACTGCACGACACGTGTAGCTTGAACTCTTACTAAGGAAGAGGGCCTTCATCTTTTTATGCCACTGTTTTGGTGCAGGCTGTCTTGTAAAGGTGACATGCTGGGAAACCTTCAAAAGACATAAGACGATAACACATTATGCTGCTGCAGTTATGATCAATAACGTAATTTCTACTTATTTTACAGATTAACTATAGGTACCTTTGCTGCCCCTCCCATATTCATGTAATCGGCGACAGCTACCTGAAGATCATCTGCCCCTAACTCACGTGCTTCAATATTTGGGTGGCTGATATTTAAGCTTTTGATTTGTTCTATCACGCGTAGGACTTTCCGCAACAAGCCTTTTGATGTGTCCTAAATCAGGAAGGGACAATCAGGAGTAATTATAATGATCTGGAAGAAGGGGGTCTTATGCAAACAGGTAATTGTTTTATCAGGAGGTACTTACAGGAGGGCACAATTCTGTGTTCTCATCTAACATATTTGAAATCTGCAGGCAATTGGGTGGGATGGACATGTTATCCATCACAAATCCATCCTGAAGATTGTATCCCCTAGCAGCAAGCCTAGCTCTTGTTTATTCAGTGATCTTCTTCATTATGTCCTGAACCTAAGAAATTGAAGAACAAGCTGTGAGTCCCTCTGAACAAGATGTGAGTACATTTGAAATGTTTCAGGACTGTAGATATTGCCCAGAATCGTTGAGTACCTCTTTTGGTTATGGGGACGGACGAGGGGATTTTTTTAACCTCAGCCTGAAATTCGCTCCCACGGGGAGTCGAACCCAGGACCTGAGGAGTGTCGCTGGGTCACCTAACCGTTTGAGCTAGGCGCCTTTTGGCTATTGACTGACACATAGTGGTGGGAGATCCTGGAACAAGAGGAAAATGTAGGGATTTGTAAGAGCAGCGCTATTTCATTGTTGAAGCAAAGTAGTGCTCCAGATCAGGAATGTGCTGACATGGGAAATTGTGACCGTCAGACATGATTTGATATTTGAGGATATATGTGTGTGTTCCAATCAACCCAAGTGACTAAGTGAACAAATTTGTATGAACAATAAGGTATGGCAGGATATGTCTTTTAATCAGTCACAAACTATTACGGAGTACCTGACAGTATGAGAATGAAGTAAATCTGCTTTCTTTCCCGGTGCCCTTCTGCTTGAGAATAATAAACAAACAAACAAAAAAGAAGCATGTGAGGCATTCTGTTTGTAACCATAACAGATATGATTTCTCTGAATTTTGGCAGGGTTCTTGTCCGTGGCTGGCTGGCTGGCACGCGCGTACCTTGGGTTTCTTCGCGCCGGTCCTAAGATTTTTTTTACCTACAACGAAGCTAAAATTTTGAGCCTTTTGATATAACCATAATAATAGTACTAGTACTATCCATTGGTAGCATATATATACACATATACAAAATGTTACTAATAAGCAGTTAACAGAATGCAAAAGCAATATTCATATGAAATAATTTATATACATATTAAATTACCTCAAAAATTTCTTCTAACATTCCTTAATGCGAAGTCATCGATGATGGTGTCAATATCAATCTCAACCAACAATCATTTCTCAATGCACAATGTAGGAATTGAAACAATTAGTAACTATAATTTCATAAAGGAGGGATCGAAACAATTAGTAACTAGATTTCATTCCTACCCTACCTTGCTGGTTGATACTGCCGGGCACCTGCCTCCTCGGCTGGAACTGCCGATTGTTGCATAGGGAATCAGGGATCGGATCACGTAAGAGGTGAGATTAGGGCCCTTGTGAGGTGTGATTTGCCGCCCGCTCTGTCGCTCTGCTCTGCTGGAAGTGGACGCCGCATCGCCGCCAGGCCCCGCCACGCGCCATGCGCCCACGCCGCACACGCAGGAAAGGAAAGGTCGAAGGTCGCGTACTCGCATGACTCCAGGTTCGCGTCTCGTGCGCTGTGATCACAATAGTCGAGGAGTCAGGGATCTGGCTACTGGCGTCTACGTATTACTAGTGTGGGATTCATTTGAGTATTTCAGTGAAGTCCGTGAAGTAAATGAACGAGAAGGATGTGTTATTTGGTACTTGTGTACTAGCTAGTTTGTACCCAAAAAAAACTTGGAAAGGAGATGTTTTATTACTTGTTACAAAATCCAGTCCACTACTCGTTCATGTACAGACCTGTAGTTGGGTGCACTTGTATTCGTGAGAGAGAAGGCTGAAGTGAATTTTGGAATTCCGGTGAACCAGCAACACGATGCATGGTCGTCTGAACTGGATGATATATGGGGGTCATGCGAGATGGATGGATGGATCGACATGTGGCGTGGGACCAGCTGCTTGGGATTCATTGCCCTATTTCAGTGAACTCCGTTGAGTAAATGAACGAAAAGGGTGTGTTGGTACTCCCGTGCTTGCACCGAAAAAACTTGGAAATGAGATATTTGACTTGTTATTAAACCCAGTTCAGTACTCGTCCGTCCCCAAAGAAGCACAGAGATCGAGAGACAAGGATGGAGTGGATGAAAATCGATATAATAGGATAGGATTCTGACTTCTAACAGGATAACAGGACGGGGGGATGGATAATATGAGTAGCAATATTCAGCTCTCCTCACAGCTGGCGTACTCTGAAGAAGTGTTTCAGTTTCGTCAGACTTGAATACAAGATGTAATATATAAATACAATGTAGTTTTTTAAACTGAAATACATACGGCATGTTTGTGGTACAAAAATCATGATTTGATTATCTGATTCCTTTTTTTAAAAATGTGTACAATGCAGAAGTGAGTTGGTACAATGCATGTTCTTCTCAATTAGCTATACAGAAGCATGACAGGTTCATGTGAAGAAGGATAACTCAGAAATTTCATGTTTCCTTTTTGATTGGCTAGCTGCTGATGGTCACCTAGCACAGCTGCTGTCCAGGATCTCATCTCTTTTTTTTTTGAAGGTCAACGGGGGAGGCGTTCCCCACCTGATATATTTATATTGGCCCCAAACGGCCCCTTATGATGTTTAGGAGTACATTGTTGTTACAAAATCACATAGATGGTGATGTTGAACAAGAAAAATAAGAAAAACAATTGCGTCAGTGTATCTATCCTTGCCCTTGCCTTGCCATCTCGAAAATCTGACACCATGTATCGGCAATGTGCTTCGTCTTTTTGGAAAATCTGAAGCGCCATTGCTCCGCCGTTGCCTTGCAGGCTGCAAACACTTGTGTGATTGTTAGCGTTTCGTTTCTGAAAACCGCCGCATTCCTAGCCTTCCACAGCTGCCAGCACGCCAAGGCGATGAAGGCTGAGAACTCTTCCCTTGGAACCCCTCCTTGCGGTGACAGAGTATGAAAACTGTCCGCGTGTGTCCCTAGCATGGAGGTCATGTTGAGCCTTCTCCAGAATTCATTTCCAAGCTTGCAGCCACTGATTATGTGCTCAGGTGTCTCATCTTCCTCATGGCAGATCTCACATGTGCGATCATGCAGCACATGCTTCTTGTGTAGCACAGTGCGGCACTGGATGCGCCGTTGAACAAGCAGCCACATGAACATCGATCTGAACTCTCGGTGGCGCCGAGTTCTGCCAAATAAACGATGCACGTTCGTCGTTTGGTTGTCCGCGAGCTTTTAGCAGACGGTAGATTGCTCCACTGTCTAACCCAGAGGCGCCCTTGCTGAAAACTGAGGAGCGCTGGTCCGGTGACTCCAGCAGCTGGATGTCCGCGAGCACACCTTCAACATCTTGTAGATCTTGCATTGCTCTTTGGGATAGCCGCGGCACGAGCGCCTGCTGCAGTCCAGAGCTTACCATGTCGCTGACAGTGGCATCTTTCATTGTACAGTGGCTATATAATGCCGGGTAGATGTCAGCAAGTGCCTCGTCCCCATGCCAAACATCTAGCCAGAAGGAGCAAGATTTCCCATCGCCAAGCTGTACATTGGTGATCGCCTGGTATAGCAGCAGAAGAGACCGCAGAACCTCCCAATGCTCCCCGTGGATGTCCCCTTTAAGCGTTGATATGGATGCCCGGCCTTGAACTGTTAGCAACTCTTCTAGATTGGTTCACAGATAACTTGATTCCGGCAAGGAAAGTACAGGACCTCAGAGGAAGGGAGGTCCGAATCAGCAAGCAGGAGAATAAGGTGCTAGTAGAGGAAGGTACTAGAAGGATCTAGAAGACCTAATGGAAGGAAATCCGGGTACAGAGAGGGAAGACTCGAGGAAGAAGGTGAACAGTGGAAGAGAGGATTCGAGAGGAAGGTAACCTGTTTGGTATTCTGTAATTCGATGCCTCTCCCGTGCAGAGTCGTTTCCCTTTTGTAGTCTCTACTCTGAACCAGCACGGCCCATGGCCTCTCTGGGCTGCAGCCCACCAGCACCCTGACATTCCTCCTTTCTTGAGAAGCGGCTTGCCCCCAAGCCGCTGCTCGGAATCCACAGAGACTTCTTTGCTTAGTAGGCTAGCTTCCACAGATGTCGATCTTCCCTTCAGTTTGCTTCTCCGAACTACACACTGCCACTGAACAATGCACAAAACCAGCTCTGAACCTCCTGGATCCCGTGGAAAATGATGTGACTTGGAGGATAACATCACATTCGTCAGTTTAGTGGTCACCAACATATCAGAGTTGAGATTTGTGTCTGCAGCTATGTGAGTAACCAATTCCATATGTGCAGCAACAGTAAGCCCAAGGTGTATACTGACATTCCCCCCTTGCCCCCAAGCCGATGGAAAAGCTTGGCACCACCGGGATCCCAATGAAACGACAAACTCGTGTCCGGAAGATCAAGTCCGCTGCACAATCGACTATGAAAAGCGATCTGGTCGCTGAAGCTCTGTAGTAGCCCAATCAACAGTGAAGGAATCGCAGACACAGAAGCTTTGTACCTTCTTTCCGACATAAGTGATTCTTGACCTTTCGGATTGCTAACCTACATTTTCTCATTGGTTTTCAGAAACGGAACATTCAAATCAAGTAGATGTTCTAAAAAATCCACTTCTTTTCCAATGCCGATCATACCGAGCGCTTAGAAGCAGAGGTACCACCCACGGCTTAAGTGGACAAACAAGGCAATCTAAGAATTTTTGTTTTGGAAAGCCAGGATCAAGGCTTTGCGGAAAGGATTTGAACTCGTGATGATTCGTGTTGGCCTATGTTTCTCTGGGACTATGTTTAAAACCTTGACGAGCTTTAGCAGTATGCTTGGGGTCCAGCGGTGAACATACTCACCTTAACGAATTTGCAAGAGGTGGCCCAAACAGTACAAAACCAGACAACTACTGGGAAGAGTGGCTGCCCAAGCATTTCTGGATGCTCTTTTGCACTGACGGTGATTTTATATACCATAAGTGCATATGTATATATATAAATGTTTCATCCATTTCTCTTATTTTTTATTGAAAATGATTTGTATTGCAACTGATTGCAGGTCTGGAACTACGAGCATACTTCTCCAGAGAGAGTCCTTGTTGGCTCAAGTTGAGACTGTAGTGCAAGCTCATCAAAGAAGGAGGTGTGGCCTTTATAAGCCTATTTGACATCTACAAGGCACTAAAGCTTCAACCTGGCGGCCTCTGCTCCGATATATCACAAAAGAAAACATTTTTTTACAGTATGGGAATTTGGCCCAATAGTCCCACCAATTTGAAGTGATCAAGCCACCACTGGTACCAGTAGGGAACTGGTACTACCACCTCTTCAGCTCTAGCCAAGCTCTCCAGTTCTTCTCCATCAGTGAGTTGCAATGGGGGCATCTCAACATCCTCTGGTAGAATCTATGTAATCCAAGCCTTCTGGGACATCATCCACCCGCAACTGTTTCTCTCTTGCAGCTCTTTCATAGCAATGGCCTTTATGTTTGGAGGCTAACCCAAGCATCCATCACTCTCCTCCCAAAGAAAAAAGATGCCAACACCGTCGAGGATTTCAGGCCAATCAGTATCATTTCGAGATTCATCAAAATCGATTCAAAGAAGAGGAACAAATATTGTCTTTAACAACACTCATCCACTTATTGACATTGACACGTATCAATCGGCGTTTATCAAGGGTCGCTCACTCATAGAAACTTTATTGGTTGTGATAGAACCACTTATCTTTCGCCACAAACATAAGATCCCTATGGTCCTACTCAAGGTAGACTATCGCAAGTCATTTGACCTGAGAAAGAGAAGAGTTGTGTCTTAAAGGAAAGACGAGGATGTAGAAATCCACACACACTTGTCTTTCAGGCCTAGCCCACTAGGGATTTCCAAATTGTTAGGTTAGTGGCGGGTCTTTCTTCTTCTAGGTGAGATATGGATCTACTTTTCCTTTCTTTCATTCCATTTGTCTCTGTATGCTTGGGTGAATGCCATAAGCGGATTTATATGCCACAGTTCTCAGGGTTAGGGTATTCCCTATGTTGAGCCTACTCAGATCAGAACAAAACTTTTGGATTCTCTTTCGCCTATCGGCCGGCTTTAAGCAACCTTCACATTTCCTGCTGAGATCCCAAGTCTCCAAGTGGGCCCTCTTGGCCACCCACGACCTTGGATTTTTAGAGAATCCCGCTCCTGTGTCGTAGGACTTGTAGCTCGGCAGTCCACCGGGTAGGTTTGTTTATCCATCCTTTTTCGAGTGTCTTCTTGGATAGTTATAGCGGCCATAGGCGCAAGATGTACCTTGTGGAGGGCGGCGGTCCCCTGGACATAGCATAGTCCTTTCAGGCAGTGGCTGTTTAGTCCATGGTCCGTTGGATGGTCGGTGCAAGGTCAGAAATTGGAACACATTGATTCCACTCGTTCCTGTCCTTCGCTTCAGGGCCTATCCCTCGGTGTGGTCAGTACTCCATACTGTCGGGCAACAAAGCTTACACTTGTTCATTTATTGGTTCACCAGGGCCTCTTTCCTCCTCCCTTTTCTGCTCACTCGTAGGGGTCCAGACCCTCACAAAGGGGGAGGGAGTCAACTGAACATCTCAGCCATTGGCGGGAATTTCACCCACATCCGATCCCCAGTTCTTGTTCACCCTGGATGATCGTGTTGGGTAAATTGTGACCTCGTACGATCGTATCGGGTGAGCAACAACCGCTTCATCACAGTACTGACTTAAGGGCTAACAGGTCACACTTTGGCCAAGTATCCTACAAAGAGACTCCTGAGAGCCAAAAGTATTAAAGGAATGGCCATAGGAATGGGCACATCATGACATCGAATCTGTCTCGCTCGAATGAATTAGTTGGTACTAGAAATGTTAGAAATAGTAAACGAAAGGAGTAATAAGAAGTGAAAAGGACAGAGACACTTCCCAACTAGAAAGCAAAGTTCCCACTGATGGTATACTTTGTGTAAGCGAGCTCTAAGATCACATCTTTGGAATAAAATCCAGTTAGAAAAGGAAATCCAATAAGAGATAAGCTGCCCATGAGCATCATGGCATAGGTCAAAGGAAAGGAGGAGGCAACCCCCCCCCCATCTTCCGCATATTCTTGCTCATCCGATATAGCATGAATAACCGAACCCGCACTCAGGAAGAGTAATGCTTTGAAAAACGCATGATTCATTAAGTGAAAGACGCTAACCGAATAGTTAGAGATGCCGCAAGCAAAGATCATATAGCCTAATTGACTGCAAGTTGAATAAGCTATGACCCTCTTTAGATCGTTCTATAATATTCCAGTGGTTGCCGCAAGGAATGAAATCATAGCTCCTGCAAAGGTAATAACAATCAAATAAAGGGGAGCACCTTGCTATCATGGAAACGCCAGCAGTGACCATAGTAGCTGCATGAATCAAAGCAGATACTGGACTGGGACCCTCCATTGCATCGGGTAACCAAGTATGCAATCCTATGTGTGCAGATTTCCCAACTGCACCAATAAAAAGTAAAATACAAATCAGAGTTATGGCATTAAATTTCATATTGCAAAAAATCCATTCATTTCTAGGAGCACTAGCACAAGCAAAAATGGTTGAAAAGTCTATTGTTTGAAAGAGAGTAAAACAACCAAAAATCCCAAGAGCTAATCCAAAATCACCTACTCGATTGATAAGCATAGCTTTTATAGCTGCTTTATCTGCCCAAAGTCGTGTAAACCAGAAATGAATTAACAAATATGAAGCAAGACCTACTCCCTCCCATCTCAGGAATAATTGAAGAAAGTTATCTCCAGTCACCAACATTAGCATAAAAAAGTAAAAATGGAGAAATAACACATAAATCGAGGGCTATGCGGACCCTCAGACATATATGAAATGGAATAAAGATGGACCAAGATACTTATGAATGTAACCACAATTAACATCACTACTGTTAGGCTATCAAACACGGAGTCAAAAGTGAATTACGAGTCAGACCAATCTACGAATCGAGCGAGCTCCCCTTGCAATGATGTGGTGGTGAACCTCTCATTCGTCTTCAGTGCTCTCCAAACCGTGCGGGAAGGTTTCCCATCACACGGCTCACCAACTTGATCTTCTGTGGGAACCTTATGCTTATGTAAGAACATGCCTGGCAAAAGAAGTACGATCTTGCTTTCCTTTGCCACTCAAGTGTACGGCATCTGCCATGCTTAGGCCCCTTCTTCCCTTCCCTAACCCAAAAATGAGTCCACCGCCTGCCTGGCACTGTATGGGTATAGGTATGGCGCGTAGGCCAGACCCCCTTAGATTTTAGGTGATTAACTACGAGCCCTCTGCCCCACGCATCTAACCAGCTCGCGTGGTTCACCGGTTCCACCGACGTCACCCTTTAATAGAGTTATTCAGTCGATACAGAAATGCGCTTAAAGTGGGGGGTGTGCTGTCCCAATTGGGCTGGGGCCTTCCCCATAAGGCCCCACCGTCGGGGCATAAGCACCCTCTTGCTACCCATATGCAAGGCGTCGTCTTAGCCTTGCCTTCCCAGGATCGCTCCCACACCTATCACGTTCATGATCGGCCTCCTCAACTGTGTATCGATCGAAAGGCAGGGCGGCAGAGCCCCCAACCGATGGGAGTTGTTACGTCCAGTATGTTCCTCCTCGATTCCCGACATGCTATGATACCCCAGGGTGGGTAGGAGCGGGTCGAGTCTGTATCACCGCGGAATAACTGCAGCGTCCGGATCAGATCTATCTACTCGGCAATTCATCCGGTGACTTCACGGTCGCCAAAGAAGCCCCAAGAAGCATCAAACATTTCCGATGAGATCCATGGAGCTATTCGGAGATAGCAAGCACTAGCTCCCTGTGCGACTTCATAAAAAGCAATCAAAGATAAGATCGAAGAAAATGAAGGTGGTACAAGCGTCTAAAGACCAGACGTTACTACCGTTGTCATTTGTGCCTATGGGAAACTGGAAACCGTGAAGTACTTCTTCATACTGTAGTATATTGCATTATGTAAGGTTCTGTGGTCTATCCTGAACCGACAACATCGATCGGCATATGGAGGTAAAACTATGCTTCGTCTATAAATGTTCCATCAGCTAAGTGACTATAGTGCTGTTGTTTTTATATATATAGCCAGGCCAGGCCACCTGACTCAATTTTGCCGCACGAGGCTAATATAATCTGCTATGCACTGCTTGGGTGACGCCATGCACCGCTAATCTGCTATAGATGCTAGATATGTATTAAGTTCAGACTACTATATTAGCTAAACACTGTTTAGCTAGTTATAAATAAAAGAAGTTTATATGACAGTAATAATTCTCTTATATGTGAATGAATGGACTGAAATTCGAAACAGGATCATGCATACGTCCAATCGTCATAGCAATTACCAAATAATGTCGTATACACAGACAGTTGCTATTTGCCGCCACTCGGGTGATTAAGCTAGCTTTTCCTTAATTGCCACTTCATAATTAAATAAAGATAAATATTTAAAAAAGATGTTCCGCAAGCCATGGAGAAGGAAGGAATAGACAAGCCATGGAGAAGGAAGGAACAGACGGAGACGGTTGATGAGGTGACCTATGACCAAGTTAAGTCCAAGCGAGGATGTAAATCCTCATGCATGAACTCCACGTCCAGCGCACAGCCATTTGAATTTGAATCATAGGCGCCCGTCGTCATTAGTTAGCGATAAAAAAGAGCAGATATTTATCAGATGCCTAATATTTTGTTTTTTTAGTCGACGAACGTTAAGCGCTGGATCCTAATTCTAGTTCTAGCTAATTACTAGTCCTAACCCATCCAAACAGGCGCTAAGAAACAAGACACAATAACAAAGAGGTGGTTCTTGGTGTGGTTGAGGCAGTTGAATGGGATTCAAGGGCAAGGGTAGCAGATACTAGTCCTAACCCATCCAAACATGCCCTAAGAAACAAGACACAATAAGAAGGAGGTGGTCCTGTGGTTGAGGCAGTTGAATGGGATTCAAGGGCAAGGGTAGCAGAGGTATGTCTCCAACTGAGATTTTTCTTTGGGTGGACATTTTTTTCTCGAATACGCAAAAGATTTGCGAATCATTGTAATTAAGAAAAAAAAAGGGGTTTAACCATACACACAACACGCTTCTAATGAGCGCCCTAGGAGGTCTTACAGTTTGACTGGACCTTCCTAGCAGACTGTTTCAAACTTCGATATTACATAAAAGTAAACAACCGAACTACGAGCAGCACAGTAACCTACGGAGCTGTGCGTCTCCGCTAATGGCTTGTGACGACTACGCTCCGTCATCGAGAGAAGAGCCTTGTACCAATCGTAGCAGCGGTCGCCGGGAACAGCTCGTCCAGTGCTTCCACTTCGCTCGACGTCCAGTTCCTTGCAAAAAAGTCATCGTAAGCTCTCTTGGACACGGATGAGATTGTACCTGCCGGTGGTGCAAAGCCCATCCTCCGCATGAGGAGCACCTCGCCCCGCTTGGAGATCGGAATGTGCGCCAGCGGCTGAGCGGCAATCTGTCTGCTCCGCTTTGGCATGGGTTGCCCTATGGTTGCCACCTTTTGCCTGGGTGGGCCGGCGATTAGAGGCGGCATTCGCTCGAGCTGCACCTCCTCAGTGAACCGTGCGAGACGTCGTGTAGCTTCGCGTGGTGTGGGTGTCGCGTTGTTGGGGGTGGTGCAACCCTCTGCGACGCCGGGTGCTCCCGCTCGTGGTGGCGTGAGTTGTGGCGGCCCCTGCACTGGCGACATCATAGACAAGTCTGTCGTCCACTGAGCAACCGTCGTCGGGGAACAGGTGTCCACCACCGGTGCCTCAACCTCCTGAGGGGCTGCCGTAGCAGGCAGACACTCAGGTGTTGCTGCTCTCATTGGCCGGCTCATGATGAGCGAGGCGGCGAGCTCCTCCAGCATCGGGTCGAAAGAGATGACCAATGCAGGGGGGGGCGCACTCACGCACAGCGCCAGCGCCACCGGATCTGGCTCGGGGAAGCTTAGTGCAGCAGTAGAAGTAGGTGCCCTGTCAGCGTGGTCGGCAGGCGCACCCGTGCCGATTTCCTTCGGCTTAGTCTTGCGTCGCCGATGTTGTCGTCATCTCCCACCGGCGCCCCCCATGGCCTCCGGTGCGTTACCCCTCGCACCGCCGCACGACGCGTGCTGGGAGGACGTAGGGTCGACGTGAGCAGAATACTGTGGCAGGTCGGCACCCACCGCGGCCGAGGTCAAAGCAGTCCTTCGCCTGCAGTCCTTGACGAGGTGCCCGAATCCGCGACAGCGTAGGCAACGTCGTGGCAACCAACAAGTCGCTACTTGGTACGAGTAGGAGAGGCAGTTGAAGCATCTGCCGTGAAGCTCTGCTGGTATCTTCTTGACCTGCGAGAGTTGCCCTTGGCTGGGGCGAGGCTCCGTTGAGGCAGCAGAGCAGATCCTGAGACCTACCGGGGGAGAATCTCACGCCACCCATCGGTGTTGGGGGCGGAGACCCGTCCACGACGGCCGAGGCGTTGGTGGCCAGGGACACGGCCGTCCACTGGCCGCACAGGCAAGCTGTTCACCAGCCGCGGGCGTGGCCGGCTACGCTTCCTCCGCCTATGGCCATGTCCCTATCGGCCCCGTTCAACACCAGCATAGCCGTGCAAAGGCCCTGCTCCGCGGTGCCCCAAAAATGTGTCTGAACGAGCGTGGCAGCGCACGGGGGATGGTGAGGCCGGCATCGCCGGGCGACGAGCGGCCTCCAGGTATGTCGCGGGTTGGTCCTCATCGATCTCCTTGTCGTCGTCCGCCCACCACCGGCTCTTCGAACGCCCTCCCGAAGAGCATCCGGGGAAGAACGGTGCCGCGGTCGGCGAGAGGGAGGAGCTTGAGGCGCCCAGCGACGCCGTGACGATACCCCAAGGCCCGGCCATGGCCGCGGCATTGCTCGCATCTAGCCCCAACGGCGGAGGGGATGAAGCGCCATAGGTGGCCCCCTCGGTCGCTAGCGGTGCGGCCGTGGTGGCGCCCGTGGCGGCGTCCTCGTCCCCGGGCGACATTCGCGCGGGCCCCGCGGGAGGAGGCTGTGGTGGAGCGGCCGAGGCAGTGGCGGTCACGGCGGCTGCTTCCGGGGTCGGTGTCGACAGCGGCGGTGCAGTTGGCCGCGGAGGGGCCGCTGAGCCCGTGGATCCCGCATGGGCGGGCTCGACGCCGGTGGTGGCTGCTGTAGTGGGGCCCGACATCATCGTCGCCGTGGACGGAGTGGCGGCGGAGCCTGACCTCGACGGCAGCGGTTGCGTGGAGGGCCGCGGAGGGGCCGAAGCGCCGGATCCAGTGTGGACGGCCTCGGGTCCGCCGCCGGCAGCTCCCGACGCCGGCTTCCGCGAGAGCGGCCACGGATCCCGCGGAGGCGCCAGAATGCCAGATCCAGCGACATTCGTGGTGGGGAGGGTAGGGGAGGTGGAGGGGTAGGAGGAGGGGGAGGAGAGGACGGGGGCGCCGGCGCCGGCGCCGGCGGCGGGTGGCAGGCCGTCAGGTGGGAGACTAGTGTGTTTCAAAACACTTAATCTCTTTGGGTGGACATCGGCAAAGAATATGATGGGTTGCCTATTTTGCAATGTTATTTTCCTAACCCATCATGATCTAGAATATGCTAAGAATATGAAGCTAATGCAGCTACCTGTTTTTGAGAAACTTTCTAATCTGAAAATTAACTTTCGCATGAGTGGCATGTTTTGATTTAGAGAAGCAAAACAGTATGTTTGGAGCTTGGCATGTATTTGGGCCAGCTGCCTACCAAATCGAGCCCAAGTGCTTACTACCCTCCAAAAAGCAACCCATATCACATGTCCGGCCCATTTAACCCGAGTCCTTAAAAAAAATCTCTGGCTGACCTGGCGAGCCCACCACCCCCATCATCTTCTCCTTCCATCCCGGAGCGGAGACCGACGGTTGCTTTGCCGCCGCACTCGCTCCCACACACAGTCACAGGCCACACGAGAAAGGCAACCATGGCCGCCTCTCCCGCCGCCGCGGTGCCTGCTACCTTCCTCCCGCGTCTCCCCTCTCCAAGGTCCCCGTCTCCTGTGCTCCCTCCGCCCGGACGGAGAGCCCATCCCGTCGCCCTCTCCACCAAGCGCCGCGCCTGCGCCGCCACGGGCTCCGGCTCCTCCTCCTCCTTCAACTCCGGGTACGCGCCTTTACATTACCCTGAAACCCGCGTCGTTTTTTTTTAATTGGCGCGACGCCTCCACGTGCTCGATGCGATTGCACATATAATAATTGTGCCGTGGGTGGGTGATGGCGCGTGTGGCCCGCCGCCCGCGTGTGTTCTATGGTGATTTTGTTGGGATGTTAGACGAAATGCGTTGTACTAGTTCCCAGGATGTTTGTTTCCCTCAAGCGCTAGATCATTAGCGGCTAGTTGGAAAGTTCAAGCGCTTTTTAACAAATTGGATTGGGTCTATGTAATTCTGGATTACCTTCCGTCATTCATTTCATGCCTCTTTCATTTTTTTGTCAGAAATCAAACCTCACTGATGCCGCCGTTCAGCTTTACATTCGACGAAGATTCTTCTAGTTCCAAAAGGCTATATAGATGGAAAAGGGTATTGCTTAAAGTAAGTGGGGAAGCTCTTGCTGGGAATCACACAGAAAACATCGACCCAAAGGTTAACCTTCTTTTCGGTGGAGCATCTTTAAATACTGTGACAACAGACAATTAATATGCGTTATTTGATGTAAATGTGTGGTCGTCTATTGCAGATTACAATGGCTATTGCAAGAGAGGTTGCTTCTGTCACCAAGCTAGGTGTAGAGGTGCCCGCCTTTCTTCATTTATTTCTTTATTGATTATACATCTTGGATTACTTGGTTCAAGATTTAGAATTGATGAAGTAAAAAGTGCTAGTACATCTTTTTAATAGTAGGCATTAATTCAATGGTTGGTTCGATTCTGTTGCATTCCTATCAAGTGATCTTGGATGTGTATTTGTGTGTGTAATTACCTTTTGTTTTCTCTAAATATGATGTGCATTAAAAAATTTGAGAGCCCTTGCAGGTTGCTATTGTTGTTGGCGGTGGCAATATCTTCCGTGGGGCCTCTTGGGCTGGATGTAGTGGTCTTGACCGCTCATCTGCGGATTACATCGGGTAAGATGTTCAATGCCTCATATATTTTCATTCCCTTATTCTATGCTCGTCTGTTAAGTAGCCTTCAAAAGAAGTTGAAATGCAATAAAGTGAAACAAAAAGCGAGCCCAATATCAACATATTTATGTCATTCATATTAACTTGGCCGGGCTGATCGCATTCATGTCTAATATTCAAGCCACTTGTAAATTTTCTAGAGTATTCCATCAAAATAGTTTACTGAGTGGTAAGCATGAATACCTTTAAGGAACCTGCAATTTAATCAAAACTCCAAGCCACTTGTAGTTCATTAATCATTATCTTCCCAAGTTCCCATAACATTTTGTGACTCTACTGCTCATTTTGAAAGGCATTCTTGTGACAAGCAATTGCATAGTTTCGTACTACTAAAACAGCAGTACATCTTATTATGCTTTCCTAATTTAGCATGTTGGCCACTGTGATGAATGCTATATTTCTTCAAGCGACAATGGAGAGCATTGGAATACCAACCCGTGTCCAAACTGCCTTCCGTATGTCAGAAGTTGCAGAACCATACATACGCCGAAGGGCTGTCAGGCATTTAGAGAAAGGAAGAGTTGTCATATTTGCTGCTGGAACAGGGAACCCATTTTTCACGACTGATACAGCTGCTGCTCTCCGTTGTGCCGAAAGTGAGTTCATCTTCTACTCTTCACTGATGAACTGCTGTGACTAAAAAAACCTTGATAAATATGCTTGCAGAGATGTCTATTTGTTCACTTTTAAAAATAGTTGCTTAAAGCGTTAGTTATTGTCCTATAGTTTACAGGTCATTTGACTAACTAGGACTCTCATGGCAAGACTTTATGCTAGCTACCTACTTATTACCTTGATTTTTTTGGTTGTGTCATGATAAATTGAGAACATTTTGGTGCAGATTAAATGAAGTATATAAGCTGTAAATGGAATAGTTGATTTTTCCTGCCACAGTTCTGCAACTTGTACAAAATTTGTGTTAGGATGTGTTTTCACTAATTCTATTACTAACACAAGCCAGTTAGTAACAAGGTGTTAGTTTATGTGTTTTGTAAGTTTTTTCTACCTGGTTTTTCTTCTTAATATAATGATCACAGCTCTCCTGCATGTTCGATAATAAAAAAAAGGTGCAGCATGCCTATGGAATCATGCTATCATGTTGTGAGCTTGACCTTGGCTTTCCTAGACTGACTTCTAGGATGAACAACACTGTTTCGTTAGTTTCTCCTTTTTTTTTCTTAGTTTATTGTACCATTGACCCTTTTTCTGCTATTATCATGTGAGCAGTCAATGCAGAGGTAATGCTTAAAGCGACAAATGTTGATGGTGTGTATGATGCGGACCCCAGGCATAACCCAAATGCCCGCCTTCTTGAGACTGTGAGCTATCATGAAGTTACGACAAGAGATCTCTCAGTAATGGATATGACTGCTATTACACTATGCCAAGAAAACAACATTCCCAGTACGGATGCTATCAGTTTGACTTTTATATTGATTTTTATTCATTTTTAAATTTTTTAATCTAATCTTGTCATTTTGCAGTTGTTGTGTTCAACTTGCAAAAGACTGGGAACATTGCAAAGGCTATTGTCGGTGAGAAGGTTGGTACCTTCATCGGATGCACAGGAAATCAGGAACAAAATGGAAACGCGCTGGTTGAAGAAAGAAGATTGGTTAATGAGGTGTGAGCTCCAGAGCTGCAAGAGTTGGGGCTCTCCCTCTTTTCTTGTTTATCAGTTTATATATATGCATAGGAGGTTTTAGGGCGGTTGGGTTGGGGGCTGTGCTGGAATTAGATTAGATTAGGTATCAAGAGCATGATAGTTATAACTTTGGAAGAAGACACATGGACGAAATAAAAATTTTCCAAGGACGAAATAATGTTTTTTTCCTGCCAAAAATGCTGATGTTCTGTGTACAATAGACTCAAGGAGATTATAACCAACAAAACTAAATCTGTACAAGGATCGGCTGTGGCTGTACCTAAAGAACAATTTTGCAGCCTCCCGGGACAGTGATTTGTTTGTCAATGAGATAGGGCACACAAGAGGGCGGGAAGGGATGGAGAAAGCGGTGCACGTGCCTGATTGATACATATATATATATATAATTCCCCATACCTTCTGACTTACTGCATAATTCTCAAATACATATGTTTTTTTATAATTCCCAAATACATCTGCCATTAGTGTCAATCCGTCAGAGCCTGGGTCATGATTTCAGCAAAAACCGTATCCTTTTCTTCAGTGGTGGCAGTCTCAATCTTTTGCTGTATGAATCAACTTACAAATTGATCCACACTTCAACAGAGGCATTAGTTAAACCAATCGACTAAGGACACGGATCTGTGTTGCACATGATAGCTCAAATAAAAAGAATCTAGTTAATCGTCAACTCCGTACAAACCATATATACGACTGTATATTGCATATTTAATACATATAGCAGATTTATATAACAATCAGGAGCTGGAAATAACAAAGATAGCACTAAACTGCATACAACATTACTACGTTGAATAACGACATGGATTTTTTTCCATTTCCATTTCACCAGCAATGAAAATCCAAAAGATTATAGTAGAGATATTCAGAAACCTACTACTAGCTACGTATCATCCGTCGAACTTGTTGACATGGAACCATCAGATCTCTTTGGTGCAGTTTAATGCCGCCTTTTGCAAGCCGATATGCATTCTTTGAGAGTATGAAGATGCTTTCAGCTTTGATTTTCCTCCGCAAATTATAAAGCTTTTGAACAGATGTTAGATTGCGAATATTAAAGTGCACTTTGAAAATGCTTGAGCCTTAGCTCAATTTTGTGACTTGGCTCTTGCTATAACCTTCGTTCGCGCGTATCCTTGGCGATGAGATCTGAGCCTTAGATCTTGTTGACGCCGATTAGGGAATACCATTACATGTGCCAGTACATTTTTGTTGTCAACAGATCTTTTTAAAAAAATATGTTTTTTTTTTTGTTAAAACTTGGCTAGATTCAAAAACTATGAGCTACTATTGGAACAGTGGCCATTTGATTTCGGTGATGAGATTCGCTTGTTGCTAATCATTAATTTTGTAGCAAAAGTTGGGTTGGTCACCCATGATTTTTGTTGGCACAAACAGGCAAGCCAAATGAGCTGGCATATTATTTTATTTCAAAATTCTACAGCAATAAGTGCCTGCCAATTTTGATCAATTATTTTATAGTAGTGAAATAAATTGCTCTTTTGTAGCCCATCCACACGGTGGACGCTAGGAAATCACTCACCCTAATCCCTCTAGAATGAAGTAAAGGTAGAGGGATTTTAAATTTATTGATTCATGTCAAAGAAAAAATCATATGAGAAAAATGGACAGAAAGTTGTTTCGCCCCTGAGGAAGTGATTCAAGTGGCGGTGCAGGCATCTTTTGTACTCTTCACGCCCAAACTAGGGAGTCACTGTTTTAATAGTAAAATCATATATATAATTTGGGTCACTGTGCATTGTTCTACCCTTCATCTCTAGCACCAAGTCAAAAATAATCGAGTTTGAAAAATATTCCACTGAAAAGAAAAAAATTCTAGTTTTTTATTTCTTCAAAAAGATATCGTTGATGAGATGGAAAAATGAAGTTAAGAAAGAAACACGAGAAAAAAGACTAAAAGAAACCGGTGGTTAGATGGACCATGTGTGAGAGTGAGAGACATGAGAGTTTGACATTGGCAATGTCAATGGTCACCTCACTCCTTAGTCCTCATAACTAGAGAGTGATTGGCAGCACAGAGCGCAGGCCACTGTGGAGAGTGAAAAAGAAGTCCTGATTGCTTGGGCGACATGATCCATGAAACAACAACTTCGTATTACTGAATTCTATTTGGTTACCTTTGCATTCTAATCTAATTTCTTTCTTTTCTCCCCAATGTGCCTTCGATGCGTCTGTCAAGAGCTAGCAAAAGTTCCTGACAGTATGTAATTCTGGCATTTTGTGTTTATGTCTAATTGTGAAATTGTATGGTCCGCATGGCTTTCCGATCATTGCAACATTGCCTGAAAATATGCCAATGTGATTCGAGACTCTATATAATGAAGGATACAATTTATGTTATGTACTTGTTTGCATCATGAGTGCAAAGTCCTTCCTTGATGTTGGTGACCCTGGAAACTTGGTGAATCACAATCATAGTGCTTGAAGTTGCTTGGCATACTAAATGGATTGGTGTTTAGTATGAACTGAGAGGGTAGGATGATTTGAGAAAACCAGGATGATAGGATGCTTGGATGAAATTGGGATAGTGGGATGGTTTGGACAAACTAAACTAGGCAAAATGTGTTAGAATTGTGTTGGTCGTAGTTCAGAACATGCTAAAAGTTTGGATTTTCTGAGTTTGGACATGATCGAAGGACCTTTCATCATTCTAGCCAAACTTTTGCTTCCTCAAGGATCCTTTTAAGAATAGTTGTTGTTCTAACTTCTCTCTCTATTATATGCAGGTGAAACATGAAGAAGAGCTCATGGCTAAAGAGGATATGGTTGCTGGCTGTTGTAGTTGGGGTAGTCCTCGGTAGTTGGATCGTGGGGGAGGGGCAGAGAACTACATGATTCAAAGAAAGATATTGTATATGCTTGTAGCCAGGTCTTTGGCTTGAGAATTATTACCCTTTAAGCCTTTTTTACTGCCTTCTTAAGGTCGACCAAATGTATAAGGTTGACCTTAATATGGTTTATAACCTCCTATTTTCATACCCTCGGGATGCCCTTACATGGCATCTCCTTACTATACCTTTGTATTTTTGTTATCACATAACTATTATGTTCTTTGATTGAGAAGAAGTGGGCCGAGGTATAGACATCTAGTGAAATCTTAGCATCATGATGGAGAGGCATGAAATGAAGGTGTGACATGGTGTGGAAAGGAGAGAGAATAGAGCACAGCTGCAGCAGTGCCTTTACACTAACATATACAGGCCTTTTTCCCTTAACAAAAACTTTGTCATGCAATAAGTTTTTGTGATGATAACCTTGTCATGCATGTGTTTTACAGATGGTGTACACAATGCACCTCTCCACTGCTAGTAACTGACAATTGAAACTTTGACCAGATTCAAAAACCATGGGGTACTACGGGAGCGGCGGGCATTTGATTTTGGTGACGAGAGTTTCTTGTTGCTGCTCATTAATTCTGTGACAAAAGTTGGGCTAGCACTGGTCATCCATGGTTCTTTTACCAACAGACAAACTAGATGAGTTGGCACATTATTATTTTTAGAATTCCACAACAATATATAAGTGCCTGCCAATTTTGGTCGATATTTTATAGGTGGAATTAAATGCTTCTTTTCCATCCCATCCACACGATGAATGCTAGGAAACCCTAGACTTTGTCTCTAGACGGAAGTAAAGGCAGAAAAATTTTGTTAATTCATGTCAATTGTTTTTTTCTAAAAAATCAAATGAAAGAAATTTGTATATCATAATATACAATTTCAATTAAACCATGATGCATTGCTCTACCCTCAATCCCTAGAAAGCAATAATAATAAGCCAAAAAGAACCGAGTTTGTGAACCATGCCATAGAAAATGGTAACTTTTTTTTGTTCTTTAATTTAATATATCTCGACAAAAGATATCGTTGAAAAGATGAAAAAAGGATTTTTTTTTAGAAAGAAACACGAGAAACGAAACAAACAAACAAAAAGGAAGGAAAGCGAGAAAAAGAAGCCGGGCGGTGTGGTGTGGAAGCCATGGCAACGGTCTCCTCTCTCGCTCGCTCTTCAGTCCTCACTGGCGGCCGTCACACCTGGAGAGTGACCGACTGGCAGTAGCTGTAGCAGCCCTCAGCCTCACGCGGCGCGACGCGGCGCGGCGCAGGCCTCTCCGGCTCGGGCTCTGAGCCTCTGACCCCTACACAGCTACCAAAAGCGAGCGAGTCCACCGTCGACGCCACGTCATCGCCCCCATTCTCCCCTGTGGCCTTGTCTCTCTGTCTCTCGCGTCAGGCTCTCTCCCCCACCGAGAGCCGAGAGGAGAGGCCGCACCGCACCGCGACGCACGCGCTCGCTCGCACCTCCCCTCCCCTCCCCTCCTCTCCGCCGCCATGGGCCGCGCCGTGCCGTCGTCATCGCCGAGCTCGCCGCAGCTCGGGCGCAAGCGCACGGCGGCGCCCACACCGGAGCCGCCGACGCCGCGGCGCTACTGCTCCATGGACGACGTCATGCGCCGCGCGTGCGCCGTCGACGCGCCGCCCCCCGTCGCCCGCGCGCGGGTGTACACCTACTACGAGAACCTCATCTGCGAGACCTGCGGCTCCGGCGACCGCGACGACGACCTGCTCCTCTGCGACCGCTGCGACCGCGGCCACCACACCTTCTGCCTCCGCCCCATCGCTGCCAAGGTCCCCATCGGCCCCTGGCTCTGCCCCGTCTGCGCCCCACCCGCCAAGGCCCCCAAGAGTGCGTCTTCCCCCCGCCTTCCTCGCCGCCTCCATCTCGCCATTTCCCTCCCCCGCTCTCCTTTCTTTATCTTCTTCCTTCATTCCTGTTGTGCTATTATATCTCACTGCTTTTCCTCCTTTTTTGTGGGGATCTTTAGGATTCCCGATGAAGCAGACCAAGATCATCGATTTCTTCGGGATTCAGAAGGATGGGCAGGATGCCCAGGCCCCCAAATGTAGGCTCTCCCAAGGTAATTCCTCCCACCTGCGTCTGCGTGCACCATTGCATTGCATAATTTAATGTCGTATGAAATGCGAGACCTTTTCCCCTCATTGCTTGCTTTGGATGATCCATGAATCGGTGGCTTCTCTATTGTTGAATTCGTTCTGCTCATAGATTACTTTTTAATTCTTGTTGGTTATCTTGCACTCTAGTATATATTTTCCATTCCGTGTCTAAATGTCCTCCTACATTGTCACCTGTACACCTTCGATGCATCTGTCAAGAGCCATGCTAGCAAAAGTTCCTGTTAGTACGTCGATCGTGTCTTTTCTAGGTGTTGTATGTTTGATCTTGATTGTGCAATTTTTTTTTTTTTTTTGAAGTTGATTGTGCAATTCTGTTGACTGCATGGCTTCCTGATCGTTGCAGCATTGCCTGCAAATATACCCCTGTGAATTGGAAACTCTAGGCAACAGACACTACAGTTTATGTTAAAATGTGGCATACTTGCTTACATCATGAGTAGAAATAGGCGGGAAAGCATTGCCGGACAATGATTTAATCTGTATTAGTTATGTGTGCTTGTTAAGTAGTAACGGCAAGTTGCGGTTCAAACAAATTATGCGTTTCACTTTCTAGATCATTTATGGTTGCACGGATTGAGACTTATTTGTGGTTCTGGTATATATGTTTACCTGCCTGATTATCTCGGCTGCATTCGTTAGCCGTAACAATAGTTTCCGCCCTGGATGTATTGCATTAGTATAGAAGCCTCCAGTAAGTTGCGTTCTATTTATTCGTTTTTTATGGGCAGTGTAATACTTTAATAATCTCTACAGGTTCGATGCACCTGCTACGAGCGCAGTAGCGATTAGCGAATATTCCTGTTAGTATGCCAGTCACTTCTTTTTGGGTCTTGTATGTTTGATTGTGCAATTGTATTGACTGCATAGCTTGCTGATCGTTGCAGCATTGCCTGCAAATATGCCCCTGTGAATCGGAAACTCTAGGCAACAAAGAATACAGTTTACGTTAACATGCGACATACTTGCTTACACCATGACTGGAAATAGGTGGGAAAGCATTACCGGATAATCTGGGTTAGTTACACGTGCTTTTTAATTAGTAACGGCAAGTTGCAGTTCAAACAAATCATGCATTTCACTTTCTAGATCATTTATCTCGAACACGCAGGAGAGCTGTGTATCATTGTATTAATAGAAGAAAAGAGCGTCATACATAGACCCCTAACCCCCCCCCCACACACACACACACCCCACTACATGGACACTAGATCACCGGTTAAGAAGATCATTTATGGTTGTACGAATTAGGACTTATTTCTGGTTCTGGTATATATGTTTATCTGCTTGATTTTCTTGGCTGCATTCACTAGACATAACAATAGTTTCCGCCCTTGGATGTATTGTATTAGTATACAAGGCTCCAGTGAGTTGCGTTCTATTTATTTATTTTTTATGGGCAGTATAATACTGTAATCTCTACAAGTTCGATGCACCTGCTAAGAGCTAGCAGTAGCGAATATTCCTGTTACTACGCCAGTTACATCTTTTTGGGTCTTGTATGTTTGATTGTGCAATTGCATTGACTGCATAGCTTGCCGATTGTCGCAGCATTGCCTGCAAATATGCCACGCGAATTGGAAATTTTAGGCAACAAAAAAGGGTTTACAATAAAATGTGATGTACTATCTTACATCACGACTAGAAATAGGCGGGAAAGCATTACTGGACAATCATTTCATCTCTGTAGTTATGCATGCCTTTTTAAGTAGTTATTATGGCAAGTTGAGGTCCAAACAAATCATGTGTCTCACTTTCTAAATCATTTATGGCTGTATGGATTGACTGATTTCTGGTTCTGGTATATCTGTAACCTCTTGTTTATCGTGGCTGGATTCATTTAGACATAAAATAGTCCCCACCTTTGGATTTTTTGTATTAGTACAGGATCCAGTGAGTCGTGTTCTTTTTTAGTTATGGGCGGCTCAATTACGGTAGTTTTTACAGGTTTGATGCACTTGATAGTGAATATCCTTATTAGCATGCCACTCATAGTCACACCTTTTTAGGTTTTGTATGTTTGATTGTTTAATTGTATTGACTGCATGTCTAGCCTACTGATGCATCATTGCCTGCAAATATACCATGTGAATTGCAAAGTCTAGGCAACAAAGAATACAGTTACATTAAAATGTGAAGTGCTCGCTTGCATCATGACTGGAAATTGGCAGGAAAGTATTACAGGACAAAAATTTATTCTGTGTTAGTCATACATGTTTTTTAAGTAGTAACGGCAACTTGGGGTTCATTTTCTAGATCATTTATGGTTGTAAGGATTGACTTATTTCTGTTAGCGGTATATGTGTACCCTCTTGATTATTTTGTCTACATTCATTTAGCCATAAAGAATACTTCCTGCCTTTGACCTGTCTGTAACAAATCCATATTTGTGCCATTTATTTGTTTGATTATGAGTGGTTCAATTACTGTAATTTATTTGTCTAAAATTTGATCGGTAATGCACCTTATAAGAGCTAGTGGTAGTGGATATTCCTTTAGTATGTCAGTCACATCTTTATGGCTGTTATATGTTTGATTGTGCAATTGTATTGACTGCATGGCTAGCTGATCTAAGCAGCATTGCCTGCAATATCCCCTGTGATTAGGCCGGCTGATGCTTATTTGTTGTGAGAGGAAAACACTGTACCATGGCTGATAAGCCGTGCTGATAAGTTCAAGCGAACAGGGAGAGTATGGTTACGTTAAAAGTGATGTTGCTGCAAACGCTTTCATTGGCAAGCAATACACCAGGAAGAAGAAGGGGTCAGCTTCCACTAGTGGCTAAGGCCGATCAGGTTATCAGTTGTTGGGGGTTTGTTAGCATCTTGTTAGTAAGTTAGCATATTGTCAGCTCTGCCAGGTGCCGGCTCAGCATTAGAGGATCAACCCTCAAATAGAACAAAATGCCTCAGCTAGGCTATTATTCAATTGGATTCTATTTTGGGAGAGAGGGGTGGGTTGTGCCTTAGACACCTGCTAAGTCTTTTTACTGCAATTACTTTGTTAAGATATGATCATTACACGTCTGATGCAGAAATTCTTGTTAGTATGCTACTATGCTTCATGTTTTTTAGTAGTATAATAATGGCAATGTGGAGTTGAAACAAATCATGTAGCTCACTTTGTTCATAAAGGCTGTATGGATTGACTGGCTTCTGTCGTGGGTATGTGTTGTGTGTGTACCCTCTTATTATCTTGGTCGTGTTCATTTAACCATATATAGTTCCTGCCTTTGGCCCTTGTCTTATTGCTAGTCACTGGGTGTAGTATAGGCTCCGGTAAATTGTGTTTTTATTTATGTGCAGTTCAACTTCAATAGTTAGCATTGATAAACACTTGGGGTAATAGCTTTTATGTTAAGTGTATGAGCCATATATCTCACAGATATTGTAAAATGCAAAATTTGATGCACATGATTGCCTGATATGCTAGCTAATATTTTACCGGGTTTCGAATACTTGTTAGATTTAAACACAAAAGTGAACTAGTATCGAAAACAAATATAGATAGATTGAGTACAGAAAGGGATGTGCTTGTTATGGTACTAACTCAAGTAATTTACTTCTTCTTTTTTAGATGCTAGAAGGCGAAGGAAGCGTTCTCTTGTTATGCACAAGAAGAGGAGGAGGATACTGCCATTTGTTCCATCTGAAGATGGAGCTAGAAGACTAAGACAAATGGCGTCTCTGGCCACTGCTTTGACGTCTTCCAAAACAGAGTTCAGTAATGAACTGACTTACATGCCTAATATGGCTCCTAGATCTTCCAATCTGGCAAGATTGGAGGTAGGCGGTATGCAGGTTAGCTAATCTTTTCACCTGAAATTATGTTATTACCATTTGGTGTTTTGTTGTTCTATTTTTTCTCTCCTCGACTTTCAAGGTTCTGCCCAAAGAGGATAAGGAAAGTATAGAGTTGTGCAGAACCATGCAACAAAGAGGCGAATGCCCTCCACTTCTTGTGGTCTTCGATTCCCTTGAAGGGTATTGTCTTGAACTCACTACACTATTTACTTATTGGAAAATTGTCTATTTAATTCAGAGTTTGCGGTGTTGCTCTCCAACTTTGCTATTCGTGTGCATGCCACTAGAACTTGTGTGTGCAACACTGCCCTTAGTGTTCTGGTGTCACCCACTATACACAAATTGTGACACACACACTTTTTCCTTTACATTTTTAGTACACAGAAATGACACTTATGCATATATATTTCCAGTTTCACTGTGCAGGCTGATGGTGATATTAAGGATATGACCTTCCTCGCCGAATATGCTGGGGATGTCGATTATCTGGAGAAGAGAGCAAACGATGATATTGACTGTATTATGACGCTCCTCCTGACAGCTGACCCTTCCCAAAGGCTGGTCATTTGCCCTGACAAGCGGGGGAACATTTCTCGCTTTATCAGTGGCATCAATAACCACACACAGTAAGTTGTTTATTTTGTATTCAAAAGTCCAGTTTGCAATTGCTGTACTGAGTTGTCACCTCAAAGAAAAGATGTGTGTATTCTAACTTTGAAACTGTGAAAGGATGTGTATATTCTAACTGTGAAACTGTTGCAGGGATGGCAAGAAGAAGCAGAATGTCAAGTGTGTGCGGTATGACATTGATGGGGAGAGCCATGTCTTGTTGGTGGCCTGCCGTGATATAGCTTGTGGTGAAAAACTATATTACGATTACAATGGATACGAGCATGCCTATCCCACTCAACATTTCCTCTAACCTAACCCCAACAGTTTTGACTAGTAAAGGAGTCTAGGTGAAAGAGGGCTTGGTGGCAATATTTCTAGCTTTGCCACCAAAAACCCAAATCCAATAACTTATACTGCCCCTTGGTACAAATGACAGATTTAATCCAATTTTTCGAAGAGATCCTAATGACAGAAATTGATAGGTGCTGGCGATTGTTAGCCTAGTTATAGGAGCCAAGAGGAATATTCATTGTCCCTGCTCTCAAGAGTATCTTCCCATTCATATTATTTTTATTCTAGGGGTTTCTACCCCTTTTGTGAGAGTAAATAGTTGTCCGGGTGTCTCCTATTTATAAAAATGTTGGAAAAAGAAGAATGTTGTAGTAAAGTTAACTGTTGGGCTGTTGCTGGTTAAAGGTACATTTCGAATGGCTAGAAATGGATGGATGTGTAGGTGGCCGTGTCTCTATAATATTCTTTCTACTTTTCACCTGTTGCGATTGTGTTTCTTACACACACACACACACACACGACACGTGTGGGGGTGTGTGTTGATGTGGTGGAATGCCGTTGTTTCGCCTATCATCTAGCATTCCGAAGCTTATTTTAACTATTTATCCAGTAAAGCAAAGGTGCTGCTAAATTGCTAGCGGCCAAACCCCCCGTCGCGCTGGCTTCCATGGACGCCCCCGCTGCGACGCGCCAAAAGGGCCACCCGTAGCAGCTTCCACCTCTCCCTCTCCTCCCCTCCTATTCCCCATTCGAGCTCTGAATTTGTCAGCAGCCAGAGGATGGCCGGCGGCAAGCAAGAAATGCCGGGTCCAAGTCCGGTGGCGGTGGGCTCGGATCCGGGGCCGACGGGCGCGGCCCTGGGTGTTGGCAACGTTGACGCTTGTGTGGTGGTGTACAGCGAGGGGGAGTTGCAGCCGAAGGTGTGGCTGGACGCGCCCAAGGTGGCCCAGGTGTTAGCCCGCTTCAACACCATGCCAGAGCTGGACCAGTGCAAGAAGATGATGGACATGGAGGGCTTCCTCAACCAGCGCATCGACAAGCTCGAGGAGCAGCCGCACAAGGCGCAGTGCGAGAACCGCGAGCGCGAGACCACGCTCCTCCTGCATGACGCCATCGTCGGCCGCCGCCCAGGCCTCATGGGCCTCTCCGTCGAGATCTGGTTACATCTCTGTCTTCATGCCACTCTTGTTATGTCTCGGAACCAAACGACATAAACCATGTAAATAGTACAAGCATCTAAAACACCGGTGTAACAAACTGGCAGCCGCGATTGGATGCAACCAGCCATTTTGACATGCTCCGGATCAGTCCGAACCCCAAGCCTCATCACGCATAGATTGTCGAGCAGCAATTCTGATCTTTCTCTCTTCCTCCTGTTTCTTGAGCTCATCTGTTCCAAAGTTTGTAAACTGCTTCAATCCCATTCCATGAGCAATTAGCCTTTGAGCTGTTCTTGCAGATGTCTTTCGTCTTGGCTTGGGCGGTTCTAAGTCTGCAGCGAGGTGCAAGAGCAACTTAAAACACAGTGTGCAGAAAATCTTAACAAGACCATAAGATTGAGATGCAACAATCCACAGAGCATGAAAAAGAGAGGAACAAGTAGAAAGGAATCATCACAAGACACAGGTGTTACCTCTACCATCTATTTTTGCCAATAGATCATCATCCCCTTTCAGTGACCGCACTTTGTATCTTGGAGGTATGCAAGCCTGAGCCTCAATAGCTACAGATTGATTGGAAAGAATAAAGTGATCAGAATACATGGAACCAAAGCTACAAGAACAGCAACAGTGGATGGCTTGACAGTTCATATCATCTGCATCAAGTGCTAGCCTAACAGAATAGAATGGAATAGCAGCAAATCAGCACAAAACGTTGGAGCTGAGCAATTAACCATGAAACACAGCAAAATACAACAATCCACTCCCGACATGCATAGCAGTTTACGACACGTATTATGAGTAGATGAATAAACAAACTGAAAAGAGGATAACCGTGTTTTAGGGATGGAATCAGAGCACCTAACATTTTAGTTCACAAATTTCTTCTCAGATAACTACACTAGTCTAATCCATCCGATGACAGCATTTGTTTCCAACAGGGGCGAAACGTGCTGTTACCTCATGGCCTCGCCTCTCTCAGCAGATCATGTCATAAGAAGGAACTATACACGAATATAGTTAGAAATTGCTGTAAGAATAAAATTACCAGCTGATGGAGTCCGAAAAACAGCAAGTGCTGAAGTATCATTAACCCAACGAATGGCAACTTCATGATCCCCAAATTTCTCAAAAATCCTTTCCAGATCTGTTGTGCGTGTGCTCGGTGAAAAGTCATATAAAACAAGGACATGCCTTGTCCCAAACTGTGCGGCAGCTACAAAGCCAAGGCAAAGAATCAAGTCTGTCATCTAAAGCTCAGAAGGAACAAGCTAACCATACAGATAGAAATGAATATCCTGAATACCTGTAACAGCATTGTTCTCCCGCTCATTCACATGGCCCTTTGATCCAGATCCGCCCTGAGGAGTAGACTCTTTGTCATCCAAATCTCTTTCCAAACCACACTGGTCACTGTACAGAACACTCTTATGTAAAGAAATGAGCCCCTACCCCTCCTTTTGGGCCCTGAAGATGGGGTGCCACTTCTCTCTGAAGAGCTACAGGAAGGTACTCTAGCTTCTTGCTCAAGGGAGCGCGCTAGTGTGTCATCAAGTGCACCGCTATCTGCAATAGACTCCCAATCTGCAAGCACCAAAGAAGGAATGTAAGGTCTCAATTTTCTGTGAGTTGTGTCCATAGTTAAATAGCACAGACAAGGTACAAAAACAATACCATCCTCTTCGCCTTCAGAGTCCTTCAAACCCATCGCACCCTCTTGTGATGAACATTTCTCTGAAGGCTCCTTATCCCTGCACAAACACATTGTTTGACAGAAACAGGGTGTGTCGCATTAGGAACAAACCCAACCAAGGCAAAGCAACATTTCAGTTAAACAAAATGGCCAAAGCAATGGTCCAACCATTAAGTGCAACAGTGAAGGTTCAGGGGTACAATACAAGGGACGTTGAGAGGGGGAACAAACCCTAGAGCCCCGGGGGCTGCGGCGCGCAGGATCGGAGGACGATGGCGCGGGCGCGGAGCTCGTCGGCGCGGAGGGTGTTGCCGCGGGAGGCGTGCAGGCCCGCGAGGTCGCCGAGCGCCGTGGCGAGGCGGAGGTCGGCGGCTGGGGGAGCGGCTGCGGCGGAGGTGGAGACGACGGACTCGAGCAGGGCGATGGCGCCGTCGACGTCGCCGGCGTCGACGAGGCTGTCCACCTCCTCCGTCCAACGGGGGCCGTCCATGGGGGCTCACGGCTGTGAGTCGGAGTGAGCGCGAGCACAGCGGCGCTCTGCCTCTGCTAGCTGGAGGCGCCGCGCCGGAGCCTCTCCTAACTCACGGCTGTGAGTCGGATCGCCCTCGTCGGTCCGCCAAGGCCCGCAGGCCTTTGCTTGGTTTGGACTTTTAGGAGTTGAGATGGCTTAATGGCTAGGGGTAGAAGAGTAAATCCACAAATGTTCTTAAGAGTAATCTCTTCTGAAATTATAGAAAATAAGAAGAATATATAATAATAGTCGCTCGTAGTTGTCTGACCAATCCCAGCAACGTGGGTGGCGATGGTGACGTCGTGTCGGCCTGGCTGCCTGTCAAGACGCTAACGCAGCCGGCTTTTGACCGTACCTAATGGCATGTGGGCCCAAGCGCCACACCAGCAAAAACGAGAATCAAAACCATTAGAAGGGGTTAAATACCTTCTTTACGTAAGTTTAGGTCGTAGGATACACAGCTTTATAGTCTAAAGGGTGAAGTTGATAAAAAAAGATTCAAGGTTACGCAGACTTTTTCCCGCATAAGTAGAGAAGTGTATAGCTAAGCTAGAACCTTGGGGGCAAGCCGGGCACTCAGGTAACATCAAAGCTTTAAATCTCCGGCTATAGCTGTCGCTATAACCGGAGATAGCCGCTAGGGATGGAACAAGTTAAGAGATGTAGTTTTTAGCGCTAAGAAAAGTTGGGCGCTAATAGCGCCATTTAGCCGGCAATAGCCGCTAAACTGGCCTTCAGTGCAGCCGCTAAAGTGCAAATCCTAGCCCAAGAAGCAAGCCAGCCCAACTGGACCAGAGACGAGGACCAATACGTAACCCTAGCTAGTCAGCAGTCACGCATCTCTCTCCAGTCTATCCAGCATCAAGCGCTCGCTCTCCGGTTCCACAAAAAAGAGAGCGATGCGCGGTGCGGTGCCTTCCACGGCGTTGCAAGGGCGGTGGCGGACCATCGGAGAGCGCGAAAGGGAGAGAGGATGCTACGTATGGTTTTGGTCGGTAGAGCAAAATGGGTTGTGTGCAGCAGCTTTTGGAGAAAAGATGACATATTTTGGGTTTGCATCTCCTCGGCGAGCAGGCGGCGCGTATGATACGGCTTTTAGGAGGCAAGGTGAAAGCGTGGAAAAAAACGCAAGTGGAGAATAGCTAAGCTAGAATCTTGGGGCAAGCGACACCATGGCACAACAATCTGGCAAGCTTCTTCACTGCTCAATGCTCACACAGTCACATCCTTCCTCTGCTCAGCACCAACGATGATGTTTCCATATTTTGTTAGGCTACGATGTACTCCTATAAACCTATGATGTACTCCTATCAACTGATTATGAATCAATTACTAATGCTTATCAACTTATGCCAAGGTCATGTGTTTTTTTTTTGCAAAAAAGATACAAATGACCCGTGGGCTAAATGGTTTAGCTAACAGTTTATGAGACCCTGGACTCTGCCTGGCTATAGAATCTGCTGTGCTGTTTGGGGGCCTGAGAAAGGTCAACAACTAAGAGGCTTAATGGAGATTTAAAACCTTGGGTAACATAGAGCATGTTAATTTGCTGGTTGGTTTCGGGTCGATAAGTCCAATGGGATTGAGAATCTGGTTTGTTGTGAGAGAAAAACATTATTGGAGTGAGGTGATAAGCTCAGGCGACCGAATTCGACTGAAACCAATAAGCCTGGCATGAAACATGTGATAGACCATGGCCCAAGTACTTGGCCCAGTATCAATGCTAGCTGGTTGCATACATGAAGAAGTGAAAAAATAGCATCTTACTGATTTAACTACTCTCTATAATAGATTTGACAAAAAAATACTAGAGTATTCTAACAGACTCTGTAAAACCAAGAGGTCAGATGCTAGTGAGGTAGGCTATCCAAAAATAGAGAGTGAATGGGGTGAGATGGAGAGCTACTAAATTTCGTGAGTCATTTACAAAGTTTGTTGGAGACGTTTTTTTAATAATAGCTAAATTTATCATTAAAAAATAATTTAACTAATCTCTTGAAGATGCTCTTATGTATAGCTAATATCGTTGTCTGGTTTCAAGATCCAAATGACTCGTGGGCTTTGCCACTACTGCCGATGCATGATGGGCTTGTTTGAATGAGACCCTGGACTACTTTTGCCTGGCATGGAAACAGTGATCCAGGTAGAAGGGAACCATATCATAGCCACCGTGTAGTTTTTGTTTTGTATATTTTATATTTTCTATATTCTTTCTCCCTTACGTTGATCATGTTCACGCTAAATTAGCAGTGTGAGCAATGTAATTATAATTATCTTTCTTTCTCATGCGTTCTTTTCTTGTGATGTTTTTTAAATAGCTAGCAAATCTATTAAATTTATTTATAATTTAAAATATATTATTAATTGAGAAAATATGTGGATCGTTTTTATTTATTTATTGTTTATACGTTATAACAGTAACGTATGTTTTAATGATGGTAGTATATCTTTTATTAGTCTACCTAGGCACGTGCTTCCAACCAAACGAATCATCTTCTAACTTGCCTCGCCGGAAAAATTCCATCAAATTTCCAGATAACTTCCAGACAACACTTTTTGACACGCAAGTACTCCAGGCTTCCATCCAAACAGGCCCGATGTGCATGGGAAATGATGATTAGGACTTGTCCACATGCCAAAAGTGTACTCTCGAGTGTATGCATCTCACTCACTTTCTCAATCAAGCTCTTGATTTTTACCTTGTGTTCACTAAAGAGGAATTCATGGGGTGAACTGACAATACCTCTGCAAATCATGACAATTGATGTCCCCATTTGATTTGCTTTTTGCGCGCTAGCCGTGTCAGTCCCTCTACGACTTATTAGTTTTATTCTTGTGTAACAATAGGGTTGTGTACCATACACATGTGACCCTATTGAGTACTGTATGTTACAGAACTCTGTTGTAGCACAAGAATAGAATTGGGTTGTGTACATACAATTCGTGTATGCGTGTATGTTGTGTAACTCACGAAGAGCATCCTAGTTTGCTAAATCAACTTGCTAAACCAGTGCCTATGTTTGCGTCGATTCACGTGACCTCTTCCTCCCTCCGTTTTCTGGCACTGACTCACATGTTTCTTTTTCCTCTTCTATGAAGTCGTCCGTCATCACCGCCATTCTAGATCTACGTCACCATCGCCATCATTCCTGCTAAGATCGATCACTCGTATAGCAGGAAACACAGGGGGAATGGAATAGATGGATGACTGTCGTTGGATGTGGTGGCCAAGCCCTAGGCAGGTTTGGCGGCAGTTTGGATGCCCTGCCAAGCCCTAGGCGATTCTTGCTTTTTGTTGGCCATGTTTGGCCAGCTGCAAGCTACCGGGAAGGACACAGTGACCTATGGGGCAGCGACCTGGGGATAATGGTGCAGCAATGCTAGCGCTCGGACGCCCGCGCTTGCACTCCGTCTCCCCCGCGCACCTGCATTCCGCATGCGCCTGCCTACGCGGGACGCACGCCGTCCAACCTGCCCGACTACACGTGGGGAGTCCCTGCTCGCGCCCCTCTGCTTCTCACGCGCATGCACGGGGCCAGCAGCTGCAGCATGTGACTACAGCAGGTGGCTATGCCAGCATCCAGAAGAGGGGGAGGGGCAGCGAATGCCCAGCCGGCCGGTAGGAGGAGGAGACACCGAGGCGAACACGAGGCAGCAGAAAAGCGAAGACAAAGATGCAACACCTGATCTACTTTTAAAATATCTGGATGCAACACTTGCAACATACGTATGAAGGCAGATGAAACACATGAAACATGCATCTGAACACACTAGTTACAACACAGGATCTACTTTTAAAACATACAGATGAAACACTTGCAACATATGTACGAAAAAGCTGAAACGCTCGAAACATACGTATAAAACACTTGCAAAAAACAACTGAAAACACTTCATATGTGTGGAAAACACTTGCAAACACATCCAGATGAAACACTTGCAAACATATGTCTGGAAAACGAGATGAAACATTTGGAACATACACTTGAAATATATGTGTATAGCCACTACAACATGTGCTACATTCTGATCTACTTTTGCAACATCAAGATGAAACACTTGCAACATCTAAATGAAACATCTGAAACACTTGAAACATACTTTTGCAACATGGCTTTGCTTGGACGAATGGAGGCACGCCGACGCGGAGGTCGACGGCGGCGCATGGACCTCGTGTGGCAGCGACACTGGCAACTCACCGGCGGGCACGGCGTCACACGAATCTCGTCCCCCTCGTCTGCTTGCTGGAGCATCCATCATGGAGGCTCATCGGCTCGGTGGAGGCGGCCGCGGCGAGGAGGCAGCGCGGTGGAGGCGGGCAAGGCAGACCGGGCCCAATAGGAAATGCGGCGCAAAGGAGGCCGCAGGGGGATGGGGGATGGGGCACGGGGCGGGGGACTGGCGGCGGCGAGGCTGAATGGGGTGGGCAGATGGGCACGGAGATGCAGGGAGAAAACGTCGCAGCGAGCATTGAGGTGCGCGGATGGGATGAGCGGATAGGGTCGCTGGGCGAGCAGTGCGTGCGGGAGTGAGCAGTGGGAAGCGTCCGTCCGTCCGGACGTCTTAATTGTATCATTATTCGATAGGGGTGGGGCAGGGATGTGGTCGCAGATGGCTAGGACGAGGACAACGGCTGCTTGTCGGATAGGGGCCGGCGAGGGAGAGGGTGTTGTGGTACTGGTCTGCTGTGAGTTTTAGGAAACTAAAAATTGGCAACTACAAGAGAAATGCAAAAAATGAGTTTACTACTTATTTTGTTCACTTGGTATAATTATTGGTTTAGCGATGTCTTATAAGCTTTTTTGTGATTTATAAGCAAAAGTATCTCATCGGCATCATTTACTTGTTTTTTCAAGAAGAAAAGGTATATATGCACACTACACTTATTGTCGTCATCTTTTCTTACTAACTGTGTCGCTCCTACGAGAGGCTAACTTCCAACTCTCGTTACATTCTTTAGAATCAGCCAAAGGAAAGGAGTCCTCAGTTTGGAGATATTTTTTTTGTTCCTGTGTTTCTGTTTTGCTATCCCTTTTTTCACTTAGTTTACATCGAATCAAGTGGAGTCTAGATTCCTATGACCGAATTTACCATAAAATTAGACGGAAAAATAACTACAAAGATCACAAGAAACCTAACTCAAGTGAATGGAGAGAGAACCCCATTCTACATGTCAATATCATAGTATGCATACCATTATAAAATATTCCCAACATTTCAATTATAAAATGTTTTGATTTTTTTAGATATATTACTTTTGCTATGTATATATAGATGTAGTATATAACTAGACGCATATCAAAAGTGATATACGTAAAAAAAAGTCAAAACGTCTTATAATTTAGAATGAAGAGAGTACTTAATTTTCCTTCCGGGTAGTGTTAATAAGACAGGAGATTTTCACTAAAATACGCAGTGCGTAGTTATCAATTAGCCTGCAGAGGTTTTATTAATTTTTCCTCTGACTTGATGAGCGTTCTTACATTACTGTTATCCAGCTCAATGCAAAAACGACCGTAGAAACTATTGATTCGGGTTTCCATTGAGCGGCTGCATGTCATCATGTTCATAATGCATGCATTGCTGTGTTGGTGCAAATGTGCAATCCTGGGTTACAATTTACAACCATTATTGTTTTTGTAGCTAATGCCTTTTAATCGCTTCCTGTTTTGATTCTCATTTGAGGAAGCATGTTTTTATTTCGTTCTAATCCTGCGTCCTAAAATTTGTCCGTCACCCGGAACTAGCTAGGTAGCAGCATGTCGTCATCGTCCCCGGTGCCGGCAAGGCCTGAGAATGTCACCTCCGCCCCGGCCACGGCGAGCAACACATTCCACGTGCTTAACTCCGCCGGCGGCGCCGTCGGGGCGTATGTGCGGCCTCCCCATGCCGCTGCGTTGCGTTCTCCACAGGCGCGCCCCATCACCGGCTACGGCTACCCAGCCACCGGCGTTGTTGGCCCCGCAAACGCTGCCATGGTGGCTCGTGCTCCCGGTGGACAACTAGGGGCGCGGATGGAGATAGTGCAGCAGCTCATGCACTTAGCTGGATGGGGTAACCTCCCTTCACCGCCATCGCCATGGCTCCACAACTACGCCGCGTTCATGTCACCGCGAGGCCAGCCATTGCTGCTCTCCCCCTCCGCGAGGCCCCCCGGTCCTCCCATCCGAGCGCCGTCGTCGTCGTTCGCCTCCGGGGCGCCAGGAGCCAGTGGGAGCAGCGTTGCCGGCCGGGGTGCCGTCGTCGTCCACGGCAGTGCTGTTGCCGGCAGGTACGGCCCCAGTCCCGGAGGTGGCGGCGCAGGCCGCCGTAAACCACCAAACCTGAGGCCGCTTCAGATTACCGATTCCGCCACGATCGCCACCGGATCAGCCAGCAAGAAGAAGGCGCCGCCTGCAGCAACAGATGGCGCGGTGCAACGCCTGCCCCCTGTGCTCGCCATGCCGACCACGGTTGGAGGGGAGGTCGCCGCTGCGGCGAATGGCCGCGTCAGGAAGCGCGCGCCAAGGACAAGGACAAGGACAGCAGCAAGCCGAAGTCGTCCAAGAAGCCCAGGCAGAGGGCCGCCAGCAAGCAGCGACAGAGAACGGCTGGAGACAACAACACGGTCGCCGCCGCCGACGCGAAAAACCTCGTCGTCGAGAACCAGCCGCCTGCTAGCAACGATCTTCAGATAGTCCCTGTTCTGCCGCCACCAACGCCAAGCAACAGAAGAAAGAGGAAGCAGAACGTCGCGGCCTCGCCGAGCAGCGGCGGCAGGTGCAACGTGGTCGCTAGGAGGAGCAGCGCGGTCGCGGCGACGGCGAAGAAGCACACCATACTAACATGGCTGATCGACGCCGGCTTCCTATCCGACAGGGAGAAGGTGTTCTACGTGCCAATGGACGGCGGCGATGGCAAGGTTGTCTCGGGCGCGGTCACCAGGACGGGCGTCCACTGCGGCTGCTGCGACGCCATCGTGCCGCTGCCGGCGTTCGAGGCCCACGCCGGCCGCGACCTCGGGCAGCAGCGGTCGTGGGAGAAACTCCTGCTCGTGTCCGGCAGCTCCCTCCTGAACCGCATGCAGGAGGCGTGGGAGAAGGAGCGGGTCAAGATCTTCCTGGTGCAGGAGAAGGCGAGGGCGGCGCTGGAGCAGGAGCAGGAGAAGAGCGCGCAGGCCAAGAGGAGGCTCCTCGCGAAGCAGAAGAAGGGAGCCGTCGAAGGGGTCATCACGTCTCCTAGAATCAGAACGAAGCTGAGGTCCGGCGAGGACTCCAGCGACGACGCCTGCGGCGTCGGCGCCGACGGCGGGGAGCTTCTCTGCTGCGACAGCTGCCCCTCCACCTTCCACCCGGCGTGCCTCGCCATGAAGGTATGCGACACAGCACCAAAGTCCCGAAATCTGAATCGATGTGCTCGCTCTGCTTGTCTGAATAAATCAATGCTGCCGTCTGATTTCACGTTTCAGGTTCCAGAGGGCTCGTGGGCTTGCCACTACTGCCGATGCGTGCTGTGCATGGCAAATGGTGATCAAGGCCTGTCCACATGCCAACATTGTACTCTGAAGTGTACACATCTCACTCACTGTCTCAATCGGTCTCTTGATTCTTTTTCCTTCTTCTTCTTGTGTTTCCTGAAAAGGAACTGATGGGGGTGAACTAAATGTCTCTGCAGATCATGAGATTTGCCGTCCATCCCTAAGCAATGGGCGCGGCATCGGCGCATACTGTAGCGAAACCTGCAAGAAGGTAAATACTTGCTGATTTCCATTTTATTTGTTTTTTTTTTTTTTTTGCTAGCCGTGTCATATCTGTTCTACTTGCCAACCGTACTGAAGAGGAGTCTCTTTGGATGTTTCAGGTGTCTGCTCAGTTAGCAGACACGATAGGCGTAACAAACCATAGTGAAGATGGTTTCTCATGGGCTCTACTGAAGATTCAGAAAGACGAGCCAGTCAGTTCACAGAACAGTCCTGATGTTCTTGAATGCAACGTGAAGCTTGCAGTGGCGCTTGGCGTGCTGAATGAGTGCTTCAACCCAGTTAAGGATCGACGAACTAAGATCGATATGCTCCACCAAGCTGTCTACAGCCTCGGGTAATAAGCTCAGTCAGATTGAAACATCTGCATTTGTACTGCTGCTATAATAATATAGGACCGGATCGACCTGGTTATAACACAGTAGCACTCTCTATAATTCTGTAATAACTTATAGAAAAGTTTTGTGCTCCAACAGATCAGAATTCAAACGGGTAAGCTACGAAGGATTCTACACCATGATTCTGGAGAAGGATGGAGAAATCATTTCAGCAGCCCTGCTGAGGTTTGGATTCATATTCTCTTTATGTTTGTACCCCTTAGTAGATCATTGCAAGATTTTTTTACTTATCTATGTTTACTTGGATTAACTTAGTGAAACCAGTTGTCCAACGGCATTACTGACTCCACTTAGTTGCATTGTTAAGTTCTCCTTTGCCCTGGTGATCACATAAAGTCAGCTATCAACCCTTGCATGAATGGCGCCACGATTTCAAAAATTGGGGTCGGCCTAATTTGGCCCGATCCATATTCACGTGTAGGCCGAGGATATATATAGGAGTACATGTGTTCCTGGCCTAGTCGTCTTTGGTTTCCATTTTCCTATGGTTGTTGTACTGTAAGCAAAGTCTGTAAAACTTCCTTCAGACAAAATATTTATGCTTCCGCGTCAACTCGAATGGTCAATTTGGAACACTAGACCAACTCATCAGTTCAGATTATGTGCACAGTGGCCTGAAGTTGTTCTAGCATTATTCAAAGATATATCGGCCATGCCTGCAAAAGGTCAAGCTCGACTAGTGGCTTGCAAACAACATGCACAAAGAACTTAATCCCAGGCTTCCAGGCATCATCTGAAAAGAATCCTACCTACGAAGCAATGACAGCCGTTTATGCCTAATTGTAATTGGTGGTGGCATGCTTGTGATTCGTGCATTGTTGAATGCTTGAAAGAGGCATAGTACAGAAGACGATTGTTTTTTTTAAACGAAGCACGGAAGATGATTGTTGTGCATGCTTTGGTTTGCTTGTCTTTTTACAGGATCCATGGCACAAAGGTCGCGGAGATGCCGTTCGCAGGCACACTGCCAGCTTACCGGAAACAAGGAATGATGCGTCGGCTGGTGAACGCTGTCGAGCAGGTAGGTGCACGACACTACTGTCACCAACTCACTCGCTACTCTGTCCGTCAGTGATACAATCTGTGTGAGTGAACCAGGTGCTGGCGTCAGTGCAAGTGGAGAAGCTGGTGATACCGGCCATAGCTGCTATGGTGGACACCTGGAAGAGGTCCTTCTCCTTCAGGCCTCTAGACCCCGAGTCGAGGGAGGAAACCAAGAGGCGGAGCCTGGTGGTGATCACCGGCACTACCCTGCTCCACAAACCCGTGGCCGCCGCGCCGCCGTCTCCGTCGCCACACAAACAAACCGAAGCAGCAGCGGCGAAGAGTGGAGCAGAGCCATGGTGGTGGAAGTACACGTACGGGGCGCCGCCGCTGACGGACGACGAGCGGGCCTTCCTGGAGACGAACACGGGCACGGCGCCGCTCGGCTGCAGCTTCACCGACCTGGTCACCGGCAAGGTGTCGTCCCTGCACAAGGCGCTGTGCGCGGGGAACTCGTCGACGTCGGTGCCCTGCTGCTCCTCCGGGTCTCTCCGCGGCAGGTCCTGGGAGCGGCGGCGTGCCGCGGCTGTCGTTCGTGCGGTGAGGCGAGCGCGACGGGTGCGTGCTTGCTGTGCCGACATTCGCTTCAGCCCTGGAAATTGGAGACGATGCACATATACTCCAGTATACTCTGCTATAGTGTTCGTGTCAGTGCTTAATTTAGACATGCATTGGCTATAACTGTGGTTAATTGGATTGCTTGTTCAGTTGTTCATGAGTTGCATTTGCTGCATGCGCGTGGGAATTGAAGGGCCGGGGTTGCTTTGTTCATCAGTTTGTTTGTTTGTTGGTTCTTTTTACAAGCATGGAGATTAGCGCTGCTTGTGTTGCTCGACGACGAGAATATGAAATCAAGGGCGTTTCACCAGTTTTACACAAGCAGATTCTAAACGGAGCGGTGATTTACACTATGGAACATTTAGAAAGAAAGAAACAGAAGAATTTTTCAAAACACTACCATGGACGCAAGACAAGTGGCTTCCAAAACCAAAGAAGACATTGACCTTCGATTCACGGGTCTTTAGCAGCATAACTTAGCCCCCCTCTGTTTTTCCCCTAAGGGGAGAGGAGATCGTTCTACTTCTGTACCTGGGATGTGCCCTCTGGGGTGTTTTAGGCCTTTGGGCTTTATGTATATAAACCTCTATCTTTCCTTAATTGAGAAGCCGAGCTCCTGCTAAGTTTTAAAAAAAAAAAATCAATGCACATGCATGGATTACCAGGAGAGGCGTCATTTGTATATATTTTATAGAAAAAAAGATGTGATGACCTCAAAAGAGTGGACTCCTGCGTGCGTTTGCTTTGCTTTGCTTAGCCATATACAGAGTCGTGCTTTGTGCAACAAAGTTGAGATGCTTGAATGATTGGTGATCATTAAGAGAGGAGATGATGCTTGTATTGATTGGTGGCCATTAAGAGAAGAGACCGACATGCTCCCATTGTTACCGAATAAATCAGCTTCTAAAGTTGTTTCTAAGGTAAAAAAAAATGGATTTTATAGAAAAAGGATTAATATTTATGACACAAAATTGGATATGGATGATACTACTCTTTTGTATAAAATTAGTTAAATTTTCTAAAAAAAATATGTTAGGACATGTGCCTTAATCCCATCACTGTTTTTTCCTTAGGGGCATGTGCACGTGCCTCCATGGCCAGCGCCATTGGATGGGTGCGCACCATCCCATACACATTCAGTGATGCTGGGATGGGAACATATGCCATCGAACAGGAAATTTAACTTTACCTATGTGCGAACTTATGTCTTGTTTGTTTGCATGCATGCAGGAGCAGTGGCGGAGCTAAAGTAAATCCGAGGAGGGTGCGCTCGCCTTATGGGTGCAAGGATATATAATTTATGTGTGCGAATGCGAATACGGTGAAAATTTAGACTATATCACTGTTTTTTTACTTTTCCATGGGTGCGGCCGCACCCATTGCAGTTCAAGCAGCTCCACCCCTGTGCAGGAGCACGCCCTCTACGTTACAGCACATGCTACTTCACCATAAACATGAAAATGATGTGTTGCCTTCTTTGAGGCTAGCCCCAACACGGTCGGTGAGGGCATTTCTATAGCTTTAATTATGTTGCCAACTCGGCAGCTTGCTGATATGGCAACACATTTAATAAGGAGAGATAAGAAAAATTGTGTCCTTGCTGAGAAACGATTTCTGAGCGCTATCCAAAGAACGAAGAAACTAGCAGAATCATGTTGTATCTAGGGTATCGTTTCCATCCATGGGGCTCACCGCGTTTGTAGGCTTACCACTATGCTCATCGTTGGAGATCCTCATGCACACAACGGTTGACCCCACCCCGACCGGATCTGGCTTGCCTCGGTTGTGGCCGCCATGGAAGTCGGTGAGGGAAGATGAAGGGGACAACCTAGATCTACAACCCTACATTTAGTAGGAGCGGGAGGCACCCACGCCGCACTGGTCGCTCGGCGGCACTCGGGCCACCCGCCACCACCCGCCCCCGCCCAAGGAGCAATGCTACCAGCTGACGGGAGAGAGGGGGGAGTATGTAGCTTGTAGGTCATTTGCTAAATCGATATGGGGTCCACAAAAAAATATTACACCCCTTTTAGAAGTCAATATTGTAGCTTAGAATTGAGAATTGGAATCAGGTTACCGCACAATGTTGTTTTTTGGATGTACATAGAATTGAGATTTGGCATCGGAGACCCATTTCCTTGGTATTGAACCATAATTGGAAGAGCCTTATCCCAATACAGAGCCTGACCCCTAGGTATTGAGTCAAATTGGACCCTGGCACTCAGCGCCACCGCAGTCGCCCATCTCCACCTGGGTGCGGAATCCCCACCACCAGCCAACTCCACTAGTCCACTGCCACCCCCGTCCTCCGCCGTTAGCCACCTCCACTGCTGGAACCTTATGATTTGGTATTGTAGCCCAATTTCAATACTAGTATGGTTTGGCATTTGTACCCAATTCAATACCAGTGGTCCAATGTCTACTTCCAAACAAGACCTTATGCAATGTAAAAGAGGAGTTTCTAAGAGCAGTGCAGTAGTGTCTTAGCATGTATAGAAACTAAGAGATGGTTTCTAGATTGGGAATGGCCTAAGAATGTTGTGTTATAGTCCTAAATTTATACTAGATGATACCCCGCGCGTTGCTACGGAAATCGATCCTCTTCTTCTCTGTAAATCGATCTGCTCACCGGCTGACCGGCTACTCCATGAACGACTGTGGCACTCTCCCGAGAACACATGCTGTGGATCCCATCAAACTTCAGCCCAAACTGCAAGATGAAGTCCACAACTGTTCTTCCTCCCTCGCTTCTTCTTATCCTCCTCTTTCCAGCACTGCTGCCTGCTGCTGGTGCCACGCCGGCGTGGCATGCTGGTCGTACCCGCCTCTTGCCATGACAACCACGTCCGGATCTTGCCGAAACCAGCACCGACAGAGATGGCCGGCACGATGCTCAGGATTGAGAAGGCCATCACGACAGCTTCTAGTCCATGTGTGCGATGAACAGGCAATGGAATTGTCCAGGAACCTTGCTTGCTTTTTTATTAGCTTATAAATACGTCCTGGACTGCTGCATGGTCTCCTGATGCAACGCGTTAGTGGCCATTTATTAATTGCTTATGAGTGGCAGGGTTTGGAGAATGTAGTGGCTGTAATTGTTTGTGGGTAGCAACGTTAGAAGCATGTAGTGGCCGTTTATTAATTGCTGACGAGTGGAATCGTTTGTAGCTTCTAAGTGCGTGGCAACGTTTGGAGCAGTTTTTCAGCCCGTTGTTTGGTTGGTTTCTGGACTGATAAATCCGGCTGGTACTGGTTTATTGTGAGAGAAAAATATTATACCATGACTGATAAGCCCTGACTGAAACCAATAAGCGAACATGTTGTTTAATTAGTCTGTTCAGATATGCTGAGGAAGAGAACAGGCGAAGTGGCCACTAGTACATCGATGATGAAGGCGAAGAGAAGCAGCCCAAATGATGACGTGGCTTCGAGAAATATGCTAGTGAGATTCTCCTATTTAGGTGTAGTAGATAAGTGCTCCATCCACTTAGATGAATTTGCACCGAGACACAACATCATATATACGTGTATGCATGTGATGTGAATGTACACACACGTTCGGAAGTGGGTCCAATGCCAAATGCATGGCCCGCACGGCAGGGAGCAGGAGTCATCTTGAGCGACCTGGTCACTCCATGAGGCATGCGTGAACTACTCAGCTCTCGAGTGAAGAGGAGGATTAAAGTGACCGGACCAGACCTGACCTGTGTGTGTCTCTCAGTGTCTGTGAAAGCAAAAGGCTGCCCGGTCAACAAAGACTAGGTCTATTAACAAAGTGGAGTAATTAGCTACAGCCTACACGGCAATGCATGCTTGATTGCTATGCTCGCCCAGTTAACTTTGCCCGATGGCAACTTTGGACGCAAATCGATCCGATCCACAGACCGTGTCAGAGAGAGAGAGAGCAGCAGCAGCAGCAGCAGCAGTCGGTGGTCTGAATCTGAAGGAGACAGAGAGAGGGAAGTCAGGGAACAGACGAGAGAGTTTCAGAGACGACAACAACAAGAGAGACAGAGATGTTGCTGCCTGCTGGCTGCCTTGGCTGCTGGTCGACCTGACTTTGACTTTGGCTGTGTTTAGTTGAAGGGAAAGTTGAAATTTGGGTACCGTAGCATTTTCGTTTTTATTTGGCAAATCATGTTCAATCATGGACTAATTAGGCTCAAAACGTTCGTCTCGCGATTTCCAACCAAACTGTGCAATTAGTTTTTTTTTCGTCTACATTTACTGCTCCATACACGTATCGCAAGATTCGATGTGACGGGTACCGTAGCACTTTTTTGGAAGTATTTTTGGAACTGAACACGCGCTTTTTATTATGGCAAGAAAATGCATGGCTTGTTTGATTGCTCGCCAGGTAACCCATCATACCCTTGCCTGGCACAAGGAAGGGTGCATTTCGATTGTGAATTGCTCCTAGGTGCTTGCCAGTGGCATAGCAGGAGCAAAAATAACTTGGTAGCCTAAAGACAAAAGATTACAGCTAAGCTAACTGGCTCCTCTTGTGACTTTGTGAGCCTGATGGTAAAAAAAAAAAAAACTGCATGCTACTGCATGGTACCATGCGTGGTAATGGCGTCATCTAATCTAATTCTAATGTAACAAGGCACAGCGACAAACAAGAAGGGCGACGTCAGTGGGTCAGTTGGATCGGAACGGCGTACGCGGTGGCTCCGTTGTTGCCACCGTCGCCCGCACGCGGCGGCGACGTCGGCGGCGTGTAGAACGGCGTCTCCGTCTCCTCCCCGCCGCCGGCGCCGGCGCCAGCGGCCGCGGCCTCCTCGTCCTCCTCGTAGATGGTGTAGAGCGCCCGCGACACGGGGCCGCCGAACCACCGCTCCCGCCACGCCGCCACCTCCTCCTCCAGCACCGCCGCCGTGGACGTCGGCGTCGACGGCGACGGCGGCGCGTGGCCGTCCGCCGCCACGCGAGCGCGGCGGCGGCCCGAGCAGAGCAGCAGGAGGAGGGCGAGGTGGTGGTGGTGCTGGCGCCAGCCCTTGGTGTTGGTGACGGTGGGCCGGGGCATCGAGAGCGGCAGCTCGGGCGCCGCGGGCCGCTTGATGATGCTGCTCCCCCGGCGGCGGCGGTCTCGGCAGAGGGCGAGGAGGAGGACGAGCGCGGCGGCCGCGGCGCCGGCGACGAGGAGGGCGAGCGCGGCGACCTCGAGTCGTCTCATCGACTGTGGGACTGGAGTGGAGTAGGGAGGGGCGAGCGGGCAGGGCAGTGGCTTGCCGTTGCCGTTTCGCTGGGATGCGAATGCGATGCGAAGATGGAGTGGACTCGTTCGTTCACCCCACCGCAACGGAACGGAATCTCCTCCTCCTCCTACTACTAACTAAACGCAGTTACGCAGACGGAGAGAGAGAGAGAGTTTTCCGTTGCGCTATGCTAGCTTTTCGGTTTGTTTTGGACTTTGGAAATTGGAACTGGAGGGAGGGGGAGGAGATGGCCAAGCAAACCCAATGCAAGCGGCCTCTCCTCTCCTCAAAGACAAGGCCCAGCCCCCAGGGGGCTTTATTATTAGGCAGGCTTTAGCTTTGGCACCCCAGTGCAGTGCAAATGTGCAGCACCAGCACTGCACTGCGTTACTTTGCTTTCACCTGCTCCTCATTCCTGCTTTGCTTTTATTATATTTTAGAACAAAGGAAGGAACAGAGAGAGAGAGAGGGAAGGCATGTGCTAGAAAGCAGCACTAAAATTATCTGATCCGCAGAGAGACAACTACTGATGAAAATTACTAAAGTTAGCATTGTGAAGCAATATCTATTGTCTCCAACTCTCCATTAACATGAAGAAATACACAACACACTACTGGACTACCGGAGAGAGCAGCAAGTAGATTGATATTGATATTGATATTAATTAATAACGGATGGCAGGCACTGCAGACTGATTGACGTGGCGGCAAAATGAACGCTAGTGTTGTGATGACTGTGAAGACTGGGTTGGTTTTGGGTCTTTGCCGAAGCCCATGAGGGCGTGGGTGAGCAGCATGGCGCCCCGCCGGCTGGAGTGGACTCCGCGAGTCGCCCCACCAGCGGCAGGCCCACCGTGTCCCTGTTCTTCAGAGGCTTCTTGTCTCACCTGCAACGTATACGAATACGACGAACGACGAGACGACGTACGCACCAGTCCTCGTGCTTAACCACCTTGCCGTTCTCCACCTGCAGCCTGATGAGCGACGTCAGGTCCACCGGCTTGCCCAGCACCTTGTAGTGCTGCTTGTTCTGGATCACCACCTGATCGATCATCGTGCATGACGACGATGGCAGGCATTGATATAAAACACCAAACTCACCTTATACATATAATACGCATCTAAGTACGGTTTAGGATGTTGTTCAGTTCTCAGAAAAAAACTAATGGACTGAAGAGCATCCCAGGTAGACTGAAGAGCATCCACAGCGTCGCAATAGCAATAATAGCAATAGCTTATGTACCTCGGTTTTGCCCGGCCCCATCGGATTCTCTTGTACTAGGGTGTACTCAGTGATCTTGGATTCCCCAAACACTCCCTGCTCATGCATGTTTCAGTTGAGGAGGTGCGAGTCCAAACAATTACAGAGCAAAGGTGCGGTAAGAATCATGCTTACATGTCGAGGAGGTGCGGCATGATGCTCTCGGCGACGCCGACGCCCGCCCTCCGGGGGCTGCGACTGTGGCGCCGCCTGCTTCTCCTGCGACTGTGCAGTGGCAGTCGCGCGGATCCTCCGGAGGCGGCGGCCGTGAAGCGAGGCAGAGGAGGTGGCATGCGACGGAGACGAGGCGAGGCAACAGGGCAATGGGAGTTGCCGAGTTGGATCGGACTCGGAGGAGGTTTGCTCTTCGCTGGGTGCAGAGGAGAGGCAGCTAGCTAAGTATAGCCGGAGAACTGCAGTGGAGAACAAGAAAGAAGAAGAGTCGCAGCATCGCCAATTCTCCACGGAAGAGTCAGAGTCTCTGGCTCTCTGCAAGGCAGGGCAGAGGAAGGCGCTACGTCGTCGCCAAATCTGGTGGCGGGAACGGCATCCACGGCTATACTGGGCTTTGGGCCAAGCAGGCCTGTGTTGGTCTGCTGTTGGCTGGCCTGGCCTGGCGAGGATCCCCGAGAGACAAACGAAGCGGGCTCACAAAACAGCTTTGCCCTTGCCCCCCTTGCCTTTTACGTCGAGGACAACCTGTGCGCACTGCAACGCCCACAGGGCAATTTCGCCACACTTGCTAGTTGCTACTACTAGAAGGTATCGTATCTCGTGTCGACCACCACCACGTCCCATCTCTTGTCCTCTCTCCTTCTGATTTCTTTTCTTTTTTTCTTTACTTAACACTCGTTCTTCTGCTCCGATCTCGGTCCTTATTATTCCTGCCTGAAGTGTCCGTGCGTAGCATGCTACGGGTGAATGCTATTATTCGATTTAATATCTATATTTTTGTGCAACTTTTTTATATAACAATTAAAGCTGTATTAGTTTGTTGTGCGGTTACCTAGACTATTTGTGTCTCAGAAGATTCATCCAATAATCGCATCATCTGTTCGGATATGTCTCGGACACGCATTATTCTGGATCGTGTGCGCACAAGCGTAAGTCAGAGTTATATACGGGACATGAAGAGGCGTAAGGCCATTGCAGGAAGTAAAAAAAAAGATAATTAGAAAAATACCATTTTAACTTTAATATTAAAAGCAAAATATATATGTCAGTGCGTTGTAACAGAACATATAAGAAGACAAGCCATGTCTCTTGAAGATATATTCTGGTACATCTCTTGATGTGTGTGGCCATCGGCCTGCTATCACATCCATCACTTCAATCTAAATTTAAAGAACTAAAGATGTAAATACTTTTTGAAATGAGAAGATACATTGAAACCCACGTCGTAAAGTAGATTTTCACAAATTTTAAATATATTATTATTTAATTTCGGACATCTTTTTGTTCTCTATATAATATATTATTATTTAATTTGGGCAAGTATATTATTATTCAATTTAATGTTGGGCAAGCCGGCTACTTTGACAGAGAGTATTATTATTTTTATATTCTTTGCTACTTTGATGCTTTGCTATTTTGACGGAGTGTGTCCGTGCGGACGGGTGGCCGATTAGTCTCATTACAAGTTTTATGAGTTTTATAGGCATTAAATAAGTTGATGTGGTATAGTATAAATGAGGAGAGAAATGAAAAACATTTTATGGGATGAAATGAGTTTCATGAGGATGATACTTGTCTACGTTGTTTTTAACACATGTGTCTTGAAAACAGTAAGATGAAACGCGCACTGTGGCCTTATCCGTTGATCGTTTGAGTTGAGTTGGTTTGGGCCGGATTTGTCGTAGTAAAGGAGGTGGACGGGCGGAACGCAGACTCGAAGTAGATACGGCTACCGCGGCGACGGACTGGAACGGAAAAAAGAATACGGATAGAACCTCGACCAGGAAAAAATATACAAGAAAACCGGAGCAGATGAAGAGGAAAAAAAAAGTAAAGCAGAAATTTTGACTCTCTATTATTAGGGAGGGATAAAACAACGGAACGCCTATCGCCCGGATGTGTGGACGTCTGGACGGGACATTGCATCTGGATGTCCCCCCCACGCCCACGTCCGTCGCATGGACCCGTGCCCCCACACCCACCCCACGCCCCACATGGGGAAACCCACGTGGGTTGACGCATGGCTACGCCCCCGCAGCAGCGACAGCCACCGGACACGCCGTGCAACGCCCGATCTACTTTTGCAACATACAGATAAAACCTTTGCAACATACGTCTAAAATAGATGGAACATTTGGAACACACACAGTTAAAACACCAATGCAACATGTGCAACATCCCGATCTACTTTTAAAACATCCAGATGCAACACTTACAACATAAAAAAAGACAGATGAAACACTTGAGACATGTGTCTAAAACACTTGCAACATACGTATACCAAAAAACAGATAAAACATTGGGATAAACGCTTGCAACATACGTATACAACCATTGCAACATCGCAATCTACTTTTGCAACATACACACGAAAAAATGAAACATACATATGAAATAACTGAAACACTTGAAACATGGGCTTGCAATATGTCTGAAAAAACGTCCAGAAACACTTGAAACATAGCATCGCTGTGCAGCCATGACCTACCTGGTGGGCAACTGCGGTGGCGCAGGCTCGTTGGATGGTGCGCGCCTGCACACCCTCGCCATGCTCGCCATCGGCCGAGGAAGAGGAGACGCTGCCGGATCTGGGGAGGGCACCGCCGACCGGGGTAGGGGGAGGGTCAGTGGCTTGCTTGAGCCCGCCGGCCGCGCGCCAATGGTTTGCTTGAGCCCGCTGGCCAGATCCGGTGGAACGCGGGGGAGGGTCGTGGCCGCCATGGAGTGGGAGGAGGGGACGTCGTGGAGGCTACCGGATTTGAGAGAAGGCGCACGTGGAGGAGGGGTGCCACTGTATCCATAGAGGGGAGGGGAGGAGGAGAGGCTACGACGCACTTGAGGGGATGCCATGGCGCTCGCAGCGGTGAATTTCTTTTTTGAAGAATGGAGACAACATGGTTCGTTCCAAAGCGGGCGAGAGACTACGGGGCGCGGTGCGGGCAGGATTCGTCACAGAGCGGGCGACGCGGGCAGGGTCCGTGCGGACGGACGACCGAACTGGAGCATTACCGATAAAAACAAAGGATCATCTCATGTACCATCATGTCGTATTCCATATTTTACAGAGAAATTAATAAAACATTGTTTATTTTTTCTTAGAGTATTTCCAACGGTCAATCTTTCTAAACAAATATTGGAAATTTAAAAATACCATCATCAACAATTTACTTAAAGAAAATAAAAAGCAGACTCACTTGAAGGTTTTGATCACACAGCCCATGCCACCGCGATATCATTGTCAACAGCCTATTCCACCACCCAACTCACCCCTAGAACCTTCAAAACGAAATCTTCATTCCTAACTCTACGACTTCTGTTTTTCTCAGATCTAGTAAATAGTGGTCGGCGATCCGTTGCAGTGAACCTCCCGGACGTTATCGACGGTTGCTCCTGCGTCTATGGCTGACTGTTATCGGCCATCCCGATACCCGAACTCAGAGCCAAAAACATATAAATCAGAATCTCCATTATCTTCTCTACTTCTCAGTATTCTTATATAATGGTCTGAGATTAAATCCCGGCAAACCTCTAGCTGGTGATAGTGATCGGGCAATAGAGTGTCGAAGAAAAAAATAGTTGTCCCTCGATAGAGAACAATGGTTGTCTTCGTATCTGTGCTTAGATGTCTCTATTTTTTTTCTGAGCACAAACAGTAAGGTTTTTACTCATCCCGCTAAAAGAACCAAGATTGTGCATGTTTCACCAAAGTGTTGGAGATGCTCTTAGAGACTATAAAAAAAGATTTAGAATGTAACTAAAGTTTTGTTCCCCAGCACGTCAATCCGCTCCAATGCCTATCATATCAACGTATATAGATTGATGTGCAACCGAATATGACCTAAAATGAATAGTTTAAAGCATCGACCTCACCCTCCCACTCTTGTGTACGTCTCTCTACTATTGGTCCTGTTCGGCTGGCTGAAAAAACAGCTGATGCTGATGCTGATGTTGATTTGTTGCGAGAGAAAAACACTATTATTTCGCTGAAACGGTACAGTTAATAAGTTCCATTGAACAGAGCCATTGTCTCGGCCAACAAAGTACTCCTTAGTCTTACTCCGGTCCAGCGGTGGTGCCACTCGGAAAGGGCTCCCATCCTACTAGACTAGATAGACAAGTCCTCCGTACTGTATGTTATATTATTCTCATGATCTCGTCACATAACATAACATAAAAATTTATGGATGGATATGAAGACGCCAGAGGTTATCACGTGATTAGATTATATAAAGGATGATATATGATTTAACAAAACGGCCCGGAGCATAGATGCGATTTGATTCTCATTCTCACTGGACTCACTAGTAGTCTAGTACTAGTCCGACTGTCCTAGAAATAAAGGTATATATAGTATATATTTTCCATCCCCAAATAAGTATCGTTATGATATTAATATTTTTGTTGTATATATTTGATTAAAGCTAATAACGTTTGATTTTTTAGAAGCGAGAACGACACTTATTTTGAGATAGAAATAGTATATGGATTATTGTTTTTTTATAAGGTATATAGGTTCGACTTCTCGAGTGACTTCAACTCCAATTTCTCTAGCTTTCCGGATGAAACCCTGGCAAGCTCTAGCTCATAATAAAATGGTTCTACAAAGAAGCAGCATAGCTAATAAACTGTTTTTTTACTAGAAAGGTGAAGCAACTTAAATATGTTTTTTGTTTGTCTGACTTCTTAGGTGAAACCATTTGTGAAAGAAACCCTATCATATGCTACGATAGTCACAACGTGACATCAACAGTGGTTTGGTTTGGTTAGGTTCTGTCTCGTATGGTTTTCTTTGCCGAGGCTTTTTGTCGAGTTTTAGTTTAGCTTCTTTCGTCCGGTTTGTTTGGCTTATAAGTCATATTTTTTCAGTCAACGAATAATATTTCTCTCTCACAAAAATCAGCCAACAGTATTTTCAGCCATGACTTATCAGCCAAACAAACAGGGCATTTATCTTTTTGAGAGCCTATTTAGATTGACTAGAACTAGTTATTAGTTGGGGCTTAGTCCATATTAGCTGGGTTGACCAGTTGATTGACTAATAACTAGTTGCTTCAAGTTTGGCTACCATATTAAACTTCAGTTAGGATGGACTACTGCTAATTCGGACTAAAAACTCGATAACTAATAATAATTAATCATATGCATCTAAATATGGCCTGAGTCGAGTTTTATAAAAGCTAACTTATAAACGGTCCTAGAACCTAATTTTTTGTTAAAAGAGTAAAGGTACCAAATGTGTTTTAGCGTTTGGTTGGGAGTTAAGGTGGAGTGAGTCAATCCTGTCTCTGATTTCTTGGTAGGGGACGGGGACATGCTGTTTGTTTGATAAGAGACGGGATATACCTATTTTGTGTTTGGTTAAAGAGATAAATAGAAATAGAATGGATAGTAGATCTAACGACGTTAGCTACCGTTTAGTTGGACCCACCTGTCATTCAGATTTTTTTCCGACATTATCCTCCCGTCGCTCCCACGAGACTTTTCATTTTTCCTTTTTATCGACAACGTCAAGCTGTTCGGCTTATGGTTTCGTGGCTGATAAGCGAGCTGAAGCTGTTATATTGTGAGAGAAAACACTGTACCATAGTTGATAAGCCAGGTTGATAAGTTCAAGCGAATAGGGATGACTTTCTCTACGTTATGGCCCTGTTCGGCTTGCTGAAACTTAGCTGAAAGTGGCTGAAAAACACTATTCTGGCTGAAATGTTGTGAGAGAAAAATACTGTTCTGGCTGAAAAAAGAAGTCGAACAACCGGATATAAGATAAGCCGAGGCCTATTGTAACACCCCGGTGTTATGCCTACATTTAGGCACTGCAAATCATGCATATCATGCATCATCAAGCATCCTAATCATACATGAATAATCTTGCATATAATATCTGAAACATTACTTCAAAAACATCTGAAACATGTTTGTGAAACGTAAATGATGCATACACTTATTAGAGTTGTTTTGCTCGATTCTTGCTTGCTAGGTTAGTAGAACATGTTTGGCTGCTATTGTAAATCATCTAGCAATGTTTAGTTCAATTTTTGGAGCAATGTTTGTATTCAAATTAATTCAAAATTCGCTTCAAAAAATAAATTCCAAAAATTAGGGTTTTGAGCTAAACGTGGACTTTGATCTTCCAATTCAAAATCTAGAAAGAATTTGGTGTGGTCCTAAAAGCAAAGTTGTAGAGAATTAAATTCTAAGCAACTTTCATTTTTGGTACATTTTCAAAAGAGGTCATCTTCTTACTCAAAATAAGATTTGAAAGCTGGCTTTTAAAAATTCTTGAAAATATAAATGAAAAAGAGTTTTTTTTTTTGCTGGGACGCCGCCTCGCTTTCGCTGCCCCACCCTCAAAGCCGGCCCAAAAAGCCCCTCTCGGCCAAGACCACCGCTGGCTGCTCTGCTGCGCGCTTCGCCTTTGGCCCAAGACCGCCTCGGCCTGACCAGGCCCACGCCACGCCCGCTTCGCCGCTTCAGCTCGCATTGCTCAAGGCCCGACGCCGGCAGAAGCCGATCGCCGCGTGGCGCCACCCGTCGCCGAGCTCCTGACCGCGCGGCCACGCGCCACGGGCTTCCTGACGCTGCTGGCCGAGTCTTGAGCACCCTGCCACCATCGCATTTCAAAGCCCCACCCTTGCCTTGTTGCCTTCTGCTTCTCACTGCGCCCGCCATCGCCACCGTGCACCGCGCCTTGCCGGAGCTCGCGCCCCCACCACCTCAGCTCGCCGGTGACAACTCCGTCTAGCCTACAGCTCCGCCGTCACCCCGCGCACCCCGTGCTCTCGCTTCTTTGCAGTGGTAAGCATCCCGTTCTTGGGAATTGCTCGCCGGAGCACGGCCGAGCTCGCTGGTGAGCTCCGCTCCCGTGGACTCCCCCTCCCAGCTCCTCTTCCTACTCAGCCAGCACAGACAAGCACGCAGACGGCGACGTTGAGTCTCCCGAGCGCCTCCTTGCACTCGCCGTGGCGGAGATGCTCCACCGGCGATTAGCCAGCCGCGCCCGCCGCTCCGCCATTACTGTCTGGCCGAGCTTTTTCCCCGCACCGCCTCCCTATTCACCTCTATCCGACGCGGTTTGGCATGGGGAGCACGTTGGTGCCCTCCGTTTCGCGGGGACCTCGCCGTCGGGCGAAGTTTCAGCCTGCCGCTGCCTGCCGCCGCCCCTCTCCGTCCCCTGTTTTCTCTCTGGCACGCGGGCCCCGTTTGTGTCACCATTACACTCGCGAGGGGACTGGAGATGGGCTGCGTGCTCTGGGCCGTGTCTTGGCAAGACAGATCGTGGGCCTTGAAGCCGTTCGGGCTGGCCCAGTAACGTTTAAGTGATTTGATTTCCATTTATTCTTTATTATTTGAAATCTGAAATGGTTTGAAAAATATTTGGATACTCAAACTTGCTCCAAATTTGTTGAAACAAATTTTGCTAGGTTCCTTATCATCAGATCTACTTGGGAAAAATAGTGCATGTCATTTTTGAGATACTTTTCTATAGGATTTTATTTAATCTTGAATATTGCTGATAACTTGAAAAATATGTAGAAAAATATATAGGCTTCAGAAAAATATGATTCCAAGTTTGTTAATCTTCTTATTTCATGTACTTCCTAGGAAAAATATGTTTCATGCATGTGCTGTGGGAAAAATTTGAGGTGTAGTTCAAGTTCCTTTAATGGCTGATTTTTGTTATTTTTGCTAGAGCACAAATTTTGTATAAAACATGCATGTGACAATTTTTGTACAGTCATTATATACCATGAAGAACCTAGGAAAAATATTAATTCTGTTGTTTGACACTTTTCATAGTACAAAGTAATTTCATGCTCATTTTTAGGCTATAGCTTGTCATTTTTGTGTAGGATAGTTTACTTATCCAAATGCCATGAAATTTTTATGGTAGTCTGTTTAGGGTAGTAGTATGCTACTGTAATTTTCTCAGATTTTTAGGAGCATCAGAAATATAGGTTGCTATTCAAACCTATTATTAATTAGGGTTTAAGCAAGTATTGCCTTAAGTGTGATTAAGAAATTAGTAAAGCTTTGGTGTATCTTTGAAGCATTTATTAAAATATGTTGACTTAACATATGGGTAGTAGAAGAGAATGCAGTAGATGACATGTGCTTGTAGCCTAGTTTCTTGGATGATGTTGTCTACCTTGCCTTTCAACATATTCATTGCATTCATCTCCTTCGATGCACCGATTGCATAGGCACTTACACGCATTGCATCATACAGGATCGCAAACCGAGAACCCAGTCGTCATTCCCGAGGAGCCCGAGGAGCAGTTCGAGGTGCAGCCGCAGGAAGTGCCAGAAGCCGACGAGGAGGACGTTGAAGAACTTCCGGAGTGCCCCGATCACCGTCCGAGCTCCTTCGAGAGAGGCAAGCCCCGGAGCATCTTTCTCCCGGTTTGCAATGATTTCGTTAAATGCTTTACTTTAAATTGATGCATTACGTTCAGGAGTTGTTTGCAACCGTTCTTTGCATTATACCTTGTTTACCTTTGTTATACTATATCCTTGTTACCCCGGTATCCGCAATGAGTCAATGCTTAGTGGCTTAGACCGTAGAAGTCGGGTGATTTCACGTCACCTGCGAGCTATAGGTGGTTACCGGATCTGTTTGGATGGCTATGAAGTCATGGTATAACTAAGTGTTAAATGAAGTTGAGACCGGGCGGAGACTTGCGGTGGTTTTGGACTGTAGTGTTTCCGTCAGCGTGTCGATTAAGGACCGACTGTTGTTGGGCCTCGAGTCATGTTGAACGATGCCTTACATTTAGGCGGGCGGATAAAGTACCTTCCGACCGCTGAAGCTGGGAGATTTTTCGGGCCGAGTAGATTGCCAGACAACTTGACCGTGAAGCGGTGTGGTAGGACACGGGCGGGATGATAAGACCAAAGTGCGGTCGGTCGGCCCCCGGTACATGTGGTTCTGCAAACTCGAGATACACGGAAAGTTGACTCGGTGATCAATATCTCACTTTAGCGGGTGAGTGAGATTTGTGTAAGGAATAAATCACCATTTGGTTAGAATCGATTGAATCGCCATCGCTCCCGGATAGTGAGCACTTGACTTGAGTGACTTCATCGTAGTAAATGTTTATGGAACACTTGGACAAGTTATAGTGAATATGACAAGATGGAAGTTGTTTAATGATCAGTGGTTATCATTAATTGCTTAATCACATGTTTACTTTAGTATAGGTGCAAATCTAGTCGATCGACAAAGTTAATAATAATTAACTTGACAATAATGCTTTTAGAAAGGTTCTTGAAATGCTAAAAATGCTTCTTTCGCAAATGAGTCACTACCCTACTATAGTGCCCGCATAATCCTTGGTGTCATTTATTTTCGGTTATGTCGGGTAGAAGTCCATTTGAGTACATTCTCGCACTCGTGGTTTTATTCCCACTTGTTGCAGATGGGCAGATGTACTATGGCTATTGTATCAACTGCCTATATCCTGCGATGGGTGATGCTTAGGACCATGGGCATGGTCATTCCTTACGTCTCGTCTAATGCTTTTGTTGGAGATGATCATCGGTGGCACTATATTTGAACTCCCGTGAGTGTGTGTGGTTTTAAACAAATGACTTCCGCTACTTTTTATTCGAACTTGTTTTGTAATAACTTTTATTTAAACTCGATGTATCTGTTATGGAAACTTTTATGTAATATGTGATTGGTGACCGCTAAACTTATTACGATCATGGTTGGGACACGAGTTGGTTTGAAATCCTTCGTGATTTCACGGACTACCGGGTTATACGGGCTTAAGTTTGCTCAATCGTCTGCTCTGGTGGATGATTTTCTTACTTAATTTCGTATAATTGGTCGGTTCTATTACAGCTGGTATCAGAGCATGGTTTAGCGTGTTATCGTGTTCACAAGTGTATTTAAAACAAAAGGCATTTGGAAAACGTGATTTTAAAACTATAAAGTGTGCGGTGATCATATCCTTTATGCCCGATTAAGGACTTTAGGTGGCTTAATTAAATCGACCGGGGTTTTTGCATCATATTTCTCTTCGCGCGCTCATACGGCGTGCTATTGTATGAGTGCCACTTGTTTGAGTGGTAATGAATGGATCATTTGCCTCACGCCTCGGTAAGTGTGAGTTGTGAGAGCATGATCGGATACACCGCCGATCTAGGGTGAATGCTTATATGATCTTTGGAGTAATTACATGTTCTACGCATGTTTTACAAAGGTATCTCATGTATGGGTCTTCCGTCTGTGGAGGCGATGCCGCCAATAGGACGATGGTTCGGGTAGTTACTACCGTTGTACACGTATCGGGGATTCGTGTAGCGATGTAGATAAAACTTTACCGCTTTTATGCATTCATTGGGAATTAAATTTGAAATGAATCTTCTGCAGGTACATAACAACGCTTATCGTGTAGAACGTATTAGCTACGTATTGAGAGATCGTTGTATGCCACCGAATTCGTCGTTAGAAATTATTTATTCCTAAGTTTGTGAGAACGCGTGACGACACATACATACATCATGTTACTTGTGCATCTCATTCATCTCATGCATTCCTCCTTATAAATTGATTATCTCATTTTGATAAAAGACGTATCACCAAAAGTATGTTTCCCAAGTAATAAGAGAACTTTTGCTACAGATGGCCAAGACGAAGCGACCGCCAGTAAGTCCACGGAGGAAGAGCACCCCGACGCCTGTTGGCCCCGAGGGAGCACCGCACCACGGACACCTTCTTGAGCGAGTTTGGCATGCCAACTTTGCTTTGGAGAGTGCTCCATGATGTGGGGTACCCAGAGGGTCAAGAGCCGGTGTACTCTTGGAATGAGAGCCAGTTGGCGAGATGATGGACTTTGCAGTGGTGGAGATCACGGTTCCGCTTCTCGGTGATGCTCCAGATTGGGATGGTTGGCATTTGGAGTTTGAGGGTCGTACTCGGTGAGGGTGCAGAGGAGCGACCTTCCGTGTCATCGGGGACATTATGAGCAGATTTCCCGGTGAGCTTGCTGCAGCTCTATTGGTACTTTTCCTAGGGATGATCCTCGCGATGCCATTTGGGTTCAAACCTCGTGGAAGTGCATTGGTCGAGAGGTCGGTGAGGGACAAAGCTAGTGACAACCAGCAATGAGTGCTATGTTCGCCGCCATTAGAGCGTATGAGGGTCTCGAGAGTACCTCTTTGGACTTTGACGGCTTGCGAAGCGAGGATAAGCTCAAAGGAAGAAGAAGAAGAAGAGCGAGCACGAGCTATAGCTAGCTTGCAGGAGCGGTTGGCGATATGAACTTTACAAATGAGATCAAGCGGTTGAGAGAGGTGATAGAGCTATGCAATGAGTGCATACGTTGACTCAAGCCAACAACAATGCAGAGACCGCATGATTGGACAATTGGTTCGGGAGAGGAATGAAGCTCGGAACATAAGAAACCTTCACCGCAGAGAGTCGATGAGTTAGAGGAATACAACGGCAACTCTGCACGAGGAGTTTCACGCGCTCTACAATGGGGTTGGCCCATATGCTCCGAAAGCAAACGCCACTGGCATGGACATCGATTTACGACAACCGTAACGAGCCCGTAGTTTCACACGGAGGCGATGGTGATGTCTCCGATCCCGACGATGGCCCCGAGGAATAGGCTAGTTGCCTTGCGCTAGTATCTAGGTCCTGTCGCGAAGACCTTTCTTTTGTTGGCATGTAACCTATCGTATGTTGTTTCGAACGTATGAGACTTGGCATGTGGTTGGAACTTGATTTTCGAATGCGATATCTGAACGCATAAAAAGTCCAGTGTATGTATACTGGCAATGTGACTGTATGGATGCGATGTTTGCCATTGAAGTAATTCGATTTAGTGTTGTTGTCTTAATTGGGATGAGATTGTTGTGCCTCTGTTTTATTGCATGAATTTATTCTCTCCAGTAAAATCAGTACGGCATAATTTTTCTTCACTCGCAATCATTACAGCTTCACTCAATCGTTACTTGTTGCTGAAATATGCAGATGACAAACACTCGCCGAACCACGTATGAAGCCGCTGAGACCGGTGCTAATGGTGCGGGGACCGGTGGTGGTGGTGATGGTGGGAACCACGGCAACAACAATGAACCTCCCCATGAACCACATTTGCCACCTCCTCCCCCGTTTACCCCCGAGATGTTTCTCGCGCAGCTGCTCGGGAGTCAGCGCAACACGGAACAATCCCAGAAGAACATGGAGGATTTTCTGCGCACCATCGCCAACAACGTTCAACGTGGTAACAATCAAGGTGGTGGCATGGGAGTGAACCAATATAGCAGACTTCAAGGATTTCATGGACACCGGGCCACCCAGATTCAAGGAAGCCACAGAGCCACTTGATGTTGAGGAATGGATCAACACAATGGAAGATAAATTCCGTGTGTTGAGGATGACCGAGGTTCGAAAACGGAGTATGTTGCACTTCAATTGCGGTGGACCGGCGGGAATGTGGTGGAAGCACCATCGCACCACCTTCCCTCCAAATGCCTGATTTCTTGGAGAGAGTTTTCTTCGAGGCTTTTCGTGGAGTCTATATTCCACCAGGCTGACCGAAATGAAGTTGGGAGAGTTTCGGCGTTGAACAGTGGCACCAAAACCGTGGATTTAATACCGCATGCTTTCAACAACTTGTGTCGCTATGCTCCCGACATGGTTGACACAGATGCTAAAAAGGATAGCCAGTTTTAAGAGGGGTCTAAATCCAAAAATGATGAAGCATGTCGGTACCAACAACCGTGTCGATTCAATGACTTCATCAACATCGTCCAAGGAGAAGAATAATAACGCCAAAGATCGCAGCCCAAGACACGCAAGAGAGCCTTTGAAGGTGGGCCGTCTCAAGCTAGAACACCTATGGGAGGTCGTCCTCCATATCGCCCATCGGCACTGGCGCTAGATTCAGCCACCTCACCAAGAAGTCGAATTTCCGTGGACCTCAAAAGCCGTACAAGATGGCAAGACAAATTAACAAAGCGGCAAGAAGCTGCGGTACAAGGCGATTCAAAGGGCTGTCAGGATCTCTTAGGGAAGAAGAGGACCCGCTATAAGCGTGATCAACCCGGTCATTTCTCGAGGTTTTGTCCGTACTACCAAGAAGAAGCAAAGCAGACTTATAATGCTAGAGTGCACAAGACAACAAATGGATGAAATTCGGAGGAGAGCCCGTCATCGCTGGTAAGTTTCACATCTGAAAACCCTGCAGTAGTTGTTCTATTTGATTACGGATCATCGCATTCTTTTATGAGTCAAGCATTTGCATGCGAAACATGGACAACTATGCATGTAATTGGGGTATGGGTACAGTATAAGTTCAAGAAAATGATGTTTTGACTAACCGGATGGTTCGAGGGCAACCTTGAATTAGTTAGCAGAAAGTTCCGAGTGAACTTGATAGTTATGCCTGGGTTAGTCTTGGATGTCATTATAGGGATGAATTGGATGAAAGATTGGGGAGCGGTCATAGATACTGGAAGTCGAGTACTTACCCTTAAGGATCCCCTGGGTGAGGGTACTTTCCAAGTACCATTGCCTCGGAGAATGCAGACCTTATAAGTGTTACATGTGCTACGGCGATCATTCCTATTCATCAGATTCCGGTAGTGTGTGAATTTCCGGATGTATTCCCAGATGAGTTACCTGGTCTTCCGCCAGATAGGGAGATTGAGTTTGGAATTGAGCTAGTACCCGGAACAGCTCCGATTTCAAGGAGACCATATCGGATGCCTCCAGATGAGTTAGTTGAGCTAAAGAAGCAATTAGAAGATTTGTCAAAAAAAGGGTTTATTCGGCCAAGCAAGTCCGAGTGGGGATGTCCCGCTTTGTTTGTGAAAAAGAAGAAAGAGGGCACGTTGAGAATGTGCGAGATTCTGTGCCACTCAATCTTTGTGACCGTCAAGAATAAGTATCCTTGCCTCATATTGATGTTACATTTGACCAATTATCCAAGGCCAAGGTGTTCTCAAAAATAGATTTGAGATCCGGATATCATCGATTAAGATTAGGCCACAGGATATACCGAAAAGCGCATTTTCCACCAGACACGGGTTGTATGAGTATCTTGTCATGTCTTTTGGCTTGACAAATGCTCTCTGCATATTTTATGTTCTTGATGAATATGGTTTTCATGCCGTAATTGGATAAGTTTGTGGTAGTATTCATCGATGACATTACGGTGTACTCCGAGAATGAGAAAGATCATGAAGAGCATCTCGAGAACCGTCTTGACCGGACTTAGAGATCATCAAGCTGTATGCTAAGTTTAGCAAATGCGGTCTCGGTTGAAGGAAGTTCCTTTCCTTGGTCACGATTCTGCCGAGAATGGAGTTTCAATCGATCCAAGTAAGGTGCAAGAAGTTATGAATTGAAAGCACCGACCTCAGTTCGAGATTAGAAGTTTCTTAGGACTAGCGAGTTATTACCGCCGCTTTATACCAGATTTCTCGAAGATCGCCAAACCGATGACAAGCCTCCTCTGAAGGATCATAAATTTGTGTGGACGGAAGAGTGTGAAGCGACTTTCCACACTTTATGAAAGCTGTTAACCATCGCTCTGTTCTAGCCCAACCAGACATCGAGAAACCATTTGATGTGTTTTGCGACGCATCAAAGACTGGATTAGGATGTGTTCTCATGCAAGAAAGGAGAGTCATTGCTTATGCATCACGTCAATTGAGGAAGCACGAGGTCAACTATCCAACACATGATCTTGAACTTGCTGCAGTTGTGCACGCCCTAAAAATTTGGAGACATTATCTTCTGGGTAATGTGTGCAATATTTTCACGGATCACAAGAGTCTTAAGTATATCTTTACCCAACCAGAGCTAAACATGAGACAGCGTAGATGGTTGGAATTGATCAAGGATTATAACTTGAATGTGCAATATCATCCTGGTAAAGCCAATGTAGTGGCAGATGCTTTGAGCAGAAAGTCACATTACTTGAATGTGCAGCCATTACTTGAAGATGGGTTCGATCTAATGCATCCTGCTGTGTTACATAGTATTCAGATTAGTTGCTCGTTGGAGAGTAAGATAATAGAAGGTCAGAAAACTGACAAGGGGATATTCCACATCAAAGAGAAAATAAAAGAAAAGCCGTCTCAACACTTTAAAATAGATGAACAGGGCGTGTTGTGGTTTGACAACCGTCTTGTGGTTCCCAAGGATCGAGAGCTTAGAAATAAACTCATGGATGAAGCTCACCTTTCTAAGCTATCTATCCATCCTGGAAGTAGTAAGATGTATCAAGAACTAAGATCTCATTATTGGTGGACCAAAATGAAGAAAGAAATTACAGCATATGTTGTCAGATGTGACACATGTTGTCGAGTGAAAGCAATTCACATGAAACCTGCCGGTATGTTGCAACCCTTATCAATCCCGAGTTGGAAGTGGGACGATATCAGTATGGATTTTATCACGGGTTTGCCCACTACTCAAAAAGGACATGATTCGATTTGGGTAATTGTGGATCGTCTTACCAAGACCGCTCATTTCCTACCTGTCAAAACCACTTATCGACCACCTCAATATGCCGAGAAGTATATCGCAGAAATTGTGAGGTTGCATGGTATACCAAAGACCATAATATCTGATAGAGGCTCACAGTTCACGGCTCATTTTTGGGAACATTTACACAAAGGCTTAGGAACTAGTTTGATTCGCAGTACCGCTTATCATCCTCAGACAGATGGTCAGACTGAACGAGTAAATGCTGTTTTGGAGGATATGTTGAGAGCCTGTGTATTGTCTTCCAAGGGATCATGGGAGTCATGGTTACCGTTAGCTGAGTTTTCTTATAATAATAGTTATCAAGAAAGCATCAAGATGGCCCCATTCGAAGCTTTATATGGCAGAAAATGTAGAACACCATTGAATTGGGTCGAACCTGGAGATAGAAGATATTATGGCATTGACTTTGTAGAAGAAGCCGAGAAGAAAGTTCATATTATTCAGCAAAATATGAAAGCGGCCCAATCACGTCAGAAAAGCTATGCAGACAAAAGAAGGAGACCCCTTAGTTTTGAAGTTGGTGACTATGTTTATCTGAAAGTCACGCCAATGAAGAAGAAAAGGTTTGGAGTCCGAAGAAAGCTTGCCGCGAGATTCGTAGGACCATACAAGATCTTGGAACAAAGAGGTCCGGTAGCCTACAAGTTAGAGTTACCTGAGACAATGAGTACAGTTTTCCCAGTTTTCCATGTATCACATCTCAAGAAATGTTTGCGTGTTCCGGAGGAAAGAATAGAACCTCGAGGTATTCAACTCAAATCAGATTTGGTGTATCGTGAACAACCGGTCCGGGTGTTAGACACTAAGGAACGTGCTACTCGGAATAGTGTGGTGAAAACATACAAGATACAGTGGGATCATCATGATGAGGGAGATGCAACTTGGGAAACAGGAGAGTATCTACAAAAAGCTTATGAAGATTTTTATAACAAATGGTTCAGTAACCCAAATCTCGGGGACGAGATTTTTATAAGGGGGAGGCTGTAACACCCCGGTGTTATGCCTACATTTAGGCAACGCGCAAATCATGCATATCATGCATCATCAAGCATCCTAATCATACATGAATAATCTTGCATATAATATCTGAAACATTACTTGAAACATACTGAAACATGTTTGTGAAACGTAAATGATGCATACACTTATTAGAGTTGTTTTGCTCTGATTCTTGCTTGCTAGGTTAGTAGAACATGTTTGGCTGCTATTGTAAATCATCTAGCAATGTTTAGTTCAATTTTTGGAGCAATGTTTGTATTCAAATTAATTCAAAATTCGGCTTCAAAAATAAATTCCAAAAATTAGGGTTTTGAGCTAAACGTGGACTTTGATCTTCCAATTCAAAATCTAGAAAGAATTTGGTATTGTGGTCCTAAAAGCAAAGTTGTAGAGAATTAAATTCTAAGCAACTTTCATTTTTGGTACATTTTCAAAAGAGGTCATCTTCTTACTCAAAATAAGATTTGAAAGCTGGCTTTTAAAAAAAAATTCTTGAAAATATAAATGAAAAAGAGTTTTTCTGTTTTCATTTTCGCACGCCGCCAGCTTCAGCAAGTTGCCCAAAGAAGCCCTCAAAGCCAAAGCCCCTCACAAGACCATGCTGGCTTGGTTCGCTCAAGGCTTCGCCTTGGCCCAGAGCGCCTCGCCACCAGGCCCCGCGCCCCGCCTTCGCCAAGCTTCAAGGCGCTGCGCTACCTGACGCCGTGAGCCGATCGCCGCGTGGCGCCACCACGTCGCCCGAAGCTCCTCGACCATGGCCACACGCCACGGGCTTCCCTGACGTTGCTGGCCGAGTCTTGAGCACCTCTGCTACCACCGCATTCCAGCGTTTCGCCCACTCCGGCCATGTGCGCCTCTCGCCTCTCTCCGCTGGCGCCCCGCCATCGCCACCGTGCACGCGCGCCTTGCGGAGCTTCGCTTCGCCCAGCCACCTCGGCTCGCCGGTGACAACTCCGTTTAGCCCTCTACTCCGCCCGTCACCCCGCGCCCCGTGCTCTCGCTTCTTTTTGTTAGTAAGCATCCGTTCTTGGGAATTGCTTTCGCCGGAGCACGGCTGAAGCTTCATTGGTGAGCTCCGCTCCCGTGGACTCCCCTCCCAGCTCCTCTTCCTACTGTGATTTCAGGCAAGACAAGCACTGCGACGGCGACGTTGAGTCTCCCGAGCGCCTCCTTGCACCTGCTGTGGCGGAGATGCTCCACCGGCGATTAGCGCCGCCGCCCGCCATTACTGTCATTGAGCTTTTTCCCCCTGCACCGCCTCCCTATTCACCTCTATCCGACGCGGTTTGGCATGGGGAGCACGTTGGTGCCCTCCGTTTTCGCGGGGACCTCGCCGTCGGCGAAGTTTTCAGAATGCCACATGTCGTCGTCGTCTCTCCGTCCCCTGCTTTCTCTCACTGGCACGCGGCCCCGTTTGTCGTGGCCATTCATGAGGGGATCGGAGATGGGCTGCGCTCGTTCTGGGCCGTGTCTTGGCCAAGATCGTGGGCCGCTTGAAGCCGTTGGCTGGCCCAAGAACGTTTAAGTGATTTGATTTCCATTTATTCTTTATTATTTGGAAATCTGAAATGGTTTGAAAAATATTTGGATACTCAAACTTGCTCCAAATTTGTTGAAACAAATTTTGCTAGGTTCCTTATCATCAGATCTACTTGGGAAAAATAGTGCATGTCATTTTTGAGATACTTTTCTATAGGATTTTATTTAATCTTGAATATTGCTGATAACTTGAAAAATATGTAGAAAATATATAGGCTTCAGAAAAATATGATTCCAAGTTTGTTAATCTTCTTATTTCATGTACTTCCTAGGAAAAATATGTTTCATGCATGTGCTGTGGGAAAAATTTGAGGTGTAGTTCAAGTTCCTTTAATGGCTGATTTTTGTTATTTTTGCTAGAGCACAAATTTTGTATAAAACATGCATGTGACAATTTTTGTACAGTCATTATATACCATGAAGAACCTAGGAAAATATTAATTCTGTTGTTTGACACTTTTCATAGTACAAAGTAATTTCATGCTCATTTTAGGCTATAGCTTGTCATTTTTGTGTAGGATAGTTTACTTATCCAAATGCCATGAAATTTTTTATGGTAGTCTGTTTAGGGTAGTAGTATGCTACTGTAATTTTCTCAGATTTTAGGAGCATCAGAAATATAGGTTGCTATTCAAACCTATTATTAATTAGGGTTTAAGCAAGTATTGCCTTAAGTGTGATTAAGAAATTAGTAAAGCTTTGGTGTATCTTTGAAGCATTTATTAAAATATGTTGACTTAACATATGGGTAGTAGAAGAGAATGCAGTAGATGACATGTGCTTGTAGCCTAGTTTCTTGGATGATGTTGTCTACCTTGCCTTTCAACATATTCATTGCATTCATCTCCTTCGATGCACCGATTGCATAGGCACTTACACGCATTGCATCATACTGGGATCGCAAACCGAGAACCCGGTCGTCATTCCCGAGGAGCCCGAGGAGCAGTTCGAGTGCGTGCAGGAAGTGCCGGGTCAACGAGGAGGACGTTGAAGAACTTCCGGAGTGCCCCGATCACCGTCCAAAGCTCCTTGAGAGAGAGGCAAGCCCGAGCATCTTTCTCCCGGTTTGCAATGATTTCGTTAAATGCTTTACTTTAAATTGATGCATTACGTTCAGGAGTTGTTTGCAACCGCTGTTGCATTATACCTTGTTTACCTTTGTTATACTATATCCTTGTTACCACGGTATCCGCAATGAAGTCAATGCTTAGTCTGGCTTAGACCGTAGAAGTCGGGTGATTTCGTCACCGCGAGCTATAGGTGGTTACCGGATCTGTTTGGATGGCTATGAAGTCATGGTATAACTAAGTGTTAAATGAAGTTGAGACCGGGCGGAGACTTGCGGTGGTTTTGGACCTGTAGTGTTTCCGTCTCAGGTTTCGATTAAGGACCGACCGTTGTTGGGCCTCGAGTCATGTTGAACGATGCCTTACATTTAGTCGGCGGATAAAGTACCTTCCGACCGCTGAAGCCGGGAGATTTTTCGGCCGAGTAGATTGCCCAGCACACGCCTTGTGCAAAGCGTGTGTGGTAGGACACGGGGCGGGATGATAAGACCAAAGTGCGGTCGGTCGGCCCCGGTACATGTGGTTCTGGCAAACTCGAGATACGGAAAGTTGACTCGGTGATCAATATCTCACTTTAGCGGGTGAGTGAGATTTGTGTAAGGAATAAATCACCAAAATTTGGTTAGGAATCGATTCGAATCGCCATCGGCTCTGGATAGTGAGCACTTGACTTGAGTGACTTCATCGTAGTAAATGTTTATGGAACACTTGGACGCTTATAGTGAATATGACAAGATGGAAGTTGTTTAATGATCAGTGGTTATCATTAATTGCTTAATCACATGTTTACTTTAGTATAGGTGCAAATCTAGTCGATGAGTTAATAATAATTAACTTGACAATAATGCTTTTAGAAAGGTTCTTGAAATGCTAAAAATGCTTCTTTTCGCATAAATGAGTCGACTACCCTACTATAGTGCCCTGCATAATCCTTGGTGTCATTTATTTTCGGTTATGTCGGGTAAGTCCGGCCGAGTACATTCTCGTACTCGTGGTTTTATTCCCACTTGTTGCGAGATGGGCGGATGTACTATGGCTATTGTATCAACCGCCTCTATCCTGCGATGGTGATGCTTAGGACCATGGGCATGGTCATTCCTTACGTCTCATCTAATGCTTTTGTTGGAGATGATCATCGGTGGCACTATATTTGAACTCCGTGTGAGTGTGTGTGGTTTTAAACAAATGACTTCCGCTACTTTTTATTCGAACTTGTTTTGTAATAACTTTTATTTAAACTCGATGTATCATTATGGAAACTTTTATGTAATATGTGATTGGTGACCGCTAAACTTATTACGATCATGGCTGGGACACGAGTTGGTTTGAAATCCTTCGTGATTTCACGGACTACCGGGTTATACGGGCTTAAGTTTGCTCAATCGTCTGCTCTGGTGGATGATTTTCTTACTTAATTTCGTATAATTGGTCGGTTCTGTTACACCTATGGGTGGGGCCACCTGCCTTTTTCTTTTCGTTTTTTTCATCGGGCTTACCTTCTCTGACGTTTCGAGCGACCGCCGCTCATCTCGAGCCGCCCACGGCCTGCTTGCCCACGCCGCCGGAGGTGCTTGCACAACCGCCCCCGCGCCGCTCGGGAGGACCTCGCCCACGCAGCCACCCCCGTGCCGCCAGCCTGCGCAACAGCCCTCGCGCCTCGGCCGGAAATTGCTCGCCCGAGTCGTCGCTTAGGATAGCTCGTCGGCGCTGCCAGCCGCCTCCGGAGCTCCTCGCATGCGCAGATCACGCACCTGTGGAGCTCTTCTCCCGCGCCGGTGCCTGCCCGCGGAGCTCATCGATCGCGCCACCTGCACACCACCTGACCGCTTCTGCAGAAAACGGCGCTCGACGCCGTGCAAAAGGGACATCCCCGTCCCTTTATTTCGAGGGATGGGGTTATCCCGCATCTGGGGTGAATATTCGCAAGAGGACGTCCCAATTGCTCCTCGCCTCGGATCCAAACACCACGGAAATAGGTGCCGTCCCATCCCATGCCAGTTCGTCCCCTCGTCCAAACACACGGTAAAAGAGTGAAGGCACGCTTTTCACATGCAGTGCAGGGGTGAGACGTCAGAGAGGGAGACCGACCGTGGGGATGAGGAACTGACCGGCTCTGACTGACCCCAACCCCAACTGTTCACACGGCACTTGCACACACATGTCGTACCAGTGTGGGACGGGACACGGAAGCGCTTCTCCTTCTCCTCCCCGTCGCCGTCTTTCTCTCCGCCCTTCTCTTATTCTTCTCCTCAATTTTTCGTTCTCTCTCTCCCTGCGCTTCTTCAGTTCTTCGTCTCCTCCTGCGGTGGCGGCCGCCGGCGATCCCTGATCGGCGACACTCAGGTACCCACCCGCCCGATCCGCCGCTCTTCCCGTCCCACCGATTTCTGCTGCATATGCGTATACGCCGCTCGAATTCGATCGCCTCCCATCCTGCCGGTGGCGCTGGTTCCGATTGAGCCTGTGCACGCGACCGCCTCGCGGGTCGCCGCCCCCTCGCTTTTCGTATGTACTACTAGACTAGTTCCTGCCTATGCCGGTAGCGAAAAGCGGCTTTGCTTCCCCTTTGCTTTGCTACGGCGCCATTGCTGACGGCTGACCCCCCTTTGTTGCTCTCCAACAGACTATGCCTGCCTCGCGTTGTCTCGACTAGAGCACTCTCATGCCAACCGAATTAATTCTGTTCACCTCCAACTGATTACTACTGGAATAGTGGGGGCTACTTGGAGCAGGGCGCATTTACTGTTCCCCAAACCCTTTACTTCTGCTTCTGCTGTATACTAGTTGTTGGGTGGGCGCTCCACTGTGAATCTTATTTATGCAGTATTACTTACCGCAAACCGTGGTGCTGCATAGATCCTACCCTAACAATGTATTATGTATGAGATATGGCTTCATGTCGACAAGGGTCCCGTTCTATCACTGTTCTTGTACCATGTTTTTTTTACGGACCACTGCTTGCTATTGCTGCTGCTGGATGTTCCATTGGCAGACTGGCTGCTCATTGAGTTGGTAGGTGGGAGGCAAGGTCAATCTCCTCCTCCACCTCCTCCTCCTCCATGTGTTTGGGCTGATGCTCATTCTGCTAATGTGATAAGCGTGACCCGGTTTCTGTTGTCAGACCGGAGGCTGAAAGTTCTACCACTCAGCTTAACAAGGTGGTTTATAGTTGGCTAGTGGTTATTAGTTGTAGCGTAGTAGCGTGATTTATGCGGACCAAGAGCACTGGAAAGTACCATGACCTCTACTACCGGCCTGCTGGTCATGGCAGTGCTCTTTTAGATCCTCCAATGGCCTGCTGGTCACGTCACATCCTTCGCACTCCTGACACAGTAACCGATTCCTCTCATTGCTACTGTCCCCTTATCTTTGCTATTTTGTTAACTTATTATAACTGCTAGTGATTTTATTTCCATACCTTTCCTGAACAGCGTTGTGGCATTGCATATTGAATTGCCATGTAACAGTCGTCTCTTCCATATTTGCAGACTCTAATTCTGTCCATTGTGCTGCGCGGTAGCAGTAGACAATCTTGCTTCTTGGTGTTTTGTTTGTCTCTAGTTGATCATTCAGATGCCCGTACAGCTCAGCTGTTCTAACTAGCTGTATATATCTGGTTGAAGAGGGCCAATCTAGCAACAATGTCATCGCTTCAGTTATTGCAACTAACAGAGCGCGGGCGCAACCTTTTGTCTTCAAGAAGGTATGCTTTTGAGCCGATCCAGCAGTACTTTTTTTAAAAGATTGGTGAGTTCATATAACTGATACAACTAACCCATGTTTCTTCTTCTTCTTTTTCTCTCTCTATTTTTACAGGAGAACAATTGCAATTTTTTCTGGGGCAGTACTTGCTGGTGGAACTTTGGCATATGCCCAGTCAGGTCGATGGAAAAAGCATCAGGAAGTAAATTGTTGCAGTGATGCAAACTCACATAGCAGTAATAACGGAAGAACTAGTCAGAACGGAATTGATGGTAAATTGGTGAAAACAAGGAAAAAGAAAAGTGGACTGAAGTCCTTACATTTTCTGGCTGCTATTTTACTTAAGAAGATTGGCCCAAATGGAACGAATTACCTTATTGGCTTGATATTAACAGCAGTAAGTTATACAGTGTCCATTATTGTGTTCGTTTGAGTTAATTTGTCATGTTGAGATTATAATGCTCTGCATATCAAATCATGCATGCAATCTATGTGCTATTTTGAAAGTTTCCATTGTTTTAGCATGTTTTTGTTATCATTATTTGCATTTGTACTTGTATGTTAAGTCTTAAAATCTTAATCATTTTTGAGTATGTATTTCCTGTTTTCTCTCCAACTATGTTGGACATTTTTCCTTATCATCATGTGTTCAGTGTGACTTTGGCCCTGTTCGCTTCGCTGAAAAGCCATGGCTGAAAGTACTGTTCGCTGATTTGCTGCGAGAGAAAAGCACTGTTCCTTCGCTGAAACAGTACGGCTCATAAGACAAGCGAACAGGGCCTTTGTATCTGCTAGTCTAGCAGTCTAGCTACATGTAAATCAAAGAACTTTATTATGCATACTTGCCTACATATCATTCTAAAGCAGTAAGAATGTAAGATGATGCATCCTATCTTTTTGCAGGTCTTGCGTACAGCTGTTGGCCACAGATTAGCAAAAGTACAAGGGTATTTATTCAAATCTGCATTCCTTCGGCGTATTCCGACCTTTACACGTCTCATTATTGAAAATCTTCTTCTATGCTTTCTCCAATCCACGTTATATCAGACGTCAAAGTACTTAACAGGGTCCTTAGGCTTGCGCTTCAAAAAAATCTTGACAGATCTTGTCCATGCTGATTATTTTGAGGTATGTTGGGTTATAAAGTTGGACCTCCCAATCCTATGCATTCTTTGTTCCTTGCGATTTCAAATTTTACCCACAGAACAGTGAAATAACTCACTTTTTCTCTGGAGTTTAGTAACCCTGGAAAAATTATGTGGCGCTGTGTTTGAGTGATCACATAGGATTGATTGGTTCATCAATGATTGGATCATCCCAGCATTTCTCATTTTTCTACTAGCCTTATGCTTATGTTGTATGATGAAATGATGGACCAACCCATCATGTTTCCTAACAAAACAAGTTAGATTCCTAGCTAGGTCTGATGAACTAAAGACTGTCAAGTTCTGGAAAATAAATACATGATAATGATCGTTTTATCTCCCTGCACTTTTCATTCTGCGTGTTTATCAGATCCTCCCCCACCCCGCCCTCCTTGCAGGATCATAGTGAATCTTCTATGATCAATTGAGTTGATTTTTTTCCTTATGTTCAGAACATGGTATACTACAAGATCTCACATGTTGATCATCGGATCTCAAACCCAGAGCAAAGGATTGCAAGTGACATACCAAAGTTCTGCTCAGAATTAAGTGACCTTGTACAGGATGATCTGGCTGCAATTGTAGAAGGGTTAATATACACCTGGCGCCTGTGCTCTTATGCAAGTCCAAAATATGTATTATGGATTCTGGTAATTCTTCTTTAGATCAACTGTTGCTCTTTCTTAACTGCAAAAATGATGCAGCACTTACTGTTAGAAAATAAAGCTGATCTAGTTTGCTTCTTCATATTTTTAGAAAAAATGTTCTTATTTTACAAAAGATTCTTCCTTCTTAGTTACATTCTTAACAAGTGTGTGCTTTCAGGCATATGTTATAGGCGCTGGTGGTACAATTAGAAAATTTTCTCCTGCTTTTGGCAAACTGAAGTCTACAGAACAACAGCTAGAGGGGTGAATATCGCCAACTCCATTCACGATTGAGAACCCATGCTGAGAGTGTGGCGTTTTATGATGGTGAGAACAGAGAAGCATCACATATTAAGCAGCGGTTCCGGGCACTTGTTAAACACTTGAATGTTGTTCTTCATGAAAACTGGTGGTTTGGCATGATTCAAGATTTTCTTCTGAAGTATCTTGGTGCCACTGTGGGAGTTATCCTAATTATTGAACCTTTCTTTGCGGGGAATCTTAAACCTGAATCATCCACCTTAGGATGGGCAGAGATGTTGAGCAATCTCCGATACCACACCAGCGTGATAATGTCACTGTTTCAATCTCTTGGAACCCTTTCTATTGGTTCAAAGCGCTTAAATATTCTCAGGTAACTGCTGAATCCGTTGTGTCAAATACTGATGCAACCTGTAGGTTAAGTACACACTGATAAAGTAATCTAACCTGTATCCGGTAAATTACATACCTAAAGTGGACCCTGAAAAGTTCAGCTGCAAATGAAATATGTTGCTTGTAAAATCGAACAATTTGCCCTATAAGTACTCACTTTCACTTCCTGAGAACTGTATTGGTAATAATTCATGTTCAAAAAACAAAATCAACCAACCTAGGAGGAACTAGGCGTAGGTGACTTTCTAAATAAGAATATGCACCCAGTCAAAGAGCACTTGAACCATGTATGCTCAACCAACTAAACAGTAAATTCATGTGGGATTCTCAATTTATGATATTATATATGCTGTTAGTTCGACTTCGGCTTCATCATGCTGTGAGGATTATTTAATGCCTTTCTAGTATGTACAAGCTTCAAATTTCAAATGGTAGTATTTGATGGTGATTGACTATTTTTTGTGCAGTGGCTATGCTTATCGTATTCATGAATTACTGGATGTCTCGCGTGAGCTATCTGGTGGCCGTGATAGATTGATTACTCAAAATTCCTCTGATGGAAATTATATCAGCGAGGCAAATTATATAGAGTTTTCAGGTGTAAAGGTAATAATATAGCAGTCATTTTCTATTTGTCTTCCCTATCACCCTATGTGAAGATTCTAAAAAATAATTTGTTACAGGTGGTGACACCTTCTGGGAATGTCTTGGTTGATAATTTGAACCTTCATTTGGAGTCAGGCTCTAATCTGTTGATCACTGGTAATCCTCTATTTTCTTGCTCCCATTAAATCTAGACCTGTGTTAGTTATTTGAACGCTTGCTGTAAAGGAAACTGAATCAATTATTGAGTATTTGAATGTTCAAACTGCAAGGAATGAGAAAAATCATGCAAGAATATTTTTTATTTCCTATTTTGTGTCCACAAATACTGGTTTATTATGATACGTTGTGTTGGTGGTGAATTGGTTTCCTAGTCAAATAGTTCCTGTTCACCTTAATTACTTGGAATCAGTCTTGAAATATGCTCTTCCGTCTAGAATTGCCTGATCTGTGGCTACAGAAAAAAAGCAATTTGTATCTGTCTAACTTCAATGCTTGTGTCTTACTATTCAAATTTAGACATTTAGACATTTCTTGTTTTTGCTGTTATCAGGGCAAGAGCTCTGCCATTCTTGCCCAGCACTCGCTGCATTGCTACACTAGCATCAGAGAAGAAAGCAAGATACTATAGGTTGCAGCACCTGGAGAAATAACCAAACAAAAGAAGCTAACCTGTAGAAAAGGCCTTGCAGCAACAGGAGGTGCAGGCAGCCTGCGTTATATATTTCTTCTGAATATTATTGGTGTTCTTTCTGCCTGTTTAAGTACCCTTAGATATCCTCTTCAGCTTAAAGGGCAATTAAAACCATTAAACCAAGCCAGTGTAGGCAGTGGCGAAGCTAGACCAAATGATTGGGGGTGCACAACTTCATCATGAATATAGTGACCCATATGGTGTTCAAACAAATAGCATAACTAATTCATAATTTTTTAACATCAAAATTCAACTTCCAGTAATGGCAATGTGAGAGCATCTCCAAGAAACTCTCTATTTCCTTCCTAAATGCTAGGAATAGAGATTTTTTTGTAAAACTATACTCCAATAGCTTCTCTAAATGGTTGTCCAAATATAACCATCTTCTATTCCGGATTTTTCGCTAGCCAAAAATAGAAGACGAGAATGACTCTCTAGACTGTGCACGAGATATAGAAAAATTGTTGGAGAGTGAAAAGATATAGAAAGCGACTTTTATGCAAATGACTCTCCAAATGATGATTTAGAGAGTGAGATTTAAAGAGGCTCTTGGAGATGCTCTGATTTTGATCAAAACATAAGCAAACTGGTAGGGGCAAGAGCAATAACACTCACCATTTGTAACAAAATAAAGACGACATTGATCACTATAGTGTAGTGATTGAAAGAATGCCAAAACGATGAACAAAGGATGTCCCATATAGCAAAATATATGATCCAGCCTAAAGAAAAGAGAACAAATATATGATCAGTTTATAATACCTCTCCATGGTTACCTTACCTATAATTCATTCATAATCAAATTGCAGTTCATAATTTCACGTATAAATAACTTGAGCACGATGAACACAAAAACACTCACCGGGCGGGGGCGGGCATCAGGCCATCAGGGCATGGACACAGAAACACTGATTGGATCAACACAGAAACACTCACAGACTGACGGACGGACTCACAGATGAGTGGCAGCTTCAGTACGATCTCCAGGCGGAGGCGGAGCGCTGACCGCACCACCGAGGACAAGCAGGGGCGAACAGGAACAGGCGGGCGGCGGCCAGCGACAGCGGAGCAGGCGAGCAGCCGAGCACTGTGTGTGGGCGGCGGGCGGCTTTAACTCGCGACTCGCGATTTCAATAGGAACGGAGGCAGGCGAGGTGTCGCGGCTTCGAGCGGAACTGCGGAAGGAACCGCGCGCACCTCTGGACTCAGCGTCTCAGCGACGGACTCAGACGTGGGCTTCTTGGGCTGCAGGGGGTGCCTCCTGTTGGGCCATGGGGGGTGCCTATAGGGCCAAATTTCCCTAGTCCTCAAGTATTTTTGGAATTGTGGGGGGTGCCTGGGCAACCACGGGCCGTAACTGGGCTTCGCCCCTGAGTGTAGGCTATTTTCCCAGATGCATTGAGCTTGCTTGCGTGGTTGATTGATTCTACTGATGATGAGTCTTGCATAATTTTTTCTTAATCATTTGTTCGGCTTACATAGCAACAATAATCATCTGCTTAATCTTCAAAAAAAAGAAAGCTAATCTCCTTGAATGTGGGGAAGGTCTGTCAAGTAGACTTTCTTTCTTGACGTTTTATGTGTATGCCTAATTCTGTTTTATATCTATGTGCTTTTGCTTTATGGAAATTGCAGCCATGGGAGATTAATTTTATGATGTGCCTTAACTTCTATATTTCAGGTCCTAATGGTAGTGGAAAAAGCTCCCTTTTTCGTGTTCTTGGTGGTCTGTGGCCGATGGTATCTGGTCATATTGTCAAACCTGGTGTTGGTTCCAATCTCAACAAGGAAATATTTTATGTGCCCCAGAGACCATATACAGCAGTTGGAACACTTCGCGACCAGTTAATCTATCCGCTCACAGCAGACCAAGAGATTGAACCACTCAGCTATGGTGGCATGGTGGATCTTCTAAAGAATGTAATAACAATCATATCTGTGTAGTTCATAAATTAGCCTCTCAAAAAGCATTTACCATCATCTTTTCATTGTTTTTGCAAGCAACTGAAAAAATAAGCTAGGAAATCCTTAACGTTGCCTGTTGGTTTCAGGTTGATCTGGAATACTTGCTAGAACGCTATCCTCTTGACAAGGAAGTTAACTGGGGTGATGAATTGTCTCTTGGTGAGCAGCAAAGATTAGGAATGGCTAGACTGTTCTATCATAAGCCAAAGTTTGCTATCCTGGATGAATGCACTAGTGCTGTGACAACTGATATGGAAGAGCGCTTCTGCAAAAGGGTTCGAGCAATGGGCACATCATGCATAACAATATCTCACCGTCCAGCATTAGTTGCATTTCATGAAATTGTTTTGTCCTTAGATGGTGAAGGAGGCTGGAATATTCAGGACAACAGGTTACAGAAAATATACTTCTCTTTCTTTTTTTATTCTGAATTTTTTGAGCACTGACAAAGCAATGTTGAAATTGATTTTATTCTTTTAGAAATGGTTCTTCCTTCTCTCCTGAAGTTGAGTTTGATGTGCTGAAGTCATCAGAAACTGATCGCAAGTCTGATGCACTTACTGTTCAAAGGGCTTTCATCACCAGCACAAAGGTACTTATGTTTTCAGAATATCACCTCTTACCTCTTTGAATTAGTATTTGGATCATCTTCTATCTTTAACTGGGTTCTTGTTCCTAGGGCAATGCATCAATGAAGTCCAAGAAGCAGTCCTATTCAACAGAGGTCATAGCATCTTCCCCCACTATGGAGATAGAACATACAGTACGATCACCTATTGTCACACAATTGCAATGCTCTCCAAGACCTTTGCCTGTCAGAGTTGCTGCAATGTCTCAAATACTGGTACGCAGTTGTATTTGATAATCCAATCCATTGTAGTGTTAGGATATGTTCTGCTTCTTACTGTTCATTGACTTCTTTCCTCTTGGACTTGATATTACATGTGTTTCTTGAAGATACCAGAAGCTTAAATCTTAAATTGGATTAATATAAACATACCATGAATCTGGGAAACTGGGATGTTATAAGTTTTTTAGTTCTAATACTGTTCCCAAATATTGGATTGCCAGGTTCCAAAGCTATTTGATAAGCAAGGAGGTCAGCTGCTTGCAGTGGTACTGCTTGTATTCTCCCGCACTTGGATTTCAGATCGTATAGCTTCATTGAATGGTATGATGTTTGATAAGCAAGTAGGCAGTTGCTTGCATTGCCACCATATGTATTCCCTTTGCTAAGACAAACGAACTGATAGCTGCACTGTATATATATGAATACTAATATATTTGATTGTGACAGGAACAAGTGTCAAGTATGTCTTGGAGCAGGACAAAGCTGCCTTCATTCGTTTGGCTGGCATCAGTGTGCTGCAAAGTGCAGCAAATTCCATCGTGTCACCCTCACTGAGGTAATTTTTGGTTCCACTCATTTGAAGTATTTTATATAGATACTATATTTGGTTCCTCATAGAATCTTCACTGCATGAATCCAGTTATCATTCTTCCAAGCATACGAAACTGCTTGTGAAATTAACTGGTTTTTATAATCGGTTCCATGATCTGATTATTTGATTTCTTTACAGAAATCTTACTTCAAGAATTGCCCTTGGATGGCGGATTCGCATGACCAACCATCTGCTTCAATATTATTTGAAAAGAAATGCTTTTTACAAGGTGAGCTATTCTCCCATTGAATACTCACCCGGGCTTTTATTGCACTATATGTGCCTGTGTTTTTTCCCTTTATTGTTTGTACTTTTCCATGACATGCATACAGTCATCTATACATCATGTATCAATTTGGATGAGCAAGCGTTTGATACTGGCATAGAATTCTGGCTATCTTCAAATTATGTTTGGTTGTTCATGTGCTTCTAGTTTGAGCTTATCACATGTGTGTCTATATGCATTGTACAACCTCAGTCTGGTACTTTCTTTTTTTTGTCCCGTGTGTATCTCTGGAGTAATTGAATAAACAGGGTCTTGAGAATGTGACAGTCTGACACTGTCGTATTTTTATTCTGCATTTGGCACTTAGTACCTGATTAATCTGTTTGTAAACACTTCTTGAGCTGTTTACTTTACTGGAAGCTGATACTGAAAATATTTGGTGAGCCAATTCAAGGGCATGGTACTGAGTTTTGTACATTGACCAGGTCGTTTTATATTTATAAGTTGACTGCATATTTGATAGCTGAAGTTTGCATTGGTTATCGTAATTGAAATTTTGGTAGATTTTGCAATGTGTGGAGCGTAGTGTATATGTTTTCCACGACAACTGAGCACTTCTAGCTTATCTTACAGGTATTCAACATCTCGGGTATGAGTATGGATGCAGACCAAAGAATGACACATGATGTAGAGAAGTTGACCAATGATCTTGCTGGCTTGCTTACCGGTATGGTGAAGCCACTAGTTGATATTATTTGGTGAGTCTCTCTCATGATCTCATAGTTTTGGCATGTGTTTCGTAAACTGAGCTTTTGTTTCTAACCCTATTTGAATTCACCAGGTTTACATGGAGAATGAAGCTTTTGTCTGGGCGAAGAGGGGTTGCTATACTGTATGCTTACATGTTCCTAGGTCTTGGTTTTCTAAGAGCTGTGTCCCCTGACTTTGGTGATCTTTCAAACCAAGAACAAGAACTTGAAGGCACATTCAGGTTAGTAATAGATACTTCATCAAGCACTGGCAAAGTTTGCTTGCTTATCTTCTGAAAAGCTTTAATTTGTTGGCTCTGTAACCTTTATGAAGGTTCATGCACTCAAGATTGCGGACGCATGCTGAGTCAATAGCTTTCTTTGGTGGTGGATCAAGGGAGAAAGCTGTAAGTTTCTCCATACTACATGAATGCTGCTCAAAATTATTACACGTCTGTATTGTGTCGCCCCTGAACATTGTGTTGTCTGGTAGTTTATGATACTTTCTTTAATCACTCTTAAGGTTTAAAATCCCAAATACCAAGTGTTGTATATGTAGTTAATTCACAAGTTTATCTGTTGATTAAATCATAATGCTAAATAGTACATTTTATTTTGTTATGTGTTAAAATTTTGTGCCCTCACATTCCACTTTCCACCCCAAAAAAAAAAAAAAAACAGATGATTGATGCAAAATTCACGACATTGCTCAACCACTCGAAGGTTCTGTTGAGAAAAAAGTGGCTTTATGGTATTTTTGATGATTTTGTGACGAAACAGCTTCCTCATAATGTGACATGGGGGCTGAGTATGTTATATGCTTTGGAGCACAAGGGAGACCGAGCTTTGACTTCAACTCAAGGTTGACATTAATCTTGAAAGTTCCATTATTATTAAAAACAAAATCTTGGCAGTGCTTCCATTTTTTGTGTGGTGTTCCTTTTGAGTTTTAAAAGTATGCTCCTGTGTTTTCGAATTACAGGAGAGTTGGCACATGCTCTGAGGTTCTTGGCATCTGTGGTGTCACAAAGCTTCATAGCGTTTGGTGATATTCTTGAGTTACACAAGAAGTTCCTTGAACTCTCTGGTGGTATTAATAGAATATTTGAGCTTGAGGAGCTTCTACAGGCATCACAAAGCAGTAAGTGTCAATTCATACTGAAATTTAGTGGTGGTAGTAGTAGTAGTAGGCAGTGGTATGGCAGGTTGATTGTAACTGAATATTTGTAGTTCACAAATGATAAATTTGGATTTATATCTCTCTCTTTTGATGTTATCACTTGCTTGAACCTGAATATGGTACTGCTGTTCATCTAGATCCTGTCGTGCCTTCTGATGCTATAAATGCCACTTCCGAAGAAATAATTTCCTTCCGTGGCGTGGATATTGTAACACCATCACAAAAGCTATTGGCTAGCCAATTGTCTTGTGATGTATCTCAAGGGAAAAGCCTTCTTGTGACTGGTATATCATGTTGCAGCTTTTGTCTGATTTAAATTTAGCACCGTATTGACATTGTTTCTCTAATATCTATCATGTTTATTTATTCCTTGATGAAGGTCCAAATGGTAGCGGAAAGAGTTCCATTTTTAGGGTGCTTCGAGGTTTGTGGCCCATTGCTTCCGGTAGTCTTACCAAACCATCAGAAGGAATTTTTAATGTTCCTCAACGTCCATATACTTGTCTTGGAACCTTGAGGGATCAGATCATATACCCTCTCTCACATGAGGAGGCAAAGTTGAAGATGCTGTCATACGAAACAAGTAGGTGCCACTTATCTTTCTTTCTTGCTGTTGTTACTTTGAACTTTGTATAGTTTAACGCTGTATATTTACGTTGATGTAGGTGACGAGTCTACAGCTTCCAAGATGTTGGATGATCACCTGAAGACGATTCTAGAGAATGTTCGCTTGGTGTATCTTCTAGAAAGAGAAGGTTGGGATGCTACTCCTAACTGGGAAGATATTCTATCCTTGGGAGAACAGCAGAGGCTGGGGATGGTCAGTGTGATTAAGACCTATATAATTTTAGGCTGCATTTATTATTGACTTAAACAAATGAATATCTCTAGCTTTGTGCTTGTGCTAAGTGGGAGGAACTGCTTTGTTTTCAGGCTCGTCTGTTCTTTCACTGTCCTAAATATGGCATCCTCGACGAATGCACCAAGTATGTCTTAATGTTTTTCATATTTTCGTTTCAATTCTTGACCACAGTGTGTGGTACTTAGAAAGCTCTCTTTGCAGTGCCACAAGTGTGGACGTTGAGGAGCATCTGTACAGGCTAGCAACCAACATGGGCATAACAGTGATCACATCCTCACAAGTAAGTATTCATCATACTCTTCTTATTTCTAGCCGGCAGTTCCCTTGCTGTAGCCCCTCGCAGTTTAAATCTTTCCTGCCCATTTGTTGAATACGTATGACTGAGTCCCTCTGTTTGCTTATTTGTTTGCAGAGACCTGCTCTGATCCCCTTCCATTCCTTGGAACTGAAACTCATTGATGGTGAAGGAAAGTGGGAGCTTTGTTCCATCCACCAATAACCAATGCCATCTGCTGACTTTCATCGTTAGTTACCTGTTGTACAAAGTACTGTTGTCACCAATTTATGCTTCATCAGTGGAGGCAATTACAAGTTTTGCAAAGCACATGAAGAGACTCGTCCACTCGGGGGTGCAGAGTGTGTGACGAAGCCTTATTTTTTGTTGAAGATTTTTTTCTCTTTTTTCCCCCCCTTTAAATGTTTTTGCGATACGGAAGGGAGGAAGGAAATATACACCAGTCAGTGTTAGGAGGAAAGGTTATAGATGGGGACTTTGGAGCTGCAGGCTTCAGTGGGATAGCATAGTACATAGTCCTGGCATGATATGTCAGCCTGATTGATTTTTATACGAGATACACAGAATAAGTTGGCCGTAGTGACTGAAATCAAATGATCTGTATCCAAATGGACAAGGCACGAAGTGTGCCTTTGTAAATGACAACTAATTTATAGGAAATTAATCTCTCTCTCTCAAATCATACGTTGTCCATATAGTTTGATCTGAAGCTGCAAACCATATCACTCTGTTGATGCAGAGCCGTCTAGTTTTGCGGTGATTGCCTTTCTCAAATACGCGCTATTGTTACAATGGACGACACGATCGATGAATCGGAGAAAGCAAAATGCAGTGTGCTGCTGCGAGTGCAAAATGCAGTGGTCGCTAGCGCTGCTGCGAGAGCAGGACGAGCAGGCCCTGTGGCCCGACGAGGATCTCGCTGAGGAAGCTGACGAGTCCGAACCAGACGACGGGCGTGACGTCGACGCCGCCGAGCGGCGGAATGACCCTGCGTGTGACGGCGAGGAACGGCTCCGTGGGCGCGTACGCCACCACGTAGGGGAACTCCGTGACGGGGAGCCTCGGGTACCACGACATGACGATCCGCAGGATGAAGAGGAAGCCGAACGCCGACAGCACCGGCCCCGCCACGCCCGCCACCGCACTCGCCGTCGCCGGGTCCAGGTCGCCCAGCACCGCCGCCGCGCGGTACAGGGTGTCCAGCGACGGTCTCGATTCCACCGCCCCGGCTGATAAAGCGTGACACGGTAGCGCTGCCGTGCAGCTGCTGGTCGTCGCCGCCGCGGTGGCGAGCAGGCCGCCGCGACCTCCCGCCGTCGTTGTTGTCTTGCTCGTAGTAGGCGACGCTAGGTGCTCGACCGGGGCATCGACGTTCACACTTTCTGAGCGGGTGCCGAGTTGCTGTGTTTGCACAAATGGAAGAATCATGAGAACGAAGAAGAGAGCGTGCTGGTCGAACTCGAAGGAAGAGCAAGTGACCTTGGCGGTGGCAGCGACGGCGAGGCGCCCCCACCTCCTAGCGGGTCCCCTGGCGGAGAAGATGGAAGAAACGGTCCTGGGCATGGAAGGCTTGGGAGCCACGAGCAAGGACGCTTCCATGAGAGGCAATGGAGGAAGCAGCTGCAGCTCCTGCCAGTGGCTCTGCTTCTGCTCGGCCTTGTCTTCGTTTGGATAAGGCAAGGACCCCACAGTAAGGGCGCGCCAAACGAGTGCTCTTTGTACTGGGCCGAAAAGCCCAGCCTAATAGAAGAAGGCGAAGGCCCATTAGGAATTAAAACCCAAAGCCAACCCTACGGCCCAACAATCCAAACACCAACCACTCGCCTTTCCGAGACCCCCCGAGTTGGGGCGAAACTCCACCGCCGTCGCCTCCGATGGCGATGCTCTCCAGGATGCTGCCGCGGTTGCGCTCCTCCGCCACGCGCGTCCTCCGCAAGGTAAGCCACCCTCCGGTTCTCCTCTCTCTCTCGCCTGTTGCCTGCCACCGATGCCTCTTCACTAACGCTTCGCCGCTCCCGTCCCATCGCGCTGCAGGTGTGCGGACTGGAACCCGCGGCGTTGGCGGCGGCGCGACGGCTCTCCGCCGCTGAAGCCTTCGCCGAGTGTGAGGGCTCACTCCTGCGCCCTCTCCCCGGTCTGGACCTCCCGCCGTGCCTCCCTGACAACCTGAGCCGCAGCCCCACCCGGGTCACCACGCTCCCCAACGGCCTCCGCGTCGCCTCCGAGGATGTCCCGGTAATGCACAGCACACAGTCGCTGTGTTGCCCAAAAATACCTTTTTTTCCCCTTCCCGCTGTTCCTTCTATTTTTCAGTGCGGGTTGATTCTGAAGCTGCTTTGCGGAGCTCGTCCCCGGCAGGGTCCTTCAGCGTGCATCGGTTTCTTTGTTAACTCCGGCTCCGTCTACGAGTCCGGGGAGACCACCGGCGTCTCGCACATGCTGGAGAGGATGGCCTTCAAGGACACCAAGCACCGGAGCCACCTCAACATCGTGCACGAGCTCGAGCTTGCCGGGGGCAACGTCGGCGCCTCAGCCTCCAGGGAGCAGATGGTCTACAGCTATGACACGCTCAAGGGATACATGCCGGAGGCTCTCGAGATCCTCATCGACTGCATGCGCAACCCGCTCTTCCTCCAGGAAGAAGTCGAACGGCAGGTGACGCGTGATGGACTGGACTCCTTCCTCAGTGGAAGTGGATGCTCTCTCGTGGTGCTTTACTGTTTTGTAACTGACTCACCGTCGGGTTGTTTTGTCAGCTGGTCCTTGCTCGAGAAGAGGTCCAGGAGCTGCAGAAGAACCCTGAGAAGTTTCTTCATGAACAGCTTAACCTTGTTGGATTTTCGGGTGCTCTTGCGAATCCGCTAATAGCTCCTGAGGATGCCCTTGCGAGAATTAATGATAAAATTATTCAAAAGTTCTATCATGTAAGGTCCTTTTTTTTCTTTATTCATTTGATTTCTGCATTCCTCGTAAGAATTGACTTACTGCTAATAAGTACATAGTTTGAAGTCACCACACCTCAGCAGTATCATATTAAACTATGCAGCACAGAACATATATATATTAAGCTATGGTATGTACTTTGTCATTTAGGTTCATAACTTAATATTATCACTTTATCAGTTCACAAATACTGCATAACGGTTCTTCAAGTTGTCTAATTTAATGCTGGAATGCAATTCTTGCTACTATCAGGTAACACACAAGAACTTATCAGCACTGAAGTAGTTAGTATGCGTTGACTGTAATTGTAGATAAGACTAAGAGAATGCTGCAACCATTTGATGCTAATGTGTTATTGCTCATGATACCATAGATAAGCCAAAATTACTAGCACGTCTTTGATCTCATATGGTTATTTTCCTGTTTTCTTTCCAAAAATTGATGAAGCATTATTATACAAAAAGATTGAGAATAATGCTATGTATGTAACAGGAAAATTTTACTGCTGATCGTGTGGTTCTAGCAGCATCAGGTGTTGATCACGAACACTTGCTAGGCTATGCAGATCTTTTGTTGAAAGATTGGCACAAGGGGACCCCAATGGAAAAGCCAAAGTCTACATATGTTGGTGGAGATTCCAGACACAGAGCAGATTCAGATGTAATATGATCTTTCTACTCTATATGGGCTATGTATACCCTTTTTCATTTGGTGTTTTCCTTTTGTTCTACTTCGACGTACTGGATATAGTCTTTGCTCATCTTGCTGTCTTATGCAGATGACACATGTTGCATTAGCTTTTGAAGTGCCAGGGGGCTGGCTTCAAGAGAGAGACGCTACAATTATGACTGTCATACAGGTGGAGTTAATGATTCCGAGTTTTCTAGTAACTAGCTCTAGCTGGGGGTACATTGATCTCAACTTCCTATCTAATTGTTAATCCATGAATGTCCATACACAATAATTACATTTGGCAGACTTTAATGGGTGGTGGTGGTTCATTCTCCTCTGGTGGTCCTGGAAAAGGGATGCATTCACGGCTTTGTAAGTCCTGAACACTTGATGATTGTTCAACTCTTTGGATGGCTCTAGAAAATGTACTTAGATTGCGTAAAATCTCAAAAACTGTGCTACACTTTAGAATTATGTCGCATGCTGCATTATCTATATTTTTGTTTCTTTGTTTTGCTGTATTAGAGACTTAGTTTTTTGGTGGGTGAAATATTTCTGATGAAGGCTATGCTCAATTGTTGTTTCTTTGCAGATCTACGTGTCCTAAATAAATATAACTCTGTTGAGTCTTTTTCAGCATTTAGTAATGTATATGACAGCAGTGGCCTCTTTGGTATCTACTTAACCACGGTGAGCTAATCTTTTCTTGCATGGTTGTGTCTCATATGTTTTCTTAATTAAACTTGTTTCTTCTTTCAACTGAAGTTTGTAAATTTGAATTTTGTTTTGTATGATCGTGTTCCATGATTATGAATTTTTGAGTGGGATTAAGGCTAGGGATAAAAAAATGGAAATGGAGCATTTCATTTACCTGGAACTGTTTCCATAAAAATGATATCGTTTATGACCGCTTCAGACCATAACCGTATTTAAATTTTTGATCTTCTAATTTCTTTTATCACCGTATATAGTTAAATTGAAAATATGGTGAGCTTCCGACCGACCGGGGAATCGTTTCCGTATAGAAAATATCTCTACCGACCATTTTCATCCCTAATTAAGGCCAGCTCTTTCATCCTGCTTTTATCCCTACACAACTTCCAGTGGGCACTAGTTGGTCTTGGTGTATCTTTGCTGTCCAGTGTCTTCCTGCTAGTGTTAGGATGGCCCATCAGCCTATAGAAAATGCACAATATGAATAAGAACAGTAGTCATCTGTTGCCCTACTACTATTTAACATGTTGGGTATACCTGTTTAGCTTTCTCACTGAAAAGTACTGCTGGAGATACGTTTCACATCTTAGAGCAGTCAACTGTAACATGAACAACAACGGTTTGGTTCATGCAGCAACTATGCTTTTGTTGCACTTGCACATGACAGATTTACCTTTTCTTCTTTGTGCGGGGGGCTCTGATATGTGTATTATTTTTTGCCTATTTTGACTAGTCCAGCCATCAGATTTTGTGGCAAAGGCTGTTGATATCGCAATAAGTGAATTAATTGCTGTTGCAACTCCTGGAGAAGGTATGAATGATGCCCTACTTGGTTGAAAAGCTTGGCTCATGGCTATTCATTTTGACTGCCTGTTCTAAAACTTGTGGTCTGTGTGTGCTCAGTGACAGAGGTTGAACTGCAACGAGCGAAAAACTCAACGATTTCATCTGTATTAATGAATCTTGAATCTAGGGTAATCATGAATCCCTGGTCTGTTTCCTGTTTCCTGTCAGGTATTTCTTAATAAGACTTGTCATTCTCTGTTAACATTACTGCAGGTAGTTGTTGCAGAAGATATTGGAAGGCAGCTGTTATCTTATGGTTGCAGGTAAGTCTGTATGCTAGGTACTTCAGTGTTAATTGCGCTTGTGTAGTAAACTATTGATCCTTTTTTCTGCTTTGTTGCCATAACAACAGGAAGCCTATTGACTACTTCCTTCAATGTATGGAAGAAATTACTCTAGATGATGTTGCAACATTTGCCAGGAAGATGCTAGCTTCGCAACCCACAATGGTTAGCTGGGGAAATGGTACGTTTGTTATTGCTCTCATCCAAGGTTTGAAGTGTAGTTGATCTATTAACTTGAGCATGCAGCTTACGACTTAATGCAATTTCCTTGCCTTTTTGTTGCAGTTGACAAAGTTCCTCCATATGAATTTATTTGCAAGCGGCTACGATAGTACCCCTACACAATGACCTCTGGTGGACTTGAAGGACCCTTTCGTGGAAAACTAAACAATCACTTGTATGAAGTGCCCTAGCTCAGAAACTACTTTTCTTTCGGACTGCAATTTAGTGAGCTTATGATTTCAGCAGCTACGTTCAATTGTAACTGTTCAAACAGCACATAGTAAATGAGAGAGGCTGACGAAAGGGGAAAAAAATCAAAGTTCCTTTGCAAAAATCAACCGTTCCTCCATGCCTCATTTGTGCTTTATTGTCGTGTTGAGCGTTTTTGTGTCCATTTTCTGCGATTATGGATAGCAGGAGCATTCCGTTGCCCTAAATTTCCTGTATAAACGGCTTTTGGAGTATTGAATCATTGATGGGTGATAAACTAATACCGTGTTTGGTTTGGGGAACGGAGTGATCTATTCCTCTCTTTTTTATTTGTTTTTTTATATAGAATGGAATGAAGCGTCCATCATCTAATTTCTCTTCTAATATTCCATTCCAAATTACAAGACATTTTGACCTTTCTACATATTCATTTATGTGTATCTAGACTGTATATATAAGTGAATCGGGAGAACAAGTGTTGCGTCCGGACGTCCGTGGCTGCTCTGTTCCCACGCGTAGGAGCAGGCGATGCGGACCTCAGCTTGCTGAGGGGCCACTCACGCGGGACATCGTGCTGCTGTTGGCCCACCTGGGGCCACCACCTCCGCGCGCTTGTCGGGCCACCACCTCCACGGGCATTTCGCTCATCGGGTGTCCATGTCATCGCGCTTGCTGAGCTCGATCTGCTGCATCGAGAGGGAGGGGGAGGAGGAGAGGAGAGGACGCCACGACAGGCTCGGCGGCATGTCTGTCCGCCAGCCACTAGCACCATTGAAACATGTGCAACACCTCGATCTACTTTTGAAACATCAAGATGTAACACTTAACATACGTCTGCATATAGATGAAACACTTGAAACATGCGTCCGAAACACTTGCAAAAACAATTGAAAAACACTCAAAAACCATTGCAAACATTTGCAACATCCAGATAAAAACACTTGCAACATATGTGTGAAAACATATGGAACATCCAGATAAACACACTTCAACATTCGTCTAAAAAATAGATGAAACATTGGGAATATACGCTTGCAACATACGTGTACAACCATGGTAACATATGCAACATCCCGATCTACTTTTACAACATCAATATGAAACACTTGCAACATACCTCTAAAACACTTGAAACATGCGCTTGCAACATGCGCTTTTAGCAAACCCTACCAGGCGGGTGCGAGGACGGAGCACTGCACAACAAGGTCCGGCTGCGGGGGTCGCAGTGGAGAAGGACGCGGCAACGACAAGCTGGCATGGCGCGGCCAGCCAGGCAGTTGCCCTTTCGGGGGAGCACACCAGAGGGAGCAGGGCGTGGCCGGAGCGAGGAGCGATTGCCCAGTCAGGGGCGCGCACCAGAGAGAGCAGGGGCGCACACCAGAGGGAGCAGGGGCGCGGTCGGAGCAAGTAGCTAAGAGGTGCGGGTGGGGCGCGTGACGGCGGGGGCGAGCGGCGTGGAATGGGGCAAAGTAGTGAGGGAAGCGCGACAGATGCGATGCAAAGTGGGCGCGTGGCGTCCATCTGAACGGACGCCCGCGTCCAATCATTTTCGTAAGTGAATAGCAAAATTTACGTATCTAAAAAAAAGCCAGAATGTTTTATAATTTAGAATGGAGGGAGTAGCTTATAATTAGTGCAAGCGTGAGAAGTATAGTTATTCCACTAAAATTATGGGTTGAACTGATGATACACCACCTCATCTAGAGGGGCTTGGTTCCTCAAATCACACCCCATAAATGTAATTGATGGGAAGAGAAGAAATGCTGCTCGATTCACATAAATTTAGGTTTTCGCCATCATTTTGTCTTAGAAAATTCCAAACCATGACACTGGTAATTCAAATGTTCAGTGCAGGTAACCCAAAACACTGTTGAGCAGAACCGGATGGTGATTGCTATATAGTTCTTGTAGTTTTTTTTCTACCAACGGGGGCTTTCCCTTCACCACCCCCATGGGGGTCCACAGGGTTCATAACTACCCCTCTTACTACGGGACGTTTAACTAGCTAACACTTAAGATCGGGCTCTACCCAAACTTTTTTTTGTTCACCCCAACATTACCCACTTGTCCGACTGTTGCTAAGCAGTTTTGGGACAAAAGAATTACATGAAACGATATTCATCAGGCAACAAACTTATGGTACTAGGGAGCTAGGCGCTACTCATCCCATCCTGACAGACCAAGCCCTCCTGCTCCCACCTCTGGCATTGAGGAAAACATCTTAAGAGCTGAAGAGTCAGTGATGGTGACAACACCTTTTGATTTCTTTCTCCTCTTCGTGTGATCAATTACCAGACCCCCAACAAATTTTCCATCAGGAGCTTCCAGGGTTGAGCTGTCCTTTAGCTTAGTCTCTGGATTGCCCACATTGGAAAACATTAAATCTGCAAATGAGATTTCTGTATTGTCAATTCCTTCGTCAACGAATTTCTTCCTCTTGGCTTCCTTCTTGTCCTTCGTGATGGTATCATAGGCAGAAGATTGAACGTCTTTGTTCTTTAAGTTAATGTCATTGGCATGGTCTAGCTCTTCAGATTTCTTCGTCTTAGCTTCCTTCTTGACCTTTTTCCTTTCCTTACCGTCTGGCACTTCAAGTTTACCAGGGTTCGAAGTGGTGACACCTGTGGAAATACTCTGGACTTCAAGCTCTTCAGGGCCCTTTAACTCTTGTTTAGATTTCTTCCTTTTATCCTTCTTTGTATCAATCCCAATGGAGTCATTATTTTTGCTCAGAGGATTCTCTTTTCTAGAGCTCTTATCACTCTTGGACGTGGCCTCTAGGGGCTTTGCATTCAATATGCGCAAGGTTGGTACAAATTTCTTAACCTGAGAGAACACTGGAATTACTACAGAATTGAAGTACATACAAAAAAAAATCAAGTTGGTCAGGGGGAATCACCTTTTTTACAAGACTGTCTTTCTCAGAAACAGGATTTCCCTGCAAATTAAGGTTCCTCAAGTAGCGCAATTCAGAAAGTACCTGGCAACAAAACAAGTGACTGTTACAGTAAAAAAAAATCATGACAGATTAATTCGCAAACAGTGATAGGTGCAAACCTTCAAATCTGAACTCCTCTCAATAAAGTTATTCCCCAAATCAAGGTTCAAGATCTTCACATTTTTGGCCAAATCTGAAGGGACTGTCTGTAGATTCAAACAAGAAGTCACAGTCATCAAGTGCAATAGGCAAATTTATGCTAGGACACCAATCAAAGTGCAAAAAGGACAACCAATGAAATCATACACTGATCTTGTTGTGAGAAAGCCTAAGTTCCTTCAGTTCCACACACTCGACAAGAGAAGATCCAATATTTTCTATTTGGCAGTGAGACAAGGATAGCTATGAAAAGAAGTAGCAGTGACACATTAGTCATTCAGAGTTAGAAATAGGCTGGTCTTTCAAAAAAAAAAAAGGTTAGAAATAGGCTCCACACAGAAGAAACAACACATTCTGTTCTATAGTTATGTAATAAGGATAAAGAAATGAATAATACCTTTTTCATAGACTTAGCCTTGACCAAAGCATTGCCGATGGTAAAAACAGGATTCTTAGACAAAACTGCAGCGAAGTAAATGTTACAATTAAGTGAAGGGAAACATAGTTATCTATTGTCTCATAGCTCCTATATGAAAACATATTTTTTTATTAGGTGATTGGATTGAAATATAAATGTAGAAGGAGAAGCAAAACAAATGTCAGGTACACAAAAATTATTATTTACCATGCAAATTTCTAACAGCGTTGTATATCATGATCTCTAAATGGAAAAGGTGCTGATCATCTTATTTTAAGAAAAGGATGTAAGTATGTGTCAACAGGGTAAAGTAATCCAGTTCAAGCTACTACACATGCGAAGTTTCGACTTACATACCAAGTGTATTTAACTGTTGCAACCGATCAAGCTTGCAGATGGTAGAAATATTGTTATCTGCATTAGAAATTGCAAAGGTTCTCTTGTGAAATCAAGTATATTACCAACGAGGGAAATAGGAATAATGGACAGTCTAGAGTATTCATCAATTGCATTACCGTTAAGAATCAATGCTCCCAGGCTTGTTAAAGATGCGACCTCATCCATTTTGGTAAGTTTGTTCTTGCCAGCATTCAGTACCTGTAAAACAACTCCCAAGTGAGGCGACTCAAAGTAACGTGGTAAGATTCAGTACTGAATTAGGCTACATGGAAATGCATGGGGGGACAGGCCAAGAGGCAAGTCACCTGCAGCTTTGAGAGCTCCTCAACACCTTTTAAGCTCACAAGCTTGTTTTCGATAACCGAAAGCCACTTCAAATTGGCACAGGAGGACAAACCCTTGGTAACATAAAAGCAAGAATTTTAAGCAAAAATAGGCGCATATAAACAAACCAGTTGAGGTTCAAACAGTAGCAGGCAATATGAAGCACTAATGCACTATATGTCTCCATGAAAACGATTGCATAGCTGCTAATCTTTTGAACCATGTCTGAACTTGTATATTACTACTACTGGGCCATTGCGAGACCAGAAAATACGATCAAGAAATAAGAGAATGATATAGCAACGAGAGTGAGATTTCACCAATATAGTCCACATGAAGAATACATATTTAACTTGAGTGCTCCTCAATCCTCATTAGCTTAGGAGGACTTTTATGCTGTAATAACAAGAGGTACCTCGAGGGTGACGAGGCAGTTGTAGCCGAGGTCGAGGCGCTCCAAGTTCTTGAAACTGCTCAGGCACGACACCTGCGCACCCACCACGCAGCACCAGCACCAGCAGCACAAAGGATTGTGAGTAACAGAGCACGGGCCGAATGAGAGTGAGAGACTCCACTCCACTTACGTCGGATAGCGCGCGATGTGTGAGGTTGAGGGACGTGGCGTTGGTCCCCGCCAAGCCCGCCTCGCGCGCCGCCTGCTCCTCGGTCAGCCGCCCCATCGTCGCCGCCGCGAAGTGATGGGTCGCTACTCGCTATGGCGTTTGCCCCCTTTGATCTTCCTTCTTTGTTCTTTCTGATACCCTAACGGCTTGACGGTCTCTTACTGGTGGGCCTCCAACTTGTAGTGGCCTAGTGGGACCCACCTGCCAGTCTCGGCATTGACTAACGCGTTGGCTCCTCTCGTGCCTCGTCAGGGATGAAACGGAACGGGACGAAGAAAAGAAAAGGAAAAAAAAAAAAAAACAAGAAGAAGTCTCGAGTCTCCCCTGTCCCCTCCCCCAACGCTCTCGCTGTAGAGGAAAGGCGAAGATGGCGATGACCGTCGAAGGTGAGTGCGTCTAAAGCCCTTCTCCCCCCCACCCGGAATTCGAACATTTTCCTCGAGTCCCGCTTCGATTCCCGTCGTTTGGGACCCCGATTCGTGCATATAGTCGGGGCGATTGGGTTGTTGCTAGGGTTCGGTTCCGATCCGATGGAAGGGTTCGGTTGTTCTCTTCCAATTCAGGGCTTCGGAGATCCCAATTAGATTATGGATGGATGGATGGTGTGCTCTCCTAAGTTAGTTCTGGAATGGTGAGGTCTGTATCCCTTGTTAATCCGGGCTCGTGGCAGCGCCAGCACTGGATTGTTCGTTCCATCGAGGTTAGGTTTGCAAGTGTTCATTTTGGATCAGGGGCGGAGCTTGTGTTGCCACTTGGCTGCAGTTTTGTGAATCGGATTTCTGCAAAAACCTCGTGGAATGCACGCGGTTAGCTCATAGTGCTTTTGTCGTGATTTTCACCTTCTGTTTTGACAATGACAAGTCCATTTTTTTTTTCCAAAAGAGATTATTTTTAGAATCTAGTGCTCAGATTAGCTCGTACTGTGTTAGACTACCAGGTACCTTTCTTCTTCAAATAGCTCCAAGAGTTTCTTTTACTAATTCTGTTTATCTGTTACTTGTCTGCTTGCCCTCCGTACCTTTGTGCTGGATGCCGCTGTTCAATTGCTGATGATGTTTCTCTTTACAGTGTAAGCTCATTGTCCTCAATCTTTTCTAACTTTTGTTTTCCGTTTACACAAAGTTTTGTTCCATTAATTCCTCCCATTACAGGCTCGCTGGACTCGCGTTCATGTTCTCCACGAGTATTCTACTGCAGATACTGGTATGCCGTGATCGCTTGTTTAATGCTCCTGTCAGCCTCTTATTGCAGCACTGAAAGCTTTCTATGATACCAATTAATCATTACTTATGTGCTGTATTCATTATCAGTTTTGAGAAGCGACAACTTAGCTGTTTTCATGTTCACTTGATCTCTTCCCACAATTTATGTACATTAGTTTGTCTGTGACTCATGGCATAAGCATGATACACGTAATACAAAAGGAAAAAGCACAAAGAGGCACTAGGTTCTTGCCAGGGTTATAGCAGAAGCATCATATCTGAGTGAGAGTCAAATGTACTGGAGAAAGCACTTTGCGGTCACTGCACACAAACTGTGTAGACACCCCCCACACCATCAACTGTGTCCTAAGTGTAGCAACTTCGTGCAAAAGGCAGCATTAAGTTGTCATGCTATTATTGTTTGTTACTCCCTCGATTCCAAATTGTAAGTCGCTTTGTCATGCTATTAATGTTTGGTTTTTATTTTTGATGGTTCAGGCATGCGCTTTGTACAACAACTGGTGGCCCATGTTAGCAGGTTATTGTTACTTCGGTACCCTCAGTCAATGAGAAAGTTCCCATAGTCTTTCTACTGACATTTTTACATGTTTATGATTCTGCAGCTCTCATGTACGTCCTTGTACCAATGCCATGCCTGTTTTTTGGTGGTGGATCCACACATTTCTTGACTAGCAGAGAAGGTGGAGGGTAAGTTCAGCATTTGATGCTCTTGGTTACTTATGGAAATGTCCGATTCACAGATATAAATAATAGACCACTGAGAGAATATTACTTAGTGTATGTACTCGATAGTTTCGTTCATATCCTGTGCTATCATAGTGATACACTGATGAGCTGTGGTGGTAATAATTTCAGGTGGATGAATGCAGCGAAATTCCTGACTGGTGCGTCCGCCATGGGAAGCCTCGCTATTCCAGCAATTCTGAGGCATGCTGGCCTAATCGAGACTGGGGCTATGTTCATTGAGTTCACGTCCTTCTTCATCCTTGTATGCACAGTGCTGTGCTTCCATAGGGCTACCCTGGATGAAGACTGGTAAATGTGCATGCACGATCGACCCCCTGAACTTGAAGAATAGCCAATCTGTGGCCGCTTCTCTCCATGCTAAGAAAAATTCCTGTTGGAAGCTAACATGGATCTATAGAAAGAAGCGTATTTCGAGCGTACGTGGCTGATGTTTTATGTAGCACTTGTGAAGATTCTGTAGTCATGTGGCAATGCAGATGTTATTACCTTCACTTTGACTTTGTCGTCACATGTTCTATGGTGAAGGAAGGAATCATCCGTGTAAAACATGACCAGGACACGCCCTACTTGGCTAGTTCTATGGCGGGCTTTGATGTTAACCTATTATGAATGAAATGATGGGATCTTGATGATGGACATGTTGTTTGATTTTGGGGTGTTGATTGAAATGTAAAAACTCAATTGTGAAGCAAGCCTCAAGTTACGTATTTGAAGGATACGAAATTGCGGGTTCATACATGTAGGTACTCTTGCTTTTAGTGCTCAAAGTTGAATGAATTCCGTTCTTAGTGACATAGTGAAACTAAACTACTGAACTACAGAGGTATATAAAAATCAGTTCCAACCTTGAGATCAGTTTATACCTTTGTTATAGCAGCTTTCAACAAATAAACTTATTAACATCGATCTGTAAACTTTAACAGCAAAGACAGTTTGGCCGAGTGGTCTAAGGCGCCAGATTTAGGCTCTGGTCCGAAAGGGCGTGGGTTCAAATCCCACAGCTGTCAACTTTTCTCATTTTCTTTTGATATATACAATATACGTGTAATACAATATTTTTTTTGATGTATACTATATACGTTTGAATACCGTGACTTGGGGCTCTTGGTGGGTTTCAACTCTAGCCTATCCTAACTTGTTTGGGACTGAAAGGCTATGTTGTTATCATTTTTGTTGTTGTATACTATATACGTGTAATACAATATTTTTTACTTTTAATTTACTTTTTGTTTTTGTTTCTGTTTTTGTTTTTCTCATATATAATTTTTTTGCTCATTTTCTTTTGAGGAAATACTATACACGTGTAATACAGTATTTTATCTTTAATTTAAAAAGGAATTAGCCGTTGTGTACGGCATAATTGTTAGTGAAACCATCCTACTCCTGTTGTCGTAGACGTGGAGCTAGTATTTGGAGCGAGGCGAGGCCAATAAATAGTCCATCCATCAGCTTCACACAGACATGGACACTAACAACAACGTTACCTTACCTCACTGACATTCCAGTTCACTCTGATATGACCACTATTCGGTCGTCGCAATCAAGCGAAATTAGAGGCTAAATTTTCAGTGGTTGAGTTGAGCCAGCCACAAATGCATGCAGCAAACACAAAGGAATTGACTGAAGATGATGATCTTGATTTGATCAATGATCTTGTTAGACACCATTGACTGATCCTGTTAATTAATCTTGTTAGCAGCAATAGCAGATGCAGATCAATAAACCTTTACCAAGCCCAATGCAAGGAACAGATGTTTAAGTATATACTGTGTCAGCTCAAATAGATCAAGTCCAAGGCTTCAACGCGCGCTCTCTCTCTCTCTCTCTCTCACACACACACACACACATTTTCATTTTGAGCCTTGATATGAGGCAGATTCAGATAAAATTCGAACATGTTCAGCTGTTCCCTCTTTTCAGTTTCATGGTGATATATTGCCACAAAGCGAGGTTCTGGATGTAAAGTGAGCAGCCACAGCAGGCCAGCAGCCAATGGAAACAAGTCACTGACCGTGCCGTGTGTGTTCCTCTGAATATTCTGAGACCCTCCTCTCCTCTCCTCTTTTAACCAACCTAAGCAACACTGTTTGTTTACTCCTCCACTCTACTACTGGTCACCTCGTCAAGTTGACGAGTTAACAAAGTCATCATCTCATCTAATCTTGCATCGCCATCTCTGTCTTTCCTCCTCCATGTCCATGGCCCTCAGGCGGCTCCGACCTTGGGCCTTCCCTCTCTTCTTCCTTGTCCTTTTCTCCTACGATGAATCTGGTCTTTGGAGCAGAAGCAGGACTAGGAGTGGAGTCGCGCAGGCCACGCAGAGAGTCTTCCTGTATCCACAGGCTCCCAAGGTCTCCTCCATCGTGAGCAGCAAGTACAGGACTGCCTACCACTTCCAGCCTCCCAAGAACTGGATCAACGGTATTGCTCTGTCTCCCCTCTAGTTTTCACCTGTTGACTTTTGGTCTGTCATGTTGTCGTGTGTCTTCTGATTTGAGGTGTTTTTCTTGGATCAAGAAAAGGCAGTTTGTCTGATTTTTGCCCAACTGGAGAGAGTTGAGTTTCCTTCTCTTTCTGAATAAAAGTTACCAGCTGGTGAGGTTAAACCCAGCTAGTATATATATTTTTCCTGTGTTCATGGTATATGTGAGAGAGGAAGGTAGGTAGGCAACTCATTACTTGTGCAGTCCTGTTGGTTGTTGCTGGATGCTGCACAGGACAGGATATATAGGTGCTCACATTTATGGCACTGCTGTTACATTTTAGTAAAGTCATAGCAATATTTTGCCTAAAGGGATCGATGCTATTCGTTGCTGAATATTTTTGCACTCCATTGCCATTGCCATAGTCTGAAGTATTGTCTCAAAGTTTTCAGTTAGGCAATGCACGAGTCCTTACCATTCAGGCCAACTGAAAATTTGTCTGAAAACATGAAAGATCCATTTCTTTGTCATCTGTATGTAATCCATGTGCTGTTTTGGACTCTAGGGTCTTCCCTGTTTGTACCGTCTTATATATGTTGATTATATTTTCATCACAAGTTTCTGACATCATCTTTCTTTTTCGTCCTTGAAAATCCAAATGAATCGGCGACTGTTTCAAACATGTAACAACAATTCAAAAGATCCAAATGGTATGTTATGTATCTCTCACACCAAAATGGCACTGCTTCCATACCAAACTGTGGTATAAGCTGAAGCGCTCCTCAACCGTTGTTGCCTTAATTTTCAGGACCAATGTACTACAATGGTATCTATCACCAATTCTACCAGTACAACCCAAATGGTTCTCTCTGGGGTAACATAGTCTGGGGCCACTCGGTCTCAACAGATCTCATCAACTGGATTCGGCTTGAACCGGCGATAGAACGGACGACTCCGAGCGATATCAATGGCTGCTGGACAGGTTCAGCCACAATCCTCAAGAGTGACCAGCCTGCCATTATATACACTGGTGCTGACATGGAGAAGCGTCAGGTCCAAAACATTGCGTTTCCCAAGAACTTGTCTGATCCATACCTGAGGGAGTGGATCAAGCCAGACAACAACTCACTGATCCAACCAGTTGGACAAGGATTGAACCCAAACCAGTTCAGAGATCCGACGACCGGTTGGATCGGACCCCAGATGGGCTGTGGAGGATAGCAGTTGGGGCTGAACTGGACGGCTACAGTGCTGCACTTCTGTACAAGAGTGAGGATTTTGTGCACTGGACTAGAGTGGATCACCCACTATACTCTTCCAATGACTCCACCATGTGGGAGTGCCCGGATTTCTTCGCAGTGTTACCGGGCAAGAACATTGGGCTGGACCTGTCGGCGGCGATCCCGAATGGCACCAAGCATGTCCTCAAGATGAGCCTTGACAATTGTGACAAGTACATGATTGGTGTTTATGATCTGAAAAGTGATGCCTTTGTGCCAGATTCCGTTCTTGAGGACCGAAGACTGTGGTCAAGGATTGATTATGGCAATTACTATGCTTCAAAGTCGTTCTTTGATTCGAAGAAAGGCAGGAGGATCATATGGGGTTGGACAAATGAGACAGACAGTTCGTCGGATGACGTTGCCAAAGGTTGGGCTGGAATCCATGTAAGCTTCTAAGTTCTAATAATTACATCACCTACTATTTTCTAGTAAATTAGTAGTGATCGTTGCTTCAACATGCATGCCTTTGTCAGTGTAACTATGCACAATCATTTTTTTCACATTTATTAGGCAATCCCCAGGACTATATGGTTAGATAAAGACAGTAAGCAACTGCTGCAATGGCCAGTTGAAGAGATTGAGTCGCTTCGAGGAAAAGAAGTCAGCCAGCAAGGCCTGGAGCTCAAGAAGGGGGATCTGTTCGAGATTAAGGAAATTGATACTCTGCAGGTTAGTTTCATTCATTCTCATGTACACTTAGGTTTCTCCATTTCAGAATTCATTCATAGCAACTGTAGATAATCTAGCACACTATTTTTTTTTTTTTGCTGAAACAGGCAGATGTGGAGATAGATTTCGAGCTTACATCCATAGGAAGTGCCGATCCTTTTGACCCTTCCTGGCTCTTGGACATCGAGAAGCACTGTCGGGAAGCAGATGCGTCGGTTCATGGAGGCGTAGGCCCATTTGGGCTTGTGCTTCTTGCATCTGACAACATGGAAGAGCACACCTCTGTGCACTTCAGAGTTTATAAATCACAGGAGAAGTACATGGTTCTTATGTGCTCTGATCTGAGAAAGTTAGTACACATATTTCACCTCCTTTTTTTCTCCAGCTTTGGCTAAATTCTTGAGACATTTTAACGTTTAAAAGTCTTCATGTTTTTGTTTCATCAATTAATTAAGCAGTAGAGTTTTTCTTCTTCTTTATTTGCAGGTCGTCCTTGAAACCAGAACTGTACACACCAGCCTATGGAGGCTTCTTTGAGTTCGACCTCGAGAAGGAAAAGACGATATCTTTGAGAACTTTGGTGAGTTCAGTGGGGGGGCTGGCTTTGTTTCCAGTGTTCTTCACGTAGTGAGAAATGAAATGGGTAAGCTGTAACAGCAATACCTCTGCACGCCCTGCAGATCGATCACTCTGCGGTGGAGAGCTTCGGTGGAGGTGGCAGGGTCTGCATCATGGCTAGGGTCTATCCTGTGGCGCTCACTGATGATGGCGGCACTCGCTTGTATGCCTTCAACAATGGCACTACAACCGTCAGAGTGCCTCGGCTAAAGGCATGGAGCATGAGGAGAGCACAAGTTAATGTTAAGAAGGGATAAGCACAGACAGTTAGTATACACTATTCAGTTACGAAGCCTTTTCACCACTGAGGTGAGGAATGCATGAGTTACTTCACGGCATCATGCTTTTCTGCTTCCAAGCTCATTCTTTAGCTCCCTGGAAAGACGGGGAAGAAATACAAAGCGCAAGCTCGCTGACCTCACGTTAATTATGTAATTCATCTGCTTTCTGCTACAAAGAAAGGAAACAGAGATTTATATATATATTGCTAAGTGGAGATATTTTCCCAATGACTTTGACCTCGGTTGTACGGTTATGGGTTGAGTCTGGTTTCTCTCATAAACTGGGTCTTCTTTTTTTTTTTCCTTCTAATAACCCGTTAGACTTGCAAAACTATGCCGTTGTTTCCTTTGCCAAATTTTGGTCACTCTTTACTTAGATAGTCTTCTTTGGATCCATATATATCTTCTTGCAGACCATGGCAAAGTAGCAGCGATAAGTTAAACTAATTTCCTCTGTACAATGTTGCTTATAAATACCAAATTATATATTGCTCTTAAACTGGTTTTCATTTCAGACAAAAAACAAATATAGCAATTTAAGCTCTGATCAGAACAGCAAGTATTTTGCACACTCCTAAATTTACTTTAATATATGAGATGTGTGGTTACCTTGCCTCGGAATGAATAGCTACATAATACATTTACTTAAAACAACATTGAGCGTTTTATTATAGTTATGTTAGCATCTTTATTTTATTTATTAATACAGGTGAAGTTTGAGAAAGATCCTCACCATCGGTTTGCAACCGATGTTGCTCTCCAGGCTGTCACCCCAAGCAAGTGAAGAGCTGCATGCCCTCAATGAAATGATCAGCAACATCACTTTAACACAAGTTCCGGACAGCAGATATTCCAAATTTGCCGGCCAGCTGGGAACTCTCCATGCTTCAGCCGTGTATCAGGCATCCAAGACCATGGGCTCCCCGTGCAATTTCTCTAGCTTCGTTTGGAGAAATCGAGCACCCCCCAGGGTACATTTTTTCGGCTGGTTATTGGTAAACAACCGCATACAGTGCCGTTACAACCTCCACCTCAAGCATGTCCTCGACGACGACATTTGCCAACTCTGTGGTAATGCGGCAGAGACTGCCGATCACCTCATCTTCCGCTGCCTGGTTCCTTCGGCTTTCTGGAATCATATTGGCTGGACTGGGGTCAACCTTCCGGAGCCAACTCACCTATGGGAGATGCCACGGCCACCACATATCCCGGCTAAGCACTTCCCGATGATGATACTACTGTGTTGCTGGCAGATTTGGAACCATCGCCACGACGTCGCCTTTCGCCATCAGCAACCCTGTCTGAGCCGCCTCCTGTACAGCTGCAGGGAAACATGTCGCCTATGGAGCAGCCGCCTTCGTTCCCAAGACCGTTCCATTGCTGATCACTGGTGTAATTTATTTGTCATGAATTAATGCCCGGTACGATTAAGACCATGTAAACTCTAGGTGCCTGGCACCCTCCATTTACCGGCTTGCCGGAATCTATGGAAAATCATTCAGGTGGGGCTCTCCCCCCTCCGGTGAAGTCTTCTAAAAAAAAAAGTTTGAGAAAGATGTTCCAACAGCTTTTGCCAAGTCAATGTTCCATCAGAATATGACCCTACAGGCTATAGCGGATTCAAAGCAACTTCTCTTACTTAGTTGTATGTGTGATATTTTATTTATTAACTATGTAGCAAGTCTGCATTAGCTTTTCCTTTTTTTTCTTTTGACATTTTATTCGCTCCAAAACAAACAAACCCAACAATAGTTCATAGCAATAATATACACGGTTCTTGTGCTTCACTCGCTCCGCACACAATTGGTCACTCTCGCTTTAGGAAGGAAGTAAGCCTAATTGTCATTTGTAAGTCGAAAGTAAAATATCACAAATGACAGCTTAACAACATAGTTAATAAGCATACGCACCAGGCAACCTTTGACTGTACCATGCAGGTCAGCAGGGTCTCAGGCTCTCAGCCAAACAGACCACTGGCAATACCCAGGCAAAATTTTCCCAGGGTTCTAACAAAATAAGCCCTTAAAAAATCAACATATCAAGAAACCCACAGGAGGCAAGAGGCAACGTCATTTCTGATGGAAAAGGTGACACAAGCTCATTTCTGACCGCTCAAATTAATGGAAATATGGTGCACTTAGCTCAAGGCTCAAGCATTCAACTCTAATTTGGATCACAACATTAAGTGCATTACAAAAAGATGACTCCAGGTTGAATGCCCGGTCAACTACTTCAAGAAATGCTAATAAAAAACTAACCAACAAAGCTAGGCCATAGAGTCATCACAAGGGCAGTAGACTACTAAACATCCTTACGAATACCAGTAAGTGTTTTTCTTCTCTCCATGATCTGAATGATGATTTCCTAATGTATGATTGGCGATATATTATATGACAATTAATACATCATAAAAGGCTGGACATCTCTCTGCACTCCTTTGGCATCTTTACTGTTTCTCTAGCCCTCAGTTCTGAAGTAGCATTGAAATAGAACATTCCCAGAAATCCCTCTGAACTGTAGCATCTGCAAGAACATCATAATAAGCTTGACAACAAAAAAAATAACAGTATATTGCAGCCACAGGAGAAGAATAGGGTCTGTAGTTCAGCAGTTGTGACAGTAATAGCAACACTATAAAAAGGTAAATAAGCACTGTTCACAGCAGATTTCTTCATTCTGTCAAGGATTGTATCATCAGCTACCAGGCTAGGACTACACACATCTTTTTTACTGAGAAATAATGACCAGATTGTCAAAATCCAAAGCAGTGCAAAATATACAGGTCCTTATTAGCACATGAGAAAAACGGTTGGATAGAAGCAAGCAAAGAATTGCTATGCCACAAACATGTGTTATCTGTTATACAGTGTCAGCAGCTATTCTGGTTAGATCATGTGAACTTAAAATTGCAATTCCAGGTTACATTGTGTCATAATAAACTAGAACAATAATCTGAAAGTGTTAGTTAATCTTTGTGGAATCTGCATTCAGGCATAGAATATGTAGGCTCTCATGATCTACTTTAGATGAGTCAGAAACAACTCCAAGTCAAAATGGGTTTGGCTACTGCAAATTCTTTACTACTGGCAATCCAGATCTACTTACAGAATTGCGTTGTATTTCCATTGACTGAAGCACAAATCATTCACAAGTTGACTTGTTTGACTAGAAAATCATTACTGGCTGCGTTCTCATTTTGATATGGATTTAGTAACGAGTTAAATGGTGCTGCAAATCATATTGTTGTGATAACAATTCTATCTTTATCTAATTAGCATGTTACCAGTCATGGTTTACAGCTCAATTTGCATGTTCTAAATACTAGAACATCGACAGTGACAATAATCTCAGTTAAACATCATGTGATGTACCATTGTTTGATAAGGGAAATCATACTCTAAGAGCATGGACTGCGCATGTTTTGACTAGAATAAAAAAAAACAGATCTTGCTGATAGCTTAGAGTATTACCACAATAAAATTCATTGGCAGCTTGCTAACCTAGCCTTCATACACATGAGAAATAATAAACACCTCAGAAACGTAAACAACAAAGTCTCACATGTTAAAAGTTTTGTAGAATTTCAGCACACTTGCTATATTCAGGTATTCAAGGAGAGTATGGTAGTAAACAGGTGTGAAACCTTGGATTGAACTCCTTCCAAATGATCTTACCGAAGTTTATCAGAGTAAGATAATGTTGAATGGGATAACAGACAATTACTTAACATATTAACCAAAGGTTACATGCTCAGTCGTTACATGTTTGGCTTCAGATTTTCAGCCACTAATAATACTTATATGTGAATAATGACAGCATTACCTTCTTACTTAAAAATTACTCCCGAACAGCAGAAGTCATCTAGAAACACGATGACGTGACGATCTTGTGGGTGACACGTTCTGACTGTGTAGCTACCGTCAAGATCTCGTCGTTATAAAAGGCCAAGCGGTATCCTGGTGCCCTCCTGCTGTTGATGTCAGGAGAGGACAGGAGACCCAGGACTCAGGAGGAAGGCTTCCAATGCCAAAAGACATAACCTCCTTCCACCCGGATTTCACGTCAGAAAGGTCGAAAGTCCACCTCGTGAGGATCCTATTCTCGAAACAGACAAATCTGATGACGGTGTTGTCACAGGTTGAGCAGGACATGCAACGGCGCTCCTCGGGATACCCCCGGCCATGCAAAGGATCACAACTTTGTTGAGTAACCTGCTTCCCTGTGTGAACGCACGGCAGGGGAAGACGACACTGAAAAAGCTCTCTGCTGTGGTACTGTAGCTACAACAGGGGCAGGCGCCGAACGGCTCTCCTGCTGCACTGTATTCACAACAGGGACAGACGTCAAAGTCAGCTCTGCTGTCACATCTAGTCACTGTAGCAGCATGTTAGCCTGACATGTCTGTGTACTATGATTAGATGGATAGAGTTGTATATATAGTTTCCCACTGCAACTCAGTAAAGAGAGCGAGTTCAGTTTGCCATCTACTCTGCAGAGCTCCGACCAACGCTGGTGCTTGTACTGTGCGTGTGTATGTACTCTGTTCTCCCTCCCGTCTTCTACCTCTAATCATAGTGTGTGGTAGCCAACGACAGTTTGTGGTCAGCAACACTAGTGTGTGCTCGGCAACACTAGTGAGTGGTCGGATATCTCCGTGTCGGAGATATAGTGGGCTAACAAGTGGTATCGGAGCCGTACAAACGCCATCGCCGGACTAACCGCTGGCGATGAAGCACGGTTCGAAGATGGGCGACAGCAGCGGTGCTATTGTGGCTGCCCAACCATGATAGGAGGTCGTTGTGCGCACGTTACGAGAGGTCAGCGACACCAGTTGGCCAACGCTGAATCACACCAACTATGGCGAGTGGTCGGTGACCATGAAGGTCAAGCTCAGAGCCCGACGGCTCTGAAATGCTGCTGACAAGGACACAAAAAACGAAGAAAACGACATGTTAGCGTTGGTGGCTATCATCGCTGCTGTACCGGCGGAGTACAGGGAGCCGTTGGAGGCGAAGAGCTCTGCTAAGGAGGTGGCAAACTAAACTCACTCTCTTTACTGAGAGACGATGCTGGACTTGTCCACCCTCACCATTGAGGATATGACAGGCTATCTACGGGCGGTGGACGAGCGCCTGGAACAGGCGACATCAACGAAGGACAGCGACAAGCTGCTGCTGACAGAGGAGGAACTCCGAGAAAGCCTTCTCCAGCCGCGGTGGCGATGGCAAGCGCCGCGGCAAGGCTTCTTCGGAGAAGAAGAAGCGGGTCGACCCCAACGCCTGTCGGCGCTGCGGGAAGACGGGCCACTGGGCAAGGAAGTGCCCAAATCGCAAGCAGGAGAAGAAGGCTAAAGCTTATCTGGCGCAGGCTGATGATGATGATGAGACCACTATCCTGATGGTGACGTTCTGTGCACTCCACGATGTTGACGCCGAGGAGAAGGAAGAGGTGATGGTAGTGGAAGGGCCTGGGAAGGTCTTGAAGGCTGTCAACCTCGACGAACCGCGTGCCCAAGTCCACCTTGGACGTGTGGGCGGCGAGCAGGAGCAGCGGTGGTACCTGGACTCTGGCGCCAGCAACCACATGACAGGATCCAAGGAAGCCTTCTCCGAGCTCGACGACGACGTGACCAGCACGGTGAAGTTTGATGACGACTCACGGGTGACGATCCGAGGACGCGACACCATCATCTTCAGGTGTCAGAATGGCGAGCACCACGCGCTAACGGATGTATATTACATTCCGCAGCTGCATTCAAGCATCATCAGCATTGGCCTGCTAGATGAGCGCGGTAGCGAGGTACTGATCAAGGACAGCGTCCTCAGGATCAGGGACCGGGAACAGCGCCTTCTTGCCAAGGTGAAGAGGTCCTGGAACCGGCTGTACCTACTCGACTTAAAGGTAGAGCAGCCGGTGTGCCTTGCAGCATGGCACACCAAGGAGCCATGGCTGTGACATGCCCGGTTCGGTCATCTCAGCTTTGACGCGCTTGGTCGACTAGAGAAGATGGTTCGAGGGCTGCCCCACATCAAGCACGCAGGCGAGCTGTGTGACAACTGCCTGTCCGAGAAGCAGAGGAGGATGCCATTCCCAAAAGCGGCCAAGTATCACGCGGTAGACGCTCTCGAGCTCGTCCACGGCGATCTCTATGGGCCAAAAACACCATCCACAAACGGTGGTCGGTGTTACTTCCTCCTGCTCGTGGATGATTGCAGTCGCTACATGTGGCTGCAACTCCTGACGAGCAAGGACGAAGCGGCGGCGATGATCAAGAAGTTCAAGGCATGCACGGAGGCAGAGAGTGGCAAGAAGCTACGTGTGCTGAGGACTGATCTCGGTGAATTCACTTTTATGGAGTTCGTTGCGTACTGCGCGGATCAGGGTGTGGTGCGACACCACATCACGCCATACTCGCCACAACAAAATGGCGTGGTGGAGCGACGGAACCAGACGGTGGTCGGCATGGCTCGATCCATGATGAAGGCAAAGGGCATGCCAGCAAGGTTCTAGGGTGAGGCGGTGACCACGATGGTGTTCATCCTCAACCGCGCACTCACCAAGGCCCTAAAGAGCAAGACACCGTTCGAAGCTTTGTATGGGCGCAAGCCGCGCGTGTCCTTCCTTCGGACATTCGGCTGCATTGGCCACGTCAGGAAGACGAAGCCGGTCCTCACCAAGCTAGAGGACAGGAGCACACCCATGGTGCTCCTAGGCTACGTGGAAGGTACCAAGGCGTATCGGCTCTACAACCCACGTGGAGACAAGGTGCTTGTCTCGCGCGACGTCGTGTTCGACGAGAAGGCGGCCTAGGACTGGAACAGTCCGGGCACAGGGGAAGCTGGCGGCTTCAACAGCACCTTCGTCGTCGAGCACTTGGTCATCCAAGGTGGTGGAGACGCTGGAGAGGAGGTGCAGACCACTCCAGCAACAGAGCCAAGCACTCCTGGGGAGGTGCCAAGCACTCCAGGAGTGGTGCCAAGCGATCATGCAGTGATGCCGACCACTCTAGGACGGGTGCCAAACACTCTCATAGCGGAGCCAAGAGGTCTTGCAGTGGTGCCGACCACTCCAAGATTGGGGCTGAGCACTCCTGCAGTGGAGCAGACCACTCCAGGAGTGGTGACGAGTGATCCAGGAGTAGTGTCGAGCACTGCAGCAGGGGTGCCGAGCACTCCAGGTGCTATGCCGAGCACTCCGGTGGAACAGGGGACTCTATCAACGCCGATCAAGTTCGTCTCACCTTCAAGTGACATCACTGAGTTCGTTGATGCCTTCCACGATGGTGAGGAGGTACGGTTCCGCAGGCTGGACGACATCATCGGCGGCACAGGGTCCTCAGGCCTAGCGGGTCGGATGCTCAATGACTCAGAGCTGCTTCTCGTCAGTGCAGAGGAACCACCCACGTTTGCGCTAGCCGAGCGCGATGGAAATTGGCGACGGGCGATGTTGGAGGAGATGAAGGCGATCGAGGAAAATGAGACTTGGGAGCTCATCGATCCACCTCCAGGATGCCATCTGATCGGCCTGAAGTGTGTGTACAAGGTCAAGTGGGATGAGCACAGCGCCATTGTCAAGCACAAGGCGCGCCTCATCGCCCAAGGCTTTGTCCCGCTCGAGGGCATAGACTTCGAGGAAGTCTTTGCTCTGGTAGCGCGCATGGAGTCTGTCCGACTGCTACTGGCTTTGGTAGCAGCAAAGGACTGGCGCATCCATCACCTGGACGTAAAATTGGCCTTCCTCAATGGCAAGCTGGTGGAGACGGTCTTCGTCAGGCAACCTCTAGGTTTCGCCATCAAGGGAGCGGAGCATAGGGTGCTCCAACCGCGCAAGGCGCTCTACGGGCTACGACATGCCCCACGAGCATAGAACGCCAAGCTTGACACCACGCTGGGCGAGCGTGGGTTCACGAGGTGCGCAACCGAGCACGCGCTCTACACGTGGCGATGGGGGAAGGAGGAGCTCGTCATCGGCGTGTATGTGGATGACTTGATCGTCACCGGTGCGCGTGCGGAGGACATTGACAGCTTCAAGCATGAGATGGTGGCTCATTTTTTAATGAGATATCTGGGCGCGCTCTCCTGCTACCTCGGCATCGAGGTGAGACAGGGGAAGGAGGCGCTCACGCTCAGTTAGAGCACGTACACCTCGAAGCTATTAGAGCCGAGTGGCATGGCTGAGTGTAAGCTGTGCGTGATTCCAATGGAGGAGTGGCTGAAGCTGATGAAGGCCAGTACCACAGCGAAGGTAGATGCAACACTCTATCGAAGTATCGTCGGCGGTCTACGCTACCTAGTCCACACAAGGCCGAACATTGCGTTCGCCGTGGGCTACGTCAGCCGCTTCATGGAGGATCCTCGAGAGGATCACTAGGCTGCAGTGAAGCAGCTACTGCACTACGTCAAAGGGACGGTGGATTAGGGGATCGTTTTCCCCAAGACCAGCGGAAGTAGGCTATAGCTCACTGTGTTTAGCGATGAGGACATGGTGGGAGACATCGATGGATGGCGGAGCACCTCTGGCGTGCTCGTCTTCCTCGGATCGGCTCCTATCTCATGGCTGTCGCTGAAATAGAAGGTGGTGGCACTATCCACATACGAGGCAGAGTACATGGCAGCGGCCACAGTGGCGTGCCAAGCTGTGTGGCTACGCCGGCTGCTAGGCGAGGTAATCGGTGTGGAAGCTCACCCACCAGCACTGATGGTGGACAACCAGCCCACCATCGCCCTTGCGAAGAATCTGGTTCTCCATGACTGGAGCAAGCATATCGACGTCAAGTTCCACTTCCTCAGTGACTGTGTCGATGGAGGGCAGATCATCATTGAGTTCATCGAAACTGGTCAGCAACTCGTGGACGTCCTCACCAAGTCGCTCGGCCGTCTTCGGTTCACGGAGCTAAAGAAGATGATCGGCATGGTGGAGGTTCTAGGGTTAGCAGCAGGATTAGGGGAAGAATTGTAAAGTAATCTGCTGCTCTCCCTCTGTACGCATGGCAGGGGCAGGCACCGAAAGGGCTCCCCTGCTGCTGCACTGTAGCCGTTGTAGGGGCAGGTGCCAAAAGGCTCCCCTATCGCACTGTAGCCACAGCAGGGGTAGACGCCAAAGTCAGACCTACAGTCATATCTAGGCACTGTAGCAGCATGGCAACCTGACATGTCTGTGTACTAGGATTAGATGGGTAGAGTTGTATATATAGCTTCCCACTGCAACTCAGTGAAGAGAGCGAGTTTAGTTTTGCCATCTTCTCTACAGAGCTACGGCCAACGCTGGTGCTTGTGCTGTGTGTGCGCGCGCTCTGTTCTCCATCCCTCTTCAACCTCTAGCCGTAGTGTGTGGTCGGGAACGACGGTGAGCGGTCGGTTCACCCGTGCGGGAGATCTCGGGACCAATAGTTCCTCTGTCCCGGGGTGAGGCCTGGTTGTAGAGCGATGCTTTCGCAGAGGGCATCTAGGATGGATGTTAGCAACAGCCCGCCGCCCTGCTCGATGAACTCTGCCACCTCATCGATCAAGGGAACATTGCGGTTCAGCAAGATCTCCCGCAACCGCAATTCACCGTCGCCCACCCCTTGCCCTTCACGGCGGAACCAGGTCCGGTTGACCTCTCCGTGAGCTTAGCCTCCATGGGTGGGGTGGGATGGGGTGACGCCAAGAGGGGATTCCGGTCCGGGCGCGTGGGCAGGCGAGTCCGCTCATCATCAAGAGCTAGAGGGGAAGAACGAAGAGTCGAAAAAGGTGCGATTGGACGGTGGACGATGTGCACGCGAGCGAGGAGTCGCTCATGCACTCGGTGCACCGTAGACCGGCGCCTGCCACCCACCTGGTTTTAGAGTGTTACTGCTACTCCCGTATTTAAATCTCGCTTTTTGAGATAAAATTAGTGTAGGTGTAAAATTATGTATTTACCTCTCCTCCATCATTCTTATCATATGTAGAAACTGAAAAATAATCATTGCATTCTTCAATATTCTTCTCATAGATAGATAAAGCAGTGGTATTTTAATAGGTAGGTCCCATTAGAAAAGTTGATCTCATGTCTATAATTACATTCTTTATGAGACAAGATTTAAAACGTAGGATTTCAATCTTTTCGGAAGGGAGGGAGTATCACAGAAGACCTTTTTTTATAAAAAAGATTCTGCAAGAAATGTATTTTTGAATATAACTCATTCTGCCGTGTTTATTTAAGTTTTGTATAATCTGGAGCTTGAGCCTGAAGGGTCGGAACAATAATTAGCTGCGCTCTCGGTTCCAAAACAAGTATTATTCATGCCCAATCAAATTTTCTTAAGCTCTACGAGATTTATAGAAAACATTAACATCATTTGTATCTTTAAATAAATAAAATAGATTTAATGATGTATGTAATGATACTAATTATATACTATACATATTAATATTTTCGTGTATATATATATACGCGCTATTCTACAACTTAGGTGTAGAATACTATTCTACACTAAGCTGTTATACTGAACAAAATTCAGTACTGTTCAGTACTCGTGTTTCAGTATCGTTCAGTATTTTTGAGGTACTGTGTGTAGTACTGACTGATACTGAACATGGTTCAGTACCACTCAGTATTTTTTCTAGTCAGTTTTGGCTTGTGGTGTAGAATAATATTCTACATATATATATATATATATATATATATATATATATATATATATATATATATAGGGAGCTTAGAGCTGCCAATAGTTAGTAGAAGCCCCAGCCCAAACTGCAGGTACCTGGTTCAACCGAACCATCCTCCCACCGAGCTGTTTGGGCAGGACGGCGTGTGGTCCTGGCGCTGGCGTGGGGCCAGCCCAAACCTCCCCACCCGACAGCTCCTCTCTTTCAAATTCATTTGAATCCCCGCCTGGCCCTCCCCACGACGACCTCCTCCCACAACCGGTGGCTCGACCTCCTAATGGCGCGCGGCATCCACATCGCCCCCTCTCCTCCTACTCCCAGGGGTGCCCTCCCTCCACCTCGGTGGTCGGCGGCCATCCCTAGCTTCCTCCCGTGTGGCTCATGGCTAGATTCCTGAGCGACCACGGTGCCTGCGGTGCGGCTCTGCTTTAGGGCCGGCTGCAGCTCGGGAAGGGGAGGTCAGTGTCAAGCGGGCCCTGCGCAAGAACGAGAAGCCCGTGACGGAGAGGTCGCCCGACTGACTCGCCTCGCCTCTCCAGCGTCTCACGCCAGAGATGGGGTACGGGCACCTCGCGTGGCCGCACTACATTCCGGCTGTGGCAGAACCGCCTAAAATAACACGTTTTCGGAGGCGCTCGTCTTCCACTGGACACTAAGCACCTCGAAAGTGAGCTACATCGGACAGTTCCGTCGAGCACAACCCAAGTGAGAACTCGAAACAATCCATGTTTTACATCCAGAATCCAATAATGAGTACGAGCTTACAATATTTAGTCTATTTCATACAACAAGAGTTCTTAGAAATTATTTATTACAATACCAGAGTTCAGAGTGCTATAATTAAACAGCGGAATGAAAATAAACATCTAATGAAAACGATATAATGATCCATTTGTGTCCACTAGAAGATTCCTCCACACAAGAGTTACTCATCAAGCTGCACCTGCAACAGGGGTAAAATAAACCCTGAGTACACAATGTACTCGCAAGACTTACCCGACTAGTGGGAATAGTTTCCCGACTCTCAAGGATATGATAGGCAATATGGGTTTGTTGTTTTCTTTTTGTTTGCGAAAAGCATTACTAGAAGTACGTCCTTAAGATCAAGTTTAATTAGCAGTCATTATTACTTTATTAGCTAACCATTCTAGGTAAGCACACGTTCTACTTTCAAGCAAGGGTTAAGTAATCAGAACAATTTCACTATCTTTCATCTTCCAGTTCTTACTACGATGCTAGACCATAGCCAAGTCGTATCGTCTCTCAGAAACGGCGATTCGCGAGCCAATGTATCCCAGCTGGGTAACCCGAAACACACGCCCCGTTTGTACCCCAGGCACAAACAAGACCAACCCATTCCACTCCTATCATAGGGTCCAGGTCTCCATCCAAACTTAGACTCCAAACCCCCACACTTGAGACCTGGTCTCAGTATGGTGCTTAGACCTCCACCTTTCCCCGCCTCCAATCAGTCGGCCCAGAAAGAGTCAGAACCCACGACAAGAGTGTAACAAGCCTTCCCGCTCCTATAAGCAAGTATGTGCTCAGGATAATAAGTCTATGACCTGACTACCATCCACAGCAACGGACGGTCCTTAATTGACACGAATAGGGAAAACAGTGTAACGAAGCTAAGCCCCGTTGGCCGCGAGACACAACATGTTACACCCACCAATACCCATACCATATGCCTGCCCTGTCTCCATTTTTTCTTTCATCATTTTATTATGAGAGTAATAATAATAATCCCCTATTATGAGCAACGGCAGGTTACTCACGCTACCGATGATCTAAGCATAGCATCTACTCGAACCTACACTGGTAAGACTCTTAGGACATGTGTATCTATGCATGTGGTTTCCAAAAAAAACTCATGTAACGTAAATGCACAACACATTTATATACAGTGAATTATAAAATAGAGGTTATGCATCGGGGCTTGCCTTGGGCAGGCACGGTGTCAGCTGAGTCAGTCAGTGGTGGCTCCGGGACCTCCTCCTACATGAGAATCTCCTCCTAATACTCCTTGACAATCTCCTCAAACTCGTGATTGCCGGTGGTCACGATCTCTGCCAACTCGTTCTCTACATACATGCGATGATGATGCAACACTTAGCATTCAGGCAAGAGCAACTCTTAAACTAAGAATGCGCACACCAAGCTACTAAACTAACTCTAATGACTAAGATACTAAGCTAACTATCATCTTCATCAAGCAAGGTGTTGGATTCAACTAACAAACACTCAGTTTTGTAATTTAAGGGTATATCTTTATTTCTACTAATGATTTAATGTATATTGAAACAAAGCGCATTTAAATATCCTAATGCTTAGTCTATTCTAAGGCTACAAAAATTACAGTGAGCACATAATAATACAATGAAGCTATTATAAAATTTTTAGGACTAAAACTATCACCAATTTACCACAAAAATTCCTACAATAATTAACTTAATATTATTAAGCATCCTCAAATGATTTAATAGCTCCTAATGTCAACACGTATAAACATGAACTAATACACCAACCGATAGAGCACAATTTTAGGAACCTAACAAAATTTGTTTTACAATTTTTGGACACCTACATGATTTTATATGATTTACCAAAGATCAGCCTAAAAATTAAATTAGAAAACCATTACTAATTTCCTTATGAAAAAGAAAACTAAATCTCCTGCATGGCCCACACAGCGTGCGCGCGCAGCGGCCCACTGGCGTGGCCCACGCGAGGCCGGCCCACTCGCGAGGCGACCCGTGACTAGGGAGTCCCGCACGCGTTGGCGTTTTTGTAAAAGAGATCTCGAACTCCTCTCAATTTATAACTAAGTACTAACACTATTTTCTCCTCTCTCATACCTTCTCACTTAACCCCCTAACTTTTTGCTAATTGACCCATGCGCACCCCCAGCAACTCAACGCGCGGCGGCGCGGCGGGAGACGACACGGCGTGACCATGTCGGCCACCAAAGGCTCGCGCTGGCCCGTCGGTCGGGCCGACCTTCTACTACGGTCCAACCGCCTACACCAAACAGCAACGCGGGGCGGCGGGACGCGCTGGAGCAAGCTGCAGTGACGCGCGGCCGTCCGTGGCGACGCAGTTGCCCCGACGATCCAGAGCACCTAAGAACCTAACTGGCTAGCGAGGGAGCATCAGTAGATTACCGTGGACCTAGCCGAGGTGACGATTGGGGTGGAGGATGGTGGAGGAGGTGTGGCCACAAGTGGTCAAGCCATGCGGTGGCGCACCGCGGTGGCGCGGTCGCGTCAGCGGCGACGGGGAGGCGGCAGCGGTTCCACTAGCGTGCACAAGGTGGAGAGGGAGACAAGGTGAAACTAGTGGTGCAGGTGAATTAGCTCGGGAGGGACGGTAGGAGGGCTACCCTCATCCATGGCTGGATATGGCCTTATCGGCACGGCGAGAAAAACATCAAATTGGAGCTCGACCGGGCACCATTCAAGGCGGGGTGGGGTCGGGTAGCAAGAGGACTTGATGGCAGAGACACAGGCTCATGGAATTGAAAGGAGATGACCACTCGTTGGAAAATTACGTGGGGCGCGACTCCGACGGTGGCAGCAGAGAGAGAGAGACGGAGAGACGGACCGGTAGGTGGCGCAGCACGGCCTCACCTTGGCGGGACGTGCTCGGCGTGACCAGGAAGGCATGCGCACAACGCAAAGGACAAGCGCGCGGTAGTGGCGGCCTCGAACAGGGCCTGCAGCGGCGCAGAGGTGCAGAGAGAAGCACAGACGTGACGGTGAGGCGACGGCACCGGCAGCGACTGTGGCGTGGCGCGGGGTGGGTCGGTAGTGCGGTAGCACGGCGGGACAGCCAGCAGCGTCGCACAGCCCACACAAGCAGCAGCAGCGGCTTCACGCGATAGAGGCCAGTGGCGACCAGACCAGAGGCAGACGCGGCTGGCCACGCGCAGCAGCGCGCGCACACGCGAGCGACTAGCGCGGCGACGGCGTGCGCCTGAGCGTGGTGACCGCGTCCACCCGGCCAACCCAAGAACGTGTCATGAACGCATTTTAAAGCACCTATAACAACTAAACGGTTGCTTCTGGACCTAAACCATCTTCACCATGCTCAAGATGACATATGAGGCTACCAAACCGAGCTAAAACATATCATCTTTTTTTAACCCGATTTCGCAAAATAAATTACCAAACATGGCATTGTCTAGCTGTCTATATACTTAAAAATCTTCTAAGTCTATGAGCTGAATTTGATTCCAAGTTACATTTATGGGATATTAGAAATGTTGGCTAGCAATGTTATTTTCAACAGCAAGGATTTTATTGTCATCTACAAAGTCCATACTCCAACTTTATTTAAGCGCCACAATATGTTCTATAGTATTTTTGTTCAATAAAAATTAGTTTTAAACTCTACTTGATACATATGAGTTATGGAATAGCTTATCATTTAATATTTTTATTGATCATCTAAAGTTACAAAAATGTTATCTACACCTTCCATCACATGCATTATCACATAAACATAATGCTCACGACATGGTTTGGTAATTTGTTTAGGGCGTAATACCGAGGGTGTTACATAGGCCCTCCTCAGATCCCGTCGGCAGCAGGCAGGAGGCTGAGCCCCCTCAGATCCGGTCAGTAGGCGGAAGCAACAGTTGCCGTCAAAGGTGAAGCTACAGGTGCTCATTGCCATCAAGCTTCTCCAACTCGAGTGACTAGCAGGCTTCTCCGACCAATGGGATGGAGATACTAGCAGGTATCCAGAAATTGATTTTTATGCCCTGCTGGTGTTCGATGAACTCACTTGCTGTTGATAGTTTGAATGAATGGCTCTATCCATGACTGAAGCCAAGGTGTTTGTTGAAATGCATAGCCTGTTTGCTAGTTGCTAAGATTTGAGTGCAATACGTGGGATTCATAGCCAAGGTGCTAAGTTTTGGCCCGTTGCAGCAAGGGGTCACGTCCAGGGCAAGAAGGCCATCGTCTTGCTGCAATCTTTCACTACATATCGTTAGTTATTCATGCTTCTTTTTATACATTGTTGGAACAAATTCCCATGCATTATTGGAGCACATTTCTATACATTATCGGAGCACATTTCTATACATTATTGTTGGATGCAGGTGATGCAGCATCACTAATTACTGAAGATCTCCTGGTGTCCATGTACTGCCCTCTCGACGGCATCTACAACGACCACGACGGCCCCTGCCTTCCACCCGGTGCCCCCCCTGCCACGCGCCCCTCCCCTCTCCCTCACTGATGGTGACAACGGCCCCTTACCCTTGCGGATCCAACCCTGCGCTCTCGCCTGGGTCACAGCAAGGTTTATGTGCATTTTATTTTTTATTTCTATGCATCTTGAACCAACCGTGTAACCAAGCAACCATTGGTTTTTGCATGAACAAGAGTTTATGCAGTCGAGAGGAAGTAGTTGCTTCTTAAGCCATAGTTGCTATGCCATGTTTTAAATCAATTTGGTCGCAGCTTTGCAGGAACATGGGGTTGCGGCAAATGAAGAGCTAGCAATGCAAGCAAGCATGGTTTTCTATGTAATATTGATGCGTCCATTTAGAGACAAATTGTTTCTGTGCTTGCGTACATAAGTTTTTATGCATAGCAAGTATGATTTGGCAATTTGACTAAATAAAATATTTATTTATGATGGTCAGTGCATGTTTCTAAAAATACTAGATAAATAATGGTTCTCGCAGTTTGTTTTCATGTACTTTGATATTTTTTTATTTCTATGCTTCTTAAGCCAACAGTGCAAGCAAGAAATCATCTGGAATTTCTATCCAATGATGGAGAACACTTTATACATTGATGGAACACAATTTTATACATTGTCGAAGCACATTTATATTTAGTGTCTGGAACACATTTCTATACATTGTATTAATAATTATCCATGCATTCTTGGAAGACTTCTATACATCACTGGATGATATTTCTATACTTTGGTGTTACAGATTTCTATACAATTATCAATAATGACTCTTACAGTTTGTTTTCAAGTACTTTGATTGTATGATCTGTTGGTCACATCTAGCAAGCTATAATTTTTTTCTAGTTCTTTGGCCGTGATTTTTGCATTAATGTAGCAAACATTAATTTCAGTAGGTTTCTGTGCCTGCTAAAAGATGTTTCTATGCCTTTCTTACCCCTGTAAGGTTTTTGATCCTGTTAAAACATTTTTCTATGCCTTTCTTTTGACGTTAAAAGGTTTCTGTGCCTACTAAAATATGTTTATATTCCTGTCTTGCCGCTGTAAGGCTTCTGCGCCTACCAAAACATGTTTCTATATGCCTTTGTTGTGATGTAGGATGGCTTGAATGAATTCATCCATTTGGTGTGAGAGGTAAACGGTGGCTTGGACCTAGGACATGGCTTGCGACGTCCACGACTTACTTTGCTTGTGGCGGTGGTGTAGTGTGATCGTTATGTAGTTGATGGGTTGGGGTCGTTACAATGTTGTAACAATCGTCCCATCAAGTGGGAAGGGTTTTATGGGTTTCTATGCATTGTTCATCTATTAATTAAATACCCCTTAGTGGGTTATTATGCATGAAACACTTTTATATTTGATTCTAGCTGAATAGATTATTATGCACCAAACAATTGGTTTCTATGCATACAATAAAAATGGAGACGCAAACCAGCAGCAAAAGTAATTTGTCTTCATCCAACCACTATATTTTATGCAACGTCGGCGCAAGTATCTTTTCTGTGCACCATGACCAGGGATTATATGCATGGCTGTTGTAAGTTTTCTGCGCCTGCTCAAACATGTTTATATGCCTTTGTTGTGATGTAGGATGGTTGGAAGGATTCCTCTCTAATTGTTGTGAGAGGTCAATGGTGGCTCAGACATAGGACATGGCTTGCGACGTCCATGACTTCCTTGGCTTGTGGCGGTGGCATAGTGTGATCTTGATGTAATTGATGTGTTAATGTAAAAAGTTAGTTTTCCATGTTATGTTTATACGCTTGGATGACATGAGGAAAACTATTGGTTCTATGTAATTTTAGTTGGGTTTCAATATTTTGTTGACTGAGTTTCTATGCATGTTGTGAGTTGGGACCATTGGATAGTCCACACCTAGTGGTTAGTGTTTTATTTGTTTCTATACATTGTTTCTTTATTAATTAAATATGTCCCTAGAGGGAAGCATGGTGTAAAGTTTCTATGCATTGTTCCTCTATTAAATAAACATCCCCTGGTGAAAAGCATGATGTGGGTATAGGCTGTTACGGTGTTGGTTATAATAGGCACCTCCCCTAGTAGGAAGGATCTGTGTGTTTCTATGCATTGTTCTTGTATTAAATAAACATCCTCTAGTGAAAAGGCATGGTGTGGGTTGGGACCGTTATGATGTTTGTTATAATTGTCCCTTCCCATGGGTGGGTTCTACATGTTTCTATGCATTGTTTCTCTATTAATTAAATATCCTAGAAAGAAGTATTGTGTGGGTTGGTTCAGTCAGGGTGGGAAGATTTTGTGAGGGTTCTATGCATTGTTCCTGTGTTAGTTATACACCCCCAATGGAAAGAATGGTGTGGGTGTGTGCAATCACAGTTTTCAAAAAATTAATACCTAGAGGAGAGGATTTTGTGAGGGTTGTATGCATTGTCCACCATGTTAATTATACACCTGAAAGGTTCTTGTTTGGTTTTGGTAATTGAGTGACAACCTAGGTGGACTAATTGTGTTTATGTGAGATACACAGGTAATTAGTCCATAGGTACATGTGTGTGAGCAACATATGCCATGAAGGTGAAAATGGCTTAGAGATGTTGCAAAGCTCACACATGTGATGATGAAGGAGCTTAACGCACATGAGACATGACATTGAGTCATGTGATCAAGGTGGAGAAGATCAAGACAAGACTTGGCTTGATGGACCGGTTGCAAGCGTGAAGGGCAAGTCGAAGGCTTTGGAGTGATGGACCGCATGGCGGTGAAGCTTGAGCAAGACTTGGCGCCGATGGACGATGGCAACGGTGAAGGGCAAGTGAAGTCAAGATCGATGAACCAATATGATCACGTGATGATATGAAGTGGATCATATCATTGTTGATCGTGTTGGTGCATGTGTTGCATCGACATTGGAGGAGATGGAATGGAATGCGCAAGGCAAACCTAGGGCATTTCATTTCACCGGTTATAGGTGTGTAGAGAAGTTGATGACCGGGTTTAGAATAGATGGCCGTACTATCAAGAGGAGCAAACTTATTTGCATATCGGTCATCTAGTGCCACTCAAAGTGATCTAACTTTGCATCGTCGCTAGGATCGAGTGGCGTGGCAAGTTGAGTGGCTAACATCCTTTGGGAAATGATTGTGAAAAGCTAACACACATACACATGGTGGTGTACACTTGGTGGTGTTGGCACATTTACAAAAGGAGGTGGTGTTTGCAGGGTTGAGGGCGGGATTCGGCGCTCTCGGGAAAATGGAATGCCTATTTTCTATTGCGCCGGATGCAAATTCTTGTGGTTGGCACATTGGAGCAAGGGTGAAGAAGTTAGAAGTGAAAACGAATTGATCGCGAAGATGCTGGCGTCGGTCTACTGACCGAACGCTGGGTCATGCAGCGACCGGATGCTGAAAGGCTACGTCCGGTCAAACTGACGGGTCTACACTTTGCCGAGGGTATTGCACCGGACGCTGGTCTGTGTCCGGTCAAGGTGGACCGGACGCGTCTGGTCGAGAAAATATGCCTCGGGGAGCTAACTGGAAACGACCGGACGCTGGGGCTTCAACGTCCGGTCAGTTTTACCGCTGCGTCCGGTCAGGTCAAGTGACCGTTGGAATCAGGACACGTGGCCGTCTGCGGGCGACCGGACGCTGAGGTCCAGCGTCCGGTCAACACGACCGGAGCGTCCGGTCGGCCCGATTTTTGCCCAGTGAAGGGGTAACGACTAGTTTAGCCCTTGGGGCTATAAATAGAAGTGGCCTTCGGCCATGGCTGGGGCTGAGCACCTAAGGGGACTTAGTGTCCATGCTTGTGAGTGCTTGAGAGCCCTCCATCACACATATACTTGATAGTGATCATTCGATTGTGTGAGTGAGCGATTCTAGTGCGATTGCATCGTGAGGTTGCATCGAGTGGCACTAGGTGGTCGTGTTGCAAGCTGGTGGTGCTTGTTACCCTTGGAGGTTGCCACCTCCTAGACGGCTTGGTGGTGGTCTCCGTCGAAGCCCGCAAGAAGCTTGTGCGGCGCTCCGGAGAAGTGCTTGTGAGGGGTACTTGTGCTCGCCCCGCGGGAGTCGCGAAGAGCAACTTTAGTAAAGCGTGTCATTGAGCTACCCTCACTCAAGGGGTAAGTTCTTGCGGTGCCCGACGTGCGGGCTTAGCGGGTGATGCTAATTAGTCGTCGAACCACCAAGTGAGCGGTTGACACAACGGGGACTAGCGTGTTGGCAAACACGTGAACCTCGGGAGAAAAATCATCGTGTCAACCTTGTTCTTTCCGTTGGTTTGCATCCCCATTACACAAGCTTGCAATTACTTTTATATATCTTAAGCTTGTGTAGTTGCTCTTGTAATTAGATAGCTTGTGTAGCTAGCTAATTACCTTCTTGCTTGTGTAGCATAGAAGTAGCTTCCTTGCGTGGCTAATTTGGTTTTAGTAACCTTGTTAGTCACATTGATTAGTTTGTGTAGCTAAGTATTTGCGCTCTCTAATTAGGCATTGGTTGCCTTGTTATTGAGCATTGCTAGTGAGCTTAGTTAGCTTTGTGCTTTTGCTTACTAGCATGTGTAGGAGCTCCCTTGTTACTTAAAGTACTAGTGGCATAGGTTTGTGTGACCTTGCTTCTAGAATTGTTTAGGAGAGCTCTAGCTAGCCCGGCACCTTAGTTGCTTTATTAGTATCTTTGCAAGGTGCTATAGAACATATATTGAGGGGTGTAGTCTTGGCTAGACCGATAGTTGTATTTTCGCATTTGTTTCGGTTAGCCGACGCGATTAATTTTATAAAAGACTATTCACCCCCCCTGTAGTCCGCCATCTCGACCTTACAACACCTCATATTGGGAAGCATGATGTTGGTGGAGGCAATCATGATTGTGTCAGGTATAATGTCCATTTCGCGGAGAGGTTTTTACGCAGTAACAAATTAATTTTTATTCACCCAACCACTAATTTATATGGACGCCAAAAACTTTTTTGCGCATCTTGACCATTGATTCTATGCATCCAATCGGCCATCACATGCCACGATTCAAATTTCAAATTTTGGAGAAGACGAGATCGTCTTCAAGTTTTACGCTTACGGTCTCCAAGTTCTATACATTGGTCCCATGTTAATTATACACCCACATTAGTGGGAAGCATGATCTTGGTGGAGTCAATCACAGTTGTGTCAGGTGGAATGTCCATCTCGCGGAGAGTTTTTTTATGCGGTAACAAAATTAATTTTTATTCATCCAACCACATATTTCTATGCAACGTCGGTGCCAAAAACTTTTTACGCACCTTGACAGTGATTATATGCATCCAATTGGCCATCACGTGCCATGATTCAAATTTCAAATTTTGGAAAACGCGAGGTCGTCTCTATGTTTCTATGCTCTGGCTCACAAGATTCTATACATAGCCGGAAGTATAAATCTCTATATCCTAATGCGCAAAATTATGAATTTTAATTTTTTTATCAAAATATATTCATAATGGATCTTGAATCATGCACAAAAATGTCAGGAGTTCAATGGTGAAAACCGTTTTTGAATCGGATGCTTCACTGATAAATTATAATGGAAAAACGAAAGAGATTGGATTGAGTTGCATGCATGCGTGCGTGCGTCAGCCTTGTCAGGTTGTGTCAGGTGGAACGTCCAGCTCGTGTAGAGGTTTTTATGCGGTAACGAATTAATTTTCATTCATCCAACTACTAATTTTTTTGCATCGTCGTGACAAAAACCTTTCTGCGATTCACTACAACATGGCCTTTATTGCAAGCTTGCTGTCCCCACATTATTTTTGTTCATGTAAGTGATTACACCGTGATTGGAAGTTGTGAATCACAAGGACCTGTTTGTTTTCTTTGCTTGGTTTGGATTTGGGAAAGGTGGCAAGAGTTTTCTAGTTTTGACTTGTGAGGGGCTGTCCCCCACTACCTAGGTTTTCCCTGCCAAACCTTGTTTAGCTGGGCTATTGGACAAGGTTGGACCAAGAAAACCAAAATGATCTCTATCACAGGTTCCTCAGTTTACATTACCAAGAAAACCAATATCGTTTAATTCGTTCGAGAAGTCAGATTTTTTTCCCTGGATCTGTTCTCTGAATGGAATGGTTGATTTTGTTTTAAGCTTACTACTTTGATGTTGAATTTATTCTGCCAAAGTTGCTTGCCAGTTTTTCTTTGTATTATGGTCAATGGATCTCTTTATTTTGATGAAATGCAAAAGTAAGCTTGCACTGTCAAAAGCAGAGAAAGGGTGTTGCTTATAAATTTGTAGAATACTTGGTCAAAACCAGAGAAAGGGTGTTCCTGTAGTAGTATAGGTGTCACACTGTCACTGCTATGTGGTGGACTATATGGGAACTCAGAAGTTTAGCTTTGTATTCAAAAATTAATTACCTGGGGTGCTGATTCTTATATTTTGTTTACTGTATGTGACTAGCTGATGTTTTGTTGTGTATTGCAGAAACCTAGAGTAGATTGAGCGAGCAGGGGGAAGAAGGTAGAGGTTGCTGACCTTTGGATTTGATAATGGCAAGAAGCTTGTTGGTGGTGGTGTCACCATTCTCTTTCTGGTACTAGTAGTTATTATTTATATAGTATGAGTAGGAGGTGGTGAGACTATTTGGAGGGAAGTTGAGTGGAGTTAGTACTTGTCTTTTGTAATTTGATCATGTTATTGTCAAGACATTGAAAGGCTTGTCTGCTGATGGATTCGAGAAACAGCACCTAGAAGAATTGTATGGCTGCACAATAGTCTGGAACTTAAGTTGCATGCTTTCAGCACTGCTGGTGTGACTATGGATTGGAGATGTTTTGTTCTCTTGTTTAGCATTGCTCTTTCCTTTTGACAGTACAGAGATAGGATTTATTTTTATTCAGAGTCATCTAACAATTCCTGTTGAATTTCTGTCAAATATTGGGATTACAAGTTGACTGAATATTTGAATGGTTGCAATTAAGTCGTAGTGGTTTTCCTCTGCTGAATCCATAGTTGTTTAGCTTTCTATTAGTTGCTTGATTCAATGCTTAAATGATCTGTGGACGTGGCATGATATTGGTTTTACTGCATTGATGAGCGTCTTTGTACTGAAAATGGTCAGTAGTGTCATATCTTTAAGGCCATATTCTCAAATGGTTTCTTGAACATTAGTTACATCATGCTTTGTCAATTGTCTACCTACATATTATTCTATGGACTCTCAACAAATTTAAAGAACATGCTCGATGCTCTTTCAGCTGCCGCTTTGCTAATTGATGGCAAGTCTCCCGTGAGTGGACTCGGCCTCGGGCCTACTAGGCACGGATAATGTAGCGGGCTTAGCAGTGCCTGCCTCTCGGAGGAAGAAGAATATGTATATGCTCAAAATAACTCACCAATCGTGTATTTGCAAGGCAGTTCTGGCACATTTTTTTCGCTCCTTTTTGTGTGGGACGTGTACTCCAAGGTGCAATGGTCATAACTCTGTTGAGCGGTGGAGTCCCGTTTGCTTACCTCCCCCTCCCCCTTTTTTGTCATATATTCAACTAAAAAGGCCCAACGTCTTTGATCATTTTTGCTCTAACAAAGATGGAAAATATACAAATCCCTCGTATCTGATCTTGGGTTATCAGAAAACAAAATTGAAGAAGCAATAGTAATGCAGCAGTATTGTCGGCAGATGCAGCTTGAATAGGTATTAAAAAAAAAGCAGCAAGAATAATAGGAGTATAAAAATTGAAGAAGCGATAGTAGCAGCAGCAGGGTGTTGTTGGAGATGCAGCTTGAATAGTTATAAAAAAAAGGTAAAAAATAATACATCATTAGGGCCCGAGACCTCTTGATCTGCAGTCTAATGCTCTACCACAGAGCTATGGACCCATATGCACGCAAATTATTTTTTATTATTTAATTGAAGAATTGTGTACCGATTAATAAACTGCTGTTCTCGAGCTATACTTTGATTCTCCACAGGCCACAGCAGAGTCTATTCAATAATCTTGTCTATCTATCTATAAATAAATGAACGATTCTGCCATGCTTAAAATGTCAGCTTCTAGAGGACAAGGGCAAAAACCGATCTATATTATGACCATAGAAGAAGCGAAGGAAATCCTCAAGAACTTTTAGGAAGTCAAAATCTCCAAGTGTCATTGGCTAAAAGTCAAAATCTCCAAGTGTCATTGGAATGCAAATGAGGTAGCTCATGAGCTGTGTCAGTTTGGTAGAAGAGAGCTTTCATATGTTTTTGTTGCTAATGACATCCCGACCTGGTGTCGGTGGCTTTAACCCGTGATTGTAATCATGTTGACCTTCTATAATTAAGCTCTCCCCGTTCAAAAAAAATGTCAGCTTCTAAGCGAAAAGCAGCTAAATCTTGGCAACGACGATCATATGTTGATCAAACACACACTGTGACCTTTGCAATTTGCAAAATGGGAATCAAATAATGAAACAGTGGGGGGGGTTCTAAACTTGTCTTCAGCAGATAATCGGGTATATTAATGGGCCAAGAGGCGAATTCATATTTCATAGCACCCAACTAAAACAACCATCGACACGGCTATTCTGGATCAAGAAGAACCGTCCCTTACATACTACCCATGTTCAGAGTAGCATACAGACTAGACATCAACATAGCAAAGTCGTCGACTCATTTCGGGTTCCTGAGAACAATGATGACTGAATCCCCACGGAGGAACATCTTGCTTATGAACCTGTCTTTGTTCACCGGAAGAGCCTTCTTCTTGCCTTTACCAGTCTTAGGTACCTGCAGCATAAGCAACAGATGTCAATGAACACAGCAACACAAGAGATGGAAACAATTCAGAGGCTGGGGTATCGTGTTACCGTACCTCAGTCCACATCTCCCTAACATTCTCGAGAACCATGTTGCAGTGCCGATCAAATGCCCTCACACGACCAAGTAACTTCTTGTTGTTCCGGCAGTTGATAAGAACCTAGCACATATGAGAGAGCGCACATAATCAGAATACAGAGCACTTAAAATGCAATATATGCAGTCTGCACTAAGCAATGTAGCATATCAGAGAGATAGCTGTGGGGGTAACAATGATACAGCTTGGCACTTGCAGGAGACAGAGGTCAAGGATTACAACTACTAGTTGCAAGTGGATGAAAATCAGCGTCTGATCAAAGATATAACAAATATCCATGACCATAACCTAAAGAGCCACTGACAAGCAATTTTGGCTAAATGAGTTCAATATCAAATTAGTCAGCTTACAATGAAACCAATCATTCCATACAGTAGATGAATCAGTGCAAGCTTACTTTTGCATTTCATCAACATAAAGAGATCTGTTGACCACAATACAAAGAACAACTGGCAAGCAACTTTGGCAGAATAAATTCAACATCAAAGTAGTAAGCTTAAAACAAAATCGACCATTCCATTCAGAGAACAGATCCAGGGAAAGAAATCTGACTTCTCAAACGAATTAAACGACAGTAATTTTCTTGGTAATGTAAACTGACGAATCTGTGATAGAGGTCATTTTGGTTTTCTTGGTCCAACCTTGTCCACTAGCCCAGCTAAACAAGGTTTGGCAGAGAAAACCGGTAGTGGGGGACAACCCCTCAAAAGTCAAAACCAAGAAAACTGTTGCCACCTTGCCCCAATCCAAACCCAACAAAGAAACAAAACATGTTTGCTTGTCAACTAAACTTGTTGGGCAAGGCTAGGCAAGGAAAACAACATGTCCTTGTCGCTCACAACTTCCAATCATGGTGTAATCACTTATGTGAACAAAAATAATGTGGGAACAGCAAGCTTTCAATAAAGGCCATGTTGTAGTGAATGACATGCGAATTGCATTGCATCTAAGGAAGATGTATAAGCTATGAAACAAAGAGCTGGTCTTACAATTTTCTTTAACTGGATTGTTAGGCTACACAGAGCTAAAAAGTTTAAATACGAAAGCAACAATCAACTGGCACAATGGATATACAGAAAGTATGGTCGCACACCCTAATGATGACACAATTTTCAAGGAAGTGACTGTAAAAAATACAGAGGAATTCCTGTTGTGTGCTCCTCAGATAGCTGAATGTTTTAGTAACACAATCACATGGCAACCATACTAACACTTGCATACATGGAAGAGACAATCAGATGTACACAGACAAGAATATCAGCATTTGTATACTTGGAAGAGACAGGCAATGTCGACAGCCAAGACAAGAATGCCAGGATTTGCATACTTGGAAGAGATAATTGATATGGACAGACAGATGGTTAAAACAGGAAAACATATTAAGTGGTTAACTGAGACATCATCAATTAGTAGGAAAAGCGACCAACCTGAGTATTGTTCTTGACGCTCATCATCAGCACTGACAAAGGGCCCGTGCTGAATTCCTCCTCCTCCTTCTTTCCCTGTTTGAAGAGCGAGTCACGGTTAGATTTGTAACCAAAAGACGAGACATCGCATAACTAGTAACTAGGGAAGGAAAAAGGCGGCAGCTTTGTGCTTACATTGGCTTCCTCCGCCATCGGTGCGGCTCACCAAGTAGAGCCGGCAATCTGGAAAAAAAAATCGCTTGAATGAATCTTCTAGGAAGAGGCAGGACTTGGGTGCACACATGTACACCCAATTTTTTTTGCAAAAAAAAAAAATCGAACTAGTAGGCATTTACATATGAGCACTTGTAATTACTCCTAGATCAGATCCAAATACTGGCCCAAGTTAGGGTTCGGGTGCTCCGTTTCGCACAGCAGAGAGGGGAGAGAAGGGGTGCGCATACCCGATGGGTGCTCGTTGCCGGCGAAGCTTCCGGAGAAGGCTTGGCGAAGGAACCGACGAGGCTAGAACATCAGGCGTAGGGCGGCGGCGGCGGCGGCGGTTGGCAGCCAAGAGCCCGAGAGAGAGAGAGCGCGCGCAACGAGGTCACGAGGGGGTGAACAGGAGAAGAAAAGGCACGAGGGCCGTTCGGTCAAGCGCCCTAGAAACTTTCGTGGGCCTCAAGCAGGCCTGAATATCCGGCAGTGTGTCTAGGCCCAGTGACCCATTCGTCCAAATCTGTTTTTCTCATATGCAACTAAAAAGAACAAAACGTGAACAATTTTTTATGCAATATTTATTTACTATTTCTCATTTATGAATAATCAATTTACACTAATTAAATATAAAACTTACACCTAACTAGAAATAGTAAAATGCTGTTCAATACAATGTAATATGTTCCTATTAAAGAAATAAATCTGTATCAAGGACGAGGTGACGTGATAGCGACGGATCAGCACATGCATGCATGCTGAACTAGTGGCTAGCCGGTGGTCTTGGGACAGCAAAAAAAACAGCCTCGCTGCAACACTACTAGGTAGCTGCACACATGCATGCCTAGCTACTGGCTAGCCGGTGGTCTTGGTCTTGGGACAGCAAAAAAACGAGGCGCACGGCATGCACATCTCTGGTTGCAAAACAGAGTAGGAGTACCAGTACACCGTAGCACACAGCACCGCCCGCAAAATCGAGGCGCCCGACCACCATGCACGCCATCTCCACCCTCTCCATTGTCTCACAGCTCTGCAGCGTCCCGTCCAGTCCCGTCCCATGTCGGAGGGGAGCGCGGCATGGTGTCGGGTTCATAAACCCGGGGTCTCTCATGGGTCGGCTTTCCAACAGAGGCTCGGCCCAGCAAGCAACGTTGCAAACAATACGCAACTCATGGGCCGACCCAAGTACCTAAACGACAGGCCAGAAGGACGATCCAATCACCGACCGGAAGGCTTGGCCGAGGAGGAACGGCGCTCGTTTTCAACTCCAGCCCACCTCTCCGACTGGAGCGCTCACTTCGGTCTCCGGCCCACCTCTCCGACTGGAGCGCTCACTTCAGTCTACAGCCCACCTCCGGACGGCCTCTCTGACCGAAAGGCCTGGCCAAAGCACTACTTTCGACTCTGACCCGCGTCTCCGACTGGGGATGCACCAAACCCCTGCTCACTGCTCTTCTTCAACTGGCGCATTCAGAGCCGACTGGGACTAACCGACCGGGGACGCCCACTCGGTAAAGACCAGGGAACGAACGGAGAAAGTAAGGCAGGGCGCACAAGTCAAACCGCAATACCAGGGACCGTACCCTGTACACCTGCAGGAACTATACTCTGTGACCTCCCTGGCACGACAAAACCCAAGCAGTGTTGTAGGCGCCGACATTTTCCCCTACAGTATTGTGGGCGTCATTAACTTCCATACGGTAAGGCTCCCCCCACATGCCTCTGGGCATCGACAGTATTGTGGGCGCCGGCGTTTACCGTACCGGGTGAACATAGTAAAACCCCTTGCATGCCTCTAGGTATCAACAGTGTAGCAAGCACCGATGTCTGCCATACCCGAAGAAGACAACACAATCTCAAACGTGCATCTGACATTCAACAGTATTGTGGCCGCCTACCACCATCCTGTACCCACCGACGTGGGCAACAAGGCTTAGTAGCATACGTACTCTCTCAATCTCACTTGTAAGGCCATCCACTTCATCTATAAAAAGGGGATGCGCTATCTCCCAACAGATAAGTTGATTCATTAGATCGATCAAGTTCACTAGAACACAACAGTAAAACCACCAGGTTCAAACCTCGAGCACACACCCGAACACTTAGCACATAGCGGAGCTCGCTCTCGGTCCCTCTGACCAAAGTCCGACCGGACCTCTTGTACCCCCATCTTTCTCCTTCTCGTTTGTAACCCCACTGCAAACTTTGAGCACCTGGGCTCAGGAATAAAGTCACCGACCGACTCAAACAGGATGTAGGGCACGTTGTCTGAACCAGTATAAACCATGTGTCATTGAGTGCTAGGCCACCTTCGATCACAACGTACGGCAACACTACAAATATTTACTTGTTGGTCACTTTCTGCACCGACAGTTGGCGCCGTCTATGGGCAAGACGTTGTACGTTCAACACTTTTGGCCATCGGATGGCCCACTTTTTCGCCACCTTCGCCATGGCGGGGTCAGGCGATATGACTCGCTTCGGCTCACTAGAGTTTCCTGCACTCCCACCTATTGGGATGTGGGTTCCACCCATCTCCGAGCTGTCCCAGGCCTTCCTCTTTGGAAGCCTAGACTTCGTCGCCGACCAGCTCGGCGTACTACACCTCCGCGAGGAGGCACTCGTTCCAGCGCCCGTCGGAGGGGCACCCTCCATCGGCTCTGGGATGCACGACGACTTCAACGACGAGGCATCTGCGCTTCATTCCGAACAAACTCTCTGCTCAAACCCCGCTATGAGTAATGTACATGTTGTTATTTACTTGTTATTCTCTATCTTCCGCCGATTACCCGGAGGGACCCCGTTGTCCCCGCGCGACCGCCATGCGACCGGTTCCCCTATGGCCTCGCGTCTCCTGCGGATGTGTACGCCCAGGGGCTCCGAAGGATGCCGGCGCCGCCCCCTCTTATGTCTGAATTCGTGGGGATGGCGAGCTATGCTCCCACCTGTTTCCTCAACCTCATGGATGACGATGTTGAGAGTGACTGCTCCAGCATCGGCAACGTGGCGCCTAGCCACCGTCCGTCCTGGGAGTACACTATGGCGAACGCTTCAGGATAGCCACCGGTGGTAATGGAGTCCTTGTAGACTCACACCCCTCTAGACCCTCGTGCGGAGACCCCCGCGCTCACACGGGAGCATAGCGAGGAGCTACAACAACAGCGGTTGAACCAGCCGCCGACTGCGCCAGCGCGCTCGGTGCCTCACACTATGCTCCGTGCGCATAAACCGGTGAGCGACGCCTGGGGTCACGCCCGTCGGGTCCAGCGCAACACCATGGACATGGGGAACAATCCCCCACAGTTCGCTTGGGCCAATCAGAACATCGTCGTTGTGGCAATGCTTCTGCGCGGCCTTCCCGAGCCGAACGACTCCCAGGAACAGGCGACCCACCGAAACCTCTAGGCACTAGTGGAGACTGCCGCTGTTCAATAGGCGGAGAGCTCCGCATCGCGACATCAACTCGTGGCCTCTCTCCCCACCAGGGGAGTGAGGATGCACCAGACGAATCACTGCACCCACTCACCGCTACAGCCACCGAGCGCGGCACAGGAAGTTGCATCTGTGCCTCTTCTTGACTTAGCGACCACTCCGCACCGACCACCTGTACACGAGCGGATCGAGCCGAACTAAGACGCTCATAGCGTCATCAGCACCCGGAGTCCTAGCCCGGATGGCCCAAGACCACGGGCCTTTGTTCGACGCATCTAGAGAGCGCCGCTCCCGTAGCGCTCCAACGGAGGCCGAGGCAAAGGCAAGGCCAAGCGCCAGGATCAGGATGAGGGCCCCTCCATAGAGGGGAAAAAAGAACAGAAAAGATCGCCACCGACCGGCCAACTCCGCGTTGGTCGCCACGGCTGATCACACGGGCAAGCAGACCCAGCAGGACCTTCTGGGCCACTTCCTTGAGCTCATGAAGTGTCCATACACCAACCACGCCTACCCCATCAAACACCTCTACAAAGACTGCGAGCTCCTCAAGTGCCTTCTGCGACAGGCCGGCGAGCCGAAGGAAGAAAAAGGCGAAGAAGCAGCGGCCAAGAAAGGGGCCGTAGAGGGCAAGGATCCGGATGACTAAAGGTCGAGGTGATCCGACCGGACGCCTACTGACTGAAGGACGACAACGACAATGTTCTCACCAGCGCTTGGAATAGCTATGTCATTTCTTCCCCTAAAATTCAGTCTTACCATTGTTTACTTAACATTTGCTCTTATAAAAGCGGCCCGACCCGAACACTTTTGGCCCGAGTCGCTCGGGGGCTCCACGAGTGTGCACTACTACCTCTCTTTTCATTTACTATCATATGGAGAAATTCCTTCCTACCCGAACAAAAGGGTAGTTCGTTCCTTTAAATTGCCTTACGTAGCTTTGCTTTAAAATATTCCGACTGATCGCACCCCGCCTCTACCTACGGTTATGAACAGCTGAGCCTCGCGGGCCATGCCCGGGTTCCTAAGGTTGCAGCCTACGGGATGAACGGGCAAGTACGAAAAAGAAAGAATAAAAAACAAAATTATGCTAAGGTAAAACTAATTAACGAAAGGGACAAGCTTCCCGAACGGAGTGACTCCATCACAAAAAACGAAACCGATTATAGTCATTGAGTACACAAGAATGTTTACATGGGGGCTCCCCCATGAACTTAAACTTTTTACATCTACTAAACTACTTATACTTTACAAGCTATTGGGGTGGCCCGGCAGCATCTGCTATCGGTGCGACCGGCGAAGGCATGGGCTGCTCACTCCTTGCAGGGACGACATTCGGCTCGGTTGAAGGCGGGGCAATGTCCACTTTTGACCCAGGCTCTGTGCCATCTGCAGGCTGGGCGACGTCCTCCCGACGCACGCTTCCGACCATGTCCTCATGGCGGGCATCCATCACCCACTGCGTAGAGACTTGCTCTGCCACCAACCTTGCGTGCAGCAGCAAGCTCTCTCCGAGCGTTTGGATGTCCTCCGTGCTCAAGCTGTCGGCATACCCACTGTAGATAGTGGCGAAGTCCAGGTTCGGGTGGTACGTCACCACCGAAGTCAACACCCCCGACGCTCCGTAGAATAGCCCGTGTGTGATGAGGGTCCGGACCTCATCCAGGACCTCCACCAGCTGGATGGTGGGCGTGCTAGTACTTGGCGCCGACCCGAAGACCTCCGAGACGACGAGCTGGGCAACATTACGGATCTGGTCAAGTTCCCTCTCGAGAGCACGTCGCTCCTCAAGGGACTTGGCCAACGCCTCCGCATTTCGGCCAAATGTCGCCTTGACCGTCTCTAGGTCCCGCTCCAACGACTTCACCTTTCCGCCCAGCTCTAGAAGAAGGGCGACAAGCTCAGAAATAAGCTAAAAGAAGAACCAACAGGACAAAAAATAGAGAAGCTACGTACCGAAGTGGAAGTTCTCGAGGGTGGAGAGTCCCTCTGCCTGCCGGGCCACCTGCTCACGTAGCCAGGCATTCGCCTCCTCCATCCCCGTCACCTGGCTCCGAAGCACGAGCACTTCCTGGCCTGCCTCTGACCAGGCCCTTAGCTCCGACTCCAGGGCCTTTCGTGCCGACTCTAGGGCGTTTTGCTCCGACTCAAGGGTCTCTAGGGATTTTTGGAGCGCCGCCTCGGTGTTCGCCAGGGATTTCCGCATCCCCACCTCGTTCTCCGCCTGGTGGGCCTTCGCCGACTCAAGCCCCCGCTCAGCGGCAGTCGCCCGCTCCGCCGCATGCTGCTCCTTCGCCCACACCACGGTCACCTCTGCCGCCCGGTCCTAGGACTCGTAGTGGGCGAACTCCAGCTGACGCTCAAGCTCGGCCATCCGGGCATGCTCCATCCAGAGGAAACGGGACTTACGGGACGACATCTCCTGCAGACCCTACGAAAACGAGAAGCAAGCATGCTAAGGCAACCAACAAGAGACTAAGAGGTCAAGGACAAACACGGGAAACTCACCTCGGCGGCGAGCTACAGGTCATCCTTGACCAACTGCTGGGCGGACTTAACCCGCTCCTGTGCGTCCTCAAGCTTCACCGACAGCTTGGCAAGATCGGACTCCATGGCAAGTCCTTTCCCCCCAAGGATGTCCCAGAGCTGACACTCCTAGAAATCCCAAAGGACGAACCGAACCTTTGATGGGTCCTCGGGGTAGGGCCACTCTAGGTCACCCTCCTCCAGCCTGCTGGAGGGCCCAGCCTCCGACCGAACCACCGCTAGTTCCCGTGACGGCGCCAGCAGCTCCACCACGTCATCCACTTCATTGTCGGAGGGGGTCTCCACCACCTCGGTTTCATGGGCCACCGACGGGCGTTTCAACTCCGTCCCGGCCGCGTCTCCCTCCGGTGCCTTCAGCTCCGACTGCGAGGATGAGCCGTGCAGCCCTTCGCCCGGCAAGGTAGGGAGCTCGGTCTCCCTATCCACTTCCACCATAGCCGGTGGAGGAGGGGCCGCAAGGGACACCTTCGACGAAGCCCCTGCCGTCACCACTGGGATCGCCGCCAGCACCATCGCCGCCGCTACCACCGTACTAGCAACCGACCTAGGGAGCACCACCCCTGGAAGGGAAGGACTCGCCGCCACCACCCTGTTCCCCCGTCGCTCATCGCGGCATGCTGCAGGGTGGGCCTCCAAACCACCTGCATGGGAGTTGCGGCGATGCTCAACCCCGTTATCGTCCGGCCACTGACAAAAATACAGGTCAGTCATACTCCAAAAAGACTCAACAACAAGATAGAAAAGAAATAAAGAAAAACATACTAGGAGGTAAGCGGCATGACTCTAAAACCAAGACCCGGCGTCGACGGGCCCGCAGAGCAAGCACCGCTCCCAGGCTGCGATCCGCGCCCCCTCACTTCAGCCGGGGGCGGAGTCGTCCCAACCGGGTCCTGCCCGGCCTACAGGTCACCGCGACCTTCGGCTCAGGATGCCTCGACCGAAGCAGCAGGCGGGGCATCCGCCCGCTGCGAGTCACGCACTGGCACCAGTACCGGCAACGCATGGGTGCAAACCCGCTCCTCTGACCGCCCGGCTTGCTCGGCCGTGCCCGCAGTAGGGGGGGACAGGACCGGCGACGCCATCGAGGGGCGCGGTGACCGCGTCCGCTTTGCCTCCCGTTCGCTGGCGGTGTTCGCGCTCGCCGCACGCTTCCTCGGCACAGGAACCATGGCGCGCCTCTCTGCCTCCCGCTCATCGCCAGTAGACATCATCGCAGGGTCACGACGCTTCGTCGAGGTCACAACAACCTCCTGGTTTTCCTCCTCCTCAGAGAAAATCATGTCATCTACCTTTGTGGGATCCTCCGACTCGAGCTCTGACTCGATGTCGCTCTTATTTTCCTCGGCCTTCATGCGTCGAGCGATCTCCTTCTCATACTTCCGCTGAGCCACCTCGGCTTTCTTCTTCTTGGCATCCACCGCCTGCTTCTGGGCGGCCTGCCTAGCCGCGCCCTTCGGCCCCTTCGGGAGGTGCGGCCGGGACTTGTAAGCATCAAGTCCCTACAAAACAGGCAACTCAAAATAAAAAAAGCAGAAAAGCTAAAAGGGGAAAGAACACGGAGTAAGGAGAAGGGAGCATACCACTTTGGACACCACCGAGGCGTTGAGAGGTCCGAGCTTTCCATCGACCTTCTCTTTGGGCTTCAGCTGCAGCACTTGGTCAAGGCGACTCCAAACCTCGTCATCTGACTGCTCCTCTGGCGACGCGCGATCAGGGTCCAATGGGCCGCCGTACCTCCACATCGGTCGCGCCCTCTCCGGCAACAGAGCAACCCGGCGGTGGTAGAGGGTGTGGAACACCCACACCCCGTCATGGCCGCGTCGCACGAGCTTCTGGAGCTCCTCCTCGATGATCTCCACCTTGTTTGTCTCCCGACGAGAAGGGCCCCATGACCAACTATCCCGCCTCTCCGGCCTCCCACCGGTGAACGCCGAGAACGGCGCCTCCATCGGGTTCTTGATATAAAACAACTCCCCGTGCCACCCCTGGTTGGAGTCGCAGGGGATGTACGCAGGATACGAGCCCCCCGCGCTTGGTTTTCTCTACAGGGCAAAGCCCCCCACCAACGTGGCCTCGGGCGAATTCCCCACCAGCAAAGCTCGCCTAGAGAACAGCCGAAGGAAGAAGTCCGCATGCGGCTCTATCCTGAGGAAGGCCTCGCAGACGATGACGAAGCCAGCGATGTGCAGCACCCCCATTGGATTGAGGTGCTGCGGCTCTAGACCCCACTCATTGAGGAGCCCACGCAGGAACCAGTGCGTGGGGTATCCTAACCCACGCTCATGGAAGGCGAGAAAGGAAACCACGTCGCCGGGCTAAGGTTGTGGGAACTCCTCCATCCCGGGAGCCCTCCAGTGCGCCACCTCCTTCGGTGGCAGAAACCCCTTCACGGCGAAGGCCTTCAGCACCGACTCCCTCATAGTGGATGACCTCTAGTCCAACATCTCGCTCCGGGTTCGCAAAAGGATTTGTGTTTTTTCCTCTCCCTCGCTCTCTCCCTTTTATTTCCTAGGAACCGCCGTGGCTCTCAAAGACGCTCTCGGCAAGAAGGAAAATGAGAGGAGGCGGCAGATGGGGAATAGGCGAAGGAACGGGGCAAAAACCTTCTCCCTTCTCCTACTTAAGGAAAAGGGTGCAGCAGTTGGGGAAGGCGCGCCGATCGGGAAAGTCAAAACGATGGAGCAAAAAACCCTCCCCCTTTTCCATTTAATGCAATTGGGATACGATGGGACGCGCCCTAACCGATGAGACGCACACTGACCGATGAAACGACGCCTGGTCAGACGAAACAGTGCCTAGTCAAACGGGACGTGGCCTGGGTATGGCCCACCACTACCGCACGCCGGGCGCAAAAACCAAAGCGTCACCATGCGTAGGCGGCTCTCCGCCTCCCCAGGCGGGACTTGAAAAAACCTAAACAACGGGATCTCCGCCAGGAGAGACCATCGGGCTTCCTAAGTCGATCGAACGGCTTAGAAAAACACACAAAGAGGCATGTAAGGAGAAAAGGGATGCCCCATGCAGGCCATGCCGACTCCGTCGCGAACGACGAGCATGGGTCCCGGTCGGACATTTCCGATTGGAGCTCTTCAAACCCCGTCACTCGAGCCCGAGCAATCGAGGTAAGCGACAAAACTTAGCCCGTCTGATTATGAGAAACCAAGGATGGGGTAAAGCACACAACTCAAACCGACCCCTACCAAAGCCCAATGGGGCTCGGGGGCTCAAGACACCTAAAAACCTGGGTCTGCGACCCCAAACTCGCCCCATCCCTCGGCTACGCTTCGACTGCACACCAAACGCCTGGGTCTATGACCCTAAACTCGCCCCATCCCTCTGCTATGCCTCGACTGCACTCCAAAACGCCTGGGCCTGCGACCCTGAACTCGCCCCATCAGGATCCGCGAGCTATGCCTCGCCCAATCCCTAAACTAACTGACTAACTGCCTCGGCTATGCGGGTTGCACCGAGGCTAGGATCCATGACTCTGACTCGCCCAATCCCATGACGCGCACCAATACCAGGACCCGCGAGCTCCGTCTCGTACGATCCCTAAACTAACTGCCTCGCTCGATCCCACGGCGCGCACCGACGCCAGGATCCACGAGCTCTGCCTCGCCCGATACCAAAACTAACCGCCTCGGCTACGCAACGACGCCTTGGTTGATGACTCCGTCTCAACTAAAAAACACGCACACACGACCGCTAAAAACACCCCCAGACGATTCTGTCCGAACCGCCCGGGGGCTCGGAGGCTACATCGGCGGGTGTGCTTGCGCGCACCCCCTGACAAAATAAAAACCTCCCCCGCTGGCAACACGAACCCCCCCTGGGCGATTCTGCCTGAATCGCCCGGGGGCAAGGGGGCTACACCCGCGGGTGCGCTCACGTGCACCAGCCGTCAAGACAAAAATCCCCCAAACGATTCTACCCGAATCGCCCGGGGGCTTGGGGGCTCCTGTCGGGTTCATAAACCCGGGGTCCCTTGTGGACTGGCTTCCCAACAGAGGCTTGGCCCAGCAGGCAACTTTGCAAAAAATGCGCAACTCATGGGCCGACCCAAGTACCTAAATGACAGGCCAGAAGGGCGATCTAATCACCGACCGGAAGGCCTGGCCGAGGAGGAACGGCGCCCATTTCTGACTCTGGCCCACCTCTCCGACCGGAGCGCTCACTTCGGTCTCCGGCCCACCTCTCCGACCGGAGCGCTCACTTCGGTCTCCAGCCCGCCTCCGGATGGCTTCTCCGACCGGAAGGCCTGGCCAAAGCACTAGTTCCGACTCCGACCCGCGTCTCCGACTGGGGATGCACCAAACCTCTGCTCACTGCTCTTCTTCAACTGGCGCAATCAGAGCTGACTAGGACTAACCGACCCAGGACGCCCGCTCGGTAAGGACTAGGGAACGGACGGAGAAAGTAAGGCAGGACGCATAAGTCAAACCATAATATCGGGGACCGTACCCTGTACACCAGCAGGAACAGTATTCTGCGACCTCCCTGGCACGACAGAACCCAAGCAGTGTTGTAGGCGCCGATATTTTCCCCTACAGTATTGTGGGCGCCATTAACTCCCATACAGTAAGGCTCCCCCCACATGCCTCTGGGCATCGACAGTATTGTGGGCACCGGCGTTTACCATACCGGGTGAATATGGTAAAACCCCCTTGCATGCCTTCAGGTATCAACAGTGTAGCAGGCGCCGACGTCTGCCATACCCGAAGAAGACAACACAACCTCCCACGTGCATCTGACATTCAACAGTATTGTGGGCGCCTACCATCATCCTGTACTCGCCGGCGTAGGCAACAAGGCTTAGTAGCATACGTACTCTCTCCCTCTCACTTGTAAGGCCATCCACTTCATTTATAAAAAGGGGATGCGCTCTCTTCCAACAGATAAGTTGATTCATTAGATCGATCAAGTTCACTAGAACACAACAACAGAACCACCAGGTTCAAACCTCGAGCACACACCCGAACACTTAGCACATAGTGGAGCTCCCGTCGCTCTCGGTCCCTCTGACCAAAGTCTGACCGGACCTCTTGTACCCCCATCTTTCTCCTTCTCGTTTGTAACCCCACTGCAAACTTCGAGCACCTGGGCTCTGGAATAAAGTCACCGACTGACTCAAACTGGACGTTGGGCATGTTGCCTGAACCAGTGTAAACCCTGTGTCGTTGAGTGTTAGGCCACCTCCGAGCACAACGTACGACAAAACTATAAATATTTACTTGTTGGTCACTTTCTGCACCGACACATGGTGTGTGAGCCCCGCGATCGGACGGCCCAAAAAATCGAGTGACACAAGCGACAGAATTACGAGATTATTTCTATGGAAGCATGGGCCATCCGTCTCTCCGTGTCAAAGGTGGCCGCGCCATGCGGCGTGGCGCGGTGGCGCCGCGCCAAGTTCGGTGGCACGACAGATCCTGCCACGTCACCGGTCAGCAGCCTCGGTCGTCGCCACGTCATCCTCCCGCCGCGCCATCATACATGGCGCGGCACAGACATTTCACCGCGCCATGGCAATAGGCGCGGTCAAAAGTGTTAGTTTTGAAAAAAAAAACAGTGTTAGATTTGAAATTAGTTTAAAAAAGTGTTAAAAAAAATTGTGGACCGAGACGGAGACGGTTGCTGGTGGATCCATGGCACGTTGCCCGTGGCCTGTGATACGTGAGGCACTAGCTGCATGCGCGTACATCCTGCAGCGACGTGAGCGGCACCACTACGCCAACTCGCCGCTTCATCTTTTCTATGCAAATATGTGCCTCGTCTTATAATCAACCTAAAAGATCTTCGTCGATGCGATCGACATGTATGCTCTACTCGCCTACCTAGCAGTGGCCCATTGTATAATAGCAGTACACACAAATAAAAAGAAAAAAAATATGTTGCAAGTTGTGAGATACTCCTATTATTATATATGTATGTTTGGTTAATTTGGTATAAACTCCGTCGTATTTAAAATTTTCCATGTGCTTCTTGCAATCCTAGCAGTTAGACGCAGTGCCAACGGCTTTCAGGAGGATTATTGCCATTTTGTTTTTTTTAAAAAAAAATCCAAGCATGGGCTCAAATTGACTTCATGTTATTAGAAATGTAAGACAAGGTGTCTCCTTCCACCTCTCAAAAATTCAAAATGCACTCGTTGGTTAGGTTACTTGAACCTGTTCACACAGGGTATGCTCGTTCCAACTTCAGATACGGCTATGGCTGTAGTTTGTGAGTCACATGCTACCGGTGGTGGATTTAGAAACGGGACGAGAGGGGGCTAAATAATATACAACTAAAAATCTTACTAACCGTACATTAATAGATATAACAAACAGCATACATAACAAAGAACATAATCGACGATATCAATTCAAAGGAGCAAGACAGAGAACATTGTAGATACTAGATAAAAATACCAAATTACTTCATAGTTTCACACCACTTACGTGTCGTGGATCTGCTGCCGCTGCTCCTCCTGGTTGCGGTCATAGAGATCCACGTAGAGGCCGCGAAGGGCGTGCTCACGAACTGCTTCCATGCTTCGGTGTGGCGGTGTTCATTAGTCCTCTCCGTGCCTTAAGTCGGGGTAGCGGTCACACAGATGTTATGTGTGGATTTGAGAAGCGGACAGAACCACATCAAGGGTTCTAGCACTCGGCAACTCGAGAGGGGAGAGGAGGGGACACATCTAGGCCGCCATGGGAAGACGGATGAGGCCACTAAGGGGCTTCTTTGTTGGGGTGGGGGTGGAGGTAGGGCTAGATGGGCTAATATAAGTTTTTGTTTTCTAAATAATTTGGAAGCGCCCGAGGTTAGATCCCCAACCCAAATCCACTCATGCTTGCTACTGTAGCTAGATCGAGCCAATTTGACCACACACACCCATTCGTGTTCTTAGTGAGTTGACATGTGGTTGGTAGGCAAAAGGCCCACACACCCTGGCAAGAGGGTATAAGGCCCCATTCCTCCTGTACATTTCTCGCCGGTGTCGTTTTTCCTTCCTAGGTTTTTATTATATTAGTTTTGCCTTTTCAATCACTCATGTCATGTCTTTTACCATCGATTACCCTTGCCAACCATGTGGCGATCTATCAAAGTCCTCTTAAGCAGAGGCGGGCCTAGGAGTCGGAAGGTGGATATCCAAATTCCAAAAGGTACAAAAACTGATTATAGCATCACATAGTACTAATTGTATAATATATAATATATATTATCTTATATACAGTAATATATACAGTAGAATTGAGCGTTAAATCTGTAATTTCAAAAGTTAGATACTGGCAAATGCTACTATAACAAAAATATAAATACTTTCATTTAAGATAATATTATTTTATAGATATATATATATACAAAGTTAAAAATGTTGGATTCTGAACTTGTATGTGATAGGAAGTGCATTATTTGTGGTCCTATGGATGCACGCAGAGAATAGCCTGACAGCCCGTCGGCTTCCAAATTCCAATACGAATCAATGCCAAAAGAGAGAATTCTCCATAGGCCATTATAAAAGATGCAATTTTCTTTGTATGACACTAGAAAAGTTCATCTTCCTTGCCAACCAACCATTAAAAGGTCCTAATGGCTAGAGGAGGGGTGAATAGCCTATTAAAAATGTATACAACAATATTTAACAAACCGATTAGACAATTATAAGGCGAAGCAAGTGTTGCGCTAGCTTACTAAAAATGCAAGCCACCTTCTACAATTCTAGTTTCTATTGTTTCTAACCACACAATGGCTATGGCACTACACTAAGTTAGTGTGCTCTCAAAGGCTAACTAAAGAGTCACACTAACCAAACTAACAAACTCTCACAACTAGCTACACTAAAGAGCTTGATAACTAGTTTGTGGTAATATAAAGAGGGAGAGAAAGATAGTTATACCACCGTGTCGAGAAATGAACCAATCAATCACAAGAATGAAAATCAATGAAGACCAATCACCTTGGAATCAAATGGTGATACAATGACTTTTTACCGAGGTTCACTTGCTTGCTGGTAAGCTAGTCCTCGTTGTAGTGATTCACTCACTTGGAGGTTCACACGTTAATTAGCATCACACGTCAAACCCTCAATAGGGTGCCGCACAACCAACCCAAGATGAAGATCACACAAGCCACGAGCAATTCACTAGAGTAACATTCGGCTCTCCGCCGGGAAAAGGTCAAGAACCCCCTCACAATCACCATGATCAGAGCCGGAGACAATCACCAATCTCCGCTCGACTATCCTCGCTGCTCCAAGCCGTCTAGGTGGCGGCAACCACCAAGAGTAACAAGTGAATCCCGCAGCGAAACATGAACACCAAGTGCCTCTAGATGCAAACACTCTGGATTCACTCACAATCTCACAAAGATGTTGAATCTATGATGGAGATGAGTGGAAGGGCTTTGGCTAAGCTCACAAGGTTGCTATATCAATGCAAATAGCCAAGAGAGTGAGCTAGAGCCGGCAATGGAGCTTAAATAGAAGCCCCCATGAAATAGAGCCGTTGTACCCCTTCAGTGGGCATTGCTCGGGGCGACTGGACGCTCCGGTCAGATCGATCGGACGCACCCTGCCAGCGTCCAGTCAACGAAAGGCTGTCACGTCATCCCTCTCTTCAAATACTGAGCGCTCGATTCCAATGGTCAAGTGATGACTGGACGCAGCATAGTGCCACGACCGGACGTAGGACCCCAGTGTCTGGTCACTTCTAGTAAGGTTCCAGCTGCGACCGGACGCGTCAGTTTGATCATGACCGGACGTAGGACCCCAGCGTCCGGTCATTTCTAGTAAGCCTCCACTCACGACCGGACACGTCCGGTCATGCCCACCCGGACTCACCTAGCGTCTGGTCACTCACTGTCTCCTCTGTGCGCTGCCACGTCAGCAAGATCAGACGCACCTTGCCAGCGTCCGGTCATAAAGTGACCCAGCGTCCGATCGAAGACCGACGCCAGCATCTTCACTGCTTCCACTGACCGGACGCACCGGTCCAGTTGAGGCCAGCGTTCGGTGAACTCTGTGAAACCCTATCTTTTCTGTATAGTGCGCTGGTGGCACCGTCGGACTGTCCACACTCTATGGGCGGACACTCCGCCGGTAAAGTTTCTTACCCTTGCTCCCAAGCGCTAAACACAATGTGTATCACCTTTGTGCATGTGTGTTAGCAAATTTTCACAAATGTTTTCAAGGGTGTTAGCACTCCACTAGATCCTAAATGCATATGCAATGAGTTAGAGCATCTAGTGGCACTTTAATAACCGCATTTCGATACGAGTTTCACCCCTCTTAATAGTACGACTATCGAACCTAAATGTGATCACACTCACTAAGTGTCTTGATCACCAAAACAAAATAGCTCCTATAATTTATACCTTTGCCTTGAACCGTTTGTTTTTCTTTCTTCTTTTCCAAGTCTAAGCACTTGATCATCACCATAGCAACACCATCGTCATGTCATGATCTTCATTTGCTTCACCACATGGAATGTGCTACCTATCTCATGATCACTTTGATAAACTTGGTTAGCACTTAGGGTTTCATCAATTCACCAAAACCAAACTAGAGCTTTCACCCGTTCACAAATTTTGTCCCCTCCAAGCTACTACCGTGAACTTTGCCTCTAACGTGCCTTAACTAGAGGACGAAATGTCCATTCTACCCTCCGCTGAAAAGCTCAGTGGTTCCTTGTATGCCACCATCGAGAGTTGCTCCTGGGCACCATTTTGGCATAGGTCAGCAGCGGCGACGGCGACAGTGACGACGATGAAAGCACCAAGCTCTCAGTGGCGTGGTTCCTGAGCTTGGCGAAGGGCCAGGCGTATGCGATCCGTCAACCGGCGCTGAGCTCCTGAACCTGGTCACAGGCGCGCAAGTCCTCCTCATGCCCATCACGGCGTGGATGGCTACGCCAAGAGCTTCTACCTACGGTTATGCTTTGTCGATGATTGCGGTGAGGATACACCGTGCTGCTCATCTGTCATCCCCTATTGTTGTCCCACCTCGCCATCGCATGGGCCATGGACGACGTTGATAGAATCTTAGATCATCTAGGTGTAGATTCATGGGTGGATTCATCTCTATTTGGTTCAAATCAATCTAGAACATGAATCAGGAGAGGGAGACAGAGAAAGACCCATACCTTTGGGGTTGGCAGAGGTGATAGAGGAGGAAGCATGGTAGAGTCCAAAGGATGGGGCACGGTAGTGTCCAGAGGATGAGGGTGCTGTCGGTGGGGCTTCTCGTCACTTGCTGCGCTGCCCATGATCGGAGGCGCCTTCTAGGGTTACTTCGGTGAGTCAGTGGCGGTGTCGAACCTCATGTCTAGCGCCCCGGCCCCCACCTATCTTTTATAGCACTGTGTGACAGGGGCCCACCGACCAGTGGTCGGTTGTGTGTCTCCGATCAGGACGTGGTCAAGGGGTCCGACTCAGTCATTGGACTGAGTCAAATGAGATCAATCCTAACATTCTCCCCCTTGATCTAACCTTATGACTTAAACTTAACTTACTTACTTTATCTTGTTCCCATTCCATAACAGATCAGTGCATGGAGCGTGCCTCATCGTCACGGTCAGTTGCTATTGGACTTAACAGCTACAATGCACCTCTCTATTTTAAAATAGATACTCAACTGGGTCCTTAGTATCTAGAAATCATAGGCTTTTTCATAAATCCATGTCGATTGTGTGTTCTCTGAATGCACTGGATGGTTAGCCTTTGATAAGCGGATCCGCAAGTACTTACTCGGTACTTATGTGCTCAATGCTTTAAAAATAATTCTGGATTTTCTCCTTTACAACATATAACTTAGTGTCAATGTGTTTGCCAGCACACTTGACCTGTTATCTTTGGAGTTAACTAACTTTAAATGGTTATTGTTGTTGTCTACCATTGTTAAATCCGGGTACAAATTTTCTTAACCTCCTTTTGCCTATTCCTTAAGCCTCATGTCAAGCTATACCATGGTATGCATCACTGATGACACCACAACTGTTTCTTTGGAGTATTTCCACAATAATACTCAAACTGCGAGTGTTAGCAACTGCTGTGGATTTCACTACACATCTTGTCAAGACTTAACTTTTGTACCCTCAACTATTTGAGAGTACTTATTCTTTCTTACTCAGCATGAGGCCTATGATACTTTGCTAAATTACAAGACATTCTCAACTCCATTCCAGTGATCTATATCTAGACTGGACTTCTGCCAAAAATATCCTAGATACATAAACTACGTCAGGGTAAGTACTTACTCGTACTTGTACACTCATCAAACTTCCAATAGCTGAAGCATATGGAACGATGTTCATTTGATCGATCTTATATCGGTTCCTGGAACACTTAAAGTTCCCAAATCTATTACCCTTGACTGTAGGACTAGGCGTAGGTTTACTCGCATACATACTTTACTTCTTTAGAATCTTTTTTAAGTATGCCTTTATGATAGTCCTTGTCACAGAACTGACCAATTTATAAGAGCACAAGTACAAAAACAATCGCCGAAACAATCAAATTCTCAAACTTGAGCCCATATAAACCCGGTAGTCAACTGAAATCTCGAAGGATTTCAAACCAACTTGCATACAACCAAGATCACAGTAATTCAACATAACATATCGTACGTTACAACATTTCGCAGACGTTCGCAAATAGATTACATCATCACAGAGTCATCATTATTACAAAACCAGTCTTGTAAAACATGCCGAAACAAATAGTTTAACTTACACACCCGGGTTCAAATACACATACTGGTTCGCTGATCACAACCCACAAAAGCATTTAGATAAGAGAAATGGAGATCATGCCCATGATCTAGTCTTCATCACCCGCCGGGTGGAGACAATACTTACAGAATCCCTGATATAGAAGGTCATCTGCAACAAGAGGGAAATAAACCCTGAGTACGGGAATGTACTCAGCTAGACTTACCCGTCGGAAACCAAAATAAATGACACCAAGGATTATGCATAGCTTAATGTAGTGGATCTGGCGCGGAAACCAAAATAAATGACACCAAGGATTATGCATAGCTTAATGTAGTGGATCTGACTGACACTTTCTTTTTGTAGAAAAGCATAAGAAATAATGATCAACTCTTAGCCTGACTAGCAGTGACTTTTTAGCCATTAACCTGTCATCTATATTAGCACCTATACTAAGCAATCATTTTATTAGGGTGCAAACATTAATAACCATATCAGGTATTCATTGTGGCAACCTTATCATCATCATCCATTTAACCATATCGTTAAATTAATTGAATCTACGTTGTCATTTGCTTTCGGTCAAGTTCTCACTATCCAGGAGAGGCGGCGATTCAATCGATTCCTATCCAGCTGGAGGGGTATTCCTAAACACAAACCCTGCTTCCCCTGTCAGGGTCGCAAACAAGTCACCTTTGGTACGATTCAGGAGTCACGAGTCCGAACAGATCAACATTCTCAGAGAACCACTCTGCCAAGGTTGTTCGGGACTCTAACCTGCCTTGGACTTATGCCAATGGCTCTCCGCACATCCTTACTACCTCCAGAATGCACGCCACTGCTCGCGTCCCTGACCTGAGTCGAGCCACTAGGCTTCGCGGTCGGAACGACTTATCCGGCCAGCTAAGTGTTAGGCTGCGTTCAACATGACATGAGGACGTATAGCATATCGGTCCTTAAATGACTCAGACGGAGTCACTATATTCAAACCTACACAAGACCCCGCCCAGCCTTAATTCATTATTCACATGGTTCTTTTTCACGATAGCAAATATAGCCAACCGTGATCCACCTCATCCTAAAGCTCGCAGGTGACAGGAAATCACCTGACTTCTACCACACTAAGCATGGCTAAGCATTTAACCCGTTCCTGAACTTAATTAGGATTCCAGTGCGATATCTGGACAAAAAAGGATATATAATGCAGCAATTGGTTTCAACCAATTCCTATACTTAATGCATCATCAACAATAAAAGATACTCAATGTATTTGTAAAAACATGGGAGGCTTAATATGCTCCGGGGCTTGCCTTTCAGGAACGAGGAAGGCTGGTGGTCAGGGCACTCAGGCAATTCCTCCACGGCGACAGCTTCGTCGGCTTCCTACACCTCGGGCTCCTCCTCCTGGTTGGCTCCCTCGAACTCCAGCAACGTCACTCCCTCCAGCACACCTATTGCATGAATGTGCAAGATAAATATCATGGATGCACATGAACGAATGTCAGGGATGCTCGGGGAATGCGCATGTTCGCTGTAGTTTGCATATTCCAACTTAAGCCCTATTCAAATCACTTTACTTACCAAGTTTATACAACCTAATGTATAATTGCTCATCTTCAGTTAATGACCTAGCACCTGCACCTAAGCATATTCTCAAGTTAGGCTAACCCCTAACAATCAACGGAAACATTGCATCAAGCATACACTCAAGCATTTGTATTTCAGCAAAATGAAGACTATGTAGCGGTGCAGTAAACTAGCCATAACTAGAGATTTATAAATCCAAATGACATGCAACAAGACAATCTGGAAATCTTATGAAATTGTCTACAATTCATTTTTAGACCTCAAAGCATGATTAAACACTTTACCAAGTCGAATTCATAAATCAATAGAACTCTATCCTCACAAGGCAGAGAGTAAGCAAAACTGGAACCTAACTTTAAACCGCTGTAGTTTCTAAACTACTGGGTCAAATGCCCTCAAATTTTTACAGGAGCTAGATACATAAATTATCTACAACTTTTGTATTCATCACATTCACAGCAAATCAAAATATCATGGGAAACTTTCCAAAGTCTCCAGATCTGTCCAGAAGGACATAATGCAAACAAATAATTATTAACTTCTGATATAAACATATAATTGGACAAAACCAACTTTACTACCTCATCACACGTATCACAAGAACACCATAAAGTTGGGTGTTCCTCACCAAAACATTTCTTTTAATACCTTTCTTAATTTATTTAATTAATTAGAGGAAATAGTAAACATATATGAAAACTACACCATTAAATCTATAAAAAAATACAGTAGACACTACATGCCCTAAGTAGACAACCATAAAAATTTCACACCATTTGAGTAAGTATAACAACCTACACAAAAATGATAAGGCATAATGGCTTAAAATGACATAATTAGGAAACCTTAGTGAAAAGTGTCAAGCAATAGATTTCATATTTTTCCTAGCATTCTTAAGGTACTAAGATACTACCTACCAAGTTTCATGGCCATAGGGTTCCTAGATAATTTACAAAAATTCACACAAGCATCCCCCAATGATAAAATGAAAATCTATAACTCAAAAACTACACTTGCAATGACTCTCAAATTTTAATCAGAGCTTCTACTAAGCAATACTAGCTTACCCACAAAATTTCACAATTTTTGGATTACAAAAACTCAAGATATGATTTAAACAAGTTTGCATGCATTCAAAAACACTTTTCAAGTTCCTATTTAATTCATCCAAAATTTCTACATAATGTGCTCAAGACATATTTTTCTTAAATACTAGACCTCATTGAGAGTCTAACAAAATTTGAATGACAGTATTTGGATCTACACAAATGGAGTTACAAAATTTACAAAACAGCAGTTAAAACTGAAAATTTGAACTATCTTATGAATACACAGCCACTGACGTGTGGGACCCAGTTGTCAGCCGGACCCACCGGTCAGCGAGACGAAACAGGGGAGGCAGCGACGACGGCGCGGCACACGGCGAAGCTCACCGACGGCGGCTCCTCCGGCGAAACTGATGGCACCGGCGTGCTCCCCAAGTTACCCCGCGTCGATTGACCCCCTAAGCCTAGACCCTAGCGGCCCCTAAGCACGCCGGCCATGGCGCACGGTGGCTCGGCCATGGCGCACGGCTGTGTGCGGCTGCGTTCTGGCATGACCGGACCGGCTTGGTCGGTAATGTCTTCATGGGAGCAACTACATGAGATGGGGAAGACGAGACGAGGGCTAGGGATGGAGGAACGGTGCGGTGGTGCGCTGGCCACGGTGAGCGCCAATTCCGGCGAAGCTCAGCCATGGCGGCGGTAGCTGGAATGGTCACAGCGACCTTACCTAAGCTCGAATGGCTCGGCTAAGTGGTGGAGGACGTAGAGGCGAACACGGCGGAGCTACGGTTAAGGTGTAGTGCGCGTTTTAGCAGCGGTGCGTGAGCTCGGCGACGGCAAAGCTCCGCGGCAGCAATGACAGAGCGGCTGCTTGCTGGCTGCGCTGCTGTGGCGAGCGGAGGAACGCGGAAAGAGGCAGAGTGCGTGCGGAGGGAAGCCGGGCGTTCTCCACTTTAAGACGACCAGCGCGCGGCGTGGTCAGGATGAGCCGGGCGCGTGGCAGCCACGCGGCGGCCATCATCTGACCTCGGTCGGCCATGACCGGTCTGAAGCTCGCGTTTCAGATTACAACGGCATCGACTGACAGGCGATGTTTGACGGTGATTTACTCCTAAACCACGACGAGTTAGTGGAAGAATTGTTCATGAAAGTTGTAGCCCTACCTTCCATCTCCAATTTCAATTCAAGAACCAAAGTCTAATCCCCCACGAATCAGGAGTTACATCAAGCCAAAGTGGGCTCGATCAAACTGAAATGACATTTAAGACTTAGCAAAATTTTCAAGTGTTGAATCCACCTTCAAAGCTGACTTGTGGGTCCTTTTTGAACATGTTGTGCACATTTTCATGACTTGGCTTCTAAACAAAGTTTATTCCTTATAAAATTTGCTATAACTTTGTTTTAGGTTGCTCAGACATGCAAACATCCTAAGATACACTTTTTAAACAGTCAAACAAAAGGGTTTAGGTGTAAAAATTGGTCAAACCATGACTTGGAAACCTAATTAGTCAAAATGATCAACATGAACAATATTCCAAATGACATTCTAGGTGTAACTAAGTTACTTAAAAGAATTTTTAGCCACACCATACATTGGTCACACAAGAATCAAGCAAGGTATGTACTGAAATAATGAAAAACACCTGAAATGTTACAAATGTTTCATAGTCATGTTTCACATGTTTCATGATCTTGTTGCATAGTATTAACTAACTTTGTTTCACTAAAGTGAGTGGCACATGTTGCACTTAAGTGTTGCACACTTTTATTTCATAAAGGAAACAACACACATGAAACATAACGATACGTTGCAATGTTTCAAAAACATGTTTCATGTGATATAAGCTTGTGAATGGATGCATGATGCTCATGTTCATGAAATGCAAGTGCAAATGTGGAAGCCAAACACCTGGGGTGTTACAGTCCTAATACCCCATTTTCTTCTATCTCAGTGAATTTTGATTTCTAGAACCAATGACGCTTCACCAAGATCATTCACATTGAAACTTGATGACAAAACTTCTTCTTCTCCAATGACAGATTAACATCACTACTAGTGAGTAGAATGTCATCTATTCGTAGGATGTGGAAATGAATTTTCCATTCTTGAACTTCGCATAAACGCTATTGTCCTTCTCCTTTTCTTTAAAACCCAAACTTTCTTATTGTTTTCATCAACTTCAAATACTACTATCTAGAGACTTATTTTTAACCCATAAATAGATTTCTACAGGCGGCATCCCATATGTTCTTTCTTTCCACGACAAAACCCTTTGAGTTGTGCCATGTAATCGTTTTCATACAAATCCCCGTTGAGGAATGCCATCTTTACATCCATCTGATGTAACTCTAAATCGTAATGTGCCATTAACACCATTATAATTCTAAAATAATCCTTGCATAAGACTGGAGAGAAAACTCTCATTGTAATCTTTTCATTCTCTTTGCGCAAAGCATATTGATACAAGTCGTATTTTATATCTTTCTATATTTCCTTTAGAGTCACATTTTGTCTTGTAGACCCATTAACAGCCTACTGTTTTGGTTCCATTAGAAATTACTTCTAAGTCCCAAACGTCGTTGGTATTCATCAAATTCATTTTAACTTTCATAGCTTCTTGCCATTTAAACGAGTAAACGCTTCTCATGGCTTCTTCAAGTGAGGTGGGATCACCCTTCATTTGAATTTCTTTACTAACATAGACTTCGTTGTCTTTAGAAAAACTAGTTTACTAATTCTTTGAGACCTTCTGGAGGCCTCAACTACTGGCACTTTCATATGGGGCTGTTGTTGCCCTTCATTGCCAAGAGATAATTGATTCTACAGGCTCCTGTATCACAAGATCCTTGTTTATATTATTCATCTTCTTCGAAGAGCCAACAATAGGTGTTGTATAAGTCATACAACATCAACAGGTATTGAGAAATTCATTGTTTTGAATCACTGAAGTGGGCACGTAGTCCTGCTTCTCTTCAAGTCTTAGGTCTCTACATACCTCTACATAGCATGTTCCCCTAGATCTTCCCATCTTTTCTAAAGATAGTGTATCTTCAAATTTCATATTTTGGGTTTAATTTGTTAAAACCTCATATGGCGCTTTAAGAACCACCTTAACATCTTTGAGGCTGACTACGCTATTTTCCTATCGGAACTTTAAAATGTCCAAGAATTTAGCTATTTCTCTGCTTAGGGGTATCATTGTTGTGACCGTTGCACTCCTCCGACTGTTGCATACATCTTAATTAATCATTATCTCACTCTTAATGAAGAGTATCTTTTTTAATTAATCTTTATCTCACTCTTAATGAAGAGTATTTTTCTTAATTAATATTAATATTCCCCCCCTCAAAATATGGTATGAACTTTACTACCATAATTTTGAGAACCATTAAGAAAAATTGTGAACGAGGAGACATATAACTTACTTCATTCACATGATTGTGTCATGTAAACAAAATTATTTCTTGATCCGTTTAGGAGTACACTTTCTTTCATTCACTTTAAAAACTCAACGAGGTTTTTCATTAGTAGTACTTTTGTAAGTCACGCTTGCATCTTTTTCTTATCCTTTGGTTAGTATTGACCATAATGATGCATTTCTATTATGCCACGGTCAATACTTGGACAGCATAAGAGCTACCCAAACTCCTCTCGCTATGCGGGATACAAAACATGTGAATCATCACAAAACTTCTTCCGCCATACAGGATCGACTAGTACTATACCAAACTTCTCCCCATGCGGGATACATCCACTCAAAATTTAGTCATGATGACTAAAATATTCACTTATACTTCATCTTCCAATTAAATCTTCCCGTTGGTTCCAATTTAATCAGAAAATTAATAAACTAATAAAAAACTATCCTGAACTGGCTTGACTCAAGCCTTTTTCATCCACATACCCTAGCATTACAACCTGTTGACATGCAGCCGAGTGAGCTCGTTGGTTAAAATTAAACATACAATATGCTTCTGCATCAATTCTACATCACCGTTGGGCAGAAAATAGAATTAATACATAAAACTCATAAATTAACTTGAAATCCATACAACTACTCTTCAAAATTAAATTCTCCCGTTGGTTCAAATTTAATTGGAAGATAATCAATATCATGGCAGCGGAAACTTGATAACGAAATACATTCTATTATTTTAGGAGCATTTCTTGGTCCTTATCTACTCTCTGAAAAATTGATCACGTTGGTGTAAAATTTATCAGAGATTTAAACTTCAAACTTAAATTCATTATAATAATGTCATCATCAACGTTGGTAAAAAAATAACAATATCATAATCTTACATAAACAAAAACGGACTACTCCTCGAATTGAATTTTCCTGTCGGTTCCAATTTAATTAGAGGATAAACATAATCATAATTTCCTAAATATAACTGCTCTTCAAATCAAATTCTCCCGTTAGTTCGAATTTAATTAGAAGATAATCAATATTAAACTTTGCAGCGGAAACTTAAACATAATTAGTGAATTTTACCCACAGGAAAATTCTCTTTACTAATTTCCTTTGAGCAATTAATCATTTTCCAGGAAATAACAATTTACTGGAAAAAGAAAAAATAAAAATGGACTCAATTCTTTACTGTTGCCCGGCCCGATGGCAAAATCGGCCTAGCCTGCCTTGTGCGCGCGTGGGGCTCCCTCCTAGGCCGCAACCTGGGCCTTGGCCGGGAAAGCGGCTCGCTCGCTCGCGCCTGCCTAGGCCAGCCTCCGGCCCATCGCCTCTACACTGTTGATGCAGATTAGACGGCCACGCACGTGTTTCGGTGGATCAAAACCGGTGACAGCGACGCTCCCTCAGAACTCTAGCTCATTCTCTTCCCCTTTCTCTCTCTTCGCCCGCGACAACCCGCTCTCTCTCCCTTCTCACTCTAGAACTTCGGCGGTCAGATATGGTGGCGCCGCCGCGGTGCCCCTCGCTGGTGAGCGCGCTCGCCCGAGGCTGAGTGCGCCGCCATGGAGCGGCCTTGCGCCGTTGCCCTTGACCCCATGCTCTCTCTCTCCCTTTCTCTCTCTCAGTGATAGCAATCGAGCGCTAGAGCGGCAGCGACCACCGGAGCTGGCAAAGGGGTGGTGGTGCCGTTGCTGGCCCCCTCGCCGGCGCGCGTGCTCCCCAACGGGTGAGCATGGCGCTGTCGAGCGGTCTAGCGGCGACACCCTAGCACGTGTCGCGGTGCGCCGGCGCGGAGTCTTTCCCGGAGTGCTCCGGTGAGTGGAGGCCGGCGAGGTAAGCCGCCTCCCTAAAACTTTTTCCCTTATTCTTTCTACTTGATTCTTCTTTCTCTTCTTCTCGGAGCTGGTCTGATCTAGGGTTAGGGTTCGGGGGTTACTGTTCATCTTCCCCGATGGGTTAGCGTTCGGGTTGAGACACTGTTCTTCTTCCCCGACGGGTTAGGGTTCGGTTGAACCCTCTGCATCTCTGTTTCTTCCCCTGATTAGGGTTAGGGTTTCAATCCGAACCGGATCAAACCCTCTGCTTCTCTATCTCTTCGATTTCTTTTCAATTTTCTACCCCAAACTGGATCTACCTACTAGCAACCTGGCTCTGATACCATTGATAGAATCTTAGGATCATCTAGGTGTAGATTCGTGGGTGGATTCATCTCTATTTGGTTCAAATCGATCTAGAACATGAATCGGGAGAGGGGGACAGAGAAAGAGAGAGACCCATACCTTCGGGGTTGGCAGAGGAGATAGAGGAGGAAGTACAGTAAAGTCCAGAGGATGGGGCGCGGCAAGCACGACACGGCCGACGTCGACGGTACTGACATGATGGCCCTCCAGTCCTTTGTTCTTGTGGCACCTGCGTTTTCTTCTTCTCGTTCTTGTTCTGAAAAAACTAGGCGACGTACGAAGACGACATATTGAATGAACATGTCAAGTTGTACGAAGATGCCTCCTACCCAGTTAAGTGATCTGATCAAATTCTTCTCATCCAGTCTTCCTACTTTAGATTCAGAATGCCGATGTGCTAGCAAACTACAGGTAACTATGGCGCCGTTCTGCCAGTTCAATGTCAACAGGAGCCGGTGTACACGATGGACGCCGCGGGGTGCGTCGACGCGTGGGAGTGGGACAACGTCTCCATGACGCCGGCGATGCCCAACAGGGCGGTCGCGCCGCCGTGCGTCTGCAGCCTGCAGCCCCGGCCAGAGCACGTGGAGTACACCACCACCGACGTCGAGCTCTTCGAGTGGACGACCGCCACTTGGGGAAGAGCTCGTCTCTGTGCGTCCCGGCGGACAATGCTGGGTGCCTCACGCGGGGTGAGGGGATGCTACGTCCGCATCCACATCTGAATCTCCATCCCCACGGGCACGAATCTAACGCTGCAAAAATCTTTGCGCCATGAAACAGGAGTGCGCGGAGGAGGCAACAACAACACCAGCACCACATGCCGCCGCCGCACCTTGAGCTGGCGATGGCGCACGCGCGGGACGGAGGGGGCCATGGCCACGAGCACGAGGAGGAAGCTGAGGTGGCCATCTCTACCTGGACGGCAACTCTGAGGCTGGTGAAGCGCTCAGCGTGGGGCACGTGCTGCCGTCTTCCTCACAGTTGCAGAGGCTACTGGGAGAACCGAGTGGGGTGCGGAAGTAGTGGAAGTAGGGGTAGAATGGCCATTAATCTAAAAAACTGACACCCACGCCCAACGGTGCTACAGGGATGACGACAGTGGTACGTAGGGGACGAAATTTGTGAACCGGTGGTCGACAAGGAAGATAAACTTTTCTAGTGTCGTATAAGGAAGTTGTATATTTTATAATGTTCTATAGGGAATTCTCCTCTATTACCCCAGCACTAGCGACTTGACGATGCGGTCGGCCATGCCTATAGTTTTCCAATCGGGCGGCACTGGCACTACACGGCACTAGCACTACACAGCACGGCACTATCAGGCACGGTGTCACTGCCGTGCCGTGCCGTGTAGTGCCACCGTGCTCAGACTCTGGCCCAGGCACGGCACTAAAGCCCTCAGATAGTGCCGTGCCGTGCCACAGGGTTTGGCAGCCCAGCGGACTAGTGCCGTGCCTTGGCACTAAAACCACATCACCACTTCAACAGATCAGAATCAAAAGAACAGTTCAAAAACAAACTTGAAATCTGATGAATCTGAAATCACAGAAGAAAACACAAGACGGGAAGTGGGTCAGCAGCAATACGGTCGTAGAGTTCCTCGGTAGCACGACAGCCGAAGAGCTCCTCGTCATCCCCAGCGACATCGTCCTCGTCGTCTCTGGTCATCCCACAGAGGCGCAGCTCGTCGTTGATGGTCATGGAGAGACCGATGTCCTCCTGCTCATCCGACATCTCATCGTCGCCGGCCTCCGGTCCCTCAATGCCAACGCCTACCAAAACCAAGAACAACAAGAACACCTGGGGTTAATAGAAGATCATGAAGAAATCAAGAAGAAGAACAAAAACGAACAGATCTAGGGTTACGGCTCACCTCTCTTGACGGAGCACCAGAGACAACGGCGACGACGACGTCGCGGAGACCCGACACCCTGGTACCTCAACGCATCAGAGTGGAGCCCCAATGATGCCGGACTCCGGCGAGGTCGATGAGAGCGACGAGACAGAGACGAAGACGAACGGTGGTGGATCTCGACGAGAAAGCTACATCGACGGTCAGGGAGAAGGAAGAGTGGTGTAGAAGGCCGTGCCGTGTGCCCGTGCCAGCAACCGCCGCCTTAACCAGCCACCGGACGGCGGGAAGAAGAGAGGAGAGCGGCTATAGTTTCAGTCGATGGGAGAGCTCGATGTGGCCATGCGGCTGGAATGGGGACGGAATGAGCTAGGGTTTAGAAAGGTGGGGAGCCAGGAGCAGCGACTGGCTTATAAAGCCGTCCCACCCGACCCCTAGATCCAACGGTCATCAGGCGGGGGGGCTCCATCCAACGGCTCGAGGCCGTGCCGCCCCCGTGCCGGCCGTTGAAGCGGGCCGTGCCCGTGCCGTGCCATCGTGCTGGCATCGCGGCCCAGGCACGGGCACGGGGCCGTGCCGTGCTTGGCACGGGCACGGTAGCTGCCGGGCCGGGCCGTTTTCGTACCGGGCCAATTCGTATCGTGCTCGTGTCGGCCCAGCGGGCTTGGCCCGTTTGGAAAACTTTAGCCATGCCGTCGGCGAGCATGAACAGGTGCCCGGCGTCCGGCACCTCATGATCCAGGGCAGCTGCCGCGCGATGTGGCGCGACATGATCGGCGTGACTACACGGTCGTCGGCGCCGTGCCACAGGTGCACCGTCACTTCCTTTTCGCGGGGCGGCGGGTTGCCCAGCTCCAGCTCCAGCGGGCTGCAGTCCCACTCGCCGAACGCCACGATCATGTCCCGGTGCAGCGCCTCGAACACCCCCAGCTGTTTGACCTCCGCCCTGTAGCGGCGAGCTTGGACATGACGTCGAGGTCCGGCGGCGAGTAGACGCGGCGGTCGCGCGCGATGAGGCTGGAGGGAGGGAACCACCGCTGGGTGTTCCACCAATAGACGAGCCACGGCGCGTGTCGCGCCACGCTGACCGCCCACCGGTCCTGCGGCAGCTGCGCGGCGTACGCCCGCCTGGACACGCCGCCGCGGGGAAGCCGCGCCACCAGAAGTTGGCTACGGGCGACACGAGCGTGGCGCCGGCGACCCTGTGCGGGATGTGGGCGAGGCAGCTCCACACGACCTGCCCGCCCCTGGAGAAGGCGACGACGTGGAACCTGTCGCCGAGGCCGAGCTGGTCAGCGAGGTCCTGCTCCGTCTGGCACGGGTCCGGATCGCTCTCGCCGTACCCGGGCCGGTCGTAGGAGACGACGCAGGCGCCGAGGCGCCGGAGTAGGTCCTGCGACGCCGGGAGCACGTCGTGCCTGCAGGAGTCGAAGCCGTGGACGAAGATGATCTTGTGGGCGGCGGCGGCCCGGGGAACGCCGGTCTCCAGGTACGCCAAGTGCCTCCCGTCCCTGAGCTTCACCCTGGGCGCCGTCACCGGCGGTCCTCCCGGAGCGCCGCAGATCCTGGGCGGCGATGGCCTGATCGCCCGCTGGTACACCAGCCGGAGCAACGAGGCCAGCAGAAGCACCAGCGCGGTATTGAGCATACCTGCAGACGAATGCCTTTTTTAAGGAACGGATAGGTAAATGTAATTGTATACATTTCTCTTGTACTTTTAATTCCAACAGGAACCATGGAGCTTTTGTAAGAATAAAATTATTTGTACCTGCATATTCGAAGTCGATCATCCAACGGTAAGTGGCGAAACCTCGAGCAATCATATTTACAAAAATTATTTGTACGAATGGAGTGAGCCACAGCCACTGCAAGAAATCTGATTATAAGTGATGGAAAACCTATTACCTATATGATGATGGTTGATTTTGTGATTAATTTGCGTGTGGGTTAATTGGATGACGAAGAGATGGAATGGGATTAAGCAGAGTGCAGGCGGCAAGGAAGACAAGCACGCAAAGAAAATAGAGATGCTATTATAGCCTAGCTATATTACTTGGCTACGCAACAAACTTGACACCCTGTGTTAGCAAGCTCGATTCCATGGTGGCGTCAGCAGGATAAATGGAATGACTTCAAAATCCCAATTCAAATTTACTTGAAATTTGATCGAATCAAAATTTCCACGCACTGGACGTTTACAAACCACTTGGTTTATTTGGGCTGTTGGCCTGTTGCATTGAGCCCCCGTCGTCATCTCTTCACAGTTCCACTCGCCACCTTCTGTTACGCCGCGCCGCTGTCCCCCCACACACACACACTGGTCAGCCGGTGCCGTCCATGGCTCTGCTCCGCCTCCACCTCCACCTCCACCTCCACCTCCACCTCCCGAGGCCTCCGCTGCCCGCCCGCCGCAACCCCGCCCTCCCTTCCGCTCTCTCCTCCTCCACCACGTCGTGCTTATGGCGCGGCCATCTTCCTGCCTCGCGCCTCCTCTGCTCCAGTCGCCCCGCCTCGCCCCCGGACGACGCCTCCGCCGCCCCGCCCTCCATCGTCGCCGGCCTCCTCGACTACCTCAACGAGTCATGGACGCAGTTCCACGCCACAAGTTCGTCGGCAGGCCGCTCCCCTTCCCCGTCCCCTCGTCGTCCTCATGCCCGCCCACTGTTCGGCGATATGACTCCTCGCTAGCGCGCCACGCATTCCGCTACTGCCACGCTCTCACTTCCTTCTCCGTGCTTCCAGCTGAGGCCAAGAGGCAGCTGCTCGACGCGGGCTTCAAGCTGCTCAGCGAGAGTGATGACTGGGACCTTCAGCCCGGCGGCCGCTACTTCTTCACGCGCAACATGTCCTGCTTGGTCGCCTTTGCCATCGGGGAAAAGTCAGTCACACACCTCGCTCTCTCCTTACTCATATCATATCACGTGTGTCAATTGCCTGCCACTCGATATGAATGAATATGATTTCAGCTTACACTCGTACCCACTGCAGGTACAGAGTTGGGAACGGTTTCAACATAATCGCAGCCCACACTGATAGTCCCTGTCTCAAGCTCAAACCCAGGTCTGCCACCATCAAATCTGGCCACCAGATGGTCAATGTGCAGACGTACGGAAGTGGTCTGTGGCATACATGGTTCGATAGAGATCTAACTTTGGCTGGGAGAGTCATCCTCAAGGCTACAGATGGTTCCTTTAAGCATAAGCTTGTCAAACTCACCAGGCCGCTGATACGTGTACCTACGCTGGCTATCCATCTTAACCGGTTAGTCCTCATGCTCATCTTGTTACTTCTCTATCTTGTATTTTTTTTTTGAAAGATCTGGTTTCCCGGCTTTGATTTATAATAAGAAGAAGGTAGCAAACAGCCGGTACATGCGTGAGGGGCGCTACCATCCGCAGCCTAGGCTGCGGAAGTTTGAGGTTCTACATAGGCTTATTACATAATAAGTTGTGTAACTGTTATAGGCTTAAGTTCGCCACCACCAGCTCCCAAACAACATTTAGTCCACCTTTCCCAAGAACTCATCACGAACCCAGGCATTCCTAACTCCACCATTACGAGATCGGCCAGTGCTGACTCTAGTCTACAATACATGGATCACAGACGCAACAACACCGGTTTTGCATCTAAGCTTGAGGGAACCTCCATCTCAACCTCCTCCGTCTCCTGTGCTATAGCCGCTAGTGCTTCGGCTCTATCTTGTAAATCTTGTAATAATTACCAGGCATCCTGTATTATGCCTTGCCATTTCTCTTGCCAGTCTCAAACTCTCGATAAGTGAATATTTCTGTAGTTCGTTGTCCCTTCTATGTCTTGTAGCATATATTTCTTTATCTCAGTTTTTGTTTTTCCTTTTAATGAAACAATTGCCTTTGGCAGCATTGTTTCTGTTTTTCCTTTAGCATGCACCTCAGGATCTACCTTTGTATACTATTTGGTGTTATCCTTACTGTTTAATATTTTCGGTTTATTAAAAAAACATGGTCTTTCCCCTTATATGAATGAATTCCTTTTCATTGTAGCACAGTGAATACTGATGGGTTCAAGCCTAACCTAGAGACTCATCTTGTTCCACTTCTTGCAACAAAACATGAAGACACTACAAATTCTGATGACAAAAGCTCTAGCTCTACAAAAGTCACCCACCATCCACTACTTTTGCAGGTAACTCCAATTTCTCATATTTGCTTTTGGGATTCTCCCCATACTGTACGGAAATTTAGTTGGTGAATGTTACAGATGGCTTCTAGTTATATCTTTTACTATCTCTGTACTCCACAGATTCTCTCAGAGGAAATAGGTTGTGACTCAGATGAAATAATTGGTATGGAGTTGAATGTATGTGATACCCAGCCTAGTTGCCTTGGTGGGGGAAACAATGAGTTCATCTATTCTGGAAGACTGGATAATCTTGCTTCATGTTATTGTGCTCTCAGATCTCTCATGGACTCTTCCAAGATGGCAGAACAATTATCCAATGAGAAGGCCATAAGAATGGTTGCTATGTTCGATAATGAGGAGGTACACTGTATACACAAAAGTGCTGCTCTACATGAGCCATATCATATTAAATTTTACCCAGCTGGTGAAAAATATATGCTTACGTTTCTAGATTCCCGATCCTCAGTTGGATCCTATGTATGGTGGCTTATGCTTGATTGAACTAGCCATAAGCAAGAATCAGAACACTAGTATTCCAGGGAATGCTATTTTTTTTTCTAACTGGGTAATTTGATATTCATGTTCATTCCTGCAATATTCAGGTGGGTTCAGATTCAATGCAAGGGGCTGGTGCACCAACCATGTTCCAGGCTATGAGACGAATCATCGATTCCTTGATGCATCAGTCGATGGGGGAGGGAGCTTTGGAACGTGCAATACATTCTTCATTCCTTGGTAAGATTTGAACATGTAGGGCTCTAGCTTAATTCTATCGACCTTACTTGCTCTAGCTTAATTCTATCAACACTTCCAGTTTCGGCAGACATGGCTCATGCTCTGCACCCAAACTATGCCGAAAAGCATGAAGAGTGCCACAGACCAGAACTACAGAAGGGACTTGTCATCAAGCACAATGCTAACCAACGTTATGCCACAAGTGCTGTTACAGCTTTTCTCTTCAAAGAAATAGCAAGGATTCATAATCTTCCGGTTCAGGTGCTCTTTAGCTTTTTGTATCGTGGTTACTCCTAGCACTTTTTTATTGCATAACCCCAGTTATATTTGAAGTTTGAACGTATGGACACGCCCTAGCAAACAGAGGCAATGTTGATATTATTTTTCCTTGTTTTATCATCTACTGCTCATGATACACTGATACACACCTATAAAAATGTTGAATACTAGAGAAACAAGATGATAACACAATCACTTAGCCTTTCACTTGATGGTTTTTGGAGTGATTTGACTGATGTAAATACCACACAGGAATTTGTTGTAAGGAATGATATGGGATGTGGCTCCACCATTGGACCCATACTTGCTTCTGGTGTTGGCATACGGACTGTAGATTGTGGTATCCCTCAGCTTTCGATGCATAGGTATTGCTCAGGCATTTAACATTTCATAGAAACAGTTCTTTGTAATTGTATTTATAGACAACTTCTGAATCATATGTACACATATAAATGCATAATTAGTAAACTTAACCGAAAGAATAGTTTAGGTTGGCAAATATCTCATGCCATTGTTGCTTTTCTTTTAGACCTAGGAATTTTGCAGCACTGTATACGAACTTTACTATTTTGCATTGGTTGCAGTGTACGAGAAATGTGTGGTAAAGAAGACGTGGACACAACATACAGACACTTCAAAGCTTTTTTCGAGATGTTTTCTGATATCGATAGGAAGTTAAATGTAGATTTTTAAGCCCAAATCCTTATCATTGTTCTATGTTTGAATAAATTAATGGAAACTAGAACTATGATTGTCAAGCATAGTATCAATCTATCAAACACAGATTCTGATTTTTTTAGTTGATCTGATTTTTTAGTTTATAAGGAGGGCGATGAATTAGAAAATCTCACTCTTGGTCACTTTTGTGGTGATTTAATGGAGGAGATTATGGATGATGACAGGGATCACCTAAGTTGTGATTTTCAAGATGTCTTCAAGAAAAACAAAGGTACTTCCTCCGTCTTGAAATATAAGGAATCCAGTTTTGTCCAAAGTCAAACAAACCTTATTCAAACATGCCAATGAACAACGGAAGCATCCTTTACAAGCATTTGGTCACAGAACAAGAGCAGGGCAAGACCCTGAGCCGAGATCAACGACGAAAGTACTGAAGCTGTTCGTGTCTTCGTGTGGAGTGGAGCAGAAGAAATCTGAAGCAGGGGCGGTAACAGAGACGGTGAGAAAGGCCCAAGAGCAAACAACGAAGGAAAACAGTCCACTGCTATAGAAAAATACGAAACAAAGACAGCCTTGCTATGATACATTTCGGAAACAAAGAAAAATACGAAACACCGATCCAAAATCCAGCACGCCCTATTATTGTCCAAATTTAGTTTGCACAAAGACGAAGCCTTGCTATGCACAACGAAGAAATTCACTCCGGGCATAGAAAAATACTCCACTGGTATAGAGCAAACATGTAATAAGGAAATAGAAAGTTGGAGCTATAGCTAGGCACGGATGCCTAACCTCGGAAAAACGTGCATTTGCCCTCAGAATCCCAGGCATGAGAACAACATCAATTGCCTTGGTAACATTCTGATACAAGTTTCTAAACGGTACAGCAGCTCAAAAATGCACTTGGAAATGTTTACCATACATCCAGAATAAAATTCACCTTTTCATTAACTGGAGAGGTAAAAGCTAAAGGAACAGCCAATTTGAGATTATATAGTATTCTGGTGTTACACTAGATGATCATGGATGCAACCAGAATACATGGCGCAGCAAAATTGTCTAAAATCACACCCGATGTGGAGAATGCGAGTCTGCAAGCCAGTGAAATTGATTAATAATTATCAGCATCCTGCAGATCTGGGACGGCACTATCGCTGCATCCCTATTCTTGAACTGCCTCAGCTGAATCAACAACAAAGTAGACTGCAGAAACGCAGTTCGCCACAATTGCTCACAAGATGACAAACTCCCAGGTAGATGCTGCTCTATAAGTGATCAATCTCTATCCTTTCTTTTACCAGTTATCCACTCATCCTTATTTTCTGCCAGCCTCTGCTGCACCACGTTAGATGCCTCAGTTGGAGGAATTTCGTGGACAACTCCATTAGTTGTGGGAACTTCACCATGTTCTTTGCAGGAACCTCCCCTGCCAATACAAAGCCAAATCCTACCTCTCTCATCACCAGACTTCTCTTCCATCGGAATGTGCCAAGATCCCACTAGTGACTCCTGCAATGAAGACGAAATGAGCAACAGCAGATACTAAGCTCTAGAAAACACCTGAAAATAGACTACTTACTTGAATCTCTGAAGAATAAGGGGGTGGCATCACAAGTACCGCTTTTCCTTTATTAAAGGTGTACTTTACCTGCGCAATTGTAACAGAGTTTAGCAAATAACAATTAACAGTAAAAGATAAAATCCAATGCATGGAGCAGGTTAAGAGAGGATTAATTACACTCTTTAGTTCAAACTATGTAGTAGTATTCTAAGTTTCTAGAACCAGGCTTTCTGTGTAATAACCATGCACAGAGAAATAGCACTATATGATTGGTTTTGCAGAGCTCACCCGATGACATTGCTTCCACTTTGGAAAAAAGGACGACCCTAGAAGCTCGAATATGTGATCTCTCATTTCATCATTGGTCACAAGCAAACAATTTAGTTTGATTGCTGCATATAGCCAATACCTGCATGTTTGCATCTCATATAATTAGAAACATCCAGGAGGAAACATAACAATGAAGAAAAGTGAATAATCAACAAACTATGTTATTATAGATGTTTGCGATCTCTGCAGAATTACAGCATAAACAGGAAACACCTCCCAGTTTACTAGACAAGGTGGCCGCAAGGTCTTTCCATTGTCTTTGAGAATTGAGCATAAACAGTAAGTTCAGATATACTGAAGGCTAGAAACTGAGCATTACCAGTCATCATTTGACCCACTTGGTGAAGTATACAAAGCCCCATTTGTTCTCCAAGTCTCAATCAAATGTCTATTAGATGCATTTTCCATAAGCTTGGAAATTCGTTTATTATGTAGTATGATAAGTGGCCATTTCCCATGATATCTATCCCGTAGCTCTGTTATAACGGCATCCAGCTGCTCTATATTAAGCATGAGCAGTTGAACAATAATTAACACAAATTGCTTAATTATCAACATGAACATGTCAAAATTCAGTGTAAAGTGGTGCACAGACCTGAGTCAAACTGAAACCGCCCTCTGCAAAATTTTGTTGATACAGTGCAATATTCGCACCATCGACTATAGCTTGATATTCTTTATTTGCTTCCAACCACTCCTATAACAGTCACACTCAACATGTGAGATTATGTTCACAAATGGATATTGTTTCTAATACAGGGAGCAAACTAATAAATAAAGTTCTTTAAGCAAGGTCTCTAGCCATAGTTACAAGTTACAACAGAAGTTATAAGTGACAGCTTAGTTTAGTAACTAAGATCTAGGATCAGCTACATGAACAAGCAGTTAGAAACGATCACATTACACACTCAAAGCACACATCAGATTACCATTAGTAGTTAGTCTAAAAGATAGTAGAACACATTATCTCCCAGTCCATTTTCCCCATACTATTAATTCTCTGTGATTTAGCAAAAGAATAATCAACTATAGCTGGCAGTAAAATAACCAGAATGCCAACCTTAGCCACGGTGCCATATAAAGTTGAGAGATAAGTAATCACAGCAATGGGAGAGAGAGAGAGGGCACCTGAAATCGGCTGAAATTTGTTTTAGTCTCCCTCTCGAGGGCCAAACCAGCAACAGAATCAGCAAACCTCTGTGTCGCCTCCATGTCAATGTCAATGCAAGCGAGGTGGTATCTACACCCCCCACAGTGATCATCAGCCCCAACTCTCACCCGCTGCACCGTCCAAGGGCCGGTTCCAAGCCACCCAAGGCGGTGGCAGCCACCACCGTTGGCCACAATGGCGTCCTTCACCTGAGCTGCATTCCATTCAGACTTGCCGGCCATCGCCGCCTTGTCGCTCCTGAACCAGGCCTCCACAACTCCCGCAGTCTCCTCGCTGACGCAGTCCACGGTCTGCCTCAGCTTATGCATATACTCATACACCTTGTCCGCATCCCCGGCTCTGGAGCTGACATCCAGGAGCGCGGCAAGCTCGGGCTCCTCAGGCGAGACGCCGGAGGCCGTCATGTGCGCCTCGACAGCGTAGGCCTTGGCGGCCTCCCCGGCACGCCGGAACGCCGCCAGGACGGGCCCGTAGGAGCGGAGGCGCGGGGAGAGGCCGTACTTGTCCTTCATGGTGGCCACGAGCTCGAACGCCTCGTCGGCGGCCGACGCGGTGTCGGCGGCGGCGGCGGTGACGCGCGCGAGGGACGTGATGGTGGCCTCGGAGGGCGGCGCCCCGGCCTGGAGCATGTGGGCGAAGACGCGGCGCGCGGCGGCGGGGCCGGGGAAGGAGGAGCGGTCGGCGGCGGCGAGAAGGTGGAGGAGCTGGTTGTACTGGTGAGCGGCGAGGCGGGGAGGGGCGTCGGCGTCGCAGATGGCGGCGTCGAAGGCGGCCATGGCGGCGGCCGCGTCCCCGCGGCGGGTGCAGTCGGTGAGGGTGCGGCAGAGGTCGGCGTTGGGGCCCTTGGAGCCCCGCCGTGGCCGGCGGCGCGAGGTCGCCTTGGAAGCCATGGGGGTGACGGAGACGGCGACGGTGACGCGGCGGCGGCGGCTGGGCAAGGGTTGAGGAAGAGCCCTAACAAACGGCGGGAATTTAGGGGCGGTTAGCGTCCGCCACCGGCCCATAAGCTGCTTCAGCCCATGGTGGAGGTGGACAGCAAGCCACATTCCCAGTCAGGAGGATTAGTCCCGTATCGCCAGTTCAGTGTGATGACGCCGTCCTTATAAACGAACGCGGCCGCAGATCAAGGCGCGCCACAGGATGAGGTGAGCGGGCTTTTACTAGCCCTGGAAAGTCCCCGGGCCCCTTGCGCAGCGATGCGCCCACGGAGACGTGGACGGCCCACGAGCTGGCTCTCCCTGCTTCGGTGGGGGGCTGAGACACGTGTGGAGCCCAATTCAGGGAGCCGGCGCTGGGTCAAATGGCCAACTTGTCACAGTTATTCACTTGGTCCTCTTGGACTAACGGAACGGGGCTTACACTCCTGTGGCGCACCTTTTTTTTGTGGTGAGTTCCCTCTTCTCCCAATTCATATCATAACAAGGAAGGATTTTTTTTACTTTCTTGCCCTTCATTATCAGCTGGCCGAAGCCTCAAACATGATCAAGTTGTACACGCACGTCGGAGTTACGTGCCACGTCTCCGAACGATGCGAATCCGAAACAACTTTATTACAAGATCTACTGACATAAGAAACAAAAACCTCCTGAAGGGCAAGACAATCTTCATCAATCTCCTTCAAAATAGCAAGGAAGTATTTAATGATGAATCAATACCACTTGAGCCATGTAACTCGGCCAGCTGCAATGGGTATGGTTAATCAAATCCCTTGCACTTAATAGGTAGGAAAACAAACTCCTCTGTCTCAACACTAGAAACAATTAATAGCACTTGAGACAGTGCACAAGTGAGCATAGGTTTTCACTTGAAGAAGAGAACATAAGTTGGATATACTCGAAAAGCTTCTGCTACCTTGGGTTTGTAGTAAATCCCCTTCCCCGCACTGTGGTTCGTTTTGCTTTGATTCGAGTTTTATTTTGCTTTGTTTCTTTGGTTTTTGGTGTTGGTTGAAGCACGGTGGATCCATGGCGGCAATGGCGCCCTTGGTGTTGTTTGATGTGGGGATTTGTTTCCTGGTTCATGGATCCATGTAGCCGGCACCAGTACGACCGCCTCCCCTCCTTTTTCTCGCATCTCCATGGCCTGCTCTGTCTCCACCTCGTCCCAGTTCTGCTCCTCGCACTCCCAAGTCGCTACCACGGCCACCTTCTGGCCTCGCACCTGCATGTCTGCTCCGCCCGACGCGACGGCCACCTGGTCGCCTCGTAGTCGCGCGTCTGCTCCGGTGCTGACGCCCAGACCACGCTGGCACGCCAGTGGTTGGGGGCAGCTCTCCTTCCTCTCTTGTAGTTCAGAGCCACGAACATCGCGCCCGCGCTCGCATCCCTGCTGTGAGGATGTGCCAGTGTCGTTGTGATGCCGATATGCATTCTGGTAGTTTGGGTGCCGGATGCTTGTTTTTCTTTCAATTTTTTTCAGATCCACTCGTCCTTGTGGTTGTGCAATCTTCGTATGCCCCTCCCATTAATGTTGTCCGCCTTTGATTCGTTCATTCTCCATGCTGTAGTAGTAGAACTGAAATTTGTTTGCACATTCTGTATTAGGTAGTGTACAATACAGGAACCTGCTCAAGTGCCACTGATTGCTAGATCTGGTCTCGTGTGGCCCTATGAGTTGCTTGTGGATTTTTTTTCTACCCATAAGCAACCTATTATTGTTTCTGAAATTTCCTGTCATAGTCAAGTGAGTGTCCAAATTTATTAGAATTTGCACTCTTATCGAAGTGTGATATTTGTTGATTTTGCACAATCGGTTGAGTGTGCAAATTTGTTTGTGGTTGAAATTTGTGCGTGTTGTGCAGATTCATTTTCTAGGCTTTGTTGTGATCCATCCATTTTGCCATTTTTTGCCTTTGCCAGAGTGTTAGTCTATGTATGTAGAAACTAGTTCGAAATAAACAGAGATTGGCCCTACCCAGCTACTTCTGGTGTGGTGTGGTGTGGTGTCGTGTCTATACTTGTTTTTTCAGTATCAGAGTATAAGTGACAATACTAGAGTTTCCAGGCCTGCAACACACAGCTTGTATTTGTCATTGTAAGTGCAGGACATAAATGTGATGTGTTGAGCTCATTTAGTTTTGCTTCTGGTCGAGCTGATGCTTGTGAGTAGTTGTTCATGGCTAATTGCTTTTTCTCCCCTGAAGTTGTTGATGGGCGGCCTGGGGCTTGTTTATTTATCTCTAACTGAATTAGCATCATGGTTGATCCACTTCTACTATTGTGGTTGAAATTAGTTGTTGACCATAGTTCTGGGTTGGCATAGTTGTTTTGATTCTCCAATTGTTTGATTCATCTTTATTTTGGTGGTCACCTCTCATATTTTTTATTTCCATGGTATGTGCTACTATAATTCATATTTTTATATTTCATATTTGTATGTTCTATGTTTTGAATTGTGTGCCTCTGTGTTTTGCCTTGGTTCTGCTATAAATTTGGATCAACAGAGTTGCTTAAACACTAATGTTCTAAACAAATGTTTTTGTTTACTTTTTCAGTTCTTCTGTAGCATCAGCAGGGGAGCTACTCCATCCTGAAGAGCAAGGTAAGCTAACTGCTTTTTTGCTGCTATTTGTACATGCTATTCTGAGATTATTGTGAAATACAAAATCCTAATGTTCCGATGATCATTTGCTTGCTTTGCATGAGATTGTTTTAGAAGTTTTATTCTGTAGTGATTTGTTGGAGTTGTTTGCTGTAGCCTATCCACTTAGTTTGTACTAGCATTGGCGAAAACCTCCAGAAGGTTACAGAAGTGGTAGTGTGTTCTGTGTTTTCATCGAAAATTTGAATCTTTTTTGAGTTGTTTCATTGAAATATATATTCCTTTGCACAATGTAAACATTTGGATCTAATAGTAAATGCTTATTTGGGCCAGAAGGTTACAGATACTACTCACTTTGGTTCTGTATGTGTGTTTCAGACTACCTGTTGGTTTATTTATTAAATTTGGTTCTGTATGTGTGTCATATATCTTCATGATTAAGATGGATGGAAATATCTCTTCTATATATGGATGGGTAGGTATATATGTTGCTGTTTGTTTTACCGGTACTTTGTTAGATATATACATGCTTAGATACATGAAGAATGAAGCAACATGCAGATTTTAATAATTCTTATTTCTAAATTATAGGCATGCATATTTTTTAAGAAAATTGTAGTTGATTAAACTTTTTTTTGTTATATAGCCATGGCTGATGATGAGTTGTAATCTGATGGTCAGTCTGTAAATGGTGAGAGTGATGATGAGTTTGATATGAACTCTGAAGAAAACAACTCCGATTCATTGAATATTGGTGAGGTAATAAGTTTACTTCATTTTATTTGTTTATGCACCTGTGTATATAATATGATATATCTTGTTTTATTTTTAGGATCCAAACTTCTCATATGATGATATTGATCCTGCTGTAGCAGTCCAAGCTTTCAAGCATCTAAAAGGAGTGTTTTCTGGAGTATGTTCTGAAACTTTTATGACTGAACTATGCATATTTCTGTATCTCTTTGAACTATTACCTTCACTATGTCATAGTTATAGGAGGACATCAGTCTGTCTCTCATTTGCACATATCAACCTTTTCTGTTCTTATTCTCCAGCAGTTAAGTTACTAGAATCAGTCTATGCCACTATATTTTTTAAGAACTAACTATTGATGTTGTTTTTTCAGTTTCTTAAGTCTATTGAGAAGAAAGGGAAATATTGAGAAGAAAGGGAAACCACGACGTTCTGAAGTCCAGAAGCGTGCTGAAAAGGTAAATTCAGTAGCATGTGCTTTTTTTGACACCATGTTTAGTGAACTGATGATTAGTTTCATAACTGGAAACTTAGTTTTTCATCGGTTTTTTAAATCTTAGAGATGTTAAAGGCATCGGTAAAGGAAAATCAACTACTGGTGAGAGTTCATCTGCTAAAGCAAGAAGTAGGTGCAATAACAAGTATTTTGGATAGAAAAAAAGAGAATTGGATGAGTGTAAGAAAAAGATCATCAGGGATCATGGATTTGGGATCTTGCTTGAGTATGTTGGATGTTCAGTGCCTAGAAACTTTGTCCAATGGATTGCGGATCAAGTCGATGCCAACTGTTGTGATATACTTGTTGGAGGCAAAATAGTTTCTTTTTCTACAAAATCAGTTCATCTATTCTTAGGGATTCCAATTGGGGGTGAAGACATCAGGCAGCAGAAAGATAAGTCTACAAAGGCCAATTTTCTTAAAGAAATCAATGAGACTTCTTTGCCCCTCATCAAGACCTTTGGCAAGAAGTTGGTAGGCAACACTTTGTCTGATGATGACATCTTCTGATACTTCATGGTTGTTGCATTGTCAACTTTCTTGTGCTCAAACTCAAGTACTCTTCCCAACCCCAAGTATCTAGGTGTTTTGATTGATGTTTCGACTATGAAAGTTGGGACTGGTCCAAGTTTGTATTTGGGTGGCTATTTGCTTCAATATCATTATACAAAAAAGCAAAGAAGGACAATCGGTGGCTGCATATACTTCTTTGCGGTATGTCTTCTTTCCATAGCTTGTTTTCCTATCAATTACTTTTTGTCATCTATATGTAATGTATTTACTGACCACTTTGTAATTTCTTGTAGGCTTACTATCTAGACTTTCTGAACTTCGGATCTCGTCACTAGCTTCCCCCAAATTTGCCAATAATTCTGTGTTGGCAAGGTTCTATGATAAAAAATATGCTTCATATGATTGTGTCTCTGTTGATAAGTTTAGAAAGCATCTGGTAAGTCATGGTTTGAGGTTTTATGAGTGTTGTCATGTTTGTTTTGTTCTTATTTAGATTACTGACTGACTAACTATAATATATTTTGTGTAGGTCAAATCTATTGAGGAAACTTGTTATGCTGAATCTTTGTTACCGGTTGATGCTTGTGCTTCTTTTAGGGATTCTTTGTATACTGATTGTAGATTATTTGATGAACAAGTAGGTGCCTTGTTCAGTATGTTCATGAGTATTTCATTTAGTTTAATATTTGTGAATAAATTACTGGTTTAGTTCATTGCTATTTTAATATGCAGAATCCACAATATTTTGTTACCCGGCCTCCATATTGAACTTTGCATGATTCATATGGTACTATTAATTTGACATAATAGGACAATGAAACTTTGTGTGGCATTTTCCAAGAACATCACACAGCACATGGTTTCAGGAGCCCTAGCAAACTTGTCATCTCAATGTTTCAGTACATGAAAAAGCATCATGGTCATGCAGTTGATGATGATCTGCTGTCGAAATCCCTTCTCTAGCCAATGTTAGTGACAAAGATAATGATGCAATGGCTCATGACTATGAAGCCCCAATGCTTGTTGGTTCAACTCATACCATTGTGGAACATGTTTTCGATACCACATTGGCTGCTGCTACTGCAGTTAATATGGAAGATGTGGATCCCACAATGGCTGTTGCTACTAAAATTAATGATGAAGAAGTTTTTGTGACTGAAAAAGTTGATTCAGATAGTGCATACAATGTTTTTGGTAGTGACAATTGTGTTGTTTCTCCCCCAACTGAAATTATTCCTTCCAATAACTCATCAGTTCAAGGTACATGAAGTGATCTGTACCTTTGTTTCAGCATTGAGTTAACTTTGTTTGTCTTGTTCATACTCTTATGAATATTTTCAGGTGCAGATTCAGCTATAGATTCATGTAGAAGGAAGAGGAAGAGGAAAAACTATGCATCACAAACTTCCAGTCCTGATAGTGTAGCTTCTAGGACTCGATATGGACTATCTCAACGTCTTGGAAAATCCCCTCTCAATTGCAGAAAAGATGATGCTGAGGTCAATGTTCCTACATCTTATTCATTTTCCTTTAGTTTTGTATTTTCTAAATTGATGGATCATCTCTATTCAAAATTTTCTTTTGTTGATTATGTTATTGTGTTTAGAATAGTGATTTTAGTTTAAAATTATTTCCCTAAATAATGTATTTTTGAATTTTAGACAAGTGTGCTGGATCATACTGGAATCGGAGATACAAAGGATAATCCTGTAGTTATTGAAGAAGCCCCAGTCATAATTTCTAATGCTGCAAGTAAACGTCAGAAGCTTGAACTAAAAGTGACCTTTTGTGTTTCTCTATTCCTATTTTTCCTGTGTGTGCACCTCACTGCTATTTGTAGATAGTGCTGCAAAATACTTTATAGGCATAGGTTGCAGCATTTTTCTGTTGTTTGGTATTGGCTTTTTTTGGGTTTGTGCTGTTTGCTATCTTTAAATGTCTATTCTTCAATGATCAGTATGGTAAAAGTCTCCATTTCAATGACTAGTAGGGGCCAGCAGCTAGCTATTGAGTGCTAGACAAGTCCAATTCCCTCATGGCTGTGCTTGTATTTGTTGTTCTGAGGTTTTCAAGGAAGTAATGATGCTTAAACATGGAATTTAATGCTTGGGTTCGAGGGTGTGGGGTTGGCAGCCATGGATTTGTGGGGTTATGTTAGGGACCTACTCATTGTAGTGCATGTGTGAACTTATTTTATGGGGGAATTTACACATAGTGTTGTTGGCATCAACATTTCATAAGATACAATATGCTAATGGCATAAGGGAATTGAGGGCTGACTGCATATTTTTTTGGTGGTGAGTTAGTAATGGCACAAGGGAATTGAGGGCTGTTTGTAGCATTAGGTCTTTGCCGAAGTTCTTTCTCCTCGGGAAATTGGCATGTGGATGCTTGTGCTCTTGCATCATGAGTTTGCGACTCTGTTGGCCCTTGATGTGCTCCACCTAACACTTATAGTACTATCAATTTAGCGCTTTGGGGCATAGTTTTTTGTTATCTTTTAGCAAATGCAAACCAAGCTTCCAGCTGGTTCTAATCTTCCACCTGTTTTCTTTAACTATTATTTGACCGATCTTCCTATTGCTATTTGTTCTGCAGGAAGGAAGTGTACCTGCTGCTTCTAATTCTTGGATGCCACCTCTTCCTCATGAACCAGCTGGCTTCTACAATGATCGTGGTGCGACAGAGGACATACCTTTTGATTCAACAAAGGTAACAGACTTGCATTGTTTTTGTTATTACCATGATCTTTCATTCTAGTCTACGTTTTGGAGCAGACTCACATTGTTTTTATGTTGTTCTTTTTGCCTGTGCACTTATGAACAGCAGACCCCCTTTTTATTTTGCCCATGCAACTTATTCCATCTGTTTGTCATTGTTCAGGTAGGTGAAAGAACTAGTGGAGCTGCTGGACACTCGACGGATATGGTTGAGAAGGCCCCAGTTTGTCCTGCCCATGAAAAATTATTTTTTCAGTGTGGACTAAAATAGTTGAAGAGATCATTTTTTATGTACCTCATCAATGTCTATGTTATTGAATACATCAGTTTGCCAATGGTATTGTTGAATTTCAGATCTATCATCATTAACTATGTTTGTCGTTGCTCCATCATCATCAGCAACGATTGCCATTTCTCTATTCTATTTTTGCAAAGATAAGTTTTACTTTGATGCCGGTACATATTTGTATTGCTTATAAATGTAATCAAATTGGCTTAGCTGTTTGTATCTACCTCATATGACAACCTTGACTCTGATATTTACCAGTCAGTTTGTGGTCCAAAGATTCCATCCAGATCTTTAAGGCTCATATTCTGTTTTATTTGTTTGATAATGAGAATGGTTACTATTTATAATATAACACAACTAGTTTGACAATCATATATAATAGAGTTTTACCTCATTCCTGTCATTTCCAAGTATCATCTTTGTTAATGATCCTTGCATCTCTTCATGTTGCTGCACAGTTTATAATGAAGCATTGAAATTATAGTTCTGTTATGCTGAATTTACATTGCACATATGTGTGTAATTTGCATATGTCTGAATTGTAATTTTTATATACTAGTATTATAAATTTTACCTGCGTATTCCAGTCAGTCTGATTATCTTCTTGAGAGTTTCTGATCTGTTCCATCATAAGTTCAGTGAAGCCTCCTTGCATTGAAATATATTTTAGTTGACAAACAACCTTTTTATCTTGGTATTTTTGAAACTAAGCAATGATTTGCTCACCTTTTTGTATCTGTAGGTATTTAAAATGTCGACATCAGATCCAGTAAGTATATCATAATGGGTGTTCCTACTATGCTCACCTCTGTTATTGTAACTGATGTCTGATAGATTTGTCAACATAGAATTTGCAAATGCATTCTTTCCGCCCTGCATTTATTTCAACATATATACTTCTTGACATATGTCAAGTTGCACTGATTAAATGATTATTTGAAGCAATATTTAATCTAGTACCTGGCTAGTCTGGTACATCAATTCTAGTGCTTCTTGCCGCTTTTTTATCCCATCTGCTGTTGTGAGATCAAAGTTTGGCTCTGAGTTTTCACTTGCATGTGTATAAGTATATGGCACCTGCAATAGATGACTTACAATTAGTAATGCTAAATTTAGAAGGATTCACTTGTATTCTAGTAAGTCTATGTAAAATAGATTTTTATAAACCAAAACTTAATTATTGACATTTATATTACATGCAAGTTATGCTCATCCATAGTTTAAGTGATCTGTACTACTTCCTACTGCAGTCTCAATTTTGCCCTATTGTATACCTGCATTTAGAAATAAATGATATGTCATTAGGAGAAAGTTGGAGCATCATAAAGAATCAGTATGCAGTTTTAGTATCCTGCTTGAATCTGTACTCTTATTATGTTGAAATCTTGGTTCTGATATTTACATACTCATATTATTGTAAAATAGTGTTGGTGATGCAGACAGCTAAGCAAGAGTTGGAGCATCAATTATATGCATGTATGTGTCATCAAGGTTTTTGGTCATGCTTGTGTGGCTGTTGAGCAGTTTGTCATTCTCTCTATTTACACATTCATGAGCTCCACCATACTGTATATGTATTGATATACATTTACAGTTTATTTCCATTAAGAACACATACTATTTACACTATTTGAAATGTGCAATTTTCATATTTGTGTTTTGTAATTTCATCAATATAATGCATTACACTTAATTTGCATCTAAGATTCTGCAAAAGCTAGTAGGATCTGAAATAGTTGGGTGCTCTAATTGTAAAAGCTAGCAGCATCTAAAATAGTTGGATTGCTAATACCTATTGCTCTTATCTCATGCTCTCTGTTGTGTCATGCAATGCAGGAAATTAGCAAGATCTAAAATAGGCTTGTTTGTAGCCTTTAGACCACAATCACAACCCCGAAGTGCTGGATCTGCTCCTTGTGCAAAGTTAGCAACCAGGGCCACACCCTGCTTGTCGGTGTTTCGTACAAGCACCGGCAAGTGAATTTATAGTAATGCGCGTTAGGCTCGGATGGTGCGCTAAAGGACACAGGATTTATACTGGTTCGGGCGAAACGTCCCTACGTCCAGTTTGTTGCTGCTTGTGTTATTAGCACCGTAACGATCGTAGTAAGGGATACAAAGCGCGAGAGAGGGGTGGTCCCAAGTCTCGATCGAAGGATTGAAAGGTGGTCAAGAGCTTCGTGAGTTGCTTGAATGTGTGTGAGTGCGTTCTATTGTTTTTGTCCTCCTTTTTTTCTTCCGTCCCCCTTGATAGAAGAAGCGCATCCCCTTTTATAGCAGAAGGGCCGGCTTTACAAGGGTAAGGGCTCCGGGTAGCGTACTCTACTTAGTCTTGTGGCTCACGTCTACTGGTCGGGTCCTCCACCACGATGAGTGCGAAGGAAGATAAGTGTTTACAATGTTGTCGATGTCTCTGCGGGATGTCGGGTTAGTCACGAGAATGCCTGCCTGCGCGAGGTATGGGGCCGCTTGATCTGATGGTTTTGACTTATGAGCCTCCCCTGCCTTGCTCCGCACGCCTATACGGTTCTCATGAGTCCTCGTTGGGAGAATCTTGAGGGGTCGGGGTCGGTGTGCGCCGTGGTCAAGGCCTTCATTTGGGAGGACTGAGGGGTCGGGAAGCGGGCGCCGCTCCTCGGGTCCACCGTGTGGTGACGGAATACCCATCGTTCGTGGAGATAGCAAATCCTTTCTGGATCGTAGCGGTTGTCGTATATCTTCGTCGGGTTCCGTGTCCCAGTGAAGGCGGCGCCTACAACTCTGAGGTGAGGTGCACTTTTGTAATACCTTTTGGGCTCTGCTGGCGCCGGAAGGTCTAAAGCTTTAGTCCTGTCGTTCCTGGCGGTCCTTTTCTGCCAGGCGCGAGGTATGGTCGTTGGAGCCATGGTTGACCCGAACGTCTTGTCTCGTCTGTACCCATCATTATGAGGGATAGATATCGATCGGCGAGGCTCGTTACAGGCCGTCGGGTGGTGACCCGCCCCTCGGGGGTCGGGCGAGGCGGAATTCGTCCCTCGGCCCTCGGGCGTGACCGAGCCCGCCCTCAAGGCGTCGGGGAGGCGGAGTTTATCCTCGGCCCTCGGGCGAGACCGAGCCCGCCCTATAGGCGTCGGGCGAGGCGGAGATTAGCCTTGAGCTTTGGGGCGAGGCGGGGTTATCCTACCAAGGCGTCGGGTAAGGGCGACCCCGCCCCTCGGCGTCAGGCGAGGCAGAATTCATCCCTCGGCCCTCGGGGCGAGACCGAGCCCGCCCTCAAGGCGTCAGGCGGCGGAACCGAACTCTGTCACTCGAACAAGGGATGACATGGAGCCCTTATGCATCTAGAAGTTTTTACGTTCGGTGGTCATCGGTTCCACCTTACAGGGGTAGGTCCCACAGTATTAGGTCCCCGACAGTAGCCCCGAGACTCGGGTGATTCGGGTAGAACCTTTGGAGGGTGTTTTTCTGAGTGGGTCGTGGCGTCCCGTTTACTAGGGGACTGATTGGGCCGTCCTCTCTGGTGCTTACGCCCTTGGTGGCGGATCGTTTGTAGATTCCTTCTTAGTTAGGGCGGTGGGTGAGTTCTTTGGGCCCTAGGTGGGCAAAAAGAAAAAAAAGCGGGCCTTTGTGGCTTGTGCTTCCGGTGGGTGGAGAGTCCGGATTCGCTTGGGGAAGGCGAACCGTCCACCAGATTTTTTAGGATGAGAGGATAGGGACATGAGCGCGTGTCCCATGACGTGTTTCTGGTGGCGTCGCGTGGCGGAACCCGGAGATCGAGGCGGGCGGTTGCCCTTCTTCGCGTCCGTCGCCCCCTATAAAACTGCGGGGTTCGCCCCGAGGTCCCGTGTTTCCTCCCCTTCCTTTGCATTACGAAACATCCACCGCCAATCTTTGACCTCTTGCGCCCGCGCCGCCACCGTCGGCCAAACTGCGTTTGTGTTTGACCGCCCGTTAAGCTCGCGCTGCCTGCCCCCCTCTGCTTCAATGGGTTGTGGGGCGAGATCAAGCATCACTTCCGGCGTCTGGAGGGCCTCGTCCACCGTGGCCTTCTCCGCCCACTATCCGCCGTCCGAGAGTGGTTGCTCCCGGCGACGAGGTGAGCCGGTGCCTGCTTTGAAGGGTATGTCGTCTCCTTTGCCATCTTCCATGGCGGGGATTAAGGTACCAGCGCATAGATTTCTTCGGGGCTATTAGATTTCTATGAGGTGAGAGCTGCAGCATCTCACTCCCAATGGATTGACATATGGCGGCGTTCGTTGCCTGTGCGAGGTTTCTGAGGATCGATCCCCATTTTGATGCGTGGCGGTATTTCTTTAGCGTTAGTGCGTCGAAGAGGAAGATTGGGGGAAAGAAGTGGACGCGCCAATGGGGTGTGCCGGCATTCACTGCGCCATACCGATCGAAGGTTACCCGTACATGCGTCGGCTACATCCAACAAGGGATGGCATTCGATGATGGTTTTATGTTAGGGATGATGTGAGTGCCACCCTACCGAAGTACCGGACGTCTTATTGTGGATGCCCGGCGTCGTGGGGTGGGCGTCGAGACTAAAGACAAGAAGCACATCTCCGACCTTCTCTCCGCCCTCCATGCCACTGAAGGGTCGGGGTGTAAAGGGCCGGGATTATCGGTGCCTACCACGCGAGGAGGGTGGCGCCAGCGATGATGGCGTGTGCTTCTTCCCTGCATCGGATGATGCCTTGGGATGTCGTTTGAGGGGCGGTGCTCGTTGTGGCGCTCCCTTATTCGGAAGTGGCGCGGCGTGTCAAGGAGGCGACGGGCCGGCGAAGGATTCCGCCGGAGGTCCTCGACATCGTGTATCCGGTGCCGGGCATCCTCCAATCTGGCCGGAGCACTGGGTTCTTGAATTCGTAAGCCCTCTTCTCCGCATTCTTTTCTTTCTCTGAATCTCCCTCTTTTAACACTTGCTTACGTAATGTTGGGGCTAGCCGAGGAGGCTAGTCTTCAAGGATAGCCTTGACCCATTGCCGAAGGACAAGGTTGTGGCGGCGAATCGACTTCATGACGGCGGGACAAGAAGGCAAAGGAGGAGATGAAGAAGGTGAAAAAGCAATGAAGCGGGAGAGCGCGGGATCGGGGAGAGGGCGTGAGTAGTGAGGATAGCGATGATGATGATGATGATGGCGGCGGCGGCGAGGTGGCCGTCGGCGTGGATTGAAGGCGTCTGGAGGGGCGAGGACCGCAATGACAGTGGCCACCCATCCGTGCGAGGGCCCTTCCTTTCGCGCGGAGGAAGTGGATCGATGAGGTCGATGGGAGGCGGTGAGTCCGCCTCTTCGCGCTGGCGTCTTGGCCGAGGACGGTGGATGGGGGAAGGCGAACTGTCGCCGCCATCCCCATCCCGGCGCGATGAAGGGGAGCAGCTCGGTCTTGCACCCGTGAGATGACGAGAGGGGCGGCTCGGTGCGCGCCCGGCGAGGCGATGGGAGGGCGACTCGGGGCGCGCCCGGCAGATGGACCCCCCCTGCCCGGGCGGGGGTAGGCATGAAATGGTCCCGCCCGGATGAGCGAGGCGAGGGGTGCGGGGATCCATCCCCAAAGCGCTTCCGCCCGCCGGGGCGTCAAGCGTGGCTGTTGATTCCTCCGTTTTCATCCTTTTTCCCTTTTTATTTTGACTTAACGGTTATTACCTTTGCGCTGCGCGAGTTCTTGCGGACGGGTCACCCCTAAGTGGCGCCCAAGAAGAGTCTCGCCCTTCAAGTGGGGACAGACGGCGTCGCTGGAGCCACCCTGTTTGGGCAGGAGTGGTGCCGATGTCGAGAACGCGTTGGCGAGCAAGCGGCGTCAAGGTGGCTCCCACATCCGTGGAGATTCTTGGCAGCGGTCTCTTCCGCGGCGGGCGTGGAACAGCCGGCCGAGACCGCATACCGCCCGGTGACGGTGGTCGTGGCTGCGCCAAGCCGAGATCGGCCGGACAGCGGTCGTGGTGGCACCGAGGCGTGGTGCGATCCGCGTCGCGAGCGCCCATGTGGATCCACCGTGGCGCTCGAAGCGGCCAGACGGGAGGAGGTCAGCCGGAGGTCCTCGAGTGCGGTGGTGGTGCCGCGCAAGGTTAGAGGAGCCGCCACACGGCCCCTTTGTCGGGAGAAACCGCTCCCTGCCTGGCGGGGAGAGCCGCCCGCTCCAGTGGATGGATGCTCGGGACCCGGCGTCGGCTCTTTTCTCGCTCGATGATCATTCCGAGAGCATGGGCGGGAGGTCTTGACATCGGGATCTCGACCATCTTTGAGCATACTGGACCGAGGCGGAGGAGCCCTCCGTGAGATCGTTATCCCTACCACTCGGTATTTTCTGGACTTTCTTCTTTCTTCATGTGTTTTGTGTTCTCGTATTCACGATATCAGCCTTCTTCCTCCTCGGACTCTTGTTGCTCGTGGCAGGATAAATCCCAATTCCTCCATGAGAGAAGGCGGAGAGGATCGCCTTCAGGAGGCCCATTGCTGGCAGAGACTTAGCCGCCTTGACTTACTCTTGTTCGAGGCGGGAGGCCCAGCGCGTCGGGATGCGGAGGAGGTGCCTGGAATGTTCGAGACACTGTCGGCGAGGTCTAAAATTTGGATGGAGAGGAGATTGCGGACTTAAAAAAAAGCGAGGCAGGCTGCTGCGGAGGAATGCCATGCGGCCAATGAGAAGGCAGTGAAGTCTGAAGGAGGCTGGAGATGGGGCGGGACCTCCGGGCGGAAGGCCGAGAGTAGACCCTGACCCTCCAGTGAGAGAAAGTGGACGAGGGCGTCGAGAGGTGGTCCGCTCTCTCCGGGCGGAGCTTGACGAGATGTGAGTGAGAGGAAAGTCGAGTCTTGAGAATGCCGCCACCAAAATTTGGAGAAAGAGGTTGCCTATCTGTGAGCCCTTGAGGTTGAGAGTGATGAGCACGATCTTCTACAAGCTGCTGGTCGGGGTTGTCCTTTGCGCATACAGATGTGCCGGGCGGTGGAGACCAGCCAGCTCATGGCTCGTGTCGGAGGTATCACGGCTCGGGTGGGCGGCTTGAGGAGAGTGCCTTTCACTTGGGATTACCCAGGCCTTCACCGTCGCACGCCCACTATGAGAAGGAAATAAACACGAAAGTGATGGCGAAGGCTTTCCGTCCACCTACGAGGATGAAGAATTTGGAGGAAATGGAGAAGATGGTTGCTCCCCTTGCAAAAAACACAGCGGACAATCTGAAGAGATGGTTCTCCCTCCAGCGGAAGTAATTAGTCGAACAATTTTGAGAATAACTTATATGTAATATGTGAACAACAAGTGTCGGTACTTTTGAGTCTGGGCGCCTTTCGTGCTTTTGCGTCTTAATTTCGTTTTGTTTGATTTTTTGCGATTTCATTTTTACGGTCTTACCAATATGTTCCCTGAATTATGCGGCTGATTATAATGCGAGGAGATTGTTCGAAAGAAGGAGAGGAGGTAGCCGTACCTTTATGACCCCGAGTAAGGTCCGACCCCCTTTTCTTTGGGGTCGGGTGTATTACTGAGAGACCGGAATCGTGGTTACGGTGATAATGGATGCCATCATAATAATCCCATACTGTCTTCAGAAATCCCAAGCCCAGGAACTCTATGGGCTCGGCAAGGTGGGGCCTTTGTCCTGCATTGTTTGGCCCGAGCCCCGAAGCCTTGTCGAGTGCGATAGGGGTCGGCCGTTATTTGCGTGTTACCCGTCCTCGGTTTTCATAATCGGAGGGGTGAGTGAGCGATACTTGCCTCGGCGGCTTGAGTACGCGCTCAACGAGCTCGCTAAGCGAATGCGTTAAATGCGGAATCCGGGTCCATCATTTCTTGATGGGGTCGGCGAGAGCCCTCTGGTGGCACTCCACAACTTCTTAACCGCCTCCGGCGAGATGCGAGTCGTTCGATAAGCTCGGGGCCCGATGGCCTCTCCTCGATGGAGATTACGTGGGTTTGGCTCGAGGTTAGAATCGAGCGAGAGAAGGTCGAGGCGTCCGGTTCGCCACGGCGGGGTCGGGGCGGGGCGGCTGAGGGCTCGTCTCGGTTATCTCTCCACAGCTCTGTTACGGGCGTGGCGGCCTCGAGCCCCCAGCGGGCCGACCTTGAACCTCGACTGTGGTTGCCTATATCGGATAAAGCGACGATCGTTTTGTGGTGCGACCACGAATCATTGGGATGCAATTTTTGCATATGAAATGTTTTGAATCGAGATTTAATTGAAAATAAAGGTGGTGGCGTTACCTTGGTGGTATGAGTGGCGGAAAAGCTCCTACCGGATGGGTTCGGGTCTGGCGTTTGTGCGAGGTTGGAAAAACACTGCATAAAATTGCCATTCTTTGTTTTGTGTCTCGGTGAAGATCCGAGCTGTTCAATTAACTTTGGGCAACTTTGGTTCTTTGTAAGCGGACCCCTTGATCCCTTCTTTGAGAAAGGCGGACGTCGAAACCGAGAGCGCGAGGCGTTTGAGCATGATTTTTACGGTGAATAGAAACATTGTAGCTATCAGGCGTAGGGTTTGCTAGTTCGTCGAGTTTTACTCAAAGCTTTTGTGCTTGTATGTCGCGCCCTTAGTTTCAAGCGTCACGGAGGGTCGGGTGAAGAGGATATGCGGATTGGTAGTCATCCTCGACAGCCCCAGTGATGCTCGCGCGTCCTGCTTTTCGGCGGGGTCGGAATCTTGCGAACAAATTCTAACGCATAAAAAGTGAAAGATGAGAGGCTTATCTTTCTTTTTGGTCGATTCGTTAAATCGTGTCTTACGGGCGAGCAGTCGACCGGGAGAAGCTGAAAGGTCCCGTCATCGGGTCGTCAAGTAGTCTGCATGGGAAGCGAAAAAATTTATGCGCCTATCTGCGGGTGCCTTAATCGCCAGCGTCCGGGCGGGTCGATGGCGAGCCATACCAGCGGTGTTGGTTTGACCAAAGAGGGCGCTAACCGTGGGCCGGGGTTCGTCCGTCACTTACAGTGCGTCCCCTCGGATATCAATCGGCATTGATTGCGTATTTAAAAAGGGAAGGAGAGGGTTTTTCGTCCGACCTTTCGCCTTTCCTTAATTCTGCGCCTCCTCTTTAAATAGGGAGGGAGAGGAGTTCTCGACCCACCTCCCTTTGCCTCCGAGCCGCTATCTCTCCTTCTTCTTCCTTTCCATAAGCAGCGTCCGTGCGTCGTGGTGGTTCTGAGTGAAAGCGAGTAATGCGAGAGAGAGATAGAGAACTTACAAACTTGCTCGTGATTACAGTGCGTGATGTCGAGCGGAGGTTATCAACGTGAGAGCGAGATGGTGCGCGGCCCTTGGCGAGGAGTCGCTTCTTTGGCGAAGGAAGGAGGCGTCGGTGGGCGTCGTACGTCGTTGGCTGCGCCCGTCGTTATTGCGCCCCTCCCTTGGCGGGGCGTTTCTGCCCATATGCCGTTATCGGGGTTATGGCTGGGGATGATGGCGTAGTCTTGACGTCATGGCGGTGGCGTCATTTGCCGAAGTCTTGGTAGCAGCGATGGCGTAGTCCCGGACGTTCGGCGGGCGTCGTTTCGGGGTCGCGGGCGCGACGATGGCGTAGTCCCGGACGTTCGGCGGGCGTCGTTGTTCGAAGTCGCGGTGGCGACGATGGCGTGGTCCCGGACGTTCGGCGGGCGTCGTTGCGGTCGCGGTGGCGGCGATAATGGCGTGGTCCCGGACGTTCGGCGGAGTCGTCGCGTAGATGGCGCGCCGAGATCCGGCGAAGATGTTCGCAAGCGGAGGCGTGTACGCGGCGACCGTAGTAGACGAAGCTGGCCCGTGTACACGCCCGGACGTCGCCGATGGAGGCGTGTACGGTGACGCGATGAGACGACTGGCCGTGTGTACGCCCGGGGCGTCGCCGATGGGGCGTGGCGCGGCGGCCATGATAACACTTGTGGTAGAGTGAGCGAGGCGTAATGAAATAACGTTGTGGGGAAGCCCCGGGTAAGCGATCCTCGGAGTATATTGTTACTTTTTGTAATGACATCGCTTTGTAAGTGGTGAATTTGTGCAAAAAATGAACAAAATTGCATCCTTGGCTTATGGCAAGTCATTTTAACGCTTTCCAACCCTTCTCATGGTCTAAGTCATAGGAAACTAGGGCATTGGGCGAACTAATTCTGATTGAGCTGGTGAGCAAAGAGGTTGCGACCCATTTGGGCGTGGGTGCCTTGCAGTCCTACCAGTTGTATTCAGAATTGGTTCCCAAGATCTTAGCCCTCGAGACTTCGTTTACGAGGCAAAATGGAAAACTTAGAAAATGTTTGCAAGTATAACGAGAGGGATTTTTACAAGCGTAATAAGTAATACTTGTATTACACATGACATATATTACGATCATATGCCGGCCCCAGAGTGGTCGACCCCTCGCGATTTGCGGTCGGTAGTCACTAAGGATCGGGGTTCTGTTAAGACAAAAAGCGATAAGGAAAAGTGTAAGCTTATTTTAAGGATAGAAAGCAGCGTAGGTTGCTCAATGTTCGAGGCGTTGGTGAAGACCTCGCCTTTGATGGTTTTCAGCCGGTGGCGCTGCTGGCGAAGTATTTCCGCATGACGATGTAGGGCCCTTCGAGTGCGGGGAGAGTTTGTGGCGATCCTTGTTGCTCTGCTGCACAAGGCGGAGGGCGAGGTCTCCGGCGTTGAAGGCTCGACCCGCACCCGTCGGTGTGGTACCGCCCGTAGCGCTTCTTTGGTACCATTTGAGCGGAGGAGGCGATGTCGCGGGCCTCATCAGCTGGTCCATGGCGTCTTGGTGAGATGCCTCGGCTCCTGTTTCGTCATATGCTCGATTCTTGGCGCTCCATAGTCGAGGTCCGTCGGGAGAAGCGGCCTCGGGCCGTAGATCATGAAAAAGGGTGTGTGGCCGGTGGCGGCTAGGAGTAAATCCTTAGGCTCGAGCACGGCCGGGAGCTCAGCCGAACCAGCGCGCGAACTTGTTCAACGGTTGAAAATTCAGGTTTGAGGCCTTGAAGGAGCATGCCGTTTTGCGGCGCTCGACACTGTCCGTTCGTCCAGAAGTGTGTGCGACGGCTGCCCAATCGATTCGGATGTGTTGTTCATCACGAAGCGAGCGAATTTCCTACCGGTGAACTGCGTGCGTTATGCGTGATGATGGAGTTTGGTACTCCAAAGCGATGGATGATGTCGAGAAAGAACAAAACAGCTTGCTCGGATTTGATTGTGGATATTGGCGAGCTTCAATCCATTTTGTGAACTTGTCTATGGTGACAAGCGGTGGGTAAAGCCTCGGGAGCTTTTTAAGTGGCCCAACCAGGTCAAGCCCCGGACCGCGAAGGGCCGCGTGATGGGGATCATCTGGAGAGCTGGGCGGGAGGTGCGTTTGCGGCGTAGTATTGGCACCCTTCCAGCGGTGCGTACAATTTGCTCGGCATCGGCCGCTGCGGTGGGCCAATAGAAACCCTGTCGGAATGCCTTCCCAACCAAGGTTCTTGAGTGCGGCATGGTGTCCGCATGCCCCTCCGTGGATGTCGCTCGGTAGGAGTTTTCACATTCGCCGAGGATACAAAGTTCTGAAATTCGATGTGACTTCGTTTGTAGAGTTCGCCCTCTACAAGAACGAAGGATTTGGCGCGTCCTTGTGAGCCATCGAACTTCTGTCTTGTTGGTTGGTAGTATGTCGTGGAGGAGATAGTCGATGTAAAGCGTTCTCCGGTCATTGGGAGGATCGGACTCCATTCTTTGGGTCTTCTTCAAGCTCCATGACCTCGGGGTGGGGAGGAGCAGTTGGCGGATCGGCCTTGGGGGTCGGACTAGAAGGGCCATCGTCGGCTTATTCCGACCCAGCGTAGCATCCGAGGGTTTGTGTTGGTCATTTGGCGAAAGGCGCTGTTGGAGGCGGCTCTCGGTGGATCTTTGCTTTTTGCGAGTGTATCGGCCGCCGTTGAGGCGCTGGGGATATGATTGAGTTCGAGGCCGTCGAATTTATCCTCAGACGTCGGACCTCTTGACGATATGCCTCCATCTTGGTATCGTGGCAGCCCGACTCTTTCATGACTGGTTGGCGACCGGTGAGAGTCGCCCCGGCGTCAAAGGCGTCGGATGCCCGGCTTCGATGGCGATTCGTAGGCCGTTGATGGCGCGCCGTGTATACTGCGGTATTGTTTGATGAGGAAAATGAAGCGAACCATGTACCTCATGTGGACCCGAGGGGGATACAAAGACTAGTCTGCTCGGCGCCCTTCTTCATCGGTGATCCGTGAAGTACATTATCCGATTACTCTTGATCGGCAATTTCTTTGGTGGCATCTGGACCTCGGTCCACTCCGCGATGAAGTCGGCCCGATGCACGAGATTTGATCGCCGTTCGGGGGACATAAGAAATGCCACGATCCATCGGCTCGAGTGCCCACTTTGCGGTTCTTCCGTAGCGTCATGGCTCTGAGCGACCTCGCCGAGGGGAGCAGCGTCACTACCAAATCACGGGGTGTGACTCGAAGTAGTGGTGTAGCTTCCTTTTGGTGATGAGGGCGGTGTAGAGGAGTTTACGGATGCGGGAGTAGCGGGTTTTGGAGTCGGATAACACCTCGTTGATGAAATATCTGGTATTTGCACCTTGAAGGCGTGCCCTCTTCTTCTCGCTCTACTATTAAAGGCGGAGCTAACCACTTGGGTGGTGGCGATATATATAGTAGGAGAGATTCTCCATCGCATGGAGGAACTAGGACCGGTGGCTTAGTTAAAAATCGTTTAACCATGTCAAGTGCTTCACGAGCCTCATTTGTCCACTCGAAGCGGTCGGTTTTCTTGAGAGTCGATAAAGGGGAGTCCTCGTTAAGCGAGGCGTGAAAATGAATCGATTGAGGCGGCAAGGCACCCGGTGATCCGCTGAACCCCTTTATGTTTTGGATCGGGCCCATCCTCGTGATGGCTGATATCTTCTCTGGGTTGACCCGATGCCACGTTAGGAGAGCGATAAAGCGAAGCGACATGCCCCTCGGGACCCGAAAACACATTTTTGGGATTGAGCTTGATGCCATTCGCGGGAGTTTCGCAAAATGCGTTCAAGGTCGGCGACAAGGTGGTCGACCCGCTTGGATTTGACTATGATGTCGTCGACATAGGCCTCAACAGTTCGCCGATGAGGTCTCGAAACAACTAAGCATCACAATACTGATACGTTGCCCAGCGTTCTTCAAACCAAGCGGCATTGAAAGCGTAGCAAAATGATCGAAGGCGTGATAAAAGATGTCGCGAGCTGGTCGGACTCTTTCATCGCGATCGATGGTAGCTGAGTATGCATCCGAGGAAGCAGAGGGTTTCGCACCCCGAGGTGGAATCGACTATTTGGTCTATTATTCGTGGCAAAGAAATGGATCCTTTGGACACGCTTTGTTGAGCCGATATAATCACACACATTCTCCATTTCCGCTTTTTTTCGAACAAGAAGCGAGGATTCGCTAACCACTCTGGGTGGTACACTTCCTTAATGAATCCTGCGGCCGATGGTTTGGCTATCTCCTCACCGATGGCCTGCGTTTCTCCTCGTCGTCGAAGCGCGTGCGTTGTTTCACCGGCTTGGAGCCGGGGAAGGATTTGGAGAGTATGCTCGGCGACCTCCCTCGGGATGCCCGGCATATCCGAGGGTTTCCACGCAAAGATGTCCTTGTTGGCGGAGGGAGGAAGTCGACGGCGCTTTCCTATGCGGAGGAAGCGCGGTCCCGATTCGGACTTTTTGCCCTCGAGCTCTTTGGGATCAAGAGGGCGTCCACTGGAACCCTCTGCCGATTGAGCGATCCGGACGACTTCTTTGCGTCGGGTGTCCCTCATTGACCTCCTCCACGAGGGTGGCGAGCTCTTCGGATGCGATGACCGCGGATGCGTGTCCGCGACATTCGACCTCGCACTCGTAAGCGGCTGGAAGGAGGTGCCGATGGTGATGATCCCACGGGGCCCGGCATCTTGACTTCGAGATATGTGTGGTGGGGTGCGGCCATGAACTTGGCGTAACATGGTCGCCCCGAATGGCATGGAAAGTCCACAGGAACCCCACTACGCCGAAGGTGAGGGTCTCGGTCCAGTGGTGGATCGATCCCCAAAAGTGACAGGCAGGTCAATCGCCCTAGTGGCGCAACTTGCCTTCTGATGCGACGCCATGGAAAGGTGCTCGGACGGGCGGGCGCGTTCGGTCGGCGCCCATCTCGTCGGCGTCTTGGCGTACATGATGTTGAGGCCTTTGCCCCATCCATCAGTACCTTGGTGAGCCGCTTTGGACCGGCGATCGGGTCGACGACAAGCGGATACCTTCCGGGTGTGGGATGGCATCCGGATGGTCGGTCCGGTCGAAGGTTATATGGCGGATTTCGACCACCGGAGATAGGTTGGCATAGCCGGTCCGGTGGTATAGAACCTCTCGACGCGACGACCTTGGCGGCGCTTGGAGTCGTGAGGCCGTTGATCCTCCGAAGATCATGAGGGCACCGGTCGGAGTTGGGAAGGTGTCGTCCTTCGCCTCCGTGTCGTTAGTGGTGGGAACAGGCTCCTTCCCTGCTCCTCCTTGTTAAGGCCCCGACCAAGTATTTGCGCATAAGCCGCATTCCTTGTATAGGTGCTTGGCGGGAAGGCGTGGTTTGGGCATGGCCCCTCGAGCATTTTCTCGAAGTGGTTGGAGTGCCCTCGCGGGCTTCGGCCACCTTCTTGATCGGCGGTGGCGCATGAGTAAGTTGTCGCGCCGTTGCTTCTTATTTTTCCCTTTTGGGGGCGGTTGGGCGCCTTATTTGGCGTCCTCGTCCGCCTTGTGTTTTCCGTCGATGCGATCAAAAGATGGCCCCATTGCCTCTTCTCGAGGCGTGACTAGTGGCGATGTCGGGGAGTTCCTTGGTAGTTCGCGGGCCCTGCGTCCCGGCTTATGGACCGAGGTTGGTCGTCGTTCGGACGAAAAGGCTCCTATTACGTCGGCGTCGGCGGCGTTCGGGGAACTCATTACCTTTGTCGGGAAAAGCGCCGGATGTACCCGCGGAGGTTTCACGGCTTTTCGGCGGCGGTTCTTGAGGTCCCATGGGTTTCGAGGCGTTTATGCGTGCCACAGAAATTACCCACGAATCTCGGTCGAGATCCGCCCAACTACGAATAGCATTGGACGGTAGGTGCTCCCGACCACGCTTCGTCTTTGAGTCGGCCGAGAACGGCGGGAGATTGCGAATAATGAAATTATCATCACTAGCACCACCGGCACGACATGCAAGCCGATAGTCTTGAGCCAAAGCCGGGGTTTGTTTCAGCGAATATTTAGGAATGTTCGTGGCGGTCGATACCTTAGAGGAACGCGGCGTTGAGGATGTGTCGGCCAAAGGCACGAGGGGCTGGCGGGGGCGGGGCTCGGGCTTCGGTCCTCGTTCTTTGTCGTAAGCGCCCGCCACGTCGGGGATGATGATAGCGGCGCTGCTGCTTCTCCCTCATCGCCGTGGGCACGTCTCCGGCGTCGATGATGCTACGTACGTCGCGGCCACACGCGGCGGCGTTGATGTCTGAGGACGACGGAGGGCTGCCGCCGCCGGCGGCGGTGTTTGGTGTCTGGATCGTCCTTGGTGGGATGCAGAAGGTGCTGTGGCTGGCTGGTGTCGGGTTCGCGTCGTCGAGACAACGAACTTTCCGCCTGCTGCGCGGCTGCGCGCTCGAGCAACGTGCGAATCTCCCGATAAGCGCGTCGATCCTCGGACGTCGTGGCCTCCGGGAGACCATGCGGCAAAAGCGATCGCTGCTGCGGCGATATTACAGGTGGCTCGAGCAAAGTGAGGAAAGGCCCCATCGTCGGTGAGGATCCTTTGATGTACGGTGCGAATTGTGGCGGCGCGCCCCCCGTCTTTGCGGCGTTCAATCTCGCGATTGATGTCCGCGTATTCCCGTGCGAGCCCTTGCCCGGCCTCATCGATCTCTTGCCGATGAGCCCTTAGCTGCTCCATCCTCAGGCGAGATGGGGCTGTCCCTTCTTCCCCGGATCTGCTTTGTCGGGATTGTTCGTGGGGTGGCCTCTTCCACTGAGGCGCTTTCGGCGTGACCCTCGGTCTGCGTCATGTAGCATTCTCGGGAAGGTGGTGGCTCCCCCTGCTGGAATCCAGTGGAAGCGTCTGAGCTCCTCGTTGAGGAGCTCGTGAAGGTCTCCGTATCCGCTCAATCGCCCCCCACGAACTTCGATGTCCGTGGGTGGTTGAACCACACGTAGCGCCCGAAGAAAGGCGGCCGGTGGTTGCCGCATAGCGTTTGCGGAGACCGAGCGGAAGCAGCTGTCGAGGCGCTCCATCGGACCCTTCCGGACACATGGTGGCGTTGTGAGAGGCTTCTTTGGGTGGCCGGGACTCCCGGGAGTTGCCGGTGGACCCTCAAGCACGAGATGGGTGAGGTTGATGGAAGGGGAGATGGGGGCGGTGAGTGAGTCGATGCCAGCTCTCCTTCTAGTGTGATGATGAAATCCGGTCGCTTGAAACGCGCATGCGTGTGCGCTTGGGGCCCAGTGATTGCGTGGGTGGTCATCAAGAGACACTGGTTTGGGCAGCATAAAGCCCCTACTGGCGCGCATGGCAGCTGCGGTGTTTCGTACAAGCACCGGCAAGTGAATTTATAATGTCTGGCGTTAGGCTCGGATGGTGCGCTAAAGGACACGAGGATTTATCTTGGTTTGGCAAAGCGTCCCTCGTCCGGTTTATTCTTTGCTTGTGTTATTAGCACCGTAACGATCGTAGTAAGGGATACAAAGCTGCCGAGAGAGGGACTGGTCCCAAGTCTCGATCGAAGGATTGAAAGGTGGTCAAGAGCTTCGTGGTTGCTTGAATGTGTGTGAGTCGTTCTATTGTTTTTGTCCTCCTTTTTTCTTCCGTCCCCCTTGATAGAAGAAAGCGCATCCTTTTATAGAGGCGAAGGGGCGGCTTTACAAGGGTAAGGGCTCCGGGACAGCGTACTCTACTTAGTCTTGTGGCTCACGTCTACTGGTGAGGTCCTCCACCACGATGAGTGCGAAGGAAGATAAGTGTTTACAATGTTGTCGATGTCTCTGCGCAGGATGTCGGGTTAGTCACGAGAATCTTGCCTACTTGAGGTATGGGGGCTTGATGATGATGGTTTTGACTTATGAGCCTCCCCGGCCTTGCTCCGCACGCCTATACGGTTCTCATGAGTCCTCGTTGGGAGAATGCGGGGTCGGGGGTCGGTGCTTGCCGTGGTCAAGGCCTTACATTTGGGAGGACACGAGGGGTCGGGAAGCGGGCGCCGCTCCCTGGGTCCACCGTGTGGTGACGGAATACCCATCGTTCGTGGAGATAGCAAATCCTTTCTGGATCGTAGCGGTTGTCGTATATCTTCGTCGGGTTCCGTGTCCCAGAGTGAAAGGCGGCGCCTACAACTCTGAGGGGTGAGGTGCCTTTTGTAATACCTTTTGGGCTCTGCGGCGCCGGAAGGGTCTAAAGCTTTAGTCTGTCGTTCCTGGCGGTCTTTTCTCTGCGAGGCGCGAGGTATGGTCGTTGGAGCCATGGTTGACCCGAGCGTCTTGTCTCGTCTGTACCCATCATTATGAGGATAGATGTCGATCGAGGCGAGGCTCGTTACAGGGCCGTCGGGTGGTGACCCGCCCCTCCGGGGTCGGGCGAGGCGGAAGGTCGTCCCTCGGCCCTCGGGCGTGACCGAGCCCGCCCTCAGGCGTCAGGCGAGGCGGAGTTTATCCTCGGCCTCGGGCGAGACCGAGCCCGCCCTATAGGCGTCAGGCGAGGCAGGAGCTTTTTGGGCGAGGCAGGTTTGAGCTTTTGGGGCGAGGCGGGGTTATCCTACCAAGGCGTCGGGTGAGCCGACCCCGCCCCTCCGGCGTCAGGCGAGGCAGAATTCATCCCTCGGCCCTCGGAGCCCGCCCTCAAGGGGCGAGACCGAGCCCGCCCCGAGCCGCCCTCTCGAACAAGGCGTGACATGGAGCCCTTATGCATCTAGAAGTTTTTTATGCGTGGTCATCGGTTCCACCTTACAGGGGTACCGGTATTAGGTCCCCAAGGGAGCAAGACATGATCCATCTTAGCCATCCTGACTGTGTTTATAGCGCCCACAATTACATATTCCATGGATCTAGGTTAGGTTCTCCTAGTCTTTCATCTTAGCTGCTAATTTGTTCATTGTTGCTTGATCAGAGAAATTGGTTTACCAGAGAAATTGTTTGAAAAGATTGGTGTACTAACCTTGGTTGATGAGGTATGAATTAGACTTATAGTGCTTGTTCTTCAAATTTCCTTTGCAATCTGATTTCTTCCCCTGTCCCCTGCTCAGCGTGAGCAGAGCAGAGCTTTTCCCCACGCAGAGCAGATCTGTTTTGTTTGCTTTCCTTCTTTTCCAAGTCTTGGCTGTTTTATTCCTATGGATTTCCTATTGTTGGGTTGTTTTCTGGGTTGTTGCATGTTTCATGGGCCAAGTTATTGGGCTCTACTATTTTGTTGCATAGAAATTACAACAGGTGCTCTGTGTGGGCTTTATTTAAAATCAATTGTTTTATGGCCAGCCAACAATCATGTGCTAGTTTATGCTAAAACACACGGTTTTTGCTCTGTTACAAATCGTGTGTTACGTAGGCACACTACTAGAAACCAAAAAATTTCTATCGGTAAAAAACCGACAGAAAAAAGCAAAAAACGACAAGGAAAATTAAAAATATTTTTTCTCTCGGTATAACGACAGAACTAAAGCGACAAGGAAGTAACTTTTTTTATGTCGGTTGTATTATTTTACTATTGGTTTACTATTTTTCTTGTCGGTGGGGCGTCGATAGGAAAATTGTGGGTCGCCAAGTCTAGAATTTTGCTTCTGTCGGTAAATGACGACAAGAAAAATGTGTGTACCGATAGGGAATAAAATTTCCTGTCGGTGCTGAACCGCCAGAAAAATAAACTCGTACCGATAGGAAATATTGTTTTTTCTGTCGACGGAGTCGCGACAGGAGAATTACAGTTTTCCTGTTATCCTCTCCCGACAGTATAATTATAACGTACCGATAGGAAATAATTGCTGTCACCAGGCCACAGAAGCACCTCATTTATTTATAATTTCATACGATATTCATGATAACAGTATAGGCACAAACATGACATCTGATTCTATAAGGTTTTCAACTAGAACACAAATATATTGCATCAATTTGTCATCATCCACATGCCATACATATAGATTAGATGCCCACGGTTGGCATCAACAGCCACAAATTAAGATGCCCATAGGTCTTGCATCCATAGCTACATAATTAAGATGTCCATAGGTCTTGCATCCACAGCTACATAAATAATAATTTCACAAAAGCATCAACTAGTTGATTGTCTTTCCCAAAAACTGGCATCAACTTGTTGGCTGCACCTTTACTATCTAAAGGTTAGAAATGGCAACTACCAACAGCTTCTACAAACACAAAATGGCATTATCTGTTTGTGATGACTCCCACCTTCATGCATGGTTTCGGTTCAGTGTTTCTAATGCAGCTTTGTATGCGGGCATTGAGATTGTCTTCATCGTGGCCATATGTGGCATTATCATCATTGGTCGATTCCGAGCCAACATGAGAAGAACCAGTGGCCTATACATATATGAAGAGAAATATTAGTTAGATTGCTACAGGTAGTAGTAGTAATCTTCCAGATGCTAACAACAACCAGTAGGTAAACACATTCTAGATGGAAACAAAGAGATTATTTGCCTTCAGCATGTACTACCAATTAGCCATACATAAACAAAAATGTACCACCAATTGTCCATCCCAAGGTGTACTTGTAGTTGTACCATAGATCTATCAAAGCATACACTCAGAACAAATCACTAATTTCAAATAATGCTCACAAAATTAATCATCAAGCAATATTACAGTCTTACAGAAGACGTCTTAAAAATGCTAATCTTATTGTTTCATTTAATATTTATTCATTCATAAGGAAAAAATCATACAATTCCCATTTGTCATCAATGCCACTCAACAATATTAGAAAAATATGTGCTGATATCAAGTCATGTGAGAACAGAACAGTGCTACCTATTTTTAGGGAATCAGATCTATGAAAATTAGGCAGTAAGTATAAGTGCATGATAACACATTGGTTCAAAAATTAGTTGAGAGGAGAAATCTGGAGTGATATCAACTGAGTCCCGGTCCATGGGAACTGAACCAATGCAAATATCTACCTTACCATTAGTACTCAATTAATTCAATTTAAGTCCAGTAGCTACGCAAGAATCAAGATGAGGCCACTTTCTCACTGGTGAACTGCATGTTGCCATTTTGAATACCACATCAAAATTGCAGTCAACAAAAAACAGGTTGCAGCCACAGCTACTTGCACATTTCCATGGGATAGGGAGATCCTTGAAGAAGCTTATGAGCAGCAGCCATACTGTCTTACTGACATTCTAGTTCTAGTAATATTGTCTTACTGAATGCAAGCACACAGCCATAAGCCAACTTGATCATAAAAAGTGAACAAAATTGAAGTCTATCACTAGTAGCCATAACCATGACAAACAAATAAGCACTTCAAGCATTGCTGACAGTGAGACTGTGGAACAACCAAATATTTAAAAGTGGCATGCTTTCATGTTACATGAAGAGACAAACAGGATACAACTGTAACTTCAAGGTTAAAGTTTAGCTTCATTTCTAAAACAAACTTAGTAGATATAAGGTACAATACCTTTTTACACACATGGCTAACACAGAACAAGTGAACAATGCAGTAAGTAATACCATAAGCATTGTTTCTTAAGAGGTTTGGTCCTCGGCTAGAACCCAAGGCTTCAGTGACATTTCATAACCAAAATCAGGAGAAGCTCAACAGAAATCACTAGTCATGTATCCATTTTAGGCTATCACGGTTGGATTTCAAGAACTAAAATTTTGTAGAAACTAAATGATTAATGTATGCTTTCATAGCTAGACTTAGATTTACATACCATGCGTTGTTGTGCTTTGTTGTTGTTTATGGTTGGATTCAAGCTCCAGTTCAGCAGCAGACTAAAAGTGAGGGGAACATGGAACACTAGCACAGACAACTACCTGCAGGAAATCAGTCCCTAGATTATGCTAGGCCGTTGTGAGCTGTGTCATGAGTGGGGCAGTTCCTCTATTTTACAACACATGTGAGATTGATTTTCAGTTCAGAGTGGAGAAGGATCTCTAAAGTTTTCTATTTCTCAATCTGAAACAAATTACAGATGAGTATTCTTAACTAGGTATAGGTTTGATTGAAATGCTTCGGACTATGCAAAGACATAGCTAGATAAATTAAAGAAAGAGTCTGGCTGTCCAGTTAACTTACTTTTTTATCAACAGATAGCGGCTTGGACAAATTCAGGCCCATATGCAGAATTTTTTGTTGCTGCTCTTATTTGCCCTGATTCAGTATATAGTGAAGATCCACTGCATAGAACAAATACATGCCTCAGAAAGCTCATTTTGGTTGTCTCTTACCTGTAATGCAAATGTATGATATGTCAAAGATAGCATGTCAAAGGTTGGCCTTTCCAATTCCTTCATACTGACCAAACAGAAAACACCAATGCTAATTTACCAAAATCTAAAATACCCATTGTATGAAACATATGTTGCTTACGGTATAAAAACTAGGCCAATGGGAGAGACTGTAGTGTGCTGACAGTATTATCAAGTGTACCTTTACACCACTCAGTATAATTCAAGTTTTTCAGTTCCTTACTTCTCCCTACAGAACACAAAATTATGCATAGGCTGGAGAAAGAAAAACAACTTTGATAGCCACACATAGTATTATGTTGAATACACAATCAGGACTCAGTAACTCAGCAGGCCAATAAATTATGAGAATAAATGACAACACATACATTCATGCTACAACTGTGTTTGCATTGTATTAATCTATCAGCTAGATTGATTTTCAGTTCAGAGTGGAGAAGGATCTCGTTTCTGGCTGGTTTCTGTGTGGAGATATGCAAATATATATTTCATAATACTACAAAAATCGAGAGGTTTTTGGCTGGTTTCTGTGTGGATATATGCATACAAAAAATTGGAGATATGAGATTGGGAGAGACGAGATTTAGAACCTGCAGCATGAAAAGCCAACGCCGGACAACCGGAGAGAAGCTGCTGGACGCATGGCACCACAGCATTCCTTGAGCGTGGAGCTAGTGTTGGCTTGACCAGAAACATGGAGAGCACGCGAGGTAGCCGGATCCGCCGCCGTAGCCCCAAAACGAGGTGGAGACGAGGTGAGGGTGCCCGATCTGCCATCGTCGGAGTCAGATCCGGGGGCGGGGGCGCCGCTGCTGCTTGGGGGCGTGAGGTAGCAGGGTCGTCGCCGCTCGTACCAGGGACGCCGCTCGTACCGGGGACGCCGCTGCTTAGGACCGCGCGAGGGAGTCAGATCTGTCACCGTCGCTGCCCTAGCCTTGCGCGCCACCACTTGGGGGCCAGCAGGGAGGGCGCCGCTGCTTGGTGATAGGAGGAGGCGCCGTAGCTTGGTGACCGGAGGAGGCGCCGCTGCTTGGGGGCCGCGCCGTCGCGGGGCGAGCGAGCCGAGAACCGGATCTCCCGCCGTCGCGGTCTCACGAAGTGCAGGAGGCGGCGAACGGGTGGGAGAGGAAGAGAGACAGAGTGTGGCGCTAGGGTTTGGGGCGCCGCTTTTATATGTCCGCGGCATAAACCGCCCGCTGTTGGGCCGGCTGAAAGGCCAACGCAGGCCAGGCCCAAGTTGGCTGCGCGTTTCGTTCTCCAGCGCTTGTCAAAATGAATTTTTACGTCGGTGTCACCAAAACACACAGAAAAACTATATATTTTTTCGTCGGTAGATGGAAAACCGACAGTAAAATTATATTTATTCTGTCGGTTTCGTTATTTTTTTTTGTCGGTTAGTAGGTAGCCGACAGAAATATACAATTTCCCTGTCGGTTTGTCTTTAACCGATAGGGAATTTTAAGTTTCCAGTAGTGGCAGCCAACAACCATGTGCTAGCTTATACTAAAACACACGGTTTTTTCTCTGTTACAATTTATGTGTTTTGCAGCCAGCAAACAACCATGTGTTAGCTTTTGCTAAAACATGTGGGTGTACACTAGACAGACTCCTGCTTTAACGTATGTACGATTATTCCCATATTAGCGCGTCGTGCGTTGCGTGTGACGGTGCTCGCTGCATCGATGGCTATGTACTTAATTAATAGGCCCTGGCAGAGGCGAGAATGGAGATGCCGTCCCGGCGGTCGTCGCCGAACCTTGCGACGGCGCAGTCGGTGGCGAAGATATCCGAGGAGAGGTACTCGGCCGCGCCGCCCATGACAGGAATCCTGGACTTCACGCTGAGCCGGCTGACGTAGTCGGAGCGGTACGTCTGCCCGAGCACGCCGTGCACGTCGTCGGTGAGGTCGACGAACCTGAACCCGAGGTCCAGGTGCGCGAGGCTGTCGTCCTCCGTCACGCCGTAGCCGTGCACGCGGGAGTCCTCCTCGCTGACGGCCACGACGTTGGCCACGACGTCGAGCACCCCCTCGAGGCGCACCCTCACGCCGTTGGTCGCGGCCGTCCTCGTGACGGTGAGCGCGGGCGTGGCGGCGGGCCGCCACGCGGCGCCGGTGTGCGCCGGGATGGCGACGCGCTCGCCATCGAAGGCCAGGTCGAGGCGGTCGACGTCGCTGCTCCACTTGGCGGTCTTGTGGGCGCCCACGTAGAGGCGGTGGTGCGCGAAGCGGATGCCGAGCGCCTGGATCCAGGTGAAGTCGCGGCTCATGGAGGGGTCGCGCCTGCCGATGAAGTGCGCGTTGATGTGGAGGCCGGCGTCGGTGAAGACGCAGAAGTCCCGGTCCTTGCTGCCGTGGAAGTAGAAGGTGTTGCCGTCGCCGCCCGTGAACCGCGGGTCGCCGCACGTCATGCCGGGGTAGAAGTCGCAGATTTGCATGCGTTGGAAGCAAGTTAAGAGCTAGTTGGACTTTTGGACGGCGGCGGACCGGGCGCGGCAGATCTAGTGCAATAGTGTATGTGTGTACGTACTGCAGTAGGTCTTGCAGCCGGGGCAGACGACGATGCACTGGTCGGGGCAGCGGGGCTCGCACCTGGCCATGCACCCTGGCTGCTTCGTCTTGGGGTCCGGGCACGTCAGCTGCTGGTTCCTCTTGTACCTTCCCTGGGTGAGCACGCGGTAGTTCAACCGCAGCGGGCGCAGGCCGCCGCGCGGCGCAGGAGCAGCTTGCTGGGTGGATGCCGCCGCCGCGCACATCGCCGCCACCACAGCAGCAGCAAGCAGCTGCAGAAGCACACACGCATCAGGACTCAGGAGCCATTGCCGAGACGACGACGTGTACGACAGGCTGCGTTTCGGGAGGAACGGAGGGAGCTAGGCAGGGCTTGGTTGCTGTATTTATGCAGCCGCCGCCGGCCGGCCAGATAACAAAAGCCTCGGGTCAACTGGGCGAGACCGTATATAGAAATGGAGAAGGGAGTCCCGGCGGGCGGATGGATCGGTGAACGCCGCCGGCCGGGTGGTGCGCGGCGTCGTGCACAAGCGAACGCGTTGCGCACAGCTGCCACTGCGAGACGACGTCGACGCGGCATGCAGGAACGAACCGGCCGGCAGGGTCTTTGCCGTTCTAGCTCGCGACCAGAATGCGAGTCCGGTGCCGCCGCCGCGGGCGCCCGTTGTGGGTCGGTCGGCACTTGGCAGGATCGTCGTCGTCGATCTATTCCTTCACTTCACAGGTGACAGGCCACAGGGGCTAAGAGGAAGCTTGGAATGACGTCATGTCAGGGCGAATTGGCGATCACGCAAAGCGCAGCGCCGGCATTATATGTGTGCCAATTGGGTTCAAAGTCAAAGCGCGGATTTTATGAAGCAAGACACAGACACTCACCCCATATTTGTCAGTGGTTTTTTTTTTGGGTGTGTTTTCGCCGGTGAAACGTACTGTTGACAAATCTTGAATGACCATTACATTGTGCAACTTAAGAAATCCTTTTATTATTTAACTCATTCTCGCTCACAAACTGTCTTCAAGAATGCAGTGATCAGTGTGCGGGTGATGTTACACACACGGACGGCCTAGTTTACGGCCCTCTTCCACAACGGCTCTTGCGGCTTGAGTTTCTTCCAACACATGCACTGTAGCGGTGCATTGTAGCAAAAGCTTAGGGTCCATTTGGTTGCCAATAAGGCTGCATCGTATATCCCGACGGAGGGGACGCAGGCTAAGCAGAACCGCATTTTTAAAAAAAGTGTTTTTTTTGCCTTAATTACCTATAAATGTGGATGCAGGATGATCTGAGTTTAAGTTTGGTATGCTAAATCTCAAACTGTGAGTAGATGCAAGATGATGAGAAGTTGTTTAGTTGTTTGTATTTTACGAGTAAAGTTAGCGTGCACCTGAGGAAGATGTGCTTACCCCCTCTATGTTAAGATTGATAGTAAGGGAATTTTCTAAGTCCAAAACTCATATCAAAGTGCAATTTTAACCGCCATTACCAATTCTCATACTACGACCTCATCTAAGTTATTTTTTCCTTAACACTTCTCATACACCTCTCTCTCTCTCTCTCTCTCTCTCTCTCTCTAATCCAAAATAAACTAACAAATAGCACAAGCTGCTAAAGCAAGCCATGAGAAGCTTCATCGGCTTCTGCTAGAGTAGCACTAAGGGCCCGTTTGGACATTTGGTAGAGCTTCAGCTTTAACCAAAATAGCAATAAAACAGATATATCTTTTTGCTCCAGCTTCATTGGTTAGAAAATATTTGATAAACAGCTGTTCTGGTTGTTAAAAAAGCAAAATGTATTTCTTTTTTCTTTCTCCTTTCTTTCTCTTTCTTTCTCTCTTCACCTTATCACAATTCACAACTACACGGAAGAATCACCACCGCACGGAAGCACTGCACATGGCGCACACACACCTTGCAGGCGTTTCTCTCCACCTTTCTTGGTGCCTTGAGGCGTTTGGTTATCGTGCACGCGAAGCTGCTCATGGACCGCTACCAAACGCACCCTACACGCACAAGCCGAAGCCCTCATAGGCCCCGTCAAATAGGCTCTACATTAGTCAACCTAGCCAATGAATAGGCTAGGGCTTGGCGCTTGGCGGTGAAAAAAAAAAGTCCCGAACCTCCCGTGATGTATTAATTGGAGAAAAGGTAAAAGATTATTTTTTCTTGAAAAGAGGTCTTACTTTTGGCTACCTATATAGCTAGGATCGTGTTACTAACGGCGAGGACGCATGTGCATCATGCTATAGCTGTTAGTGGATCACGGTCCACCCATTTCACAAGTTAAAATAGCATAGCGAGTGGCCTTTTTTCTTTTTTTGGTGCGAACGGATCGAAGAGTCGATGTCACAAACCATAGGTTACACTACGTTGTCGCTTAGCGGTGAGCAGCACGGAGATGCCGGCGAAGATGTCATCGTAGGCGGCGTAGGACATGCACTCGGACGTCCCACACGCATGACAATACGAGTATGAGTATAATGAGGATATCGGATCGGCGGAGGACACACGCTCTCATCCGGTGCAGCGGCACGTCTGGCCGAGCACGGCGGCGGCGGCGGTGAGGCAGTAGCTAGCAGAGGCCCCCGCACATGGCGCGACTCCGGCCGGACCGCGCGGACTAGCTCTCGCCTCGTCGTCGAAGGCTAAATTCTAGCTAGTGGGACGCGCGGAAGATGGGCACGCCGGACTTGCTGTACCTGTATCATCGAGATAGATAGATAGATAGATAGATAGATAGATAGAGATAGATAGATAGATAGATAGATAGATAGATTTTTTTAGATTAAGGAACAAATGTATTCCGGTCTCCCACATTCACAATCGAATGGGTACAACCAAACTGAACCAATACAAAACCATGGTCTAAGACCAAAGACTGCTAAGCAGACTCGTCCCATCTCCAAATTGCTGATAATCAAACAACCCTTGCATTGTCTAAACACAACCCAAAGTATGCAGCCATATCACAGACCGGTAAACAGCTAAACCCCAACTCCAAACTGTAGCTAAACCGACAACACTCAAGTGTCCAATCACTGACACTCAGGATACAGAAAAAAGAAGCTAGTTCTCTAAACTCTTGTGTTGCTTGCACACAGAACTTCTGAAGATTTCCAGCCATCATTTCCAACTTCATACATCCAAACTTCATAACTTTTTTGATAGCTATGACGTTCCAGTCCATCTCCCTGAGGATTACTGTTCTATTCTCTTTTGATTCCTCCACCCATTGGATCCAAAAAATTGCAGTGACAAGCCTTTTAGACGCCAGCAGCCCTCCTTCAACTTTCTTCCCTCTTCCTCTTTAGACAACATGGACCATTGCCTGATCCAAAAAGTCCCCCTGAAAAGTACCTGCAAGCAAGAATTAGTAACTCGATTTTGAAATACTGCATCATTTCTATTCAACCATAAAACCCAACACATGGCTACAATCCCCACTATTATTTGATTTCTTAGTCTAGAAGCAAATCTCTTTATCCAAGATCCGAACATGTGAATAATGCTCTTAGGTGGTTGAAAGTTAAAGGTGATGAACAATGTATTCCAAACAGATCTAGCTATTCGGCAATCAAAGAAAAGATGTTGGATATTTTCTTCTAACCCACAGAAGCTACACTTAGTATCTCCTTTCCATCTTCTCTTAATCAAGTTATCCTTTGTTAAAATCACCCCTTTCTTTAAGTACCAAAGGAAAACTTTAATTTTCAAAGGTAATTTTGCTTTCCAGAACACGTTATTCTCTGAAATCGTCTCTCTTTTCATTAATTCCCTATATAGTGACTGTGTGAAGAAAACTCCATTCTTTTTTATTTGCCAAATAAAGCTGTCCTTATCATTATTTAGGCTTACCAGAAGAACTAAAGAGACTAGTTTTAGCCACTCATTTAGTCTTTCACCCACTAATCCCCGCCTAAATGAGACATTCAGCGGTGTTGAATTTAAAACACTAGCTAAGTCTGTACAGTTCTGGAAACCTTCGTCTTAACAGTTGTTGATCAATCCATACGTCCTCCCAAAATCTTGTTTGTTGACCATTGTTAACTTTAAACTTATCATGTTGTAACAACAAATCTTTTACCCCCATCAGCCCAGACCAAAAATGAGAGTCCCCTGGCCGTTTTTCTAACTGTGAAAGACACTTGTTCTTGACATACTTCCTTTTAAGTACATTTTACCACCGACCCTCCTCATTAAAAAGCTTGAATAACCATTTACTAAGTAAGCAATGATTCTGAGTTTCCAAATCTAAAATCCCCATTCCCCCCATACATTTCGGTTTACACAGGATACTCCATTTAGCCAGCCTGTATTTCCTTTTGTGTTCATCACATTGCCAGAAAAACCTGGATCGGTAATAATCCAACCTTTTCCTTACCCCTTTTAGGATGGCAAATAATGACATCATGAACATCGGTAGGCTTGACAAAACCGAGTTGATCAACACTAGTCTGCCTCCCAAAGAAAAAAGCTTCCCTTTCCAACTACTTAGCTTTTTCTGAAAGCGCTCTTCAATCGAGCACCAGTGTTTATTTGAAAGCTTTTGATAATGCATTGGGATTCCTATGTATCTAAAGGGAAAGCTTCCCTCTACACAGCCAAAAATTCTCTTATATTCCAAACCATGGTTATTAGCCGCTCCAAAACAAAATAACTCACTCTTATGGAAATTGATTTTTAAGCCCGATAATTTTTCAAAAGCTACCAGCACTAGTTTTAAATTTTTGGCCTCATCCAAATCATCTTCCATAAACAGTACCGTATCATCAGCATACCTTAAAATGGAAAGCCCATTATCGACTAGATTTGGTACCAACCCCCTAAACTGTCCGTAGTTTTTTGCTCTCGACACTAGGATAGCCAACATGTCTGCTACCATATTAAAAAGGATAGGTGAGAGGGGATCTCCTTGCCTAAGTCCTTTTATAGTCTGAAAGTTATGGCCTATTTCCTCATTTACTTTAACCCCCACATTTCCTCGACTCACTACCTCTTCAATCCAATTACACCACATTGGCGAAAACCCCTTCATCCTAAGAGCCTGCTGTACAAATACCCAATTAACTTTGTCATAGGCTTTTTCGAAATCCAATTTTAGAACTACCCCACTCATTTTCTTCCTTTGCAACTCATGAATAGTTTCATGAAGTATTACTACTCCTTCTAGGATGTTCCTTCCTGTCATGAATGCAGTTTGCGATTGTCTCACTACTTTATCAGCCACCGCCACTAGTCTGTTAGCCAAGACCTTAGTAAAGATCTTGAAGCTTACATTGAGCATGCAAATCGGCCTGTATTGCTGAACTTGTTTGACTTCTTTTTGTTTTGGTATAAGAGTGATTGTCTCGAAATTAAGGTTAAAAGCTAGCTTGCGTTGTCGTGGGAAGCGCGTGGCCGGCCGGCTTACTTGGTGGCGAAGCGAGAGCGCCTCGATCCAAACATGGTGCATGTGTGCGTGCCCAGATGCCCGCCCGGCAGGCCGGCGTGCGCACGTCCTGCTCAAGGCACGCAGCACCTGCTCTCGGCCGGCCTTTGCTTCCGATCGACGGTGCAAAAGTCCAATATGCATGCCTGTGCATGTATGACTGTGAGCCAGCAGGCAACCTGTTCGGTTGGCTGGTTCATATCGTTGTGATTCGTTTATGTGAGAGAGAAGTATTGTTGGCTGGTTCGTATAAATAGTAGCCATGTGAGGGGGCTGGCCAGCCAGCCCCAGCCCAGCAATCAGGCTGAGGGTGTAGCGGCAGGGGCATTCAGCATTCCACCAAGGACTGTCACATAGTGACACAGAACACTATTACCACCATTCCCTTTCCATCCTCTCTTTCACTGACACTTCTCCTATATATCTTAGGTGCTTGATCTTTTATTATTATTTAAGAACCATGTAACAAATTTGTCATTATTAAATTATAGGAAAAAATGTGAAATGTCTTTTGCTAGTTGTCCTCTCTTTTGCAAACATTTCTCCTATATCTTATTAGGTTCTCCATCTTTTATTATTGTTCAAGCAACATGTAATTTTGTCATTGTTTGACTACAGAAAAAAATGTGAATTGTCTCCTGTGAGTTGTTCTTTTAATTGTACTAGCTGATTGAGTAAGTTTGTTGCCTTAAATTTTCTAAAAATCCAGACACCTGAAATATAGCACCTTCCTTCTTCGTAACCAGTGCAACCTCCAATTTGCCATTAAATAACTGCCATGGGAAGAATTTGATCTTAGGAGGAATCATGTATTTCAAAGTTAAATAATACCGGTCATCCTACTATGGGTCCGTTTGATACATCTCTACTTCATTGCTGTGGAGAAGCTTTTCTTAGCTCCAGCTCCACGAGCAACTCCACCGATGGAGGTTAAACGGTTATTGTAAAACAATTTCTCCTGATAGAAGAAAAGAATGAAATGACCATAACACTATTTTTTTATTCTTTCCTCCTCTTCTATTTCTTTATTATTTTCCTTCTCTCTCCTCAATTCTTATCTATTTGGCCCAAGCTCTGCATTCTGCCCCTCTGACGATGTCTTCCCCAACGCTACCACCCCGCCACCGAGCACCGCGCACCACTCGCTCCGGCACCCGGCCCTCGACCGCCAAGTGTCATTTTAGGGCATTTAGCTCCCACACGAAGCCATGTCATTTTAGGGAGGCCCCACGCGCCTGGAAGAAGGAGTTGGGGGAACCGGCTTTATTTAGCTCCCACAAACTCTCCTATCTACAGAGAATGTGAATCGCAGGCAGAGTTGTGAGGAGCAGAGACCCTTGATCTCGTTTGGTAGGCAGAGTCACAGAGCTGCCCGTGGAGTGGCTCGGCTCCATAATCGCTACCAAATGGGCATACATATCCCTCTATCATCAGAAAGAAAACAACAGAGAGATTTTTGTCGTATAAACACATCCCATTCTTGTTCAGTTCCCACCTCACTTCGTCGTCTTTAGACTCCTCGACCTCGAGATCCATCATTATAAATGTTGTACACGTTTGGATATTTGATTTTCAGGGGAAATCTCTATCGAGACAAACATCTCCCCAAATGCAATCTTTCTTCCCTTTTTTCCACCCTGTTAGCAGCACCCCATTTAAACAAGCGTTTAACTTTGTGTAAACCCTAGTAAAATTGTGATGTGCCTCTAATTTTAGAGTTGAATTTCCCATTTGGCATATACTTTGCCTCCAGAATTGTCATTATTGACTTTTTTTTATGAAATCGGAAGGGAGAAGCACTCCCCACCTACTTGATTGCATTGGAGCAACAAAACGCTTGTTGCTCAGTTACAAATGAGGGAGGTATAGCATGTTTCTCTAGTAGAGTTCTTTTTTTTTTGCAAATTACACCAGTACAGACGTATATGCTTAACACGCACATACACTCTCATCTATGAACACACGTACGCAAACCCTACTCCTATAAGCACATCCGAAAGACTGTGCCAGCACATCTCAAGATTGACGAAGTCACCATAGGATCACTGGGTAGTCACTCCCTGATCACCAACTGGAAGGCGAAACTTCCACAGATTTACAACGTCTATGCACGCTCTTGAGAGGCGATTATGGGAAGGCGGCATACCGTTGAAGACCACATCATTCATGTGCTTCCAAAGCATCCAGCAAATCAAATGGATGAACGTTGTTGAATATGCGGCAGGGAGGTTTGCTGGCCGAGCGATGTTCCAGAGCGAGGCTACTTGAGTGCCGTCTGCCATAAACCCCATTTGATGCCATATAGAGTCCTTGCAAAGGGGCATTTGAGGATCAGGTGGTCTGCAGTCTCTGACTCCGCACCACAAATGGGGCATGCGTCATTATTGACTTTAATTAGTAATTTTCATGGTTTTTGGTATTAATGAGTATCTTCCAAATAAATGCACTTGACCAATAGGCATTCATTCATGGTTTTTGGTGTTGATTACACCAAGATCTAGCAGTGGGTCGTCATGGTCAGTCTAGGTTAAGGCGCAGCCCTATACGTATGGTGAATCAGGCCAGGTTTCCGAGGTTTTGTGGATCGATCAGTATGACTGAGGTGACATGCACTTCATTCTGGAATCATCCTATCTCGCAGAACGGAACTTCTTTTGCCTTTTGCAGAGTTTCGGGCATATAACGCAGACAACACAATCAAACAAGCACACACCAACTGTTTTGTGCAGCACTCTTTTATCATTGTTCATGCCGCTTCGTGCTTTCCTGCATATGTATAATCTTTTGATCTTTTTTTCCCTGTTATATATATGCTGTAGATAACTTAGCTGGCTGGCTAGCTCTAATTAAATCCAACGTCTGCACAAGCAACGCAAATTAAGATTGTTCAACTCATGGGGCCGGGATCGATCATTCATTAGTTGAAATTGGCGCTCGCATTTGAACGTGTGAAGCGATGCTTGCCGCTTTACACGTAAGCCTGCCTGCCTGTATGCATGCAACCTGATGGATGGAGAGCATCTTTCTGGTGCACTGGAATGCACGTCACGGCCATGCCTGCTATCGTCGTCGATCTATCTGACGTACTGACACCCCAAAGGAAAGGAGTTCATCTGGATTGGATTCCAAGGAAAACGACGTACGGGGACCTGCGCGCGGATCTCCTGCAGGTACGGTGCAGGTATCTCCACTCGATCGATCTCCTGCAGTCTGCAGATCGCGCGGCGTCTCCATCGGCTCAGCAAGCTCGCCAGTGCCAGGAGCATGCTGCTGAGAGGCACCATGGCAGGCGATGCAATGGTGTCCCTCCGGCCTGTTCTTCTATGACTATCCTATAAATTGGGGCGCTTCCATGCCCTGCTCTTCACCACCACCGCGTCGCGGATACATCTATCCCCAATTAACACAGGCAGGGTGTGGTGTGAGTGTGACCGGCCAAGGCCGCCAACAATGGCTTGTCGTGCGTTCGTGCTCGTGCTTGCCGCCCTCCTGGCTCTGTGCGCCGCCGCCGTCTCCGTGGCTGCGCAGCAGAGGCCGCTGCCGCCCAAATACCGCATCATCAACCCGGGCAAGTACAAGAGGGACCAGCAGATGACCCCAACGACAACAAGGCCAAGTGCTTGGCCAAGTGCGACAAGCGGTGCCCTAACCAGTGCGTCGTGCTCTGCCCGGGATGCAAGACCTTCTGCAGTACGTACTACAGTGCTAGTCTACTCTGTCTCCACTACGCATGCATCATCTCGTTTTAATTCAATTCGTTTCCAAACTCCAAACAGTGTGCGACTTCTACCCCGGCGTGTCGTGCGGCGACCCACGCTTCACGGGCGGCGACGGCAACACCTTCTACTTCCACGGGAAGAAGGACCAGGACTTCTGCATCGTCACCGACGCCGGCCTCCACATCAACGCGCACTTCATCGGCAAGCGCAACCCGGCCATGCGCCGCGACTTCACCTGGATCCAGGCGCTCGGCATCCGCTTCGCCGACCACCGCCTGTACATGGGCGCCCAGAAGACTGTCCAGTGGGACAACGACGTCGACCGCCTTCGACGGCGCGCCCATCGACGTGCTGACCGAGACCGGCGCCGTGTGGCAGTCCGCCGCCGTGCCTGGCCTCACCATTGTTGGAGTTTAGTCTAGGGTTTAGTCCCGGCGCTACAACATATAAGGCATTGGGCCTTCCCAACCCAAAAGACTAGCCTGATAGGTGAGGGTTCTTCCGCCTTATATATTGTGCTCCCCCACCATCGCTATATTGTGCTCCCCCACCATCGCTACACGATGTGGGACTAAACCCTAGACTAAACCCCAACAATCTCCCCCTTAGTCACACATCTATGTGATGCTCGAGATTGGGTTTAGCTTTTTCTGACCTCGAGTACCAGCTCTAATACCAATTGTTGGAACCGGTGGTGACCACCGAGTTCTCGATCTTGGAGCTGGCTCACAGCCGGCCCGGCTCGTTACCACGAGCCTGCGCTTCCACAGGTCCCAGATCCACTGGCGCTACACCATATAAGGCATTGGGCCTTCCCAACCCAAAAGACTAGCCTGATAGGTGAGGGTTCTCCTACCTTATATGTTGTGCTCCCCCACCATCGCTACACGATGTGGGACTAAACCCTAAACTAAACCCCAACAATCTCCCCCTTAGTCACACATCGGGGTGCCCCCGCCATATGTGACGCTCGAGATTTTATCGGGTTTAGCTTTTTCTGACCTTGGGTACCGGCTCTAATACCAATTGTTGGAACCGGTGGTACCGGCTCTTATATGTTGTGCTCCCCCACCATCGCACCCCGATGTGTGACTAAGGGAGATATTGTTGAGGTTTAGTCCCACATCGTGTAACGATGGTGGGGAGCACAATATATAAGGCAGGAGAACCCTCACCTATCAGGATAGTCTTTTGGGTTGGGAAGGCCCAATGCCTTATATGTTGTAGCGCCGGTGGACCTGGGACCTGTGGAAGCGCAGGCTCGTGGTAACGAGCTGGGCCGGCTGTGAGCCAGCTCCAAGATCGAGAACTCGGTGGTCACCACCGGTTCCAACAATTGGTATTAGAGTCGGTACCCGAGGTCAGAAAAAGCTAAACCCGATAAAATCTCGAGCGTCATATATGGCGGGGGCACCCCGATGTGTGACTAAGGGGGAGATTGTTAGGGTTTAGTTTAGGGTTTAGTCCCACATCGTGTAGCGATGGTGGGGGAGCACCACATATAAGGCAGGAGAACCCTCACCTATCAGTCTAGTCTTTTGGGTTGGGAAGGCCCAATGCCTTATATGTTGTAGCACCGGTGGACCTGGGACCTGTGGAAACGCAGACTCATGGTAACGAGCCGGGCCAGCTGTGAGCCAGCTCCAAGATCGAGAACTCGGTGGTCACCACCGGTTCCAACAACCATCACGAGGACGGCCGCGACCAACGGCGTGCGAGTGCAGCTCGAGGGCGTGTTCGACGTCGTGGCCAACGCCGTGCCCATCACCCAGGAAGACTCCCGCGTCCACAACTACGGCGTGACAGAGGAGGACGACAGCCTCGCGCACCTGGACCTGGGGTTCAGGTTCTTCGGCCTCACCGACTACGTGCACGGCGTGCTCGGGCAGACCTACCGCTCCGACTACGTGAACCGGCTGAGCGTGAGCTCGAACATGCCGGTCATGGGTGGGGCGCCCAAGTACGTCTCCTCGGACATCTTCACCACCGACTGTGCCGTCGCAAGGTTCGGCGCCGCTGGCATCTCCATGGTCACTTCCAGGGCCTATTAATAAGTTGCATGCTACACTTACACTTGTTACACGGACGTTGCCAACTTGCCGTTGATGCCCGCAGCTAGCCAGATAATAATCCTTTGGCTATATATATGCGGTCATATATATAATAAATTTGTTTACCAATTAAGAACAATTTATTTAATGTGTTAATGCATGGGGAAATCTTTATGAAGAAATTGGTTTAACGTTAAAATTCATTTGAACAAACCCATGAGAAATAAAATTGAACTTGCTAATTAGTCATTCCATATCTTGTGCATGCTGTGCGGACAGCAGGATTAATTGATGCGCTTACGAGTTGACACGATACTGCTCCACATTTAATCCGTGTGCGATCGGGCAGGCGTGCCGCTCTGATTAGGTCAACCAGAGTGAGCTCTCCAAGATGACGGCCATCATGCATGCCATGGCGCATTTGAAAGGTTCGCCGGCGTCTGGCCAGACACCTATATATGGTGCATGCACCGGCGTTCATGACGAACCTTCAACGTCGTCCTCCAAGCCACAAGTCGTTTAACAATAAGTTGTACGTTTCGTTGCTTGCAACAACTCATCTCACGCAACACATATTTCACTTGTCCTGAACCTTTAACGAAAGATGAACATGACAAGACGGAGGCCGGGCGCTCATGTATGATCATGACAAAGACGATAATCGGTCTTCACATGGGTACGACCGTCTATACATATACCTGCTTGGATGATCACTGTCATCTCCATCCATTTTCCAGAAACAGGCACTAGAGGGATCACAATCGTCACGCCCAACTTTGCCAGCCTTGCTGTCAGTCAAACACGCCAACAGGGGTCAAACGATTAGCGCTAATATGCTACAATGATACATGAAAAATATAAATTCACATAAATTCTGCGCATAATTGATTAATTATATTTTGATGGCAACCTGAGCAATAATTCACATTAGAAGTTGTCTACATGAACATATATACCCAAGAACACCGTGTAATATAATGTTATCTGATAGCACTAAAAGTACAAGTTACAAAGCCAAATCAGTTGATAGTTATTAAGGACAAATGTAAAAGCTAAACTTGTAATACTTGTGTACAATTTGTTAATTACAACAATTTGCATGGTACCACAACGTCCAGTGGTCTCAAAAGAGTTTCTGTGTGGTTTTTTTTTTTTGGAGGACAGAAAAAGATTTTCTGTGTACTCACCTTCTGAATGGCCATTCACTTTGTCACATGTGGGTCTGGATCCAAACCTGCAGAAGAACGTCAACAATGACTAAGAATCGATCAGAGCAGTGCTTAAACAGCTAACGATCTAGATTATGGCATACATATGTTGTTTGGAATGCCTAGCTCATGCAAGGGAAGGGGTGGGAAATGATAGAGTAGGGGAATCAATGAAGACCAAACATGGGTAATAATACATGATAATACATACCTGGTGTCGGGGTTGCAACCCCGGGGTATCTCAGGGCACCGACAAGTTAGCAGGCCATGCGGCCCACAACTTACCCGTTAGCGAAAGTCCGAGCGACCGAGGCCCAGCTAAGCCAAGCACTCCAAGGCTGGGGTCAGCCACAACCCCTTAGCCATACGGCGCCCACAAGACGCATGACCTCTCCTCTGTCACGACCCCCGAAAGGGGTGGAGAGAGGTCACGCCTAGCTAAACGTGCCTGCTCTAACACGAGCAAGCACACCGGGATAATAGTCACATCGGTCCGGTCAGACACCATCCATGCGCCACGCCACACCGACGAGACAATACCGCATAGCAGAGGCAACGGGTATGAAACCCACCGTCTAGATACGGACCGACAAGACGAATATCTGGACCGGCAAGACAAATGTATGATCCCACCCACTATAGGATGGGATCCACGACGAAGGTCTCAACATAGGAGCCATCCAGACCGGTTGAGAGCCCCGACCCCGATGATCGGGGTCATGGCCCTCATCCCCATGAAACGACTAGGCAATCGATGACCCGGGCAAACTCCCATACGATGCCCCGGGAAACCAAGAGATGGCGACGAAGGCCATGACGGATACCGCGTTGCATAGGATGGCTGACAAACCACCATTGAGGCTACAGTGTCGCCACTGCCGGCACAGTAGCGCCACGTCACATCCTGCCGCAACGAGGCCAGAAGACCATGACGATAGCCACAACTGAATGTACCCTACAAGACGGCGTAGCTTGCAAGCCAAGTTAGCTAGGCCCTCCCTTAGGCTCTCGACCCTCCGGTCGGGAGAACCTCCTCTTTGTATTAGCCCTGGCCCTGAACTCTATATAAGGGCCGCCAGGGCACCCCTCTCAGGGACTATTCTGAATCCTCTACCATTCCATTTATTCACCATCCTGGAGCTTCTCTTCGGGCAGTCCTTCGTCTAACATAGGTCCTTTTATCTCATCCATCATTCTTGAACCCCCCCCCCATTGTAAGAACTTCAAAGCATTCAAGCGAAGAACACGTACTCGGTCATCTCTGAGACTGGACGTAGGGCTCCGGTATGAACCAGTATAAATCCTCGTGTCTATTGGATGCTACCATCGTCTTTCTAGAATAGCGTGACAATCGTATAAATTTACTAGTTCGGTTTACAAAACATCGACAATTGGGATAGTCGCGCACTCTCGTCTGTTGAGAAGGATGTGATGGCTCCTCACATCGTTGGTGAATTCACTGGTGGAATGGCCCGCGGCGGCCACATCCGCAGTGAAAACTACGAATTTACCGGCGTCAAAGGGCTAGCGCCCACGCCCGTCTTCAGCCACGGTCCAGACCTCCACCTTACATTCCTAGTGTGTAAGCCTAGCTCTTTATTGTAACTAGTTTTAAAAGCTAGCTTGCGTCGAGTCTAGGGGTTAGTGGAGCTCTTTAGTTAGTCTTTGAGAGCTCACTAACTTAGTATAGTGACTTAGCAAATTATGTGTTTAGTGATCATAGTCACTAAAATTGTGGTAGGTGTCTTGCTCTTTTAGTAGGCTAGCGTAACATTCGCTTCGCCATTTATTTATCTAACCTACTTACTAAGTGTTGTTATAAAAAATTTTATAGGTATTCACCCCCCTCTAGCCATTAGGACCTTTCACCCTCTCGTGTACAGAACTAAGCCATAGTTGGTTTGATGCCTGGCCTAGTATCTGTAGTTTCTGCTCTGTACTATTAAAATGGTTCTCGGTCTTCATAGAACAAAAGGCAGTGAAATATAAAAGATTCATGGTGAAATAGGCGGTTGATGATATGGTACACATTTGGAATCCATCACTTAGGACGTTCATTCATAATTTTAATACAACACTTCAAATTCATAGAACACAATCTTTAGACTGATGTCTCAATCAACAAACTTGAATATTTTTTCTTCTCGAACACGCAAAAGGTTTGGCGTCTTTGTATTAAGGTAGAGAAAGTTGTTTACAAACTTGAATATTACAATCTGGTTTACCAAAATACACTTGCACACAGTTTGATCTGAACAGTCATACGTAGATGCACACACGTACATAGTTACACTGGAAAGTAGCATACACACAGGTTAACAATATATATCTAATGAACTTGATTTTCCTAGACCTCATCCTTACCAACTATATAACACAAAAGCTTGCTCAAGTCTTTCCTCGGTAACTGGTCTTCAGCTTCGGTTATTTGTAGCTGCACAGGTAGTAGCATTTGGGCATCTTGATCTGTTATGTCCAGCTGTCTTCAGATCTTCCAGTGCGGTGTTATCTTAGTTGAGGTACCCTTCGACTTGTTTTTCTTTGCTCCTTTGGTTACCTCCCCTGTGGCTTGTTTTCCTAAAGTCTTTTTCTCGTTGCTCCAATTGGACTCTTCAGTCTTCGATCTATTCTTCTTCTCAATTTTGTCTAGGAATGAAACAAACCTCTTTCCCTTTAGTCTTCCCTGTGTTCTTGTCATATAGGTGGTGCTTTGATCTTCATTACTTCTTCATCACTCATTCCTGCACACGATCCAGATGCACCATATCTATTCCCAGACTTAGCTTCAGTATCAGATGAGGTATAATTCACCATGCACTCACTGCATTTCCTTGTCATATGTACGAGGGAGAAAGAAAATATAAAAATAGTTAGAATGATTTCAAAATAATCAAGGATTCTTGATGCAAAATTATATTTATATTTTAGGAGCGATATTTTAGAAGTTATTTTTAAAAAATTCAACAAATGTACTCCTAAATTGTTTTTAAACACTTCAAAAACTGATTGATTGATATTTGGGAACCATTGAAGCTGCTCTAGGCTTTTATAAGCTACTAGTACTTACTCGCAGAGCTAGTAGCTAGCGGTTGACCTGAGCACCGAGACGAGCGTGACTTTCGCCTGAATGTTTCCGGCAGGCCAGACGGAGCCCATGGGAGCGGCATGATACATGGAGCAGCTTTTGTACGCTACCAGTATTTTCTTTACAGCTGGAGATGAATGGGAACAAACACATGTAGCAGAGTATATACGTTTGGTGTGCCCTGCAGTAGTATGTCACTTTGTCCCCTCGTACGCGACTTGCCATGTAAGTCGCTTGACCTCCAATTCAGGCACTAGCTAATAAGCTAAGCTAGCTTAGCGCTCTCGATCTATCTCGCTCTCAAGTCTCAACTCAAAGGCAGTCAAATTATACTAGGAGGTAGGAGACTGTAGGAGTATCACGTACTCGAACAATAAGTCCCGCCCTCAACCTCAAGTGCAGTGCAGACGACTGCAGTTGAGGTTGAGGAGGCCTCCGATCCAGGTGTCCGGCCGGCCATAAGAACCTCAGCTCGTGTGTGCATCCATCTCCGACGATCCGCAGCAGCTAGCCAAAGCCAGCAGAGGTCGATCGAGAGCACAGCACATGCATCACTGCGCTACCTGCATGCGCCATGGCTACTAGTCTTGTCAAGTGCCTGGTGGTGGCCGTGGCCGTGGCGCTCCTGGCGCTGTCGTCGTGCGGCGTGGCGTCGGCGGCGGGGAGGGGCAGACCCGGACCCATAGCCACCACCAGGACGAGGTTGAAGCCCGGTGCCAAGCCTGCGGGCAAGTTCATCACCGTCAGACCCGGACGGTTCGGCCACAAGCGCGACTACCAGGCCGCCTGCTCCGACGAGGGTGGTCCGGCGTGCTACGTCGGATGCCCAAAGGAATGCCCTAACAAGTGCCTCGTCTTCTGCTCCTACTGCCTCAGCTTCTGCAGTACGTTCGTTCGTCGTTATCATGCTCATGCATGCATCGCCATCGCCCGCCCCTTGCATGTTGTCATTGTTTCTCCTAGCTGCTCTTTGCGTGGCTAACGAATATGCATATGCAAACCGACCAGTGTGTGACATCTTCCCGGGCACCTCCTGCGGCGACCCGCGCTTCACCGGCGGCGACGGAAACACCTTCTACTTCCACGGCAAGAAGGACCAGGACTTCTGCATCGTCTCCGACGCCGACCTCCACATCAACGCGCACTTCATCGGCAACCACAACCCGGCCCTCAACCGCGACTTCACCTGGGTGCAGGCGCTGGGCGTCACCTTCGGCGACGACAACCACCGCCTCTACGTCGGCGCCCGCAGGGCCGTGGAGTGGGACGAGGAGGAGGACCACATCCAGGTCACCTTCGACGGCGAGCCCGTCGACGTGGACGCCGTCAAGAACGCGCGGTGGGCGTCGAAGGCCGTCCCCGGGCTCTCCGTCACGCGGATGGACACCGTCAACACCGTCATGGTGGAGCTGGACGGCGTCTTCGCCATCTCCGCCAACGCCGTGCCCATCACCGACAGGGACGACCGGATCCACAAGTACGGCAAGACGGGCGGCGACAGCCTGGTGCACCTGGACCTGGGATTCCAGTTCCGTAACCTCACCAAGGACGTCGACGGCGTGCTGGGGCAGACGTACCGCCCGGGCTACGTCAGCAGGCTGGACATCGGCGCCAAGATGCCCGTCATGGGCGGCGCGCCCAAGTACCTGTCCGCCGGTCTCTTCTCCACGGACTGCGCCGTGTCCCGGTTCCACCACCGCAGCGGCGGCGGCGGCGGCGGTGCTGGAGCCGGTGTCGTCACCACGTTCGCCTCCTAATAAGTTCCAAAGTAAACTAACGTTATTTGGCACGATCATCACCGAGCGATCCATGCCATGAAATAAGTTAACAAGCAATATCGACCACACCATTATATTATATATGTTGTGTACGTAGGCTCATATATATAGAAATAAGTTTTTATTGCCCCGCGTCTAAATTTTGGCTCACACCTTAATAAATGGTTAAAAAGGTGCCCCGATACTATTTCGATATTCATTCCGTCCTAAGCTTTTTAATTCAAACACAAGAAGGGCGCCGACCCACTATATAAAAAAACAATTTTATCTTCTTAGAGAAGCAAACCAGCAAGAAAATTACCAAGTATGCATTTAATATTAATAGATAAGAAAAGAATTACAACAATAAATAAAATTAAAGAAAAAACACCCACTCCAAAGCAGTGACATCAATACAACAACAAAAAGACACACAACCAACATAACCACGCCATAGCACCAACAACAGTGCCACCCCACACACCAAAACAACAGGCACGAGAGGGAGGGGGTGAAAGGGAGGGTTTCTAAAGCGATACCTCTAGGGAGGGAAACAACATCCGCAAATGCCACCAACGTTGGTCGACGATTCTAACACTACGTGTCTTAACCAATCCCCTCAAGTGGGGAATATAATACCGGTATCATGGTAAAGCCTCTCCAACAAGGGATGGGATAAATACTAATAGTGGAGTATTTGTTGTATGGCAAGGTTTGGTAACAAGCTTCTCAATTCCTGAGAAAATATGTTATGGAGCTGCACATAAAGCTATAAGCACCATCTATACCGACACCAAAAGCATCACCATTGTCGTCCTTAGCACCAAAACGATCAAGGAAAGTTTAATATAGACTGGTTAAATCAAAGCTATTTCCAGAGGCACTTCGACAACCTGCCTCAAATTGAACGATTAAAAACAACATGCACCGTCGCTTTGTTGGCCTCTTCATTGTCATGTCCTCTAACATGATAGATCCGTCACCACCAACCACAACCCTGTCAAATCCACCATCATTCAATTTACAGATCTTGCCAAGCCTCTTAGACCACAAGACACTAGGGACTTTGGGTAGTGCCCTATATCTAGCCATTGTAGATTCCTGTCCCGTTGTGTAGCCCGCCATGGGTCTCATAGTGTAACCCTATCCAATCGTGCCCCATCGTTGAAACAACCACAGAGACACAATGGAGACCCAATGTAGAGTCACCATATGTGGAGCCCCACTAACCCACCCTGTCGTGAAGCTCTGTTGACCATTTCGCGGAGTCAAAATGGGGATGAAAGAGGGAAGGGGCAAAGAGGAGAGCGAGAATTAGTGAAAACCCCAAGTAACTACCTTATATGTTAGTAAATTGGGCCATACAAATTATTATTGAAAAGGTATAGCAAGAACAAAGCTAAACCGGATCATTTAGCCCTTCATTGGTTGAGAAAAAATAATTTTTCTTTGCTCTATGGACAACTATGGTAAATCCATTATGCTTGAATCTTCCTATATATGTAGTTTTTGTCGTCAGGTTTTTCTTTCCAAAGATGAAAATGTTCCTTCTTATTCAAAAACTACTCCAACTTAAAAGCAATATGATTTCCATACTAACTATGTGGACAAGGAAATTAGTGGAGGTTCTATGATGTTTTTAGATGCAAGTTTAGAACCGATGATACTCAAGCGACTGTGGAAAGGCTACAGGAGACGACACTTGAAAGATTGTTTCTTGAAAGTTCACCAACCCAAACATGTGTAAGACACAATTACAATGTTCGCACTCCATTCTTTTCAATTTAGCTAAAATTTCAGATACATGAGCAAATTGGATGAATTTTTGAATGTCCATCATCCTTTATAGGCCTCCACAAAGTGGATCCTCCCATACCAAGGGCATCAAGTTACACTCCCAGGCATTTCCGTGTCAACCCGCAATCAATTGCACCTTTGACTATGGTTCGCGGATTCTGGGTGGCCTCCATGAAACACCTGCCCCAAATATATAACATTGAACGATGCCCGCTCAAGCTCCATGTTTAAACTCCTCGTCATGTAGCTCCTAGCCAGTGACTCGACTATGCCAAGCAAGGGCTATCACCAAGGATGGATTGCTATATGGTCCAAAGCACGGAAGCTGCTGCTCTATGACATGCCCTACGAAAAATTTGGGACCTCCTTGATGAGACTCTTTTTAACTATACATGACCTGAATGGATGCTAGCCCTTCTAAATGCTATCAACAAAGAGGCAAGGGCTAATTTGATGTTCCTATTTTGGAGAACCTAGCACCTCAGAAATGATATCATCTTCGGGAAAGGGCAAGTCCTATATCTGCTTTGGTAGAATTCCTTCATAATTATCTCAGCTTGACAAAACCAAACAGCAATCTGCCAGCGCTAGGAAAGGGCAAAGAAATCAATAATCAGAACCTGTACAGTCCTACTTGGCTCCTCTTTATGACAAAAAAGACAAAGTTCCTTGGTCGCCTCCTCCCCCCGACTGGATAAAAATAAATGGATGCAGGTTTTGACCCCTCTCCGATCATGCTAGCCTTGGTTGCATTTCAAGGGACCATATGTGTGAGGTTTTGTTTTCTAGATGGTCAAGCGATCAACGACTCAAATCGGCTAAAGAAGCGGAAATTGTCTAGCTGCTTGGACGGGTCTAAAACACACCCTATCCTCATGGAAAGGGTGTCTCTGGTTGGAATCAGACTGCCTCGCAATGGTACATCATCTAAAGGACCAGTGCAAAAACCGATCTATATTTTGCCATACCATAGAAAAAGTGACGGAAATCCTTAAGAACTTTCGGGAAGTCAAAATCTCTAAATGTCACCGGAGTGCAAATGAGGTAGCTCATGAGCTATGTCAGTTTGGTAGGAGAGAGCTTCCAAATGTTTTGCTAGTGACATCCCGACCTACGTGTCGGCGGCTTTAGCCCGTGATTGTAATCATGTTGACCTTCTATAATTAAGCTCTCCCCTTTCAAAAAAATCAAGGATGGATTGACTTGTCCACCTTGCAAGAACGTCTCGACCCCCAAGGAGGTATACTCAAAGCACCTTAGGGAACCACCTCGATGCTTGGGCTTGAGAACTAGCAAATTAGGGAATATTGCTGGAATAAAGCCATGACCCTTAGGACGTTGATATAGCATGGGATAAAAGTTGTATTGTAGTCAGGATAAGGGGCAAATCTAGCATCGGCTGCAACTGGGGCTTGGTCCCCCTTCCTAACGTTGTCGGAAGCATGGAGCCCCCCCTAAGCTCACTATAGATCTAGTCTTTGAAACTTGGTAGGAGGGGCTAAATGTAGAAAATAAGGAGAGGGCCCTCTCCTAGCATATATTCTAGATATATGACAATATGACTATTTTATGTACATACAGAATGACCCAGATGTACCTGAACCATGGGACTAAAGGTATCTCCATTACTGTAACTAAAAGGCTAGCGTACCATATTTGGATACGAATAAAAGTAGCCCCTAGGCAATAAGACAATCATTGTACATGATTCCATATACACTCTATCTCTTGCTCTTGATACTTCTCTCCTCGCATGTTTCTAAGCTTGGCTATTTGGGACATTCTGATATGGAGAGGCCTAATGCCACGAGGCAAGACCAAATTTTCCCCAACAAAAATGTTAAATGAAGGAAGAGATTTTCATAATAAATCTTATGATATTATGTGCGTACAATATTAATGAACACAAAATTAAGGATTTCCTAAAAAAACTAACGGTCACTTAAAAATAAAAACTTGGCCGCATATAACGTCATACTTAGGTCCCGTTTGGTATAGCTCCACCATGAGCTCTTGAAGTTGTTTTTGTGCCGAACGGAGTAAAACAAAACAACTCTATATATCCAAGAAGCTCCTCAACACACTTGCTCCCACGAAGGTTTAGTCAGAGGTAGAGCTAAAAATAGTATCTTCAACCAGCTCCACCTTGCTCTAGCCTTGTGGGTCCCGACGAGGACAGGGCCCTTTTTGCCTCAGCACAAAGAAGAAGAGGTGCGCCTGAGCACAGGGCGCGGCCGCTGGGGCACGCGCGCCGCCGCCGCTCTTTCGCGGAGAAGAAGGTGGTCGTGGGGAGAAGAAGGGCCAAGCCGGATTAGGTAAGGGGGTGTTTGGTTCAACTAGGAGCTCCTAAATCTAGTCCCATTTAGTCACTTTTTACCCAAATACTATAACTAAATAAGACTAAAGGGGATTTAGTCCTCTCTAGCAACTCTGGAGTGACTAAATGGGACTAAATCATTTAGAATGGACTAAAGTTTAGCAGCCGAAATCAAACAGGCCCTAAGAAAAAGGAAATAGAGAGGAGAAAATAAGAAAAATATAAATTGAAAGATACTATGGTCATTTTATTTTGCTTGCCCAACATGAGATGTTTTACCAAACGGTTTATCAAAACGGTTCCAACTTCATGATGAGTTGTTCATGAAGTTAAAGGTGAAAAAACAGCTCCACTGATAAGTGGAATTATGCCACGACCTTAAATTCAGAGTAGAGAGAATATATATATAATTCTGTTTCCATTTTCTAATAAACTATTAGTAGGTGATGAGAAGTGACATATTAACTAGTGATACTTGTTTATTTTTTTAATAATAATCGGCCGTGGGCCCTCAACAGGCTCCATCGTCACACAGTACTAGACGACATGCATGGTCGGTACGGTTGATGGGCCGGCGGGCACCGGTGAGGTCCTTACCGCCCGCGCTAGCTGCACTCAGAGCCCGGCGGGCGGCGGCAGGCACTGCACGGTGGTCGTCGCGCATGTCACGGCCGGAATGCATGCAGGTTACGTACGGAGGAGGCCATTGGCCGGCCGGCCGGCGAGAGTGCTCGGCTCGGCTGCTTGTGCCTTTTTATTTGGCTTGATCGTGATCCCAGGCAGGCAGAGTGAGTTGACCTGCTGGTGATCACGTACGTACGATACGATCGACCGAACCGATGCAACGTATGGAGTGGAGGTGCGTAACTTTCGGCATAATTGTTTCACAGAGACGACCAATTAGCTGCTGCTGCTGCAGCTAGCTAGCAGCGTAACTCGGATGGCAGTCGTCAGTACGTCCAATATTTTATGCTCCATATGTCGTTGTTTCTTTGCAAGTTGAAACAGCAGCTAGCTAGCTAGGTCAACTCACTAATAATAAGCAGTACATTACAGTACGTAGCATTGAATTTATATTACCTCGCTTGATATGGGGTCTAATAAGGCAAGAACCAAAAAGAGAGGGTCCAGACTCCGATCCAGTGCATCCTAACATGCATCTATGCATGCTCCTTACTCCTTACAGCAATTTGGACTATATAAAACTTGCCACTTATTTGGTAGTGTAACATCCAGGCATATGCTGCTGATCAATCATGTTGCACCGTTGGATAATTAAATTTCTACTAGTATATATTTGCCACTTTGTCACCTTGCTCGCGAACGTTAGTTAACGCGGCCTGCTGTCTCCGTTCCCAGTTCTTCCCAGCAACTACTTGCTCCCTCCCAAATTATAAGACGTTTAACTTTTTTGACTTCAAATTTGACCACTCGTCTTATTCAAAAAGTTTGTACAAACATAGTCAAATTTAAGTCATTCTTAAAGAACTTTTATTAATAAACCAAGCCACGACGAAAGAAGTGATATTTTGCACAGATTTTTGAATAAGACGAGTGGTCAAATTTGGTGTAAAAAAAGTCAAATGTCTTACAATTTAAGATGGATTGAGTACTTACTACGCTTCTCTATGCCAGTGCCAGCACAGATAGACTTACTGTGTACGTATATTAGCTTAATAATTAATTGACCTTGATCCAATTGTACGTAAGCAAACTGCATCCATCGATACGATCGATCTCCCCCAGCAGCTCCATCCATCCATCCCATGCATGCATTTACTATATATACGGTTCGATCGCTCTAGCTAGCTCGATCATCAATCAGATCATCATCCAGCAGGTGATCGGCCAGCTAGCTACTAGCTTGCCATCGTATTATACATACAGAAGCTAGCTAGCTGTGAAGACGAAGCATGATGATGGGGAGGCGCGCCGGCATGGCGGTGGCGGTGGCGCTCCTGCTGGCGCTGTCGTCCTGCGGCGTGGCGTCGGCGAGGGGACCGATCAGGAGACCCCGCAAGAAGACGCTGCCGCCAGGGCAGAAGCCTCCGCCAAACTCCAAGTTCTTCCCCATCACCCCCGGCAGATTTGGGCACAAGCGCAACTACGAGGCCTCCTGCGCCGACGAGAACGGTCCGTCCTGCTACGTCGGCTGCCCTTCCGATTGCCCAAACTCCTGCCTCGTCTTCTGCGACTACTGCCTCGCCTTCTGCCGTACGTCCGTCGATCCCGACCAAGTTTAGCTAGCTAGCTAGCAGTAAAAATGTCACTCACTTACGCACACCGTACCGTATATATATATATACCCTGCATGCAGCTTGTGACATCTTCCCGGGCACCTCCTGCGGCGATCCGCGCTTCACCGGCGGCGACGGAAACACCTTCTACTTCCACGGCAAGAAGGACCAGGACTTCTGCATCGTCTCCGACGCCGACCTCCACATCAACGCCCACTTCATCGGCAACCACAACCCGGCCCTCAACCGCGACTTCACCTGGGTGCAGGCGCTGGGCGTCACCTTCGGCGACAACCACCGCCTCTACGTCGGCGCCCGCAGGGTGCGGAGTGGGACGAGGACGAGGACCACATCCAGGTCACCTTCGACGGCGAGCCCGTCGACGTCGACGCCGTCCGCAACGCGCGCTGGGCGTCCAGGGCCCTCCCGGGCTCTCCGTCAGGCGCACCAAGGACGTGAACGCCGTCGCCGTGGAGCTGGACGGCGTCTTCTCCATCTCGGCCGGCGCCGTGCCCATCATCACCGAAAAGGACGACCGGATCCACAAGTACGGCAAGACGGACCGCGACAGCCTCGTGCACCTCGATCTCGGATTCCAGTTCCATAACCTCACCGACCACATCGACGGCGTGCTGGGGCAGACCTACCGCCCTGGCTACGTCACCAAGGTGAACATCAGCGCCAAGATGCCCATCATGGGCGGCGCACCCAAGTACCTGTCCGAGGGCCTCTTCTCCACTGATTGCGCCGTCTCCAGGTTCCACCGCAGCGACTCCATTGCCGCTGCCGGCGCCGTCACCACATATGCCTCTTAAAAATACACACTCCTCTTCATGGCGGCGAGCCGCTCATCCGTCAACCGTGCGTGCCGCCATGCATGAGGAAGACGAAATAATTAAGAATGAAGCCAGCCCAACAATTAATAGACTCCGTCGTCGTCGTCCTATGTACTCTCCTACCGTGTAAGCAAGAAATAATTAAGCGTACGTTATTAAGTGATCATTCCGTTGATCAAAAATTTATTATTATGTAAAGAGCTCAACAAATTGAATTGTGATACTCGTTTTCCATGCATGCTACTACTCTTTGCTACTCTTTGTGGATAATTTGTTATACACCACTGAGATACACTATATCTAAATACATACCAAAAGTTATGTTGCCAGAAAAAACAAAACTACTTATATTCAGAATGGAGGAAGTATATGACATACATTTGGTTGTTGCATGTGAACTAAGGATTGTTTCGATCCTACTGAGATTATAATAGTCGGCTTTTACAGTCGCCAATCCGACTTATCCTCATTGAAATGTAAGTTCACATACATACATGAATGTGCAGAAGTTTAGAACGAAATAAAACTTGGATGAAACATTCATAGCGTTGCTTCCAAGACTGCTATGTCTTATAGAATAAAATAAAACTTGGATGAAACGCACACTCTCAATGGGAAGTTCCATTTTATGGTTTCATAGACATTTAATTTCATGACTCATGGAGAGTTGGTAATTGTGCCAAGAGAGTTTCATCCCCATGAACCTCACTCCTCTCTCTTAAAAATGTCATCAAAAGCATTTACGTGGCACCTTATTAAATGCAAATGAAACTACCATTGAGACTGGCCTAAAAGGTGAATGGAGCTGAAACGACTCCCCTTCTTCAACCTTACCCTTGCTTCCCAAGTTGGGTTATGTGAATGTGCACCCCGATGATTGCTAGGGGAGATAAAGGGGAGGAGGAAAGAGAATGAATAGAAAGGGAGGGAGGAAGAACAAAGGGTCAAAGGCAAAAATGACATTTTACCCCGCAAACCGCTAATGGACATTTTAATAGGCGTGATGTCCGGTAACAAATTTGTCACAAATCAAAGTGTTGACTAGCCAATTAGTTTTTTCTCATTGTCCACAGGCAACATGGCATCACTTTCGGTGTTTTGTAGAATTTTTTTGCTAGCCTTAATAAGGCCTTACTAATAGTGTGATCATCTCCCGATTTTCACCGAACTTCACCAATGATCTTATTTTGTAGGTATTTGTTCCTAAGAAGTTCTTCCGAAACCTATATAGACACTTATTAAGAATAATTAAGCAAAAAAATCCGACTTTCAAGATTCCTATACAACGTTGTTGTTTTGGTAAAAAAAAAAACTTTCCATTTCATCAGTCTAATTTTTTTCTTAAGGTTACCGCCTTTTCCAAAAAAGGGAGACTTATGAAGTCTAATTTCTTATTAATACCTTTTTGATACTTCAAAGAAAGACATCATAAATATAGAAAGACTACTCAAAATTAAACAAAGTTAATCAGGACTAGTTGTCTTCCAAGGCAAAACACCTTCCTTTCTAGCCACTCTTTTTTCCTCAAAAAATGCTCTTCAACCGCTTTTCAATCTTTATTATTCAACCCTTTTGTGATTCATTGGTATACCCGATACTAGAAGCAAAACAACTCAATTTTGTGAAACTTATTTTTTAAGAAAAAAACTAAAACTTGCTCATAAACACATAAAATAATTTTGATACTAGTTGTTTGCTTCAAATTGTGCTGAATGAATACAGTACCATGTCATAAGCATGTTGGAAAATCAAAATACCATTAATCTTCCTAATGTGGGAGCAAGCTATATATCCTTGATGGGGGCGGGGCATGCCAGATTCAGACGCGAGGAGGGTTGATTCGGGGTAGAGAGGTAGGAGGTGAATAGGTGATGAGAGAGAGAGAGAGAGAGAGAGATATGTGAGAGTTGGGTGGGCTAGGTTTTTAGTGGCCCGGGGCCTCGTTAATTAATAGCCTCAGTAAATCAGTTTTAGGATGTGCTAGTTTTTTAACTGTCTCCATAAATAACAGACTGTCTCTAGATTTCAATGTGCATTTTTAGAGACCAGTATAATTCTCGACCATGCATCTTTGTAAATAAAAGAAGATGCTTTGTTTTCTGAAATTAATTAGTTTTGCAGTGGTGGTGACAGTGGAGCCGGGACATAGCTAGCTAGCGTCGTGTCGTCCGCGCTGGCCGGCCGAACCAGTCAGCATGCGTGGACAAGAGCGCGCTTGTCTCTGCAGCTAGAGCTTGAGCTTTCCTTGCTGCTCAAGGAGCCGCTAGCAGCTAAAGAAAGAATAGCCAGATAAAGGAAGCCTGGATTGCTTGTTCTCGACTTGTGCTGGCTTTTAACTTGTTTGAAATACGGCCACTTGAAACTGGCATACACTCACATCTGTGTAAGTTGGGAGTATATATTTCTAATCCTGGCCGTGGCCGTGCGTGCTTGTGAAGAAGATAAGAAGGAAATGCATGGCGTTTACTTGTGGTAGCTTGGGCGACATGCACGCGCGCGCGCTGCAAGTAGCAACAGCTAATAGCAGTAGTAGGAATCCTGCTAGTACGTTTGCTTATTAGGATGTTGCTTGTACCGTCTGGCGTCTGTACAAACAAGGGATCGGAATGGAAGCACGCGTAGTATATGCATGTAAAAAGTCATGTATGCATTTGCTGAGGCGGGACTCAAGGCAGGCATGCATGCACTTCCGATCCCCATGCATGATCCCTCCATGTCAACGTCAACGGCTCAATGCAACGCGGCACATTTCTGTATTTGCTGAGGCGGGACTCAAGGCAGCCGGCCAAAGGAACCCCAGCTAGCTAGCTAGCTTGTATCGCACACATTTCTGTACTATATATAAGCTAGCTTCAGCTTTGGCTGCGAGGCAGAGCATATATAAGCCTGTACTGTACCTGGCGGAGAAGGAAGAAAAGAGATCTATCTCCATCGAGCGAGCAGTAGTAGCCAGCAGCGTCGTAGCACGTCCTGCGGGCTGCTGTGTCGTCTAAGCCGGCCATGGCAGCGAGCAGCAGTCGTATGATGAGCTTGGCCCTGCTGCTGTGCATGGCGGCGTTGGCTGTGATGATGCAGTCCGCTTCTTCTCAGGGCATCCCCAGCCTCACCGTCGGCTCCAACTCTCTTGCCACCACTCTCAAGTGCACCAACACCAAGACCAACAAGACCACCTGCAGCGCCACCTGCAACAAGCGATGCCCTCGCAAGTGCCTCATCCAGTGCCCAAGCTGCAAGACATTCTGCTGTATGTGTCGTTCAGTGTTGATCGTTTACATTGGCCATTTTTTTGTTGGTTTTAATTTGTAGCCATGCATATGCATGCAGTGTGCGACTTCTACCCCGGCGTCTCCTGCGGCGACCCGCGCTTCACCGGCGCCGACGGCAACAACTTCTACTTCCACGGCAAGAAGGACAAGGACTTCTGCATCGTCTCCGACGCCGGCCTCCACATCAACGCCCACTTCATCGGCAAGCGCAACCCGGCCATGAGCCGCGACTTCACCTGGATCCAGGCGCTCGGCATCCGCTTCGCGCACCACCACTTCTACGTCGGCGCCGCCAAGACGCCCAAGTGGGACCCCTCCGCCGACCACCTCGCGCTCGCCTTCGACGACGAGGACCTCGACGTCGCGTCCCAGCTGCCGCGCTTCGTCGGCGCCCCGCTGGTCGCCGCCCACGGCTCCCGCCCTGTCCGTCACCCGCACCGCGCGCGTCAACACCGTCGTCGTCGAGCTCAGGGGCGTCTTCCGCATCGTCGCCAACGTCGTGCCCATCACCGCCGAGGACTCCCGGATCCACAACTACGGCGTCACCGACGACGACAGCCTCGCGCACCTCGACCTCGGCTTCAAGTTCTACGACCTCACCGACGACGTCCACGGCGTGCTGGGCCAGACCTACCGCCCGGACTACGTCAACAGGCTCAACGTCACCTCCAAGATGCCCGTCATGGGCGGCGCGCCGGACTACCTCTCCTCCGACCTCTTCTCCACCGACTGCGCCGTCGCACGCTTTGGTGGTGGACGCCACCAAGCAGGCACCACCGCCGCCGTTAATATTGCCATGGTCACCGACGACATGGAATAAGTACTCCTATATGTGTACTGCGTCTTAGACGTACGACCATCGGATCTTGATCGATCGTTTCCATCTTTCTTCTACACTGAAGAAGAAGAAGAATCAGCAGCAGCAATAACCACAGTTATATATACAATTAATTGGTATCGAAATATACGACGACGGCAGCATATATATGTTTATGCATAGAACCGATTGAAATTATATTCAATAAATAAGGCTTATAATATATATTATTATACTCTTAAATATATAGTATATATGAGCCGCATCGAGTTTGCTTGGCAGTTGCTTCAATTTTCAATCCTTGTGTCTTCAACATTAATTATTGTTATTCGATCAGTTACATGTGCTTAGCTGGAGCGTACGCATGTACACTCAAATTTTATCTGTATAATAACCCATTTATATTTGGTTTAATTTATTCATTATTACCTTTTTAAATTTAAAAAACTAAGTTTGAGCCACCACTTCCATCCTTTGGTCCCGGCACTCAATTTTATCCCTTAACTTTTCAAAATGACTGTTTCAGTACTTGAACTTCACTTTTGGGCTCACTATCATCCTAGGACTGTCCGGGTGATTGTTTTAGTACTCACTTTATTTTTGGGCTTAATTTCATCCTTTTTTTTTTAGCCTGGACTGTCCTATCTAAATACATCCTGTGCAAATTATATGCTTATTTGATTATGACATTCTGTGCAAATACATCTAAATAAAGGCACGCCCTGGCAAATACATCACTTTTTTTTAGCCAGGGTGTCCACGTACGTTCTATTTAGTTGGTGCATTAGATAGAAATTCCACGACTCAGATGAAACGCGTCACAACCAGTCTTTCTCTATGCGTTCGGCGGTGGATAGATCAAACAGGTGGACACATTCAATGAAGTAGATACAAAATTAAATGACCATGCATGCAAGGACAATGTACTTTGCGTGCCGGAGGATGCAGAGGCGTCGGCAGAGCTGGGCCACCATGGTCCTCTCATGTAAAATGGTGCTCCTTCCTCTCTCTCTCTCTCTCTCTCTCTCTCTCTCTCTCTCTCTCTCTCGTGTAAATGGCAGGCGGCAGCTGCTTGCTCCTCTACTCCCTCACTCACTCTCAGCAGCGGCGCAAGAGTTCTGGCGCGGGCAGGCGGGTCCGGCGCAGTGGCCACGGGCACAGGAGGCCCCCAGCGCGGGTGAGGCCTCGCTCACGCTCCCGCTCACAGGTGGCCGGCGTGCTGGCCCTGGCTCGGGCGGTCTGATGCGGCGGCGCAACGACACGGGGGCGGCCGGAGATGACGGAGGCTGCACGCGTGGACCGCTTCAACGCCTCTTCCTCTCCCCTAGCGGCGGCGGCGGGCGGCCAGCCTTGCCAACGGTTGCGCGCCGGACCAGCCGAGGAGCGGCTTCCCACCCCGAGCTTGCAACCATGGTGAGCGATGCCACCCATCTGTTCCTCCCTACTGTTTAGCGCTCGCTCGCTTTCGTGCAGATCTGTACCGCCGACGCGCCGTTTTTGCTCTGTTCTTCAATTCCATATAACACGCTCAGGCGGATCTACAGATTTTTTTTGGGTCCTACGCACCATGAAGGTTGCCTCATGGTCTCCTATCCTACGACCTTCTGCAGTAGTCGCTTCGTACCCTGCGTATGTCTCCTTCGACCATGGCGACCTCCGTCCACGAGCACTCCGCCACCACGACCTTGAGACCTCCACAAACCGCGCTGCCTACAACAGCAGGCACGAACCAGCGCCGGCCTTGGCCACGTCCTCCTTTGCGAGAACCCTCGCCATTTGGTATGTGCTCTCGAACAACCAAAGAATCATGTAATTAGATAAGGATAATCAACGTGGAATGACTCAGTCATGTGAGGATTAGTTGGCATCCTTGGTGATACCAGCACGTGCAGTGGATTTTAGTAGATTTCTTCCAGAAATTTATCCATGGAATGCTATTGTCTCCTTCTTTCTTTTCATTCAGCGACCAAGATTAGAATGGATTTTTCATGGTGCTACAAACATGTCTCTTTTAGGATTGCTGCTCGCCTGCTCCTAGTCCTACTGTTCACCCAATGAGACCTCCCGGTCCTCTCCAAGAAGGTGACCTTATCTGATAGGCTATTATAACCTTATTGTTAGGTCAAACATTCATCTTAATTTAGAGATTTATCAATAACCTCAGTTCAATAATTATTTTGCTTTAGTAGGATCTGCATAATGGAATGCGTGGCCTAAAATCAGGGCTCACTTTTTTTCCATATTTTGCATCCTGTTTTTAGCAACAATTCATTATCATTGCCATTTTTTATGCAGCACGCTACTATGGCTTGCTTTGTGTAAATAACTAATCTGCATTACTAATGGAGGATGCAGCGTGTGTACATGACCACAAAATCACATAAACGAAAGATCTGGACTTAGGTTAGGTTATCGCGTGTCATTTTGCATGGAAGGAATTGACGGCTTGATTTCTCCTTTCAGGTTTAATCGCAGAGAGGTCAGCACAAATCTCAGAGATGGGAATGCTGGCAAATATAAATTCAGTTCTGACATTGAACTAGAAAATTTATGTTCAAGATGCATGACTTTTTTTATCATGAACTTGTGGTTCGGTTTAGCCTCAGATTCCCAGGTTCCATCACCTAGATTGGCTTTATGAAGCCTGGATTGAACACTAAAACTGACAATATGTGTCATGTTCAAGCAATGTTACATGCCAATGGCGTTGCAGTCAAGGAAAACTCCATTTGCGGAGTGTTAGAACGATTTCATGTGAGTAGTTGCAGCACCATCTCTTCATGGTTGTATGGAGGGACCCTGATTTCAATGCCTTTGGTCTCAAGGTTCAAACATGGTGTCCCTGTTGGTCTGTGCATATTTTGAGTTCATACCAAACATTGCTAACCGATTCTTTTGCAGGACCCAATGGCCCAACGAATTGCTATGTTGATGCTGAGTTTTCTATATACTCCTTCATATGGTTAGGCCCTTTCACTTCTCAAGTTCGTGCTATGAATTTTAGTATTTTTTATGTGTTAAGGTTGTGACAGAGTCCCAACTGCATGCGGTCCTAATAAATTGGTGGATGAACCAAGCGTGAAACATCAAAGCAAAAAATAAAAATAAAAATACTTAGATGTGCACGAGGATTACATTGAAAAGTACGTTTCCAAGCATAGGTCCATAATCCTATCACCATGTCTAAACTGATTTACATGACAACACCGGTACAATGTCTCATATAGTACATGAATTATATGCAAAACTTAGTGCAACTTAGCTTCGTCATGTCACCATGTTCATTTCAGTGCTCGCCGGTAATCTCATGTTTTTAATATTGATCTATCCTTACGTACTGAGAAATGCTATGTGCCATTATTTTTGATGGTGCAGTACGTTGTTTACTTGCTATTAATATTTTTAGGATTTACCTATATCCAACTATCTAACAGTGAAGGATATAAATTCTTACAGCCTTACAGGGTTTTCAGATGAATCATCTTTTGCCGACTATAACAAATTAGAGATATAAAGCCACGCCGAATCGGCGGCCTCTCAGGGTGTCCACGTACGTTCTATTTAGTTGGTGCATTAGATAGAAAATCCACGACTCAGCTGAAGCGCGTCACAACCGGCCTTCCTCCATGCATTCGACAGTGGATAGATGAAGCCGGTGGACGCATTCAATGAAGTAGGGCTTCCCTGGTGGTTGTACGCGGCACGCAAATGGACGGTGGCGCGTAGCAGGGGACGGTGGATTCTCGGCATGCATGGCCGGTGCCCAATTAGCATGGTGGTCGGCACGCATGCGAGTACACGTGCGTGCATGCTGCTACGGCCTTGCTTGCTTTGCATGCATACATGAGCTATCTGTTTGTGTACTTTGCATGCATGCTGGGGCCTTGCTTGCTTGCTTCCCTGTGAGTGTACTTTGCATGTAAAAAGTTACTATGCTACGGGGATTTACATCACTGTGTTTTCACGTGTCATTTACATAAAAAAAAGTTATCTAGAAATAACACGTGCCTTCTTCCTCTACATTAATGAATTTACTATCAATAGATACTAGGCAGTAAATTTTCATGCATGCACGAGTGCCCCCCTAAGCTATCTAGAAATTCACTCAGTAAATTTGAAAGCACTCGATATCTTCACCTACGCAGGGTGGGTCGAAAGCAGGTGGACACATTTAATGTCTCCCCTCTATGCTACCATCAGAAAAAACAAGTCGGCTAGGTGGACACATTTAATGCATCTCCTTCTTACCATCAGATAAAAATAATTCACCGACCATGCAGGAACATTTATACTTACACATGCATCCATGCATCTAAGAGATGGCTTAGGTTGTGTGCACGTTGCTGCCGAGGTAGTCGGTGGTTGAGGTTGGTCGCTATTAATACGGCTATCATACTTGCATCTGCACCCATGCATGCAGAGGCGCCCGTTCCTCCTCCAACTCTTGCCTATATAAGCATGTGTCATCCATTGCTTCATCGTATTCCTCTCAGCCCTCCTAGTGTCTCCATGTGTCCTCTTTGTAGTTCATATACGAGGAATTAGTAGATATGGCCTTAGGGGCACCCGCAGTGGTGAGTCGACCCATCTCAGATAAAGGCAGCCACGTCAACTGAGCCTATGAGTCAACTCCTGGCCCAACAGCACCACAGGCCCCACGGCAAATTAAAAAACGATAAATAACGTGACATTTGTTTCTTCCACCGTCTTTGCTTAAGCGAGTAGCAGCGATGGCAGAACAACCGTGTATGCGATGCGTGGCGGTAGCGTAAGCAAGCGACCGGGTGTGCCTGGCGTGCAAAGCAAGAGTGTGGGGCCAGTGCATGCATGCGTCAGCTGGGTGTGGCGTGTGGGAGTGTTTTTTTGGTTTTCTATTTTCTGTTGTGTTTGGTAAAAAAAGGTCATTTTGTAACTTTGTCAGAATATACACATTATGGATCTTATTTTGTTCAGAAAAGTATTTCCAACAACATAGTACAAACGGTATATAATTTGGACTTATGGTTTGAAAAATATCGCATTTTAAAGTTTGAACGCTAAAAAGATTCCTTTGCATGCAAGTGGGCTCCACATGTTTCCTATCTCAACTCCAGACATGCAGACGGATCTTGTCGCAAAGACACACCCCACACACCGGCGCGCGGACGCATCGCTGGCAACAGGTCACGCGCGCCACATGCGCGGGAATCTAACACGCGTAGGTGGTTGGGGTTGGGACCGAGGTTCGTCCAAGCCGGCACATCTCAACTGCTCACCCGTTGTTGCAGCTTGCGTATGTTGCCGCTGCCAGGGCCCGCGTACAAAACGGCGGCCGCCGCCGCGCAGGACGGCCGGGCTCCCTCTGTGTGGAGACGATGCAAATTGCCGCCACCGCCGTTCAACTCATTGGCCGCCGTCGCCGCCACCGTTTGACTCGTCGCCTGCCGCCGCCGCCGCTTGAGTCGCTCGCTCCCGCTTGACTCGGCTTCGGCGCCGCCGCTCCGTCTCCGCTTTTGGCTCTTACAGGTGGGCCAAATTGTTTGTTTATTCGGGAGAAGTCGACCCTGTAATGTGAGCCGATTTTTCTCTCTCTTCTGTGTGAGTCATATAGTCCAGTCGGTCGATTTTTTTAGCCTCCACGTTGGATGATGAGTCGTTTTTCTATCCCAACTGGAGAAGCCCTCATTGTAGTTCATCCCTACAGTAGTTTGTGTGTACATTGGGTATGTGTAAGCTCGCATATGTACCCGACCCTGTTTGCCACCTTCAGATATATACATGTGGTGCGCGTTTGTGATGACATGTATTCCATATTGAATGAGAAGGAGCGTCTCCTAATCAAACTCTATTACTGTGTTAACAAGCAACTTGGCCACAGAACGCTTGGAGCCTAAGCATCATCAACATAATTCTGGGCAAGCACACTTGCCTATGGCGACAAGGACTAGCACACCCGTTGGCACTCGGTGGCAGTACTCTAAAAAATTCACGTGTACCTAGGGACATTCTATAAGTGCATTAACTTACCTGCCGTGTGTCATGTAGCCAAAGACATACTGATACATACAAAGTCTACAATGTTTCAGCTAGCTGGTAGACTATTCTAATGCCTATGTATTACTTTTCTGCAACATTGTGGTTGCTCTTAGATTATATTTTTTATGGCGTTTCAATGCCACAACTAAGTGAGCAGATGCTTTGCTCACAACATAAAAAGGAACAACCATGGGACATATATAAATGTAATACGCTTTGGTTGTGCTTGGCAAGCTAAGCCTCGGTAGGCATGCGAAGTTGTAGGAGGAGCGGGCGTCTCTGCGCGTGTGAAAAATCTCTGCATGTAAAGGAGAGGCATTAAATGTGCCCACCTGTTAGTCATACGCCATGTTTTGAATAATCATTATCTTGTTGTTTCTCCATTGCCCTCGTCTATCCCAACTTCTGGAGTAAGCCTTGGTTATACTAGTTTGCTCTTAACCATGTAACTTTAAATCCCGGTGTAATTTAGTGTTCGACGCTGTGTAATCTTTCGTGTACTTCCAGATTTACGAAATGTATTGTAGTTTCGCCTAAGGGGAGTGGATCCTAATTCACTCTTTTGTAAACCCTGCGTACTTGTGGATCCTAATTCACTCTTTTGTAAACCCTGCGTACTTGTGTTGTAGTTTTTGCTCTTTCCACCTATAATGTAATCCTAGCCAATGTTGTGCTTTGAATCTAAGTGTGTTAGTTGCTTGAGCCCAACTCTATCAAATACTTCTTTCCATTAACATGTCATTGATTTGCTGGCCTAGAATAGGCACCATGTAATGACAACCAACCTCTATGTTGGTTTACAACATTGTAATGAAAAAAAGCCATGTTACATTTTCTTCCCATATTTTCTCATTTAATGTACCAAATAGACCAACCTTTCGTACCAACGCGATGAGAAAACATATTAGACATATAAGCCATATTTCCCAAGATTTTTCCTATACCAAGCACATCACTCACAGCGAAGCGCAAGCAGCAATGGCTAGTATAAGAAAAGACAAAAGCCGCTGCAAGAACCAGAAAATAGCCAGCCAGATCCTAAAAAAATGAGGCATATGAGACTGCAAAAAATACTGCAAAAGAAAAGAAAAAGAGAAGAATAAAGCACCTCAGACAAACCAGATTGCAAAAAAATGAGACATATCAGATTGCAGAAAGCACAGGAAGAAAAAAGAAAAAGAGAAGAACAAAATACCTCTGACTGCACACAGAGAGCAATGAAACGAGATATCGAACCTAACCATCCATACTTATCTTCTTCTATCGGCATGGTGTCCTTTACACCAGAATATATTCAACATCTAAAAGAAACATATAATGAGAGATCATACCTGGGCCTTCCAGAATACAATTGCAAATTCTGCAACGCAATGTTTTGGTTTCTTGAAAAAAAACCAAGAGGATACACGAAAAAAAATAAAGAATTAATGTATTCAAATTGCTTAAAATACCACCATTTAAAGAACCACCGCAATTTCCTGCTAGATTACTTAACAATAGAAGTGAACCTCTATCGAAGCATTTCTTACAAAAGATACGACAATATAATAGTTCATTTGCTTTTACATCAATGGGTGGCAACATCGACAAAAATATAAATAAAGGCGAAGGTCCATATGTATTCCGTATAAATGGGCAAATACAACATCATATAGGTTCACTACTACCTCAGCCAAATAAAATACCCAAGTTTGCCGAGCTTTATATTTTTTATGCAAAGAATGAGATCGAAAATAGGATACGAGCATTACATAAAGAAGACCCTGAAGAAAATGATATCAACCATTATATTGTCGAAGAACTTAAAATAATGCTCGATCAATATAATCCTTGGTAAAAACATTTCGCCATGCCCGTGATCTTCTTGAGGAACATAAAGGCATAGATATTAGTATACGTATCATAGGAGCAAACAAAGGAGACCCAGTACAATATGAAATGCCACATACTGAAGAATTAGCAATGTTAATTGTAGGCGACTTAAATCTAGAAAATTATAGAAGAGATATCATCGTTAGCAACAAAAATAAAGGTCCACAACGCATATGTATATTTCATCCAGCATATATGCCATTGCAATATCCGCTGTTATTTCCTTATGGAGAAAGAGGATTTCAACTTGGTATACCATATTGTAAAAGTGAAATAAAAGATAACAAAAAAAGGAAAAGAAACACAGTTACAATACACGAGTATTTTAAGTACCATATGCATTTTAAACCAAATCAACCAAACCCTTATCTATGCTATGGTAGATTATCAAAACAAGCAATTGTAGTTGCATGTGCAATGGAAAATGAAGACAGGCTAATGTTCATTGCTACAAAACAAGACAAACTAAGAGCTGAATATCTTCAAGGAATATTTGATGCAGTAGACAAAGGACTAAGCGAAGGCAATCAAATAGGTAAAAGGATATTATTACCATCAAGTCATACTGGTTCAAGACGTTATGTGATGCAAAATTATCATGATGGCATATCAATTTGTCGTGTATATGGACCTCCAGATCTTTTTATAACATTCACTTGTAATCCGAAATGGCCTGAGATAACTCTAGCAATTTTAGAGGGTCAACAACCTAATGATAGACCTGATATCATAGTACGTGTATTCCACATGAAACTACAACAATTGCTATATGATTTACGCTCAGGCTCAATCTTTGGTCCCATATCAGCAGTTTATACTCAATAGAATTTCAAAAAAGAGGATGACCTCATGTGCACATCTTAGTTTGGTTACAAAAAAATGGAAATGAAATAACTCCTGAAATAATAGACAAGTGGATATCTGCTGAAATATCAAACCCGAGAGAAGATCCTTTAGGATATGTTCTCATATCAGAACATATGATGCATGGTCCGTGTGGAGAAAGAAATAAAGATTGTCCATGTATGAAAAAAGGAAAATGCTCGAAATTTTATCCGAAGGAATTCCAAGATGAAACCAATTTATCTGATAATGGTTTTACTGGATATCGACGTCAAGATACTGGACTCTACATAAGGAGAGATAACCATAACCTAGACAACAAGTGGGTTGTGCCACATAATTTATTGCTCCTTACAAAATACCAAGCACATATAAATGTTGAATTTGTGAACAAAAGTAAACTCTTAAAATATCTATGCAAATATGTAAACAAAGGAGCAGACAACGCAAAGATAATTTTTCAACGTTTAAGAAAAGGTGAAGATCCACCAACAAATGAAGAAACTAAAGATAAAGATGACATAAAAGAATACTTAGAATGTAGATACATATGTGAGCAAGATGCACTATGGAGATTACTTGGATTTGAAATACATCACCACTGGCCACCGGTAGAAAGATTACCCGTTCATCTATCTTTAATGAACACAGTGAGACTAACAAAGGATACAAAACTGGAGAACATTATTAAAGATCCTAAAAACCAAAAAACAATGCTTGCAGAGTGGTTTGAAGCTAATAAGAAACATAAAGAAGCAAGAGAACTTACATATTGTGAATTTCCACAATATTGGAGATGGGATGAATCAAGAAGGATCTGGGTTAAGCGACAAATTGGATTTAAAATAGGACGTTTATACTATGTTAATCCAAAAGAAGGAGAACGTTTCTACCTACGTATGTTAGTATTCATAGTCAAAGGAGCAACTGATTACAAAGACATAAGAAAACATACAATGGCAATGTATATCAAACATTTAAAGAAGCATGTGCAGCACGTGGTCTATTAAATGATGATAACGAATGGCATAAAACATTTGATGAGGCTGCAAGTTGGGCAACAGCTTGACAACTACGATATCTATTCTCAACAATGCTATTATTCTGTAATTTACAAGATGAAAGAGACTTCTATGAAAAGAACTGGAGGAAAATGATAGATGATATTGAACACCAATTGACTATAAAATACCATCCAATGAAACAGAACTTCAAGACCTACTGATTGAGGAATTAGAACAGATCTTATATAAGAATGGGGTTAATATAAGAAACTACAATCTTTCTCAAAAATCAGTTCAATATAAATCACATGACAATAATCAATTTGTTGAAGAAGAATTGAATTACAATATAGATAGTTTGGAAGAAGAAGCTAGCAAACTGTACCTACAACTAAACAAAGAACAAAAGGATGCTTTTCACAATATAGTGAATAGTGTTCTAAATAAAGATCCAAAATTTTATTTTGTATAAGGACATGGAGGAACTGGGAAACATTCTTATGGAATACAATAATTTCATACCTAAGAGCGCAAAAACGAATTGTTCTAACAGTGGCATCATCAGGTGTGGCGTCCTTATTGCTTCCAAATGGGCGAACAGCTCATTCAAGGTATCGAATTCCAATAGATATAGATGAATTATCAATATGTGATATAAAACGTGGCACTAAACTTGCTGAACTACTTACAGAAACTGCCCTCATAATATGGGATGGAGCATTAATGGCGAATCGCCAGTGCTTCGAAGCTCTTGATAGATCACTAAGGGATATATTATCTGAAAAAGATACAAAAGCCTTGGATATACCATTTGGAGGAAAGGTTGTCATACTTGGAGGAGACCCAAAACAGATCTTGCCTGTCATTGAAAATGGATCAAAATCACAGGTCATAAGTGCCTCGATAGTTAGATCGTACCTTTGGAACCATGTAACAAAGCTTTACCTGTTTGAAAATATGCGATTACAGAAAATGGACCCACAAAGTTTAGAGTACAAAGAATTGAAGAGTTTCAACGATTGGATACTAGCTATTGGAAATGGCACTATTAAACACCAATCCAACATTAATGATGACTTGGATCAAGATTCAATAATAGTCCAAGTACCGGAAGATCTATTGATACATACCACAGGGAATAAAATCGAAGCATTGGTTCAATTCACATATCCAGATTTTAAAATAAACTTCAAACAACCGGAGTATCTTAAAGAGAGGGCAATTCTAGCAACAACTAATGAGATTGTCGATGAAATCAATGATTATATACTCAGCTTAATACCAAGTGCAGAAAAAAGAATATTTTAGTGCAGATACAATATCACAATGTACAGATGCATGTAATGATGCAGAGATACTATATCCTGTAGAATATCTTAATACTCTAACCACAAATAATTTTCCATCTCATAGACTCAAGCTTAAAGTCGGTGTTCCGATAATGCTCTTAAGAAATCTCAATCAAAGTTTAGGATTATGTAATGGGACAAGACTAATAATAACAAATTTAGGAGACAATGTCATAGAAGCGATCATAATAACAGGAACACATAGTGGAGAAAAAACATATATACCAAGGATAAACTGAAGGATCGTAACGGGCGACCAGAGGGGGGGGGGTGAATGGTCGCGGAAGCCAAAACTTTCTAACAAAAATTTCTAACCCTTCCCCTAAACACAAAACCTGAATAAATCACGTTTTTCAAATCTGGACAGAACTCTATGTACCTAGTAAACCTGATGTGGACGAAAATCCGTAACTCCGATCGACCTAAAAATTTGTCAGATTAAACTAGATGAAATTACGAAACTAACCCAACTGGAATCACGTCAATCGGACTTACGGATCTTGAGATAAAAATAAAACAAGCAGACTATGTCAGATGCTGACGAGAATTGTAAAGAACCAATCGAGATGCACAAGATCAATCATTATAGATGAAAGATTAAATCGAGTAATTGAACTTACAAAAGTGCATCTAGCCTCCGCCCGAACATCCTCCCTCTCTTAATCGGAGAGATCAACAAAAACCTCTCACTAGAATTCAAACCCTAGGCTAGACCGGAGAGAGGAAAATTGAACCGTGGAACCCCGAGGGCACGAGTACTGTTCACGGGTACTGTTCACGCCGGGAGTCCAAAACGTCTTTCAACTCTCAACCCTAGGTGCCACATATTTATATCTCCAAAGGGTGGCACGACCTATTTTCACATAGCCCCCACGCTAAATAAATCCAACATAGGCGTAAATTCCAATTACATCCTCGATGGCAAATTCCGCGATGTCCGCGATCCCTCCATCTCCGCGATGTGATCCTCGCGATGTCGCCGCGACGACCATCCGAAATCGTATCGCGATCGCGAAATTTCCATCTTCGCCAACGACGCGCGCCGACGAGCGGCGTCGTGACGATGCATGGCTTTGTGGCTCAACCAGAAACCCCGGATTTTGTGGCATAATCCGGAAACCTCCTCGACATCCTCCCACCGTGTAGCAGTGCGATGAGCGTACACACGACGATCGCTGTCCCTCGAACATAAGCCTCGATCCGCCCTTCTCCGCCCCTGCGGTTTTTCGTGTGCATCCTATCTTCGTTCTTCACTCGTCGCCGCATGTACCTTGTCTCCACTGTCACTGCAACCACAACACGCCAAGAGACACGTCACACGCACACCGTGTTGTCAATCGCTCATCACCAAGGTGCTAGCCCACCGGCATCTCAATCTCCCCCTTGATGAGTGCATTGACAACACCACACCGCACAAATTTATTCGTACTGAAAAAGAAAAATAAAAAGAAAGAAAAAGAAACGATCTTAATCCCCAAAGACATGGGCTAGCGAAAAAACTAGGCTCGACACAATCAAGACAGAAATTCACTCTCCCCAAAGTGAATCAAAAGCCATATCAATCTCCCAAAAGCAATCTCAGCAGCAAAACTCAACAATGTCAGCAACACTCCCCCTCAACCCCTCAAAACAAGCATGCCAAGTCTCAGCAAAAACGAAATCAAACTCCCCCTGCAAAAATGAATTTGTGCGCTACTCACTCTCCCCCTTGTTGACAAAGCACTCCATCAAGATAAAATGCAAGGAACCAATTTAGAGAAAAGCATGTGAGAAAGCACAAGTCGAAGCTTCTGAGACATATACAAAATACTTATAAAAGCTAACCAGCAACACGAGCTACTCAGAGAAGGAGCAACACAATGCCATGACCAATAGAATTGTAGAACTGAAATCTCTTTGAAAAACCAATTAGCCAGGCAAAAACATGCATATTCCAAAATTAGTGCCAAGCTGAAGACAAAACATATAGCAAGCTGACACGATGGATACACAGCTTCAGTCAAAGTTCACTGCAACGCCCACAAATGCATGCACTTGTCATATTTAATTCTGGCTTTTGTGAGCATGACAAGCAGGGATATGGGAAGCAAGAGTTGTGCCCAGCCAGTTTGTTTAATTTTGATTATGAGCGAGAACCAGCAGGGACATGGAAAAATCAGAGTTGTGCCCATATTTAAATTCTCAGTAAGGCAAGCAGATCATGAGCTAAATAGCAGAGATATGGGAATTCAGAGTTTTTGCTCACAACCATACTATGCACTCCCGAGTTAAAACTTGTATTGTGAGTTACATTTGCAGTGAAAACCCATTAAAAGAAGCTGACTACCGAACCATGAGCAAGATATATGTCAAGTATTCAACAAGTCACTAGATCCAGAAAAGCAAGCATAGCCCAACATAATTTTTTAAGTATATATCTGTGCTGTTTTCAAAATAAAAATTGGTCAAGCAAAGCATTCAAGCCTCTCCAAAAGCATCGATCGCAAACTAGCCAAAACAAGTATAAGGCATATGTAACTGAAGCAACTTACAATGATACTAGAATGGGTAACACACCCGAACTCACTGCATAAGCGTGCAAACGTGGTTTGATCGAGTGGTTTAGTCAGAATATCAGCAAGTTGCTGACTAGTATCAATGTATTTAAGCTTAATATCACCCTTCTCAACATGATCCCTCAGAAAATGATGACGAACCTCAATGTGTTTCGTCTTAGAGTGAAGCACAGGATTCTTTGCAACACTTATAGCGCTAGTCTTTGTCACACAAGAGAGGAAGCGAGAAAGCGACAAACCAAAATCGCGAAGGGTAGCTATCATCCATAAAAGCTGAGAACAACAACTAGCAATGAAACAATATACTCGACCTCCGTAGTAGATTGAGCAACATTAGATTGTTTTCTAGAGGACCAAGAAACAAGCGAAGAACCCAAAAATTGGCAAGTACCGATGTAGACTTTCTATCCAAGCGACACCCGGCAAAATCAGCATCCGAATAACCACACAAACCGAGAGTTGAAGCGCAGAGTACCAAAGGCCAAATGCAGGAGTAAATCGAAGATACCTCATTATGCGCTTCACTGCTTTGACGGTGAGAAGTCCTGGGGACGCCTAAAAACGACACACACACACACGACAAAGTGTATATCGGCCTCGTAGCGAGTCAAGTACAAGAACGACCCAATCATGCTTCGATATTCTTCCGATCCACGGGCTCTCCGTCCTCATCGACATCCAAAGCGGCGCTAGTCGGCATGGGCGTAGAAATTGGCTTCATCATCCATCCATCATAAACTTCTTGGGACATCCTTCGTGTACTTTCCTTGATGCACAAATGTACCTTCCGAAGTTTGTTTTATTTGTAAGCCAAGAAAGAAATTCACTCGCCCATCATAGACATCTCAAATTCTTTACTCATCACATCTCGCAAACTTTTTTCACAAGAGCATGAGAGGAACCACCGAAAATGATATCATCCACATAAATCTGAACTATTAAAGTGTCATTGCCTTGCCTGAGGAGAAAAAGAGTTTTATCAACTGAACCCATTTTGAACCCGTTTTTAAGCAGAAAAGTTTTCAATCTAGCATACCAAGCACGAGGTGCTTGCTTCAAACCATATAAAGCCTTTTGCAACTTAAAAACACGATCAGGAAAATTGGGATGTTCAAAACCAGGTGGTTGTTTAACATAAACTTCTTCTTCTATAAAACCATTCAGAAAAGCACTTTTCACGTCCATTTGATAAAGCTTATATCCACGTGAAGCAGCAAATGCAAGCAAAATACGAATGACTTCTAAACGAGCAACAGGAGCAAAAGTTTCACCATAATCAATACCCTCTTTTTGAGAAAAGCCCTGAGCAACCAGCCTAGCTTTATTTCTAACAACATGACCATCTTCCCTTGTTTGTTCTTAAAGATCCATTTAGTTCCAATTGGTTTACAAGAAGGAGGAGGATCAACCAAAACCCAAACCCCGATTCCGTGCAAAATTTTCTAACTCCTCATGCATGGCATTGACCCGATTAGAATCGAGATAAAGCATGTCCAACATCTCGGGGTTCAAAAGAGGCAACAAAGGCGTATATCTTAAAGACACAATAATTTTTATTTTTCATACCTCATTTCCTTGTCGATGCGTTCATCCAAATTACCTATTATGTTCTTGGTAGGATAGCGATTCGAATGTGTCGTGGTGTCAGACGTTCGAAATCGCCTCCCCTCAACTGCAGCAAAGGTACATGATCAACGATCGGTGAAGCTGCAGGCTCTCATCCAGAGATGTATGTGTCGGCGATGGTCCATCCTCCAAAGTGGTGGAGGGCGCTGCTCAGTGGGCTTGAGCTCCCCCCTCGCATCGTGAGGTGGGCATCATCGTCATCGTCGTCGTCACATCCATCTTCCTCTTTCTCATCCTCAAAAATATCCTGCCCGATCTCGTCATCACCTGCACACTCAAAAGCAGAAGAAAAACAAGGCATTGTCTCGTCGAAGGTGACCTCACATGTCTCATCGATGCGGTTAGTATCAAGATTAAGCACTGCAGACGCTTCGCCCTTGCAAGGCATACCCCAAAAATAACCCATCGGAAGAACGCGATTCAAATTTATCCAAATTTCCCTTTTTCAATATAAAACACTTGCAGCCAAAAACTCGAAGGTGGAAAACTTTGGGAGGTCGACCAAATCTCAACTCATAAGATGTTTTTCCTAGAAAAGCTCTCAGAAAAATGCGATTAGCAACATAGCAAGCGGTGTTGATAGCCTCAGCCCAAAAACGTCTAGGAGTTTTATGTTCATCAAGCATTGTCCTAGCCATCTCAACAAGCGTACGATTTTTACGCTCAACAACACCGTTCTGGGGAGGAACGTAAGGTGAGGAAAACTGATGATCTAAACCTTGTTCTGAACAAAAAGCTTTCATGCGAGAATTCTTGAATTCCGCATCGTTATCTTCGCTAATTGCTCTAACGGCATTATTTGACAACTCATTTTTCAACTTCGAACAAGATCATGAACATGTGAGAAAGCCTCATCCTTAGATTCCAAAAAGAACACCCATGAATATCGAGAAAAATCGTCCACAACGACGAGCACATACCACTTCCCACCGGCAGATCGAACACGAAATTTGGACCAATGATGTCCATATGTAGCAGTTCACCCGGTCGTCTCGTCATCACCGAGTCACAAATGATGAGAAGCGACAACCATTTTTCCATGTTTGCGCAGGGAGCACAAATCAAATCCTTTTCAAACTTGAGTTTGGTAAACCATCAATTAAATCCAATGAACTCAAACGACAAAGCAAATCAAAGCTCAAGTGGCCCAATCGACGATGCCACTTCCAAATCGGGGAACCATGAGCAACTAAACAATGAAGTTTCACCAAAAGATTTAGAAAAATCAGCTTTAAAAATCCGTCTAAAAGGAGAAATCTTGCAAACAAGGTTACAAAGTGAGAATCAAGAACACGCGAATTTCCTTTCTTAAAACGAACCTCAAAATCATCCTCAAGAAGTTGCGAAGCAGATGACAAATTATAATGCAAATTCTTTACCAATGCGGACGTCCTTTAGCGTGTATTTATCATTACCTTGATGCAGCCATGCGCCATTACCTTACCTTGACTTTTATCCCCAAAAGTGATGTTTTCCTTTACACTCGTGGGGGTGAGGTGGAGAACCATTTATCATCTCCGGTCATGTGGGCGCGAACAACCGAGTCCATTATCCATATGTCCTCCTCGCCTCCAACCTGCAATCAACAACAGAGAGGCGAGGTGAGCTAATGACTCAACATCTTTGGGGTTAGGATAATGTAATGAAAACCGGTCTTTGAGCCACTTGCTCAAAAGAAGCATTAGCAAAATCAAAGCTCTCAAAAAAGCGATGAGAACCACGAGGGGAAAGCGTGGTCATCATCCCGATGTTGTGCAAGAGCACGCGAGTACGTGAGCGAAAACCGGAAGAGCGAACAAATGGCTCACGTCTCAAAATAGGACGATCATGAGTACCACGTACAGGGTACTGCTCACATCTAAAAACACGACGATCATGAGTACCACGTGTGGGGTACTGCTCATGTCGTTCAGCACGCATCCTCCGATAACAGAACTCATAAAGATGACCATCATGACTGCAAAAATCACAATGATAAAGCTTGCGTGCAGGAGCGACAGAAGCCTCAGCATTAGAACTAGAAGCAACAAAAACAGGCTTAGCAAAATGATCACAAGAAGAACCATTTGGCTTAGTATTTTGTACATCCTTGAAGTGTTTTGGCTTAGGCGCCCAAACCTGCTTTTTAGGAGCAGATCTAGATGTCTCAACCAGCAACCCATCAGAGGTGACACCTGAACCCTTCCTAGGAGGTGGTCCAGTATATTTAGCCAAAGGTGGATTCTTCTCATCAACAGGCGGTCCACTTTTTTCACCAAAAACATGTTTCAAGTCATAACCGGGACCAAAACGCTCACCCCGTTTAATTTGAGCAATAGCCATACCAATTTGAGGCTCACGAATAGAACACCAACCAAGAATAGTTCTCAAATGCTTATTTTCTTCTTCCAAATCAGCAAGTTTGGCCCTTAAATCATTATTTTCAACAACAAAATTAGGACAAGTTAGGCATGAAGGAAGAACCGGACAAGTGTGTTTTTCCAACTCAACAATATGTGATTTAGCAACATTTAATTCAGATCGTAAAGTTGGACAAATCAAACAATCCGGCAAATCAGGACAAGTGTGTTCTTCAAAAATTTTTACCCGACATAAAGCATTATCCAAGTCAACTTTCAGAAGCGGGCAAGAAACACAAGTACCAAGCAAATTCGACCGAGAACGAAGTTCATTTAGTTCAGCGTAAAGTTTATCTCGATCATCAACAATGGAAGAATACTTGGTTTGCAATTTAGAAAGCGAAATCATATGAATTGAGCATTCTTCACATTCATCAGGTTCAGCAGGATTAGATGCAGCATTTTTTAGAGTAGCTAGTTCAGCACAAGTTTTATCATAATCAGTTTTAAGTTTAGCCAACACTTTATTTTGCTTATGAACAATTTTAGTTAAATTAGCTATTCTTTGTTCTGCAGAAGTATCTACCTCATCATCAGAAGTTTCATCGTTGCTGTCGGTTGATGCATCACCCTCCAAGGCCATAGTACATATCCCATCATTGATGCCGGCGTCAGTGATGAAGCAAAGTCCGTCTGTCTTCTTCTTGGGTGTCTCATCCTCGGAATCTGAATCGCTGGAGTCTGACGAGCCACCTGAAACATACTGTCCAAGAGAAGATAACAAAACATTTGCAGCCTTAGCGACTTGCTTGTCAGAGTATTTTTGTCCGCCTTTCTTCCATTGCTTATCCTTCTTCTTCCTCTCCCTGAACTTCTCCTGACGCCTGAAGGAGTTATTGCCCTGCTCAAAAGATCTCTGCTTGTTTGGGCAATCGTGACAAAGTGTCCTCGCTCACCACAGTTGAAGCGACCATCCGAGCGTCTTCTATTACGCTGTTGTCATACACACGCTTAAACTTGTTGGAGAAGCGGTACACAAGTTGATCATCATCTAGCACCTCCAACTCCTCATCTGCAACATAACACAAAGAAGACAAAGCAAAACTGGAAACATTTGGATTAGCATTAATGTTAGTCTTATTTCCAGAAACCAAAGCCATTGGAACGTCAGAAGAAGAAGCAGCTGTGGGATTTTTCAATTTACGCTTAGAAACAATTTCGATCTCTTTTGATTTGAGCTTACTGTAAAGCTCATCAGTGGTGAGAGTCTCATAACCTACAGATTCAACGATCGCCTCAACTTTCATATCCCATTCATCATTAAGTGAATGTAATAATCTGAGAGCCCTAGCATGATCATCATAAGGCATATTGCTATTCATGGCCTTCATCTTATTAACAATCACTTGAAAACGTGCAAACATGTCATCAATAGACTCACTAGGCAATTGGCAAAAAGCATCAAACTCTTTTCGGTGAATCTCAAATTTTCGGTTTTTCACAGTGTTTGAGCCTTCATGATATTTTCTAAGTTTCTCCCAGATCTGATAAGCGAGATCTTCACTAGAAACCCGATCATATTCAGTTTTACAAATAGAAGCACGTAAAATATAGCAACAAGACGATGATTTGTTTCAAGAAGCCCGATCTCAGCAGCGTCAGTCGGTTCCTCAGCTGGAATCACATATGTGGCATTTTGTGTGATTTTCCATAGCTTCAGCGACTTGCCTTTGAGATAGTTGGTCATACGTGCCTTCCAGTAATCATAATCAGTCCCATCAAAAAACGGAGCGCGAACATCAAACTTTTCATTGGTCGCCATAGCTTTCAGCACCGATTAAGGTATAGAAAACCTAAACCGGCTCTGGTACCAATTGAAGGATCGTAACGGGCGACCCGAGGGGGGGTGAATGGTCGCGGAAGCCAAAACTTTCTAACAAAAAATTTCTAACCCTTCCCCTAAACACAAAACCTGAATAAATCACGTTTTTCAAATCTGGACAGAACTCTATGTACCTAGTAAACCTGATGTGGACGAAAATCCGTAACTCCGATCGACCTAAAAATTTGTCAGATTAAACTAGATGAAATTACGAAACTAACCCAACTGGAATCACGTCAATCGGACTTACGGATCTTGAGATAAAAATAAAACAAGCAGACTATGTCAGATGCTGACGAGAATTGTAAAGAACCAATCGAGATGCACAAGATCAATCATTATAGATGAAAGATTAAATTGAGTAATTGAACTAACAAAAGTGCATCTAGCCTCCGCCCGAACATCCTCCCTCTCTTAATCAGAGAGATCAACAAAAACCTCTAACTAGAATTCAAACCCTAGGCTAGACCGGAGAGAGGAAAATTGAACCGTGGAACCCCAGGGCACGAGCACTGTTCACGGGTACTGTTCACGCCGGAGTCCAAAACGTCTTTCAACTCTCAACCCTAGGTGCCACATATTTATATCTCCAAAGGGTGGCACGACCTATTTTCACATAGCCCCCCACGCTAAATAAATCCAACATAGGGCGTAAATTCCAATTACATCCTCGATGGCAAATTCCGCGATGTCGCGATCCCTCCATCTCCGCTGATGTGATCCTCGCGATGTCGCCCGCACGACCATCCGAAATCGTATCGCGATCGCGAGAATTTCCATCTTCGCCAACGCGCCGCCAGACGAAGCGCCCCGCACGATGCATGGCTTTGTGGCTCAACCAAGAAACCCCGGATTTTGTGGCATAATCCGGAAACCTCCTCGACATCCTCCCACCGTAGCAGTGCGATGAGCGTACACGCACGATCGCTTTGTCCCTCGAACGCAAGCCTCGATCCGCCCTTCTCCGCCCCTGCGGTTTTTCGACGCGGCATCCTATCTTCGTTCTTCACTCGTCGCCGCATGTACCTTGTCTCCACCTGTCACCTGCAACCACAACCTGCCAAGAGACACGTCACACGCACACCGTGTTGTCAATCGCTCATCACCAAGGTGCTAGCCCACCGGCATCTCATAAACCTAACAACAAGAGGATGTCGTTGGCCATTTACCTTATGTCGACGCCAATTTCCAATAAAAGTGTGTTATTCCATGACTATAAACAAAAGCCAAGGACAAACTCTATCAAGTGTGGGAGTATACTTAAAGAAACCTATATTCACCCATGGACAGTTATATGTTGCAGTTTCAAGAGTTACAAATAAAAATGGATTGAAAAATCTTGATAGAAAATCAAGACGGAACATGTGGATCACTAACTAAAAACATTGTGTCTAAAGAAATAATTGAAATGATTTAGTTTCCTCCACATTTAAGACCCACCCCTGTGTTTTCATTTACTGGATCATATTGCAGGAGTATTAGAATCACCGGGATGCAGATGTTGCAAGGTCTGAACTTGACGGTCAAGAATTACTTGGACGCCGCATAGTTGTTTATTTTGCAAGAGGGGGTAAGCTCTTGCCACTACTGTTCTCTACTACATACATGTCATGTGTGACATTTTAGTAAATTCTGTTCACTTTTTTTGCTGTGTGTTTTGGAGCTACACCAGAGCTTCACTGATTGTTGTCCAAGACCATAGAGTTAATTCTTTTCGGTTGCTCCATCCATTTATACTTTTCCTACCCTTTGTTGATCTTTTCCCTAGCCCTAGAAACACAGGTGCTACTGGTGTGGAGAAAAGGAACATCTTAAAGGAAACTGCCTGAACAGCTCTATGGATTTTAGGTATTTCTTTGAATTCTTTTTTTTTATTGAACATGCAGCAGGTTTCCTTGAATACTCCAGCTAGATTGCATGTGCCTTTCTTTTTTTAGCACACATTTTTAACGTTTCACAAATACAGGAGAGGGAGAAGCTAAAGCCCAGGCACTGCCGGGGATAAGAGACCACCTGCCCTGCAGCTTAGTGCTGCTGCTCTGCTCTTGCGAGGAAAACATGGAGACCGTGGGGGAGGAGGGACCATCGGGCTGCTGGTTGTGCTCGTTGCTTGCTGATTTGGAGTTTTGGACAAAGAGGAAGCAGCTACGAGCGATCTGCTCTATGTAGAAGCGAAATGAATCTGCTATTGCGCTCCCCTTTCTGTGGATGAAAAGGGAGGGAAAAAATGGCATCCCTTGGAAAAGGGGAAGAAGCTAGCTGCTGCGGTGGTAGTGCTGTCTGTCTCACGGGAGGGGCCGAGGCTGGAATATCCGAAGGAGCCGTAGTAGGGAACAACAGGGTCTATCCTCTCCGCCTTCCAAGCACAGAAGAAGAGGATAGAGCAGCTGTGAGTGGACACCATACCCATCCCCTCTAACATTTCCTTCTCAGCGAGATTTACAATTTGAGTTCAGTTAGTGATGTGTCAATCTGTCTATTGTTCATACTTTAAGAGAAAATAGCCCCTTTGGTTCTTGCCAATGGAATATCGGCCTGATATAATGTTTCAATGACAGCAAGTTATTTAGGCTTTTTGTACAATGTAAGACACAATTTTCGTTTTCTATATAATCTAAGATTCAGGGCTGGTGGAATTCTGTATTCTTCTCAAGATATTTTGGAGACTTTGAACTCTGAAGCAGCACCTAAATTAGAAATTCCAGAGAATACGATCACCGATTGATTGTTTGTAATGATTTATTGGCATTGGCGCCTCCATGAAAATAAATCAGGAGAATCCAAGAAAACTTTGGTATTTAAATGTGCTACTAGGATAATTTTCTAGCTATGTAACGCTAATCCACAAAATTTAGAAACTTTACTTAATAGTATGTTTTGCCCTCTCTTGGATTTCAGCTAACCGGTATTACTTCTTTCATAAACTAAAATTATCCATGAACAATCGTTACGATCACTAGATGGTTTATAACTCTTGGTTTTTGTTTCATCCTCATTATAACTGCTTTGTGTATCACCTGTACACCTAAAAAATATTCCATGATAGTGTCTAGAGCTACTTGTATCATATAAGAAATATACATAGTCCACGAAGGTGTTAGAGGATACACGGACCCATCATGACCTTGCGCGGCAACGCTGTGCCTGTCTTTCTAGTTTCAGTCTAGTCCCTTAGCTTGATAGTTCACGGAATACATTGAACAAAAATTCGAGAACTAGAACTGTCACTTTGATAGTCTTGAGATATGAACCAAGGCCAAAATTAAAGTTTGAGCACCTCAATGATTATTTTGAAAGTTCAAGGATGAAATTGAATAACAACGCTAATACTGTACTCAAATCTCAGTGCTTTACTAAAACCAACAAATTTGGGATTCTCATCAGAAGGAAAAAGAAATAGAGAATTTTGTTTTTCTGGTTTCTTTAGGATTTTTTTAGGGGATTCTGGTTTCTTTAGGATGGGGCTTGGCATTTTAAGGTTGGGCCTATGGCTCGTCCAAGTCGGACCTGCGGCCCACCTCATCAAGTCACAAACTCACACAACAAACTGAAGAACTCGATCCATTCCTGAAACAGCCCATGAGTCCATAACCAAGCACCACGGCCATGGCCTTCCCCGGCGACGGGGATGACGCCGGCGACGCGGTGGTTCTAGAGATCACCGACACATCATCCTCCGCCGCCGCCCGTGATCCATCCTCACCTCGTCCCCCGCCGATCTCCATCTCTGACCTCGCGCGCTTCGACCCGCTCCCATCCCCAACCGTCGCCGTTCGCGTTGACCGGCACAGGCAAGCGAGCGCTCTCTCATCTCAACCTAACCCCTAGCTGATTCCTGCGCTTTGGTAATCGAATCCTGTCTTGTGGCAGGCTAATCGAGAGCTCCTCCTACTTCCGCGCGCTCCTCGGCGGCAGCTTCAGGTTAGCGAAAACCCAAGCCTCGAGCTCTCGAGCTACTACTACAAGTTAAGTTAGTGGCGAGTGGGCAGGGTATCTCATGGACGCTGTCTGTGTGCAGTGAATCCGGCCGAGAGCATGTGAACGTGGGCTGCGATTTGGAGGCTGCCGTGCAAGTGCTGCGCTACCTGTTTGAGCCTTCCGAGAGCTTCAACATCACGCACAACAATTTCCTCCCGCTGTTGGAGGTACCCAGTCCTGAAAGTCTAGCGTTTCACTGTTAATCAATTCTGAATAAATGATATAATACTTAGAAGTTGTGGTTGTCTAGTTGATAATACAAGACAATAGCCTTTTAAATTAGTTATCTTATTTTTGATGCATTTATTATGTTTCATAAATTCTGTGCCGTGATAATAGGAATTTCATTAGTACTGTCTACCATTGTGACCTCCATTAGCAGTTACCAGTAAACTAGTGAATCACAGATAGCTGCTGGAGGAAAATGGTCGTTTAGGCCATACTCATTAGCAATTTTGAGTCTAGTGCTACTGCCATCTGTTCATGGTAGGTGCTACTCTAGGTCACTAACTTCATTTATCCTCCAGGGAGCTTTGTTTCTTGCTGTTGAGAGCCTTCTAGTGGAGTGTGAAAGATGGTTCAGCACCATAGCCTCTCAAACTTCCGCCATTTTTTCAGTTCCATTAGATTTCATAATTGAAGTCTGGGACTTTGCTCAAGAGCATGGTGAGTGTCTTTTGTTATGGTGTTCTAAAATTCTCATAGCTGAAGGGCGGGCCTGGTGCAAGCGGTAGAGTCTTACCGCCTGTGATCGGAAGGTCCCGGGTTCGAGTCGCGGTCTCCTCGCATTGCACAGGCGAGGGTAAGGCTTGCCACTAACATCCTTCCCCAGACCCCGCACAGAGCGGGAGCTCTCTACACTGGGTACGCCCTTTTTTTCTGGAATTCTCATAGCTAATAGCTTCCACTTTAACAAAATATAGTCAACTCTTTGAACTTCTTTTTGCGCCGACTTTGTATATGTTTGCAGGTGTTACTTTTGTTCAAGAAATTTGCCGAGAATATCTAGCTCAGAATTTTGTAGGTACAATTACTGCATTACCATTGTACATTCACTTTGTGCATGTTCTTTCAAAAATATATTTCCTGGCAATGTTTGGTTCCTTTTCGATGTGCTCATGCATTATGCAACGTGCTTTCTGTACCACTCCCATTCTGTGGACCGCGCAGGCACATGTTATCTCAAGAAGGTCATTTAATAAAATACCTTATGATTTGCTATGTTCAACGATCGAATGTCCACATCTGACGGTGGATAGGTTTGTTGTATCTTTTCTCAGTGTTATTCTATGACATGATTTTCATTATTCCCTCTGTGAAGGAAAATAATTTGCTGCCCTTGTCCAGTGAAAAGCAATTGTGTGAAGCAATTTTGTATTGGGTTTCAGAAAATATGAAAACCTGTGAACAATCATACCCCAACTCTGTAGATGGCCACCTCTTCCTTCTTAGCAAGGTACACTGTTCCTCAAAATATGTGGGTAGTATTTAGTGTCAAGTCTATTCTGCCCCCCCAGATGATATCTGCTGTTGTATATTAGTTCATCAAGCATTTGGCTGTCTTGACTTATGCATATCTTTTCATTTGGACTGTTTCTGCAGGTGAAGATATGCCTTTTACCGTTGGGATTTGCGGCAGGTACAATTCCTAGATCTATAAATTTTAAGTGATAACAGACAGTTCTTGTTATGGTGGGGAACGTCTACAAGAGGAGGGACAAAGCTAGTGGCTGACACATCTTGGGGAGTTTCGCCGTCTTGCAGTCACCACGACCTTGAGTTGGGCAAGTCCGAGTTTCGAGGAGTCTAGTTGAGTCAAGAAGATTTGGTTAGCTAAGTTTGTTAGGAAATCAAGGGATTTGTTAGCAAGTAATAATCGTCGTCATGTGTAAGGACTATAAGAGTCCCAAACCGAGTTAATGAAAGGCAGCCCGAGATTGAGATTATATCTCCTTGGGCACTGGCGGTGCTCCTCTCGTTCTCCCCTTCTCTCTCTCCTGTTGTCGCCGAGATCGATCTCGATCACGGCGCCAAATCTCGCCATAAGCCCACGCGCCTCACACACCCGTCGATCCTCCCTACTTCCTCCGCGATGAAGGCACGCCTGCGTAACAACACGGTATCTCGACTTCATGGCGGCGTGCTCGGGATGCATCGGCGACGGTGGCGCCATCCACCGGGGTGCCCCCCTCCGTGGTGCCTACGTCCGGTTGTCGCCGCTGCGTCCACACTACACCACACCGCTCCTTTGCCGCCCTCGCCTCCATCGCCGATTCGCTCGCCTCGCTCACCACCGCCTTCAACCATATGCAGTTGCAGATGACCGCCATCAATCATCAACTGGCGGATCAGCGCTACCGACGGCCCTCGATGGCGCCCGGCGTTTCCCGATTTTGGCATGCCGGGTTTCGCGGCGTTCCAAAGCTCCCGTCACCTCGTGATGCGGTGATCACGGACGTCACTCAAGCGGGCGACTCCTCTGCGTCGGTGTTCCCCTCACCCACGCCATCGACATCTGCGGTACCGACCGAAGTCGCGAAGCCGCGCGCGACGCCGCCGTCCACGGGAGTTCACGCATCAGCTCCAATTCCCTCGATCCCGTCGCAAATCCCCAACCACAACCACGGATCGGTGGGCGAGACCCTGCCCGCCGCGGCCTCGGCCCATGGCATCATCGTCCACCATATCCCCGCGAGCTCGGCATGGGAGGTCGGCGGCGTTCCCAAGTACCACAAGATCTCGTTCGAGACCTACGACGGCCAGGAGGATCCGCTGGGATGGCTCAACAAGTGTGAGCAATTCTTCCGCGGTCAGCTCACCCGCGAGGTTGACAAGGTTTGGCTGGCGTCCTACCACCTTAAAGGGGTTGCCCAGCAATGGTACCTCGTCCTGGAGCAAGACATCGGCCGCCGCCTACGGCGAGACTTCCGTCGCTTCGTGCGTGGCGCTTCGCCCCGCCATTGGCACGAACCACCTCGCTGAATTGGCGCGGCTGCCGTTCGGCTCCTCTGTGGACTCCTACATGGAGGCGTTCCAAGCCCGTGCGGCGCACGCCGGCGAACTCACCACGCTCCAGAAGGCTAAGCTGTTCACCGGTGGGCTACCGGCATACATCCGCGTCGACGTGGAGCTCATGGAGCCGAGGGATCTCTAGCACGCCATGCGCCTGGCCCGTGCCTATGAGCGGCGCAACATCCATCTGCGACCCGCGCTCCCACCGTCACGACCGGCGCGCCGTGCGGGAGGCGTTCCAGCTCTCCCGGCGCCAGAGGGCTACGGCGGCGCACCCACCAAGCCGACGACCGCCGTGAACACCTTCAAGCGACTCTCGCCGGAGGAGATGGCCGAGCGCCGTAAGTTGGGCCTTTGCTATAATTGTGATGAACCATATGTCCGGGGCCACAAATGCGCCCGGTTATTCTATTTGGAAGCGCAGGACTACATCATCGAGGAGCCCGACGATGACGACGAGGGCGACAGCCCCGCCCCAGCTGACGCAACGGAGCCGTTCGACCCCGAGAAGCCCATGATTTCCTTGTCAGCGATCACGGGGATCCGCGCACCGGCGACCATGCAGCTACGCGTCCGCTGCGGCGGCCAGGACCTCGTCGCGTTGCTGGACTCGGGCTCCACTCACAACTTCATCAGTGGGGCTGCCGCGAGCCGAACCGGCCTCGCGCTCGGGGACAGCAAGGGCGCCCACGTCGTGGTCGCCAATGGTGACCACGTCGCCTGCCGTGGCCTGGCCCGTTGCCTGCCCATCCAGGTCGGGGGGGAGTTCTACATCGACTGCTACTCCATCCCTCTCGACGCGTACGACATGGTGCTGGGCATCTCCTGGCTCAGCACGCTGGGCCCCATCCTGTGGGACTTCGAGGGCCGCCGCATGGCTTTCCACCGCCGTGGACGCCGCGTGCTGTGGACGGGGGTGGGTGCGCCCAGCGCGGTACCCTCACTGCCACGCCACCTCCACTCGCTCGTGGCCGCCAAGGAGTCAGAGGCCGACCTGCTGGAGCGGCTCCTGGCGTCCTTCGACGACGTCTTCGCACCGCCAACCGGGCTACCACCGACCCGGCCATGCGATCACCGGATCCACCTCAAGGTGGGCACGGACCCTGTCGCCGTCCGACCGTACCGCTACCCGCAGCTCCAGAAGGATGAATTGGAGCGTCAATGCGAGGAGATGCTGCGCCAGGGCACGATTCGCGCCAGCACATCGCCCTTCTCGGCGCCTGTCCTCCTCGTCAAGAAGCACGACGAATCATGGCGCTTCTGTGTTGATTATCGGGCGCTCAACTCGGCCACGGTGAAAGACAAGTTCCCGATTCCCGTCGTTGAGGAGCTACTGGACGAGCTCCATGGCGCCAAATTTTTCTCCAAGCTAGATCTTTGATCGGGCTATCACCAAGTCCGCGTGCACGCCGACGACGTGGCCAAGACGGCGTTCCGCACGTACCACGGCCATTTTGAATTTTTGGTCATGCCGTTCGGCTTGTCTAACGCGCCGTCGACATTTCAGGCTCATGAATCTGGTGCTCAAGCCGTTCCTTCGTCGCTGCGTCCTCGTCTTCTTCGACGACATACTTATCTACAGTTCGACCTGGACCGAACACTTGCTGCAGCTCCGCGCCGTCCTCGACGTTCTTCGCGCACACGGGCTGCACCTGAAGAGGTCCAAGTGTACCTTTGCATCATCGACCGTCCAGTACCTCGGCCACGTCATATCACAAGAGGGGGTCGCCATGGACGCCACTAAGGTGGCCGCGGTGCAGTCATGGCCGCAACCGCGTTCTGCCCGGGGACTGCGCGGGTTTCTCGGACTCGCCGGTTATTATCGACGCTTCATCCGCGAGTACGGCTCCATAGCGGAGCCTCTCACTAGCCTACTGAGGAAGGACGCGTTCCAATGGTCGACAGCGGCGGACACGGCGTTCGCCGCCCTGAAGAAGGCGCTCTCCGAGGCGCCCGTCCTGCACCTGCCCAACTTCGACCGCGCCTTCTTCGTTGATTGCGACGCGTCAGGGTCGGGCTTCGGGGCTGTTCTACATCAAGGCGATGGCCCTGTCGCGTTCTTCAGCAGGCCGTTCGCGGCGCGCCACCTCAAAGTCGCGGCCTATGAGCGGGAGTTGATCGGCTTGGCGCAGGCGGTGCGGCACTGGCGTCCCTACCTCTGGGGCCGCGCTTTCGTCGTCCGGACGGATCACTACGCGCTCAAGTTCCTGCTGGATCAACGGCTCTCGACAATCCCCCAACACCACTGGATCAGTAAGTTGATCGGCTATGATTTTTCTGTGGAGTACAGGCCGGGCCGCTTCAACGTCGTCGCGGACGCTCTCTCCAGGCGCGACGGGGAGACACCCTTGCTGGCCGCGCTCCCTGCCGCCGAACCAGCGCTGGCCGCGGTGTCCACCCCCACGTTCCAGCTCTTCGAGGACCTGCGTAGCGAGCTGGCGGCCTCGCCCGAGCTCCAGACGCTCTGCACCGACGTGGAGGCCGGAGCATGCGGCGTAGACTGGGTCCTCCATGATGGGCTCCTCCTCTACAAGGGGAAGGTCTTCGTCCCCGACACCTCCCCACTGCTGGAGGTCGTGCTCCAGCTCGCGCATACTGGGGCGCACGAAGGGATCCAAAAGACGTTGCAGCGGCTTCGGACGGAGTTCTTTGTTGAGCACGATCGTCGCCTCGTCCACGACTTCATCCAGTCCTGCGCCACGTGCCAGAAGAACAAGACCGAAGCCTTGCATCCGGCGAGACTTCTGCAGCCGCTGCCGGTGCCCTCTCGCGTGTCGGCGGACATCGCCATGGACTTCGTCGAGGCACTGCCTAAAGTCCACGGCAAGAGCGTCATCCTCACCGTTGTGGATCGGTTTTCAAAGTACGCGCACTTCATTCCTTTGGGTCATCCGTACACAGCATCCTCCGTCGCGCGCGCCTTCTTCCACGACATTGTTCGACTTCACGGCTTCCCCGACTACATTGTCAGTGACAGAGACCACGTCTTCACCGGGAACGTGTGGCGCGACTTGTTCCAGCAGGCCGGCGTCAAGCTTCGCATGAGCACGGCCTTCCACCCTCAGACGGATGGGCAATCGGAAGCGGTCAACAAGACGATCGTCATGTATCATACGCCTCACCGCGACGAGCCACGGGATCATTTGGATTGGCTTCCGGGGGAGTATCGCTATAACACCGCCTACCACTCGATTACTCGCGACGTCGCCATTCACCGTCGTCCACGGACGCGCGCCCGGAGCTCTGCCGTATCGCCCGGCGAGGGTCCGCCGACGCTGTGGACTCCCTCTTCTCCGCCGCTGACGAAGTTCATCGCCGAGGTTCGCGCTCGTCTTCTGCGAGCTCGAGAGCACGCCCGGCGCTTCTACGACGCCAAGCATCGTGCCCTGGAGTTTGCGGTCGGCGACTGGGTGCTTCTTCGCCTCCTTCGCCACACCCAGTCCGCCGCATCCGGTCGCAAGGGCAAGCTTGGGCCCAAGTTTGCCGGGCCTTTCCGGGTGCTGGAGCGCATCAATGAGGTGGCATATCGCCTGGAGCTGCCGGCCGGAGCACGAATCCATGACGTGTTCCATGTCGGTCTACTCAAGGCGTTCCGCGGCACTCCACCCGACGCACCGCCGGCCCTGCCCCCGCTTCGCCATGGTCGATCCCTGCTCCAACCAGAACGCGTGCTGCGTTCCCGTCTTAGCCGTGGTGCATGGCAAGTCTGGTGCGATGACTTTACGCGGCCGACGCCACTTGGGAACCGGTGGGCGACTTCCAGGTCTGCGTACCGACCTTCCACTCGAGGGACGAAGCTTGTTTGGGGAGGACGGGAGAGATGTTATGGTGGGGAACGTCTACAAGAGGAGGGACAAAGCTAGTGGGCGGCGCATGCGGGGAGTTCGCCGTCTTGTGGTCACCACGACGCCCGGTTGGGCAAGTCCGAGTTCGAGGAGTCTAGTTGAGTCAAGGAGATTTGGTTAGCTAAGTTTGTTAGGAAATCAAGGGATTTGTTAGCAAGTAATCGTCGTCATGTGTAAGGACTATAAGAGTCCCAAACCGAGTTAATGAAAGGCAGCCCAGATTGAGATTATATCTCCCTTGGGCACTGGCGGTGCTCCTCTCGTTCTCCTGTTCCTCGTCTCCTGTTGTCGCCGAGATCGATCTCGATCACGGCGCCCGTCTCGCCATAAAGCCAGCGCCCTCACACACCCGTCGATCCTCCCTACTTCCTCCCATGAGAAGGCGCGCCCGTAACAGTTCTCATGTTTGCTCCTTCTTTTACGCTACACATCTTCCATAATTTCTTGTCATGTATTAGTAATACAATGGTCAATGGAAAATTGTATTTTTAGGGACAAAGAGGCATTGGTTTGACTTTGGAAACAACATCGTCTGCACAATTCTTGATCTTCTCAAGGACAGTTTGAAAACTTTATTGGATGCTATTGCTGATGGTAACTTGGAGAGATATTGCATTCGAATAACAGAATATTCGAAGGTTTATCCACTTCCATTTAATATTGCAATGATACATTTAACCTGTCTAGAATGAATTCTTCACCTTTATGTTTCGTTCTCTTTTTTCCTGTTGCTTTGCAAAATATTTACTACTTCTTTTAGTGAATGAAACTTAATGCAACCTCTTCATGTACTTTAATCTGATCAAATGCTGCAAAATAGGTGAAGTTTATGATGTGATAGTTAAGGTTGACTAGATCTTTTTACAAGATTCATATTCTCCGAAATATTTTTGCTATGATAATGTGCTTGCTTAGCTTCTTTTGCAAAAAAGGGAAATTGCAAATGCATTAGCCTTGAACTTCACTGTCCAAGAAGATCATGCACTCTGTCTATTTTTAAGGATGATGGTTTTATTTTGCAGAACATAGTGCTTTCAGGATGTCCCCAAGTAACTACAGCATTCTTGTACATATCTGTTCTCCCTACTGATCTGGATGTTTCATTTAAGAGAAGGATAGTGAGTTCATACACCCAGGTGGATCATCGAAGCTTCATTCTTTATGATGAACTAGAGAAGGCTGCTAAAACCTTATCATTCAAGAATGTACACATGGTGGATATTTCAAAATGTCCAAATGTTCATTTTGGCGCAGCAATTGACTGGTTGAAGTTGTTTTTTCCAGAATTAAGGATATTCAGGGTTTCACATTGTTTATCCTTTCAATTTGATGATTTGCTATATCTGTTACTGAGATGTCCATGGATTGATGAAATTGATATGACTGTTGATACAAGCACTGTAACACCCAAACATTCAGTAGTCTCGTCTAGTTCTGAAGTCCTAAGCAAAGTGAAACCAAATCAGAAAAGATATGGCATACATTGTCCACCATATGACGGACAACTGAATTAGATTTTCTTAAATATATCAAGATTGACATTGGAAGGCAGAAGTGATATTGATGGTAATAGAAAAGATTTGTGCTTATCATCTCTTGCTTTGCAGCTGTCCATATTGTTATTACCTTACCTGCAAGCTAGTAACTTCATTGTTTGCGCGTGTGCAGATGTGGGCTTGCTGGAGATATCTGTTTTGAAAAATTCTCTGTGCTATATAAACATTAGAAACTGCTTCCTGTTAACAGATGATGGTATTTCTAACCTTCTGATGAAGTGTACAAAGATCCATTCAATGGTTCTTTCTTACACTTCTTTTGGAAATCGATCAATTCAAACACTATGCGCTACCAATCCTTCTGGCCACAACAGTGTACATGCTCATGTTATGGCATTTTATATGCAAGAATTACATCTGGATGGCTGCAAAGGTAAAAACAATTCCCTTTGTCTCATGCCCCAGATCCCTCGATGACTGAGCAAATGATAATTTATTTTTATGACATCAGAAATACAATGCTATGCTTGTTTTTCAGTTATCATTATGTTTGCCTTCCACTACTTAGGCATGCTGGCTAATATAGGTATATGTCAATATGTAGGTATTGACTCTGCTGCTTTGTCGCAGCTAATGAGCATTATAAGCATCACAAAGTTTCTGAGCTTAAGGGAAACATCACTTACAGATGGTGCACTCTGCAAGTTTGTTGGCTCTAGTCTCGAGTATCTTGACGTTTCAGAGACTGTGGTATGATTTTCTGTTTGAATCATTGTTTTTGTTCAATATACCTGATCACTTGTATATTAATGTGTCTACTTTTTAGAAAATATTTATCATACTGATTATGTAATTTAGTTTTGAACTTCTAACTAATCAAGCAGTACAATTGAACAATTGATGAAACACTCATACTGGAATGTTCACTGAGCTAGGAGACTATTGATGAGTAATACATAGTGCACTGTGGCCTGTGGGGCTATTATTTCTATGTATCAGGTTGATATTTTATACACATGCCTGCAGGCTGCAGGGTGATAGAAGTACACGGTTTTTAATTATGTTGATGGACTTTTCTGCTACTTTATTTTAGTACGATAGCTATCATTTTTACCTTCGCATCCGAAGGACAAACCCCAAAAGTTGATTGTTAAGTTTGTTTTTTTCATGTACCATTATAGAGTGTGCTTAATTCTTTTCTTTTTGTCCGTCGACTCACAGATTTCTATGGTATCATTAGCTCCAGTTATACGAAGAAATTGTAAATTGAACTGTCTGAAAACAGCTGGATGCCGTAGTCTTCTGTTGGAATGTGATAATGTAGAAAATATCAGTGGTAACAAGTACGGAGATTTTCTACAGGAGGTAGGAACTACCTGCTGTTTGGAGGATGTTGAAATGGGTTGGGGATTTTGCCCTATTCGAATTGAAGATCTTGCTCCTTCTTTTAGTAAAGTAAGGAAGATGACAATTGGTCTTGGCACAGCATTAGCTGAGAATGTCATGTGTGCTCTTCCTATGATTTGCCCATTCCTCGAGTCTTTGATTCTGAGGTTTCAGGTGTGCCCCAACACTCGACGGCATGTTAAATATGAACTTGTGCTTTTCACTCCATAACAAATTGACAATATACATCCAGGTGATATCTGACAGAGTTGTTAGAAATCTATTGGAATCAGCAGTAAATCTTCATGTGCTTTGCCTGCACTATTGTCTTGGCAGTTTAACTTCATTTAGTTTCCAGACAAAAGCACCTGCATTAAGAGTATTGCAGCTTCATTGGGTTACTCCATGGCTTACAAATGATGACTTGACAATCCTAACAGAGAATTGCAATTTAGCTGAACTTTCACTGTCCGGTTGCAAACACCTTGACTCCAGTAAGTTTACTTCCAAATCCAGTGGCTCCTGTAATTTGGTCATTTTGAGTTTTCACTTTCTCTTGATCTACAGACTCTCAAGACATTATCTCATCTGGGTGGCCAAACTTGGCACTTTTACACCTTGAGGTATGCCTAACTGCAATCTCGACAGTTTGAGTAAACCTTATTGTGTCAGTGCTGAATATCTGATATTTTTTCCTCTAAAATCAAATTTCGGGGTTCAGTGGCTAATATAAGTATATAACTAAACTAAATAAATAGGACTTGCTTTAGTGGTGGGGCAGCAAAAGCCTTTTTTAAAAGAGTAGCTTATAAGACTAACAAAATAGCATGTCCATATTTTGTGCGCCAGCATGTACTCTACAGCTCTATTTCATTCACTGCTAGATGTTTTATATCGTATTAGTTGAAACTTGATTTTTAAAAGTATTTGACTTCCAATGCTATAAAAAGTATACTTTACAAATATCTAAAACTCTACTCAATGTCTGAAACCATTTTCATCCTGTACACGCCATCTTTTATGGATTGCATTATTTTTCCATATACAGGAATGTGGTAAAATAACAGTTGAAGGGTTTCTTCTTTTCTCAGTTGTAAAGCTTTGGAAGACATCCTACTACGGCACACGGTGAGTATGAAAATATCATAGCAAGTTCTTGAGATATAGTTCTAGTGAATCCTAAAACACAATGTAGAACTGTACTAAATGATGCGAGCAACTTAATACTTGTTAGTTGCTACCCAAAGAGGAAGTGGTGCCTGACATGGCTACAGTTGAAACAAACTTTCACCATGCTGTTGCAAAATTGCAGTCCATCTATAATTGTATATATGTCATTTCCAGGACGTATACCATTGTAACTTTTCTCTGTTGAAGAAGTTGAATTGTTGATTGGTTATATAGTTTCTGAGAGTTGAGAACCGCAGGGTAGGGGCATTGGAAGGAGCATCATAGACGATGCTATCAGAGAGGTGCCTTCCTTCTCTAGTTTATCGTCTGGCACCATCGGTTTCGAAATCTGTAACTCGGTGACATTTGTTGCAGTTACCACTACTGCGGAAGCTGGCTTTGGATCTATGCGATGCCTGTGAAGAAGGTTACGATAGCCCGAATGTGAGCACAGAAAAGATTTCTATCTGTAACTTTGATAAGACAGATGCTAATATATCACTGTCTTTATTTTGTAGAATGCGGAAGGAAAGATGATTAGAAGTGTAAGGATGAGTCGATGCAAGACAATGAAGGGGTCCTGTTTGGAGGTCGCGAGACAAGGGTCTTCAAGGCCGGTGCACAAGGACACCGTAGTGCTGGAATGGAGTAGCAGAAGGCTCACAACCACCATAGTGAAAGAAAGAGTGTGATAAGCCTCTTTTCTGTTCCTGATGAAATACACTGTTCCTTCACCGAAAAAATCTTTGCGGAAGAACAGGGGCGATTCGCAACATATATGGCTTGTATGAATGCTTTTTTTTCTTTCTGCTGATTTTGAATCCTTTTTCTGTGTGAAGTTATACTAGTGTGATGGACACGTACTTGGTTCCATCCTTTTGTCTGTATGTGTGGTACCAAGCGAAGAAGATCATCTCTAGACAAGTTTGTCCCGAGACCAAACTGTAAATAGCGTTTGCAGTTGTATACATGTACTCTCATATGTTGTGTTGATCCACGAACAAAATTTGATATTGAACTTTTGTATGTATAGTATTTTCATGCGCTTTCTTCAGGAAAAAAAAAGATTGTCGTAGACTTTGGAATTTTTGGATGACCATATCAATATCCAGTCATTCATGTTTGAAATTACAGCTGTATAACAGTAATTTGAATGCAGTAATTTTAGTAGCAAGCGCATGTATAACATCAGCAGAGGCAAATACTGTCCGCCACGTCATTAACTAGCCTCAATCATCATCAATCAAGAAAATTTAAAAAGTATTTTCGCCAAAAAAAAAATTCTGCTAAACCCTTGTCACCGATCTGCATATCTGCCTGCCAGCTCCCCGCCTCCCCGCCTCCCGCCGCCGGTTAGGGATGGCCCACCCCTCCGCTACCGCCGCTGCAAACCCTAGCCCTGGCACCGGCGAGGAAGGAGCCGCCTGCTCTCCGCCGTCGCCGTCGCCGTCTCAAAGGGGGCGGGGCAAGGTGGTTATCGTCATGGGCGCCACGGGAGCCGGCAAGTCGCGGCTGGCCATCGACCTTGCGGCCCACTTCGCCGGCGTCGAGGTGGTCAGCGCCGACTCCATGCAGCTCTACCGCGGCCTCGACGTCCTCACTAACAAGGTCCCCCTCCACGAGCAGAACGGTCTGTCTCTGACTCCTCACCACCTCCCCCAACTTGAGTTTCCTCTCAGATTAAATGCTCGAACCCGTTCCATGCGTTATTCCAGGTGTTCCTCATCATCTCCTTAGCGTGATCGATCCCTCCGTAGAGTTCACTTGCCGTGATTTCCGCGACCATGCCGTTCCGGTAAGCCAATGCTGCTACCACTGCCTCTACAAGTTTCAGTACTGGACCTGGGTCACATGATGATAGCTAACGCCTTCCCCTCTGCTCACAGATTATACAGGAAATATTGGATCGCGGTGGCCTCCCTGTGATTGTCGGCGGCACAAACTTCTACATCCAGGTTCAAATTTGAAGTGTCCTGATTTCTGTATCATCAAGTCCATCTGCTTTCTGTGTGACCGCAGTGTCTGAACTACTGTCGTGTTTTTTGCCCACTTAATATTTCAGACTCTTGTTAGCCCATTCCTCTTTGATGATATGGCAGAAGAAATGCAGGACTGTACTTTGAGAGATCACATAGATGATATAGGTGAGTAATAAGTCATGTTAAATGTTCCTTGTTCTTAGTGTGTAGCTCAATTCCCAAACAGCGGTTGACATGTCTGTTATCTGGCCTTACCAATGGCGATGAAGGCAGTGGGTATGAACGCTTGAAGGAGATTGATCCGGTGGCTGCGCAAAGGATCCATCCAAACGACCATAGAAAAGTAAGGGTGTTGCCCAAGTTTCCTGACTTTATATAACTATGCAATGTTAGAATTCCTTCTTGTACAGGTGCTCATTTTCCTACTGCCACTGATTGTTCTGTGTTTTTCCATTCTGCATGCGTTGGTCTATTGCAAAGATCAAACGCTACCTTGAGTTGTATGCAACGACGGGTTTCCTACCCAGTGATCTTTTCCAAGGAGAGGCTGCTAAGGTGAGGAATTTCTCTACACTTGTCTGCTCGGTGCTTTTTATCAATCTTGTAGAAATCCCAGTGAAACGCCCTCCTTTTGTCATGAACGTGAACCCATAATCGTCTTACAACACTCCTTTTCTTTTTCCTGTTTGAGTTTGAACTTGTTGGGATTTCTAAATGTCTTAAATGAGATCATTGGTTGTGTCGGAACAGAAATGGGGTCGTCCTAGTAACTCCAGATTCGACTGTTGTTTCCTGTGGGTAGATGCTGATCTTCAAGCTCTGGACAGTTATGTCAACAAAAGGGTTGATTGCATGATGGATGCTGGCCTGCTGGACGAAGTATGCAACATATATGATGCAGATGCTCTCTATACCCAAGGGCTGCGGCAGGCAATTGGGGTCCGTGAATTTGATGACTTTTTCAGACTATATTTACCAAGAAAAGAATCTGGTGAGGATTCTTCTGCGAGCTTGTTAGGTATACATGACGATCAGCTTAAGAGCTTGTTGGATGAAGCTGTTTCCCAGCTGAAGGCAAACACTCGCAGACTAGTTCGACGCCAAGTAAGCACTTAGCATCCTGTGTATTTTTATGTTATTGCTGTCTTTTGGAAGACTGTCCGACTGAGCACTGATACTTGGCTCACTGTAAATTTCTTACCTTTTTTTTTTGGCCTTAAAGAGACGGAGACTGCATCGACTGAGTAAAGATTTTGGGTGGAATTTGCATCGCGTTGATGCAACCGAAGCATTCTGCTGTACGTAAGGCCATCTAAACTCCTTCGGTGCACTGTCAAATGTGTATGCATTCTCTGCAGAAACTCATAATCTCTCATGTGTGTTTTGATAGGTGCCACTGGCGACTCGTGGCAAAAGAAAGTTGTTGAACCTTGTGTGGATGTTGTGAAAAGGTTCTTGTCTGACGATTCAACTCTTTTACCAAGCACAAGCGCCTCAAATGGTGTGGTTGGAAGTGTAAGGGGCCCGTCAAGAGAGCTGTGGACGCAATATGTGTGCGAGGTGAGTCTAGTTTTCCAAGAGCTGTATTGTATCCATAAGAAGGGCGGGCCTGGTGCAAGCGGTAGAGTCTTACCGCCTGTGACCGGAAGGTCCCGGGTTTGAGTCGTGGTCTCCTCGCATTGCACAGGCGAGGGTAAGGCTTGCCACTGACACCCTTCCCCAGACCCCGCACAGAGCGGGAGCTCTCTGCACTGGGTACGCCCCTTTTGTATTGTATCCATAAGAAAGCAGACGCCGAGAATTCTGTTGCAGAGTTACCGATGATGAAGCATGGGTGTTGTGTTTATTTAACTCCACAGGCCTGCGATAACCGGGTGCTGCGAGGGGCGCACGAGTGGGAGCAACACAGGCAAGGGCGAGGCCACCGGAAGCGAGTGCAGCGCCTGAAACAGAAGAACCTGAGCCTGAGGCCATGGCCATCAGCGTCGCAAGACTGCAGCTGATGGAGTGATGGCAGCTGCAGGTGGCCATTTGTTTTGTTTGCAATCGAGTGATGAGGCATGCAGTTCCAGGTCTTGAGCAGTAGACGAGCTGAAAAGCGTTTTAAGTTTTAACATGATGAATCACATGTATGTATGTGGATGGGGTTATTGGTCTTGCTAATGAGTTCACTGAAGAATGTTTTGATTAATAATTGGGTGATCTGCGGCACGTGCGTGTTTTGACTTGTGCTGATGATAAGAACCAAAGTAAATGGCCGCAGGCCTGCAACAAAAACGGCGGGGGCCAAAAAAGCGCGCTGGTGGTGATGTGGTCCAAGTCCAAACAAAGATGTCTCGCGCGCACTCATCATAAACTTGCTAGCCTGACAGCGACATGCTTAATTTTCGCCACGCCCACGGGGAATATCTCCATGCTTTAGCTGAAGCAGGCACAGGCAGGTGCTGCTGCTTGTAATTATAAAAGGCAGGCAAGCAGCTAGTAGTGGAGTAGTAAACTTGCACACCTCCTCCTATCTCTTCATTAGAGCAGCCGTTTCACGATGTTGTTGGGTCTGCACCAGTACCACACGACGGCACCCAACATAGTATGAAGTCGATCTTGGTGGATACATGAACAGAACATTCCCCTTTTTTTTCTTGTCCCACGGAAGTGGATACATGAACAATGGTCCATCCAAAGAGTACTAATTGGGCACATTCTCTCTTTTTTCCCCTTTAAACACTTGTACACACACAAACTCTATAAACATATGCACCGATGCATGCATACATTGCATCTAGGACTTAAACCCTAATAGACATGTTTGATCACATGGATTATAGATGCTCAATTAATACAATTTGACAAATACTACCATAACGCGGACCTGTTTGGATCACGGCCGATTATTATAATCTGGATTATGTATAGGATTACTACAATCGAGATTAGAATATAAAAATCAGAGTGTTTGGATCATTAAATTATTATAGTGGATTATCGTTGGTTAAAGTGACAAATGCTTACAATCTCAAAAGGCAGCTCTCAACTGGATTATAGGATTATTATAATCTGAACTTTTATTATAAACAACCCACCTATAATCCAACATGTTTTGTTTGCAATTAGATTATTTTAGTTGACTATTATATCACACAGTGGATCCAAACAAAACCTTAGGTGTCCTGACAAGACAAATGCATCAAGATTGTACTCTTCTTTCTCTTAGAAAAGTAGTTTGATGACCCCGTACGCCTTCCTCGTCATTACTTGCTTGGGCTATCCCCTACAACGAAAATTTTCTACTTGTTTTCTCATGTAAAATTTTGGTTGGGTTGATCATTCTCTTGGACTAAATATTAGACCGGTTAACATTCTTCTTTTTCTTTGTAGATAAGGGTCACTTGACCAGGACTTCTTTGGCGGACATTGTGTATAAATCCCCTTGCTGATAACTAATTTTATTTTCGATCTTCGACTACATTAGTCTTGTGCGCCATTGCATACAAAATGTAAGGAAAAAACAAACCTATTGGTAGGACATACACCCAGCTAGAATGAATAGACACCGATGGAAGGATGTTATTAAAATTAGCACAACATTTTATTTCATCGGGTTCTAATCGAACTGTTGAATTGGTCAAACTTAAGATGGTCTAGAGTTACAATAAAAGTTGTTACGAGGATCATTGGTGTTGTGTTTCTTGTGGTGGTAGTTTTGTTGTTGCCCTCTTCGTGAGGTTTTTTGTTTTGTTTTTTATTTATTGTAAAATGTTTCTTGTCTGTTGATGTATGTCCGACATTGCTCTTGTCGTTGGATCTTCGGAAAAAGGGATAAAAGTAGAAAGCCAATTTTTTGAAATGGAAAGATTATTGATGAATTGGTCAGTGTATTATGAATAATAAAAAAGACCATTGTTCAAGAAAAAACAAAAAGGTATGGAGGAGTAGTTGAGTTATCCATGTTTTGTGTTTTCATGTTTTGATGGAGAGGCGTAACCCACCTGAATGTTCTATGGATATTGGGCCTGTTCGCTTGTCTGAATTTCGGAGGAATTTAGATGGTTTGGAGGAATGCTGAAAGAATCTGTGAGAGAAAACACGGTTCCGGATGAAAAAATAAGCGGATCAAGTCGGGTTCAAGGGCACGTGAACGGGGCCAATTGTTGTCTTTGCTTAATGCTAAGACCGGGGCAAGGCCCTAAATTTCTAAAAGCAAAAAAAAAAGGTCAGCGCACAGCGCCACAACCAAAAAAGCATAAAAGGCCCACTGTTCCAAAGAAAAACCATATGAACAAGTGTTCCAAATAAGTCCGCTGGTCAGTCAAAGAAAATACATTTTTCAAAAAGAAAAACTAAAGAGCTGCATGTCATGTGTGATTCATTAAACTGCGGAGCTTGTCACACCGGTAAAGGTAAATAAAGGTAACAAAGATACGGTAAGGCAGAACAGCACTTGTATAATAAGGCCCGGTTTAGTTAAAAAAATTTCAACCCAAACAATCACATCGAATCTTGCGGTACATACATGAAGTATTAAATATAGACGAAAAAAAAATTAATTACACAGTTTAGTTGGAAATCGCGAGACGAATGTTTTAAGACTAATTAGTCCATGATTAGTCATAAGTGCTACAGTAACTAACATGCGCTAATGATGAATTAATTAGGCTTAATAAATTTATCTCGTAGTTTCCAGACGAGCTATATAATTAGTTTTTTTTATTAGTATCCGAAAATCTCTTCTAACATCCCAAGACATCCTATATAACATTCAAAAATTTTCATTTCACGAACTAAACACAGCCTAAGCCTGCATCTCCTCCTGGGTGACGGTGAGAAAAGCGGACGCAGGCGCGCACGTGTTCCATTCCAAGACTTGCACATTCCCCACGTGAGTAAAAAGGCGTAGCGGGTCCCGTCCCTGCCCGAGCCGGTGTGCTCAGTTCACACCCGCCCAGACCCACAACCCGAACCCAACAAGTCGTGTTGGCTTCGACTTCGGTGGCCAAGTCGACTCCTATTTATATCCAGCTCCCCAGGTGAGGTGCCTACTGCCGCCTCCACCAGCCTTCAGACAACACCCAGCCAGAGTGAGCCACTGCCACTGCCAGTACTCGCGAACCATGGACGCCGACGACTCCTCGTCCGCATCGTCCTCCTCGTCCTCTCCTCCGGCGTCTCCCGCCGACCACAACCACCACCGCCTGCCACCCAAGCGGCGTGCGGGGCGGAAGAAGTTTCGGGAGACGCGGCACCCCGTGTACCGCGGCGTGCGCGCGCGCGGCGGGGGCACCCGGTGGGTGTGCGAGGTGCGGGAGCCGCAGGCGCAGGCGCGCATCTGGCTCGGCACCTACCCGACCCCGGAGATGGCCGCGCGCGCGCACGACGTCGCCGCCATCGCGCTCCGCGGCACCGCCGCCGCCGACCTCAACTTCCCGGACTCCGCGCACGCGCTCCCGCGCGCGCGCACCGCCGCGCCCGAGGACATACGATGCGCCGCCGCGCAGGCCGCCGAGCTCTACCGCCCTTCTTCTTCTTCTTCTTCCGCCTCCGGCCTGCTGCAGCACGGCCGCCGGACGACCACCCCGCCGCCGGAGGCTTCTCCCTGCTGCTGGACGACCAGTACGGGAACCCGAGGAGCCGACGGAGGAGACACGGCGGCCTGCTACTACGGCTTCCTGGACGAGGACGCCATCTTTGACATGCCCGGGCTCATCGACGACATGGCCAGGGGGATGCTGCTCACGCCGCCGGCCATGGGCCGGCGGCTCGACTGGGGCGCCCTTGACGACGACGACGACCACCACCATAGCCACGTGGACTGCACGCTCTGGATGGTGGACTGACGATGTGATGACCATCATTATATATTGCCACGCAAACGTACGGATGTTTAATACCGTACCACCGAATAAACGCGCGCTTTCCATTGCAAATAAATTTTTTATTTATTTTCAGGCCTAATTAGGGCCTAACCTTAAAGTAGTTTTTTTTTTCCTTTCGAGGTGTAGTAGTTAGTTTTTTTGTTCTGGTCAGTTTCATTGATGCCCGGCCGGCCACTTTCATTCGGAGCTCCACCACAAGAGATGTCTAAAACAACATACCTATGTTGTGAACTAAGCCAAGCGTCAAGCGTGGTACGACCCTATAGATTTGATGGTCAATTAAATCTCAAGTTTCAATCTTTATTTGTGTGTCTCAGTCATCATATATCTATTTCTTTCTACGGCGGTTCGTCAATTTGTAGAGGCATGCATGTATTATGCTTCTGTTTATAGGGTGAGTGTGTGTATCTTCATCTATGGTGTGTGTTTGCCAAAAAGAAAAGACCAAATTAATTCATTATATAGTTCCGAGGCCTTTTTCACCATCCTTTTATGTCTTACGCTTGCTTAATTGTCTTAGTTAGTTAGGGGAAGAGAGGATATGTACAAATATGACACTACACTACCGGAAACAGTCGCTTTGCCGAATCACTCGGCAAAGGATTTGCCGAGTGTTTTCTATCGGGCACTCGGCAAAGATTTTGCCGAGAGCTGAAACCGACGCTCGGCGAAAAAAAGTAACGTGACAGAGTGGAGACGGTTACGGCGCGTTTGCCGAGTGTCAAATCTTAGGCACTCGGCAAACTATGCTTCTTCGCCGAGTGTCAAAGTTCAGCACTCGGTAAAGCTTCTTCCTTTACCATGTGTCCTGTTACAGGCACTCGGCAAAGCTTCTGCCTTTGCCGTATGTCAAAGTTCAGGCACTCGGCAAAGCTTCGTCCTTTGCCGAGTGTCGAATACCAAGCACTCGGCAAACACATACCAGAATGCACAGAATTTTTGCTTCTTCAGATTCGCTGCATACCCATCAGGGAACATTAACGTTTGGAACCATTCTATTACTTTCCTCCTTTGGGCCCTCGTCAGAGCAAAATCGGCCTTAAGCTTTCTCCATGACTTCCCGCCTCCAGGAGGCGCCATATCTAGCTTTGGTCTATTGCATAACCTCGCCTGATCCACTCTAGCCTTAACATTATCCTTTGTCTTATCAGGAATGTCTATGATTGTACCAAAAATTGCCTCGGCGATATTCTTTTCAGTGTGCATTACATCAATGTTATGTGGAAGTAGAAGGTCATCAAAATAGGGGTTTCACAAGCACGACTTGTGAGTCCATGCATGTTCCTCACCATATCCCAGAAAACGATCTCCTTGGTCATTGACCTCGAGAGCGTCTAACTGAGCACGAACTGCGGCACCAATCATCATCTGGAGTGCAGGGCCTTCAACTACTACATCTTTCATAAAGTTCTTGATGTCTCGTCTGCATGGATGGTCAAGAGGAAGGAATTGTCGATGTTTGTCGAACGAAGAATATTTACCACCCTTCGTCAACCAAATGAACATCAAAGACGCCTTGCATACTGGGCATGAGAACTTCCCGTGAACACACCAGCCGCAGAATATCCCATACGCCGGAAAGTCATGCAGGGAGTACTGGTACCAAACATACATTTTGAAGTTTGTCTTTGTAGCTCGGCCGTATGTCCATACCCCTTCCTCCCAAGCACGGACCAAATCATCAATCAGAGGCTCCATGTACACACTCATATTATTCCCCGGATGTTCAGGAATTATCAACGACAAGAATATGTTTAGTCGTTGAAAGAGGACGCCAGGGGGGAGATTGAGAGGGATAACGAACATGGGCCGACAAGTGTATGAGGCAGCCGCCATTCCATAAGGATTGAACCCATCTGTTGCCAGCGCAACACGTACATTACGAGCCTCTAGAGCTTTCTCACGATGAATCATATCAAACCTTGTCCATGCTTCACCATCGGATGGATGCACCAGCTTCTCAGGATTATATCGACGTCCATATTTGTGTCATGTCATCTGTTTCGCGGATTCCTCAGTCATATAAAGCCGTTGGATCCTCGGTATGAATGGAAGATACCGTAGGATTTTTACGGGAACGGCGAGCTGCCTCTTCTGACCATCACCAGTGTCGAACCTAGACGATTTATGTGTACGGCTCCAAGAATTGTCACTCATGCACGGACGACACGAGCGAGCGAATAGTCTTCGTTCTTGCACCGCCACGTACGCCTGCATGCATGCATTTCATTTTCTGTCCTTTTCTTTTCCATGCATTCCACTTGGGTAACCGACCCGCTGACTAAGCGTTCAGTGACGACGACTTCCCTGTCCATGCATGCATGTTTTCAGAGATGCCCATCGCCCATCGGTGTACTACGTCGCTGGCTCTCCATGCATGCATGTTTTCAGAGATGTCGGTGTAAATATCTCTCCGACGTACGTGTACGTCGTATATACGGTACATGCATGGCCGATCGATATATAATATAAAATACAGTACACTGTGCAAGACTAATGAAATGTCGCCTGCCAGCTGCATATATATACACTTGGAGTAAGGTATCCCTAAACTTATGCTAGTGTGTTATCCCGGTCTCTAGAGTTGCAAAACGGTCATTTATGCCCTCAAACTCTGTTCAGGTCTCAAAATATAGTCCAAACGGGTCTACATCCGCATCTAGATGCCGACGGGCACGCTGACATGTGGGGTCCACCTGCCATATCCATCTTCCTCCTCCCTCTTCTCTCTCCCTCTCCACTAACCACTTCTCTATCTCTCCTCTCGACGACGGGCAAGGCGGCGCGGCCGGGGATGGGGCGGCGCGACCGGCGGCATGGCTGGGCATGGGGGAGGTGTGGCCGGTGGTGGACAGGGCGGGCGCCGACGGTCGGGGACAGGGGAGGCGTGTACCTAGTAGGTATGGGAGCAGTGGTGACTAGGGCAGGACGGTGGGTGGGGCGGCCCTACTGGTGGCGGACACATGTCCTACCTCTTTTAAGTACATCTGAAAGATTGAGTGGCAGATCTTGAGCTTGACGAAACCAACACAAGCGCCATGCTATCATTATCAAAGGACACATTGAATACCATCGAAAGAAATCGTCACCTAAATTATAGTGCGAACGCGATGCTTTACAACCGACCAAACTTGAATGAAAAGCGAAGGCAAAGGCATCAAGACGCGCATCACGTACTCAGATGAGTACTGGTGACGTCTGGCCACAAAATGTACGTCTTGTCCCTGCCCCCCCAAAAACAAAGTTTCTGTAAAAAAAAAAAAGGCCGCCATACTTAGCTCTTCGGCCTTATTTCAACCTGAACATGAATTTTCAGCACATTTTTTGCCATGTTCGCTTGTCTTATGAGCCGTACTATTTCAGCGAACGAATAATATTTTTCTCTCACAGTAAATTAGCAAACAGTACTTTCAGCTACGGCTTTTCAGCAAAGCGAACAGGGCCTTTGATGTTATTATATTAACATAAGCATTCAACACTGACGGCTAGCCCATACATGCAAATCAAACCAAATCAAGACACTTAGCATTCAGGGATGAATCCAGAAAAATATCTAGGGAGGCTTCTTCAACCTTCAACTTCAACCTCTCCTCAAGGTGCATTTATAGCAAAAAATCCTAGAGGGGCTCCATGGGTCCGGCAACCGTAGGGAGGGGGAGGCTAGAGCCCCGCCCGCCCCACCGCTGGATCCGTCCCTGTTCGCCCCATCGCTGGATCTGTCCCTGTTAGTCTGTTAGCATAGGAGTAGATCTCCATAAAACTAAGACAAAGAACACCAGACATGAAAACAAATGTCTCCATACACTTACGCCTTATTCGCTTATGCTAAAATTTAACTTATTCTGTTTCTTATGCTAAAATATTATGAGAAAAAATATTATTCTATGGTTAAAAAATAATGCTAAATAAGCTCAAACGAATATGATGTTAAACTGTACCTAAAAAAACTCAAAAGAGTCGACGGATTCTTCTATTCTAGTCTCCCACCTCCCAGGCCACCGAGTTCTTCGTAAAGCATGAGCGCATGCCTCGACCTCTCCAATCGTCCGTCTCGTTAACCGTAATCCAGTTTCCACTTTTCACTCACAGTCAATCAGTATGCATGGGCGACCAAATCCCAAGGACTCAAATATAAATAATGGACCGGACGATAACGAAAGAATATTTATAAGTAAATCTGCAGAGCAAATATTATAATCAGCTGGTTTGCCCGAGTGGTTAAGGGGGAAGACTTAAGATCTTCTGCAGTCCATCTGCGCGTGGGTTCGAACCCCACAGCCAGCATTTTTGTTTTTGCTTTTATTTATTTCTTTTTTTGTTTTATTTTTGCTTTGTTTTTTGTTTTTGCTTTTCAAGGACCAACTTCAGAACATATTTTGTTCATTTTTCTCTCTCTTTTTTTCATGCAAAAACTTCTTAATATTCCTATTTTTGCTTCTCCTTTTCCCCCCAAAATCTCTCTATGCACCAACTTCTCAAATATTTGTTTTTAATTTACATGAACAATGTCCTTTTTTACCTCAATTACTTTTTTATGCAAGGGCATAGCTTTCTTTGACAACAACATGGGCCATGGTCCCTGCTACTTTGTAATAAGCACTAAATGTGAAATTGTTGCCTATTGTTACACCTTGAAATCACCATCTAATTTCTGTATGTATGATTTATTGATTGGCCCATGCGGTTCGGTGCCATTCTCTGCCACTGTCTGTATGCAACAACTTTTGCTCCTTCAAAAAATGTCCACGCACCATCATTTTTGTTTCGATTTTTTTTTTCTCAATGCACCCACGTCTCAAATTTTACTTTTGTAAATGTTTTTTTGTCAGTATATATAGTTTTAAAGGAGCGTTATGGATGCAACAACTTTAGGGGATAATTTTTTCCTCCATTATTTTCGATCCAGCAGCTTCTTCTTTATCTTGTTTTCTTTTTTTCCAAAATGTTTGTCTATACACCAAGTTCTCATCTTTTGTAGTTTTATTAATAAGCGGGCAATCATTTTTCTCAATAAAAAAAGGAGAGGACAATCTTTACTTTTTAATGGAAGCGGACAATCTATTGGATGACATATAGTGAGTGATATAAGAACACATGTAGTGCCATAATGTTGTTTACATAAAGCGGGTGAAATATCATCGAAACAAATTTAACTAAAAACTGGGTTAACCAAAATTTCCATGATCCTTTCAGTGAAGATTTGGCACTATTCAATGATCGGTGGTTTGTAGGTGGCGTTAACCAAATTTCTTTATGACTATAATATTACTAAAACTATGTCCATTTGCATGTTTAAATATACCTCTATGAGGCTTTACTTGCTGGAAGCATTCTTTGTTGTTTTTCCTCCTTTTCGTTTATTGCTTGTTGCAGTTTTTATCGAGTGGTTTCCTATGCAAATGAGTTGTTACATTTTCTCCTAGCAAAATATGTGTTACAACCGACCTATTTTAGTCGGCTTCGAGTTTTTTAGCAGCAAATTCGATCAATATTTTGCGAAAATCAAAATTCTTTAAAACCAATTTAACCAAACTGATTTTCTGAATTCACCGGTGAAATTAACCGGATGCCCACGCCTACTAAATAGCCACCTGATGGCTATCTCTTCCACGTACGTTCATTGACATCGTTTATCAGTATAGTTCAAAACAAGTCAACCTGGCAGTCTATTATATCATAGATTGCAGCGCCACAACTCAGCCTGTTCATTTGACTGTGGCTTGTCGTAAACGATCGTAAATTTCCAGCCGGAACAGTATTTTTCTCTCACACAAACCAGCCAGCAGTACTTCTTCACGAACCAGCAACGAAACGAACCAGCTAACCGAACAGGCCGCAGATAAAAAAGATCCTACTAGAGTGAAAAAGGGGAGAATGTCACTTGCAAATTGTCAGCAAAATACATAATCCGGTACCCCACAGCAACATTGATGACCACTATATGATGGATAGAGTGATCCATCATCAATTGGCTCATCACGAAAGGGCATTCATCTTCCCTGGTAGTTTTAGACCGGAACAGAGCCTAGGCCACGCAGCAGCAACCGGAGATTAAGTCGATCTGTCCGGTGCATTCCCATCCCCACCATCTGGTGAGTCCTCACTGTCCTGGTCCTCCTTCCACTTAGCCCAGGCCCATCTCAACACAATGAACGCCCCAAGTGCATACACCTATAGCAATATAGTAGGAAGTGTCATATTTCCACAAGTCCACAATATATCATACAGTGCAAGAACAGTTGGAAATAAAGCAAAATACAAGCAAATATTTGGCATGAAACAACTGCAGGAAACAAGAGTAAACTTTCTCTTAAGGGGCAACATACTATATCTCAATCATCTGTATCAGGTGCAGAATAACAATATGCTGACAACAACAATATGATATGACCAGCATCTAAAAAGCTTAGATCTTGTTAAGTGATAGCATTTGTAGAACATAGCAAATGAGAGGACCTTGAAGATATGTAATCCACCCCATGGTCTCCAAGTGGTTCCTTGTTACAGACCCTGCCAAAAGTAACAATGGAAGCGCACTGTTGCTACAAGTGGTTCTGAGTCTAGATGATGCGCATTTCTAATTTGACAGTGGGCAACTATATAATGTTTTCAGAGTAATATACGCTGCAAGCACAACTCACAACAGTCGAGTGTCAGTTATAATCCTGATGCACAGTTTTATCCGAGTTGAAAGACCTACACGGCAGCATATTGTGTAGGTGTTAACTTGCAGCTCAATCAGTCAGCGAATTGCATCCGGACAGTCTATTGGCTTTCTGGGAAATATGATCCTGTAACAAACTAATTTATGTGCTGAGGAATGAGCAGAAGGCTAATCCACAAGTACAACAACAAATAATACAACAAATTGTAACTCCAATCGCGAGCAACTATGGCCATATTGTGGACAGGGGAACTGCGTCCAATTTCATCTCAGACTGGTTGCAGCGTGGCTGGAACAAGAAGAATGCCACTGCAATAGTAACATCTACAAACAGTGATTCACTCAGTGGCAATCATAATCATGGGGCGAATGTTTCGAGTGGGAAATTTCCAATTGTATCATCAAGCAATATGCGCTGCGATTGCAGGAAAATGACTACTCAGATGACATCCTGAGAAACTAGGAAATCGGGCCATCGCATCGCTATCCCTATCGCAAATTCGCAACAAAGGGGTTTTGCGGTGGTTTAACCTAATCTAGTCGACGAGGCAACTTGGAACGGCGGCGTACCTGCCAGAGGTTGCGCGGGGCCATCTCCTCCTCAGTGGCGGGAGGTGTCGGGACGCCCTCCTCCTCCTCGAGCTTTATCGGCGGCGGCTGCCGTGCCTTGTGGCGCTCCGCATCGGGGAAGAAACGCACCGTCGACGGCTGCCCGCGGCGGGACTCCGCGTCGGCAGCGCTGCCCCCGTCCGCCGAGTTCTTGGCCTGGTCCGGCGCACTCCCGGCGTTGCCCATGGCGTCCGCCGCCTCCTCGCAATCCCCGTTTGCTGTATTCTATCTCGCAACTCTCAAGAGCGGCGGCCCCAACACTCGCGAGTCCAGTAGTTTACTTGTCCCGGTTCAGATTGCAAGCAAAGCAAGGCAGCGTCTTTTTCTCTTTTCTTTTCTTTTTTCCTTTGTTCCTACAGTACTTATCATTCTTTTTCACAAAAAAATGTTTTACTTGTTTGGTTTTCATTCTTTAAAAAAAATATTTGGAACACTTTTATAATCCGGTATATCCTATGAATTATCGTCAAATATACCCCTCTTAGCTGATGTGGCACCATGTAAGACGATGGCTGATGTGGCACCATGTCAGCAAAAGCTGTCATTAAAAACAACCCAGAATACAAAAACAAATGACAAATGGTATAAAAGTTGGGGTAAAAAAACAATTTTATAAATGAGGGGAAATTGGATGACCACAAAAGTTGAGGATGTCAAAAAGGACCCTTTTTTCTTTAAGAAAAACAGTTTAGCAAAACTACTCTTGGATTGTGGATTCAGCCCAAAAGCTGTTCAAGAGCTCAGGCAAACAGGCCCAAAGTAAGGTGAACATCATTCTTTAGTCTTAACCCCCCGCCCATAGACTTCCATAGTAGCAGTATACATGTATAACTGACAGACAGAAGGCATTTGGCAGCATCAATGACACGTAGTGAATGGCAGAATATGAACCAACAAAACTGAAGCAATCATCTAGGAGTAGTATACTCAACGGACAATAACAGCTCTCGCCAATGAAATGATTCCAAAGAATGACTTCACACAGCACGGGGAGCAACCAACACAAGTACAACGGATGGCCCAACCTACACATATCACATACGGATAGCATAGCATCCCTTGATAGCAGCATGATGAAATCTAACATGGACATCTAGGGCCTCAAAACGATTACTAGCGTATATGTATTCTGACTTCCGAAACATCATAACAGCTGCGACTAGGGCTCTAACGAGAGCCGTCCCAGCCACCACCACCACCTTGAGGTCCGGGGGCATGTCATCTAACTCGTTGCTGAAGCCTGCGACATTTGCCTCTTCACAGCTTCTTTGTATGTCTTGTGCTGATATGTCAATGTTGTCTCCAGCAGATCCTTGAGAGGCGTCTTTGGGTTCCAACCTACAGTTAGTCGACATTTGACCATTAGCCACAAGTTAGGGAAAACAAGAATACCCAGAGACCACCGCATCATATTGACAACAGCAATACCTAGCTGATTGTTGATTATACTCATGTCGGGAATTCTCTTATCACTGTCATCATATCCTTCACCATAGAACTGACTCGAACTCACATCAATCATGGGCTCATCCAGTGGTGCCTCTCCTGAGACATTAGCATAGACCTGCCCGTACAAAACAGATGGTTTAAAACAGAAACAGGTAACACCAACTATTACTTGACGGCATCATAAATTTGATGGCATACCTCTGTCATCATTTGGGCCAACTCCCTAACAGTAACCTCATTGTCAGGATTCCCAACATTGAAAATGTGACCATTGGCTCGAGCAGGATTTTCCTTTTCGTAATTGGCAACAGAAAAACAGGAGTTCAGTCTTAATGAATTAGGGCATATGAGAACAAGGAGCCAGAGATAATAAAGGCAGTAACATACAATCATCAGCACAACAGCTTCGATGGCATCCTTAATGTAAACAAAGGTTCTCTGAGACTGGCCCCCATCAACAAGCTTCAAGGGCTCTCGGCGGAGCAAATTCTGCAAAACCATTGTACCATGCATCTTCTGAGAAGACTGAATATGATACAAATTAAGGTAACCATCCTCAGAAAGAAACAAGTGCACATACGTTACTGAAGCAAGCCAAAACCCGGGGTACACCCTCACTAGGGCCATCGACACCAGGAATGAAGTCCATTCTTGGGCCAATCCAATTGAAAGGTCTCACGATTGTGAATTCAAGGCCATTTTCTGCGCCTTCAGCTGGCAGATACTCAAATCAAAATGACAGTAAGTGTTAGAACGAGAAGAAGTAAGACCATCCGCTGTACAGTGGCAAGAAAATAAGACAATTTACTTTACTGACCAAATATAAGCCTCTCAATAAGTTGCTTTGCGCATGCATAGGACCATCGTTGTTTCACGATTGGACCAAAAATACAGGGTGACTCATCTTCTTTCAGAACATAAAATTCAGGTTCCTGTTTGAAAGATAAGAGGAGACATATACGTCAGCGATGGACAAGTATGACCAAAGAAATCTGCATGACTACAAATGTCATTATCTTATCCTGCTGTAAAGCACTGCAAATGAGTTACAACATAAGTTTCTTCTAGAGCATACCACATGAAGCTGTGGAAAGATTCAGAATTCATCCTTTTATCCAACATTGTCGATGTATTACACTTCCATTAATAATCACATGGCAAACAGATGAATACAGTAGTCTTAAGAAAGCAGATGAACACCACAGAGTGCCAACTAAATCATTCCCACAGAACTAAGCACGAGTGCAGTACAAATGCAGAGAGCGGACTTTTACTGGGAAAATAACCGGAATTAAAACAAAGCTGCAAGCTAAACAAACGCTGACCCTTGAGGGGTGCCAATAGTTGACAATCTATAAATGATGCAGCATCAACAGAACTACAGAAGTAGCTTATTGTTTAGAAAAATGCTATTGGGGAAGGATAGTTCCTGTCCTGACAATGGTATGTTTTTTTTTCCTACTATTACTTACAAGGGAACATGCAGCAACAGACCAACAGGCGTAAGCATGGCATAGCTTGAAGTTTTGAACAATACAAATATCTGAAAGGCGCGGAAAGGAAAAAAATATAGTACTGAACAATGTACAGAAATGGAGGGAAGACCAACACAAGGAAGACCTGAACTAGCATATGCAGTCAAACCATAGTGTTCATCAAAAGTCAACCACATCCTATAATAATCAATTAATCATGACAAGAATTGAGCAAGACAAGAGCATGCCAACAACCAAAGGAGGCTCAACTAGAAAATCCCTCCCCAACTAACGCCAAATCTATCCCAATCTTGAGACAAGGACACGAACAGTTATTATAGTTAAACAGCACAATTTAGCAACCTGCACCATATCTGCAATCCTTTTTGTTTATTGACTAACTGATGAAAGTCAACACTAAAAACAAAGGAATATAACTTGAAGCGTCAAAACCGTCTGACAAGCGTGGGCAGAATGAAACTTGGGACGGGGTGGAGTGGATAGAAAGCAAAATCACGTCACCTTGCGGAGCGGGTGGTCTTTGGGGAGGAAGCTACCGATGGTCTTGCCATAGACCTCGCACGTGGAGAAGTGGATGAGACGCTTGCTGTTCTCGGAGCAGTACTTGACCTGCAAAGGAAGGAAGGAATCGGTCATCAGTCATGCCAGTGAGACATTCTTTCTTTCAGTGGTAGTACGAAATGCGAAAAAAAGAAGATCGAGGGCCGACCACTGGGAGTGCGTCGATGAAGTTGCTGTAGATGGTGTCGAGGGGGCGCGTGTTGTAGTCCGCCGGCGTGCAGATGGCCGCCAGGTTGATGGTCTTCAGATCCACCCAAGCAACAGCAGGAGGAGACGTGAAGGGAAGGAATTCGTGAGTGAGTTGTGCGCTCCCAGCAGAATTATTGGGTACGAAATGCATATATTATACTAGTGTAACTGATGAGATGAGAGGGGGATGAGGTGAGATGAAATCAGGGTCCCGAAATCTGGTGGCAGCAGGCAGGCGGGCGCAGGCTCACCAGATCGGCCATCTTGATGAGGCCCTCGAGCCTGGAGTCATTCTTGATGTTGAGGCGGTGGAAGGAGATGCGCCCGGCGAGGTGCGGCGGCGCGGGGTCGACGAGGTGGCGGATCTTGTCGCAGTAGACGTCGACGGCGAGGACGACGTGGCGCGTCTCGGCCATGAGCTTCTCGCAGAGGTGGGAGCCGATGAAGCCCCCGGCGCCGATCATGCAGATGGTGAGGGGCGCGATGGGGTTGCCGTCCAGATCCAGGCGCACGGCCGCCGCCGCCGGAGAGGGAGACGACCACGACGACGACATATCCTCCTTCCCCTGGTCCGTGGCGCGGCCGGGCGAGGCGGTGGGGATCGGGGAATGTGCGCGGCTGGCTCCCCGGCGAGGGGTTCGGGGAATGGGGGCTCGTCCGGTCGGGTTACGAGGCGATGTCGGTGGCGGTGGCCTTCTTCTCTCTCCTCTTCCTCTATTTATGGAGGAGGACCGGAGGCAGCGGGGTGGGGCCCGCGCCGGGGGTAGGGAAGGAAAACGAGAGAGGAATAGGAGGATAGCTAGCTCTACCCTACAAGAGTGGCATCTCCCATCAATCGTCATTTTCTTTTAGATTCTTCTGTTTCGTTATTACTCTATTATTTTACCCTTTTATTCTAAATTATAAAAATATTTTGTTTGGATACATGCCTTTGCTAAGCATTTAGATATAAGTACATTATATCTAGAGACATACGAGAATAATATATCTAGAAAAAAAATAAAACATCTTATAATTTAGAAATGATTGAATACCTGCTTAAAAACACAAGGTTTAGGAGAGATCAAACCCAGCGCTTCATTTCCTCCGTGACAAATCTCAGCTCCGATTAAGATCGGGCCTCAACACCATTGACTGCTTCAGCTTGTGCAACGCCTGCACACCTGAAGAGCATTATCCCCTGACAACAAAACTATATGTTATGAAATTCAACTAATTCGGTCTCTCTAATGTTTCTACAGAGATAGAGTATATGACTATGTTTTTTATAAAGATAGGGGTACATGCATATGTATGCTACGCTCCGTAGAAAAGAGAAACATAACATGTTTTTTTCTCGAAGTTGCGTAGATTTGAAATACCTTATGGTAAAGAGATTACGGTACAATCATTCGTTCAGGGTGGACGAATGTTTTAAGGACCCTTTAGGATATGATTAGTAGGCTTCAGCTCTATCTCTTTGAAAACCTTCTCGGCTGAAGTTATAGATTTATAGCTTTAAAAAAACGTTTGGTAAAATGATTTTAGATGGTGTATTTTTAAGAAAAAGCTGTAGAATTTTTTTTTTTGTCTCCAGTTCCTTAGTGGTTTAAGTGACGAACCGTTTTTTTTTACTTGAGTAGTTTATGAAGTCGGGGTGTAGTTCCCAAGAGTCAGACCATAAATGAATGAAGCCTTGCTCGCTCCATTTTTTGGAGAGGAAATATGAAATGCTCTCCATAGCAGGGTGACTTGAAAGCCTCAAAAGAAATTATGGTCTCTCTTTGGTGAACGTGTTAAAAATGAAGTTCTTGGTGTCCTCAATGGTGGGCCAATACATGATGGGTGGAATGATACAATTATTGTTTTGATTCCTAAAGCTATCTCACCAAAGATGCTGAAAGATTCACGGCCAAGTAGCTTGTGCAATGTCTTATATAAGCTTATCTCAAAAGTGCTTGCCAACAGACTTAAGAACTTTTTGCCTAAGATTATTTCCCCTTCTCAAAGTGCCTTTGTGCTAGGAAGGTTAATTACAGATAATGTTTTATTGGCCTATAAATTAATTCACCACTTGAATTCTAGAAAAAAAGGGGTAAAAGGGTTGGCTGCTATTAAGCTTGATATGAGTAAAGCCTACGACAAAGTGGAGTGGACCTTCTTATAAAATATGATGAGGAGGATGGGTTTTCATCTTAGATGGGTGCAACTTATTATGAAATATGTTTACTCGATCTCATATAAGATTAAAGTCAATGATTCCTATACTCATCGAATTATCCCTCGACGTGGTCTAAGGCAGGGTGATCCTCTTTCGCCTTACCTATTTATTTTGTGCGCAGAAGGGCTTTCAGCATTGTTATAGAAAGCTGAACAGGAGGGCAAGCTTGAGGGCATTAAAATCTGCCAGGGAGCACCAAAAGTAAACCATCTTTTCTTTGCGGACGACTTGTTAATTTTGATGAGAGCAAGGGCAAGTGATGCACAAGAACTAGGTCGTATTTTGGAACTCTGTGAAAGAGCTTGTGGACAAGTAATCAACAAAGACAAATCAACAATCATATTCAGCCCAAATACCGATCAACGTATTAAAGATCATATGAGAATTACACTCTCAATCTTAGAGGTTGCAACAAGTGAGCGTTATTTGGGGTTGCCGGTTTCAGTTGGAAAATCTAGGAAAAATACCTTTGAGTATATCAAGAAAAAGATCTAGACCAGGATTCAAGATTGGCAGGAGAAACTTTTATCGAAAGCGGGTAAGGAAATACTTATTATGGCTGTGGCACAATCCATTCCAACCTATGCCATGTCCTGCTTTGATCTTACCAAGGGTTTGTGTGAGGAGTTGAACATGATTATTGGGAGATATTGGTGGAGTCAATAGGACAAAACAAATAAAATACATTGGTTAAGTTGGAAAAAACTTACCAGATCAAAAAAGAAAGGTGGGCTTGGCTTTCGAGACTTGCACCTATTTAATATGGCAATGTTAAGTTGGCAAGCGTGGAGATTAATTACTTCCCCTTATTCTCTCTGTGGGCAAGTCTTGAAGGCAAGATATTTTCCAAATTCAGATATACTACACTGTTCGCCCCGATCTGGTATTTCATATACATGGAGGAGTATTTTGAAAGGTGTTGACTTGCTGAAGGAGGGGATTATATGGAGAATTGGTAATTGTAAAAGCGAGAGAATTTGGGAGGACCCATCGCTGCCCAAAGCGTTGACAAGAAATCCGGCTACACCTAAGGGAGCTAACCTCTTGATAAAAGTTAATGAGCTTATCAACCCTGTAACAGATGAATGGGATGAACAACTTGTACGTGAGACATTTTGGCCGGAAGATGCAAATGAGATCTTAAGAATACCAATTGCTGAAAATTTGGATGATTGGCCTGCATGGTACTTCGATGCAAAAGGTTTATTTTTTGTCAAATCTGCCTACAAGGCTGCAGTGGCAAGACGAGATCGGTTGGCTGGTTGGGATGCTTCTACTTCATGGACCGTTAGGGATGACAGTGTTTTCGAATGGTATAGAATATGGAAACTCAAAGTACCTAACAAAGTCAAAACGTTTATGTGGCGTTTTGCTCATAACAGCCTACCAGTACGAAAGAAATTTAGCAAGGCGCGGTATTGTCATTGACACGAGGTGTCCCGTCTGTGCAAGGCTTGATGAGGATTACGGGCATCTCTTTTTCAAGTGTAAGTATGCTAAACTATGCTGGCGTATGATGAACATGGAACCCATCAGGGTTCAATTGTTGAATTGTGGTTCAGCTTGGAAAACTTGCAATATTATTTGGAAGGTAGAAAAAGATACTCAATTGAAGGTTATAATTTTTCTTTGGAGGTGGTGGTCAGCGAGGAACAAGGCCAATGACGGGGAAGGATGCTGAATGCAGAGGAAATTCACAATTCTATCAATTACTTCCAAATGAAGTTTGAAAAACTAAGTGTGTTCGAGAACAAAACAATTTAAGATACCAAAGATAATTGGAAGCCGCCACCTGAGGACATATATAAAGTTAATACTGACGGAGCTTTTGATCCAAAGGCAAGAACAGGAGGTTGGGGCTTTGTTGTACAGAATAATTATGATGAGTTGCTTGCTGCAGGGGGCTGAAAAGATCAACTATGCAGCTTCAGCTCTACATACCGAGGCAATGGCGGCATACAAAGGTTTGCTTTTTGCTTCACAAATGGGCATGCCGCGTATCATTCTAGAGATGGACGCTTCTGTGCTGGCCTCTACTCTTAAAGCGAATGAAATTGATCGAAGTGGTGTTGGAGGTCTCATACGACAAGCCCAACAAATAATGCGATCTGAATTTTTATCATGTGTTATCTCAAATTGTAGCATGTGTTGTAATAAGGTAGCTGATGTTTTGGCTGCTTATGTGGAATCTGTATGTTGTCCTCTGATACTGAGCCGTTAACCAGCCAAAGTCCTGAGTTTGTAAGTGAACTTGCCTGAATGTTGAATGAATATGTGATTTGCTTTTTTAAAAAACAGTCAGGGTGTAGTCACACGTGACGGGACCGACCAAGCGATACCCTCATGGCCTCACCCAGCAGCAGCCCAAACCCAGAGGAGACGGGGCCTTTGGTCGGATCTGGCTTTCACTGCATTCCATCGCAATTGCATCATCGCCTCATCATAGTTCTGCTAGTAAAGTAGTCTAACGATTTCTCGATAGGGGAAGGGGCAAAGCACAAACGTCTCTCTCAGTTTCAGTCTCATTCACGTGCACCACAGGGCATACTTTGTTTATTACACATGTATCAATACTATTTTTTTTTATCGGGTACAATTTAGACGCACACAACATATATACTCCATACTCACATCACACGTACACACAAGTGCGTGTCCGTACACACGCAAATAAGATTTTTTTATCAGGTACAACTTGGATACGCGTAACCCACGTACTCTACACTCGCACCACACGCACACACACGCGTGCGCGCCCCTACACGCAAATAAGAGATTGGGAAACGTCGTCTCTAATGCGCGGGAAACGCGCAGTATCACCGAACGCGCACACGTACGTGTACCCTAAAAATTCTAGAAAAAATACAAAAAAGGTGGTTTAAACCCTGTTAGGTAGTGTCCCACTGGACAGCCTTATCACTGAACCACGTGCCCATTCACATACCAATGCTAATTTTAACTCAACTTTTTTTTTGGAAGCCTTTTTTTCTTTTTAAACTTGATTGGATGGGAGAGTCATCAATTAAATTAAAAAAAACATAAACTTTAGACGGAATAACATAATAGAAATACAACATAGATTACAGCTCAAATGACAAAGACCGTATCAACCGAGATATTTGGAGGCCTTATTTCGTACAGAGGATCCCTTTCTTGCTTGAATGCTCCTAGTACAGTCCTAATGTCCTATCTACTGGTAGTACTATTCTATTATATCCGGTGTTTTTTTTAAAAAAAATACTACTTATGGGAGTCACGAATTCGGCCTCTCCCTCGCAGCTGCCCTAGCGCCGCCGTCTCCGCTTTCCACAGCTGCTGGTCCCTCCCTTCCTCTCTCTGGTATCTCGCCGGAGGCCAGAGGAAATAAGGATTTATCTTTACTAAAAGGTTTTCTAATAGATCAAGTGCTTAGGATTAGAGTCTCTCTATGTCAAGTTTTTTTTGGTATTGAGAATTTATCCCCTCTCCTCTCCGGCGACGGCGAGGGTGTAGGGTGAAATCATTTTTTCTATGGAGGCTCCGTTGAAGATGAAGGCAACAACTACGGTGCCAGCAACTTCATCGGCATGATGACATGAAGACTTTTCTCTCCGGACGGTGAGATCAAGGCGAGATGATGTCGTCACCATGGAATAATTTTCTCCGTCCTTTCTCCGTTTTGTTGTGGTTAGATCTGGCTACGATGAAGGACTAGGGAGAATAAGTTTCAGATCAATCTTTCTCATTCTTCGGTGGCAGAAAGAAAAAGAAGGAAAACACAAGAAAGAAGAAGCTTCTCAACTCCGCCTGTAGGAATGTTTACCGTCGTTCGTTGAACATCTATTCTTAGGGCTTTTGCCGATTGTTTGCCTATGCGGTCATTCACACGAAACGTCGTACATGTTTGGTTTTGAGATTTAGAGCTATTCACAACGTGTGTGCAATTTAGATGAAAATCAGTTTCTGGTAGTGTATTCCAGAGTGCTTTGTAACTTGTCGATGGACCCAGCTATTATATAATATAATTCTTCTTTCGTCGCAAAAAAAAGTAAATAAATAAATACTACTTAACTGAGCTTATCAGCTGATATATGCGGTCGTCACAACATTGTTATAGATTATACTCCTACCCTTTTTTACAATTATCCTAAAAAAATTTCCCAAGCCTTATTATTACATTAAAAAGTACAAACGCCCGTGACATCAGATAGATATGCTATTAAATATAATTTTAATAGTGCATTTATTTCATGATAATGTAGATGTTATGATATATTTTCTATAGACTTAAATAAAATTAAACGTAAAAATACGAAACTGGAGAAAACTAGAATTATTTAGACAGAATAGCTGGCGCGGCTAACCAGAGCTCTATGGTTATTTGAAAGTTCAACTAATTTTGTCTCTACTCCCTTTGTCCTGTCTCTAAATAAATATATTTCAGTAAGATTTGGACAGTTTAGTATCACAGAGAAAATCACACTACCCATCATGAATTGGAGTAGTTGCACATTTATCCATGATTATTTCAATTGCATGGTAATTATAATGTTTACTACACCCATTGAAAGTCCTAATTTAGTTTTGGATAATTGATGAAATCCTAGAACTAATCCTTGTACTAAGTGTGTAGACATAAAAGGATGGTCCTATGCCAAGTGGTGGAGCTAGATGGACATGTGATGATGGTGATCAAGCTCCATTTTGAAAAAGAAGAAAGAGAAAAACAAAAACCATGGAGATCAAGGCAAAGGTATTGCTTATGTCTTTTGTTTTGGTGATCAAGACACTATAGAGAGTGTGATCACATTTAGGATAGATAGCCGTACTATTAAGAGGGGAAATCTTTTGCTAAGCGATTATCGAGTGCCATTAGGTGACATGATTCTTGTATATGCATTTAGGAACCTAGTGTTCTAAATTTGCCCTTTGTAAAATGCTTTGAAAAATGCTAACACTGTGCACACAAGTTCTACACTTTGTGGTTAGTAAGTTGGAAGCAAGGGCGAAGTGGTTGCGGACTTAGAAAATGAAAAGGAGGCGAAGGTGCGTGACCGGACGCTGGTGCCGGGGCCGGTCAATTATAGGTTGTGGCACGCTGTTGGCCGAGAGGGCCGAGGAGCGACTGGACACTGGACGTAGCTCCAGCGTCGCGTCTGGTCACTTTTTCAGAGGAGCGACCGGTCACTTTTTATTGGATGAGGTCTGTGCAACACCTCTTAGCCGCCGAACCACCAAGTGCTGGTCGACACTACGGGGACTAGCGTGCCGGCAAGCACGTGAACCTCGGGAGAAAAATCTTGTGTCTCTTGTGTGATTGGATTTCTCCCAGTGATTGATTAGCTTCATCTTGTGATTGGTTTATTGCTTAACACAACGGTATAATCATCCTACTCACTCCATCACTTTCTTGCAAACTAGTTGTAGCAAGCTCTTTAGTGTAGCTAGTTTTGAGAGTTTGCTTGTTAGCTTAGTTTCTTCTAGTGGAGCTGTTTAGTGTAGCTTTGTTGAGAGCTCTCAGTGAGTAGTGACCTAGCCTCTTATGTTGCCTAGAGATCATAACGACTAAAATTGTTGGGACAGTTGACTTGCAACCCTTATAGAGCTAGAGCAAAATTGCATTACGCCGTTTGTTATACTAATCAATTGCTTTAGTATTTTGTAGTGTTTTTAAATAGGCTATTTACTCCCTCTAACCATATTAAGACATTTCACCCGTTCAACTACAGAAACCAAGTCTAGATTGGAAAATTTAGGAGCGGCAATAAATATAAGAGAACTCTAAAGAAAAATAAATAGGTTGGCATACCATTCGTCCTCCTAGAAACTGATTTATTTGTAGACATAATTTTTATTAGAAATCTATGTATTCATTGACAGAGAAATGCTTATTTAAAACATTATTATTCTGTCTCATCGTTTCGGTTTGGGCCCCATGTTTGCTTCCTCCTTCATTTCTGCCACGCCGAGCAGTTTTTGGATCACCACTCCGTCGCTCATGTGCATCTTAATTTCTTTCTTCCGATTTTGACTCGTTTGTTCGTCTGTGCTACTGGTTCCTTCCAAATTACAAGTTGTTTCGTCTCTTACTAAATATATTACTTTTTATAATATATTTTATTATAATTCATATTTAAGTGGATGCTAAAACGTCTTATAATTTAAAATGAATGGGTACCTTGAAACTACGAAGCTCAGTTCAGCGGATTAATAAATTCGTTCTATGAGTAAGCAAATTAATTTTGTTCCACAAGTACTCCATCCATTTTAAATTATATGATATTTGGCTTTTCTAATATCTTATTTTTTTTTATCTCTAGACATAGTGTGTATCTAAGTGCACAATACAAGTTATATGTACGTAGAAAAGTCAAAACTCCTTTTAATTGAAATGGATAGAGTACTAATAAGTACTTAGAATACTATACTAGCAACATGCTTCCCTCGCGCGATGGTGACCTACCTACCTGCTCCAATTCAATATTATTTCTAGAACTTTTTTAAACAATAGAAATATTTAAATTTATCCTCAAAATAGAGGGATCAGCTCACACTTATCATAGCAAAGTTGCACACTCAAACCTTGAAGCCTAACCAGGACCAGAAGGCCTGTTCAGCCAGAAGAAATCTTGATTTGACATATTCTATCATTTTTAGAACCCTCTTGGTATCCTAAATAAAGAAATTATTATATCTTACTTAAGTTAGAAAACATTGTCATTTGCTGACATTGACACAAACATACGATTCACGTGAAATGTTGACACCCCACCTAGAATATATCCGGTGAAATTCAACAAGGCGATGCATCGGGAAATCGTTTCTTTATCTTAAATAAATTAATAATAAAAGTTCATTCATCTCAACTTCATAAGGATTTTTAAGAAAAAAAAAACTTAATAAGGATGGCTCTAATTGTTTAGGGAAAGCCACGCTCTTTATTGATGGAGTTGGTCATATGAGTTACAAATGCCAAAAGATGGTTCTAACAGCCGGATATGCCTGCCTGTATCAAAAGAAATCAACTCCTAACTAAAGTATAAGCATCAATATTGGAATGTCTACTCTCGTGAGCAAAATCAACATAATGAAAATCACGAGCCCTGCCCCTAATCTCCTTCACAACTTGGCCATAATGACCCATGCCTGTTTCTGATAGCTTTGGCACAATCAGATGCCAAAAACTATGTGGAACCACCGAGGCCTCCGAGTCTGAACTTTTGCCTTTGCAGTCTGGATCGGCTTGAATGCTTGAAGTTCAACAACATATTTGTCGACAAAAACTATGTGTCGATAGCAGGCTATGAAAAATATTTTCATAGATCGCCTTCCTTCTTACGTGCCAAATTGCCCACGTAGTCAGCAACACCTGATTGAGATCAGTACGGGGCATTGGCTATCAGATTCGCCATGGCTCTGAAGGGATGACGACGATGAAGAAGTACCGCTGGGCCTAGGAGCTGACTACGAGGGGCTGGCCCAGATCATATTCCAGCCCAAACTCACCTGATCCGGCCCAGATAAGACTAGCCCAATTCACCCGTTTCCTTCCTTCCTCCTGCTACCCAGGCCCAGGCGAAGACCGCAGACCTAAGCAGCCGCTCTTAAAAAAAAAAAAAGGAAAAAGGAAAAAGGAAAAAACAGACAGGCAGCCCCAAACCTCCTTCCCTTGGACTCGACTCGCCGCACCCATCCCATCCGCCGCCGCCATGGCCGACGAGATCGACACGAGGCCGGCCTCCGCGGGCTCCCGGGGCCGCCCCGCGCACGCTACGGAGGACGACGACAGGGAGGAGGGCGAGATCGCCGACGACACCCCCGCGCCCGCCCTCCCCGCCACGCACCCGCTCGAGCACTCGTGGACCTTCTGGTTCGACAACCCGCAGGGCAAGAGCAAGCAGGCCGCCTGGGGGAGCTCCATCCGACCCATCCACACCTTCTCCACCGTCGAGGACTTCTGGGGGTGCGTCCGATTCTCTCCCTCCCTCATCTTTACCTCCTGCCCCTCATCTCATCCCAAACCCTCGTTACCTGTACAACTACTGGTAGTCTGGTACATGTCTCTAGATTCACAATATACGAGCCAAATCTGCCATGGTTCACGGATCTCGGATCTCTAGATTAGTTAATGCATTAGTTTCTGACTCTGCTTAATCCATAGTATTATTATTCAACGCTAGTCTCTAGAACGGGGAAGATCAATATTGACGACATAGTTGCTGTCTCAACTTCGTAGCCTTCCATGCCTTGCAAGACGCCTGCCTCTCTGAAACAGATATTGATTTGCACAAGTTTTGTGCTGAACTAGTGTCTGTCTCAAGTTTTGTGCTCCACTAATTAAGCCATTTAGAGGTTACCCCAAAACCACGCAGAACTGTTGTTCTGATGTTGCCAGCTGTCTCTATACTTTTACATGCGCCCCCCCCCCTGCCTATATCGTGCATATTAGCCTTCTCATTTGTCATATTAGAAGCAGCTGTTGATCAATCTTACACTTTTTTCAGTTTCATTCATGTGTATGAACTCTTTGTTGGGTAAGCATGGTATGTTGCCATACTCAACAGCCTGTTCTCCAGTCCTACCTGCTAGTCCTTGCTCACCCGAGTTTGTTGTTCATACTCAAACACAAGCCTTGCCAAGTGCCCAAGTCTATGGTTGATATTAAGTCAAAGTGACGCCCACCTCATGGCTCTAGTTTATATAAGCAATTCAGTCTCTGTCATGATGCAAAATCTGTAACATATGTTTTTAGTCTTCAGAATCAGAGATTCAATTTAATCCGCTGAACTGAGCTTCATAATTTACTGGCCCTCTTGCTTGTCGTTTCCTTTTTTTCACAGTCAAATTTCGTAATAGCTGTTGTTTGGGATTGCAAGTTGGAAGCTCTGATATTTAATAACCTTCCTCTCTTCCTTCTGAATTCTGATGAGTGCTCTTGGTCTAATTTCGTGTCAGACATCTGTTGATCTTTGCTTTGGTCCTTGTGTCCCCATCCAACTTTACCTTTCATCTATAAATATATTCCAACTAATGGATCTGTGGTTTCTCAGCCTTTACAATAATATTCATCACCCTAGCAAGTTGCCCATGGGAGCTGACTTCCATTGCTTCAAGAACAAGATTGAACCAAAATGGGAAGACCCTATTTGTGCTAATGGCGGTAAATGGACCATCAGCTGTGGAAAAGGAAAATCTGACACGCTGTGGCTTCACACCGTAAGCAATTCTATTTTATTATCAGAAAAAAGATAATTTTGCTCTGCTCATCTCTCCTTATTACACCCTACAGTCCTCCACCCTTATACTCTTTCAATTTTGTTTCATGTAGCTGTTGGCTATGATTGGCGAACAATTCGACTATGGTGATGAAATTTGTGGAGCAGTCGTCAGCGTGCGTGGCAAGCAGGAAAGAATAGCTATCTGGACAAAAAATGCTGCTAATGAAGCTGCTCAGGTACGAGTGCTGCAGTCACATCTCTGTCTAAATG